>CM066035.1:558898857-559533578 GCA_033557465.1 Ichthyophis bannanicus
TCAAAAGCCTTGCTATAGTCGATAAAGAACAAATAGATATCCTTTTGGTATTCTTTAGTCTTTTCAAGGATCCATCTCACATCCGCAATGATGTCTCTCGTTCCTCGCCCTTTCCTGAACCCTGCTTGCACTTCAGGTAGTTCTTGTTCTAGGTATGGCTGTAGTCTCTTTTGAATAATCTTCAGTAGAATCTTGCTGGCATGTGGGATCAGAGCGATTGTGCGATAATTTCCACAGTCAGTTGGATCACCTTTCTTTAGTATTGGTATAAACACAGATCTTTTCCAGTCAGTTGGCCATGATGTTGTCTTCCATATTTCTTGGCAGAGCCTTGTAAGTACGGTAACAGCTGCATCAGATTGCTGCAATACTTCTATGGGAATGCTATCAATGCCTGGTGCTTTGTTCTTTGATAAGGCTTTCAATGCTGCTTCAACTTCTTCTTTCATCACCAATGGTTCCTGATCATAAGGTATAGGTTGAAACGGCTGTTGGTCCACTTGATCTTTATCATATAAAAACTCTGTATATTCCTTCCACCTTTTCTTGATCTTCTCAGCATCATTCAACATAGAACCTTGAGCATCTTGTAACATTCCAATTCGAGGCTGGAACTTTTTCTTTAACTCTCGCAGCTTTAGGAAAGCCGATCTTGTTCTTCCTCTAATAGTTTCTGCTTCTATTTCCTTGCAAGTGTCATTGTAGTACTTTTTCTTGTCCTGTCTTGCTGCACGTTGGAAATCTCTGTTGAGTTCTGCGATTGTCTTTCTTTCTCCTTTGGCTTTAGCTTCTCTGCGTTTCTGGGCAATTTTCAGAGTTTCTTCTGTCATCCATTTTGGCCGTTTTTGCTTTTTCACCTTTTGTAGAGACTTCTCGCTTTCTTCCAGAACAACCTTCTTGATGTCATTCCATAACTCTTCCGGAGCTCTGTCATTTGTATCTAAGGCAGCAAATCGATTTTGCAGGCAGTCTTTAAATTCCAGTGGTATATTCTCAAGGTCATATTTTGGTGCATTCATGAGTGGTTTGCTCTTTTTCAACTTTAGCTTGAGTTTGCATACTAGTAGTTGATGATCTGTACCACAGTCAGCTCCAGGTTTTGTCTTTGTTGATGTTACAGAGCTTTTCCATCGTTGACTTCCACAGATGTAGTCAATTTGATTTTTATACAATCCATTGGGTGAAGTCCATGTGTACAGTCGTCGCTTGTGTTGCTGAAAGAAGGTGTTTGAGATGAATAGATCATTGGTCTTGCAGAATTCTATCAATCTTTCTCCAGCTTCATTTCTGTTGCCAAGTCCATATTTTCCAACTACTTTGCCTTCTTCTTTGTTGCCAACTTTTGCGTTCCAGTCACCCATGACTATCAGGATATCCTGTTTGCATGTTCTGTCAATTTCAGCTTGTACTTGTTCATAGAACTCTTTCTGTAAAGAAATATTTCCTCATATCACTCCTGAATCTATCTCCCTTCACCCTCATCCCATGTCCCCTCGTAGCAGAACTGGCTTTCAATTGAAAGAGGCTCTCTCCCTGAACATTTATGCCACGGAGGTATTTAAACATCTCAATCATATCACCTCTATCCCGCCTTTCCTCTAAGGTGTACATATTAAGATCCTTAAGTCTGTCCTCATATGCTTTATAATGAAGCCCACTAATCATTTTAGTAGCCACCCTCTGCACCGACTCCATCCTGTTCACATCCTTTTGAAGGTGCGGTCTCCAGAATTGCACACCATACTCCAAATGAGGTCGCACCAAAGACTTATACAGAGGCATTATCACCTCCTTTTTTCTGCTAGCCATTCCTCTCCGTATGCGCCCAAGCATCCTTCTAGCTTTTGCCATCGACTTTTCTACTTGTTTAGCTACTTTAAGATCATCAGACACAACCACGCCTAGGTCCCGCTCTTCTTTAGTGGACAAAAGTACTTCACCTCCTATACTGTATTGCTCCCTTGGATTGCTGCAGCCCAAATGCATGACCTTACATTTTTAACATTAAATCCCAGCTGCCAAATTCTAGACCATTCTTCAAGCTTAGCTAGATCCCTCCTCATGTTATCTACACCTTCCTGGGTGTCTACTCTATTGCAGATTTTGGTATCATCCGCAAAGAGGCAAACCTTACCCGACAGCCCTTCCGCTATATCACTAACAAAGATGTTAAAAAGAATCGGACCAAGGACAGATCCCTGGGGCACACCACTGGTAACATCCTTCTCCTCAGAGTGAGCTCCATTTACTTGTACTCTTTGTCACCTCCCACCCAACCAATTTCTAACCCAAGCAGTAACTTTAGGGTCCATCCCTAGAGTGCTCAGTTTGTTTATAAGTTGCCTGTGAGGAACAGTGTCAAAGGCTTTACTGGAATCTAAATACACCACATCTAGAGCTCTCCCTCGGTCCAACTCCCTGGTCATCCAGTCAAAGAAATCAATCAGATTTGTCTGACAAGACCTGCCTCTGGTGAATCCATGCTGCCTCGGATCCTGTAATCTGCTGGACTCCAGAAACCTCACTATTTTCTCTTTCAGCAGCGTTTCCAATAATTTACTCACCACCGAAGTTAAACTAACCGGCCTGTAGTTTTCAACCACATTCTTACTTCCGCTTTTGTGTAAAGGCACCACTTGAGTCTCTCTCCAGTCCTTTGGCACCACTCCCGACTCCAACGAGGCATTGAAAAGGTCAGTCAGTGGAGTTGCTAGAACGTCCCCAAGTTCCCTCAGTATTCTAGGGTGTATCCCATCCGGTCCCATCGCTTTGTCTACTTTAAGTTGAGCTAGTTTCTCATGAACACAGTCTTCTGAAAATTGTTCAAGATGTCCCTCGCTTCTGTTCTTATTTGTGGGTGTTTTCTGAGGTCCTGCTCCTGGTCCTTCATCCGTGAACACAGAACAAAAATATTTGTTAAGCAATTCCGCTTTATCCTTATCAGCTTCTACATATTCCCCCCCTGCACCCTTGAGTCTGACAATACCACTTTTGCCCTTCCTCTTCTCACTAATATGTCTGAAAAATGTCTTATCCCCCCATTTTATTGCATTGACTATTTCCTCCTCCTTTTGAATCTTTGCCTTCTTGACTACTTTGCTAGCTTCTCTAAGTTTTTCCAAATACAGATGCCTGTCTTCCTCTCTCTGTGATCTCTTGTATTTCATGAAGGCCTCCCTCTTTTTATTCACTTTTTCAGCTACTTCCTTCGAAAACAATAGTGGTCTCCTTTTCCTTTTGCCTTTATTTACCATTTTAACAAAAAGGTTGGTTGCCCTTAAAATACCCCTTTTCAGTTTTGCCCACTGTTTTTCTACATCCCCCAGCTATTCCCATCCCACTAACGACTCCCTGAGGTATTGGCCCATCTTCGCAAAGTTAGTCTTCCTAAAGTCTAAGATCCTCACCTTGGAATGGATTCTAACAGCCCTAGTCCTAATACTGAACCACACCATCTGGTGATCACTGGATGCAAAATGATCTCCCACTACAACATCAGAAACACTTTCACCATTGGTAAGCACCAAGTCCAGTATGGCCCCTTCATGTGTGGGGTCTGTTACCAATTGCCTGAATAGTTCTCCCTATAGAGAATCCAGGATCTCCTTACTTCTAGATGATACTGCAGCAGGAATGTGCCAATCAACATCTGGCATATTGAAATCGCCTATCAGTAGCACTTCCCCTTTCCTAGCAATGCTGCGTATGTCTTCAATTAACTCTCTGTCCACCTCTGCCTCTTGTGAGGGAGGTCTGTATATCACACCAATGCAAATAGATTTCTCTTTCCCTCTTTCTAGTTTAACCCACAATGCCTCCTCTCTCCCTTTTAAGCTCTGTAATTCCAAAGCTTTAATAGTAGTTTTTACATATAGTGCCACTCCTCCTCCCCTTCTTCCTACCCTGTCCTTTCTGAATAAAGTATAGCCAGGTATAGTTACATCCCAGTCATGGTTTTCTGTGAACCATGTTTCTGTAACTGCCACTAAATCCAAGTCAGCCACTCCCACCAAAGCTTCAACTTCAGGGATCTTATTTCCCATACTACGGGCATTAATACACACTGCTTTCCATATGTTACCCCTGTTACCCATTTCCATAAAGGTATTTAATGTATCACCTACCTGGGGGCTTTCACTTACCTGGGGGCTTTCTTCACCCATCCCCAACAAATCTAGTTTAAAGCCCTCTTCAGTAGATTAGCCAATCTACTACCGAAGATGCGTTGACCTTTCTTGGACAGATGGATGCCATCTCTGCTCTGCAACCCTTGGAACAGCATCCCATGGTCTAGGAAACCAAAACGCTCTCGATGACACCATCCACGCAGGTAATGGGGAAGGGATGGAGCTGCCGTGGAACCAGTCAGCCAGGTGATGGAAGTTTTGGTTGTATTGTGTTCTTCTCAAGACCTTTGCTCTTCTGTTCCTCTTTTCCAGTACTGTGTCATCTCCTCTCCCTCTGATTGCTTAGAGAATGAAAACTAGCAGCTCCTGATATTCTTCTCCTAAGTTTCTCACTTCCAGTTTTATTCTTTCCCCATCAGGGTTGGAACCTAGAGCTCCTCTCTGTGAGATGTCTCCTTCAGTAATCCCTCTGCTTGAGTTCTCCTCCTTGGACTAAATAGATGAAGTTTTTCCCTTTGCTTACTTTCTCACTCTACTAGGCTTCCTCTAAAGAAGATCATGCTTTCACCTGCTACATCCTGCTCCTTTGGTGGGAAAGCAAAGTATCACTCCCTAACCTCCACTTTTTTACTTTTCTTCAGAATCTAATAGCTCCTGCTGACAATATTTCCCAGACTATACCTGTCCTCATTAAGGTTTTGGGCACTGCTCTAGAGCAAGGACCCAGAATGTACCTGATGTTACATAGAAACATAGAAAAATGACAACAGAAAAAGACCACATGGCCTATCTAGTCTGTCCTTCCATATCAACAACTACAACAGTCATATGCTTTTTTGAATTCAGATACTGTCCTCATCTCTACCACCTCCACTAGGAGACTATTCCACCACTCTTTCCGTAAATAAATATTTCCGCAAATCTCTCCTGAATCTATCCCCTTTCACCCTCATCCCATGTCCCCTCATAGCAGAACTTGCTTTCATTCCAAAGACGCTCTCCCCCTGTGCATTTATGTCACAGAGGTATTTAAACATCTCAATCATATCACCTCTATTCCGCCTTTCCTCTAAGGTGTACATATTAAGATCCTTAAGTCTATCCTCATATGCTTTATAATGAAGACCACTAACCATTTTAGTAGCCACCCTCTGTACTGACTCCATCCTGTTTATATCCTTTTGAAGGTGCAGTCTCCAGAATTGCACACAATACTCAAAATGAGGTCGCACCAAAAACTTATACAGAGGCACTACCACCTACTTTTATCTGCTAGCCATTCCTCTCCATATGCACCCAAGCATCCTTCTAGCTTTTGCTGTCACCTTTTCTACCTGTTTAGCTACTTTAAGATCATCAGACACAACCACACCGAGGTCCCGTTCTTCTTTAGTGGTCAAAAGTACTTCACCCCCTATACTATATTGTTTCCTTGGACTGCTGCAGCCCAAATGCATGACCTTGCATTTTTTAACATTAAGGGGTATGTTTACTAAACTGCGGTAACATAGCAGTGGCTAAGTTAACGCGCATTAAGTAACGTTAACCCGCGTTAACATTATGTTAACGCGCGTTAATGTTACCTAACATGCGTTAATGTTACTTAACGCACGTTAACATCACTGGCCGCGGTAAGTCCCGCAGAGGGTGGGGAGAGGGCAGAGAGAAGGGGTCAGTGGGCGGGGAGTGGGCAGGGAGAGGCTCCTTTTACACTAACACGGGGAAATGTAGGGCCGAACATTACCGGGACTGAAAACCTGTCGTTAGATGCACATTTGCAGGAGGGTGAAACCATTTCAGCGTCAGCAATGTACAACATAGGCATGGAGCCCAAGAAAAGTGATAGTAGTGCTCCATTTGCAGCAACAGCATAGTGCCCAAGTATGAAAGGCCACTATGGCGATGGTGAAAATGGGCATAGGGGGCTGCAGGCGGGACATCTAGTGGGGGCAGCTGGGGCACAGGGTGGACTAGACAGTCGCCTAGGTGGCACACAGGAACATAGAAACCGGACATCAGCAAGACAGCAGCTGACAAAGGCAAAAACACAATCCACCTACATCTACCTGGTCCACCCTAGCTAACAGTTGCCAGGGCACTGAACTGACATCCCCCCAGCCAACCCTCCCCCAAGCGGAAGAGACATAATATTGGTAGGCGGTGATGGGGGGAATGTGAGGATGCCCATTTATGCCTCCCCACCCGACCCCTCTCCCTAGGCTACCGCCTACCCACACAGTGGATGGCCTGGAACTGCGCACTACCAGCACCGACAGCATATGGTCATGTCAGAATGGCAGGGGTTGTGTGCCCGTGATGGAGGGGGCAGTGGCACCTGCCTGTAATGGACCTAGGCCATACCCTGTACCAGTACGTGGTGTGCAGTGCAACATAACAGTTCTGGATGAGGAAAAGTACAGGTAGCTCCAGAGATTACTGTGCATGTGTGGTGCAGTATACACAGCCAGTGTGTCCAGAAGCAGAGAGTCACAAGTTCAAGTCCCAGGTGTGGATACTGCAGAGCATGCCCCTATATTTTACCCTACAATGCAGATACAACAGCAGCATGTGCAAAGCCCAAAGCAGCGGCAAACAGGGGTACAAACACCCACTCACACAGGCTTCATAATCCAAAGTTGCATGGAGAGTCAGGCTGTTGGCCCCAGCACGGAGCTGCAGTTATCACCAGAGCACTACTACTACCTTCTGCACAGTTTATCATTGTCGGCACTGTGATCAGGACCAGTGTGGCGGGCAGGATTGCCAACCACCCCTGTCTTTGCACAATGCTGCAATAGGAGTGTGTGTGTGTGTGTCTATCGTTTTGTAGCTGCCCACACCTCACTGGGCCCACAATGTCCCACTGTTACCAGCGCTAGCCTGAATATGTGCATAATGAGGAGCAAGGTATTGTGGGTATGGCCTGGACAGGGCAGATTGGCCAGGGTGCATCTTCACAGGGTGTAGGGCAATGGCTTGGACACTGTAGTGCCCAACCACCGCCTGCATGGACAGGGTGGCCACAGCATGTCATGCTGGGAGGACACTCTCACTCTGACCGAGCAGTGACCATGGCATGTCTAGGTTCCCACATAGTGTTCTACTCTATTTACCTACAATGATACCTGAGTGTTCTCAGTGCTGTGGCCCAATCACTGAGCTACCTGTTTGGTGCACATAGTTTCTCTGTGAGTATGTACTATGGACTGGCTAGTGGTCTGTCTGCAGTTAGACTTTGCATGGTTAGAGCACCTTGTAGGATGCTGCAGGTGCAGTCTGACTGTGTCGTTTGCTGGTGAATGGCCAACTGTGGTGGAAAGCAGTTGGGGGTTTTCCATACTTAACCCCAGCATTACTGCTGGTCTGCCACTGCCCCAGTCACAGGTATGGCTCTGGCCTACCTACCTTGGAGGACTGTCTTATACCAGCAGGGTTGAGGTTGCTTCATTGAGGCTCAGGCACCTAGCTGTACTCCCTTACCTACAAAAAGGGTGATTGTGGGCCCTTTGGGGGATATAGTGTATTCCACTTTGATCGGTAGAGGCACTGCTACACAAACCTCATGCGAGTCTAGAAACCCCTCTGCCCTGATAACAGGTGCTCATGGCAGCCAGACCCTAACACTGTGTACACACTAATCTGGGTGGTGTTTGGTCCCAGAGGAACACATGTGATTGCAGAATACCAGATGGACACCGAATTACCTTCGGATGCACTGCATAGAACACCTGTCACACACTGGTAGTGATGGGAATGTACAGCAGGACCTATCTCTAGCACCACATGTACTGCGGACCTAGTACTGGGCACCTATCCTATCACTCCGGGTGAACACAGAACCTACACAATGGAATGGTCTGTAGCTATCTGTTTCAGTATCACGCACTGTCAGTTCGTCTTTCCAAGCTGAGATACTGGAAAGCTGCAGACCCCATTTGGTGACCAGCTGTAGACAGCTATTCAGCATATGCACTGCATCATGGGTACTGGTGGGGTTACCCTATCCTGGCACTCAGAGCAGACAGTTTGTGCGGTGACATGCAGTCCTTCTGTACCCAGCCATTGCTATAAAATACACCATGGAGGTATAGCCTACTGGTTAGTACAATGCTGTTCTCAGCAGTGTTTATGGGTTCAATTCCTCATTGTTCCCTCCTTTCATACCTGTCCTACTCAAATAGTTTGCATGCCTGTCAGTCATATTTTTGCAGAGCTGTGCTGCAGCCCATAATACCCTTACCACAGTTGCCAACATTCCTTCAGTCCGTCTATCTGCTTCTGTCAGATGTGTAGAGTCCTGTCTGCCTGTGCAGGATGCCATCCCATGTCCTGCACTGCTACCCTTTCCTGCATTGCGCCTCTTCGTGCTTGCCTCGCCTGTGCCTGATCTGCATAGCACCACCACTCCTCTGTCCACCCATCATTGTAACTATCCTGCTGCCTCCACTGAGGGACACGTATTCCCATCATCTGCCACCCACTGTCTTTCCAGTACTTTTCATTGCCAACATCCTGTGCTGTGGTACAGTTGCCCCCAACATGTTTGTCAACAGTACTGGCAGCCACATGGGATGCCCGCAGATATGGCAGGTCCAACAGCTCCCAGCTTTCCCTCCTTCACTCACCTGTTTATTGCCTTTCCTCGGTGCTCTATCTAGTGTTAGGGCTACATCTGTTTCTATGCCTCACGGGTCATGCATGTCATCCTGCAGCACCTTGCAGCCCTTAGGGCACACTAACCTAGGGCAACGTAACCTTGTTAGGCCACCTTCACCTATGGTTCCATAACCTCTAGGGTGCCTTCTAAGGTGCCTTGTCCAGGGGTGCTTGATACAGCGCCTAGCCTAAGGAGCCCTATAAGGTGCCTTATGAGGCGCCTTATAAGGCACCTTACAAGGCGCCTTATAAGGCACCTTATGAGGCACCTTTCAAGGCGCCTTGTAAGGTGCCTTATAAGGTCCTTGTAATGTGCCTTGTAAGGTGCCTTATAAGGTGCCTTGTAACACGCGTTAGCCTAAGGCACTTTGTAACGCGCATTACCTGACATGGCTTGCCGTAACGATGCAATGCCCACGCCTTTATATGGGCATCCGTAACACTACCGGGGAACTTAACAATGGTAACATTACTGGCATTTAGTAAACATACCCCTATATTTAATTGGTGGAATTTAAACGTATAGGTTTGCAAAATACCAACTTATACATGTAATTACACATGCAAGTTTTAAAATACAGACTTGCACATAGAAGTGTGGCACCTACATGTGCTAATTGCCCAGTTGCATCTGTTGATTTTTCCTATGTGTAGATTTGTTTAAATGGCTCCTCTTGCTCTATGTTTTGACAAATATTCATGCACTCCTCCACGCCTTATACATATTTTAGAAAAGGTTCCATGTTTGGCAGAGCCTTTTCTAAAATACGGCCATATTTTTGTATGTCCTGACCTTCATGTTTCAGTTCCACTCTCCATGTACTATCTAAAATTGACATTATGTTTATGTTTACTTAAAACTTAGGAGGTCTTTTACTAAAGGACGTTAGCTGACAATGCGTGTTCTGGAGTGCGCTGAATGCATGTTGGGACACGCATTGCCAGCTAGCGCGGGCCTATGACAGTTAGTGTGAATTATTCCTGCACTGTCTAACTGGCATTAGAGTTGCAAGTGGGCGGGCTAGGGGCAGAGAGTAGGCGTAGTGTGCTCTTTGCAGTCAGCAAGGGATCACCTGGTATTAGGTGCACTTGCGCTAACACCACACGTACACCACACCTACAGGACTCCATGTTAACTGCCAGGGAAATGCTTTCCACACCCCTGAGAGTTAATGCAGAGGTGTTGCACCTAATGTGCCATCTTTTCAGCACTTTTGCCACGTTAGGTGCATACCATAGACCCTTTAGTAAAAGGACTCCTTAGTGTACGCACTTGGACTTTTGTAATATCATTTACCATGGCATCCCTAGGACCGTCTTACATCCATTACAAATGGCCCAGCATACTGCAGCTAGAGTCCTAGAGTGTGTTTCCAGAACAGATCACATCACCCCTATCTTAAAAAGGCTACATTGCCGCAAATACAAAGTACTTATAACTACTTTTAAAATCTTGCACAACATGTCTGCGGATTATCTACAGACCATCCTGAAAAAGCACCAGAAAATAGACTCATGAGAACATGTGCTCAGAACACTTAAGGGTGCCTGTTGAAAAGTTAAGATTTAACCAAACAACCTGCTCACGCACTTCCTCGCTGTTTGCTGCTGGCATCTGGAATAACCTTCCCACAAAACGCAGAAGCATAGATGATATCACTCATTTCTGAAAGGAAGTAAAAACTTTGCTCTTCAAAAGTCAGTTTGAAGATAAAACATAACAGGATTAGAGGCGCAACATTTCAGGATCGTATGACCTATACACACATCTTCATACATACAAAAATGTTGGACAAGCTCCTTTTATCTTTACAAGACCTCTGGCCCACTTTAAACATACTTGATGTGAAATCTAACATTTTATACCTCCACACACTGTTGTATTTAAGCACCGTTATGTAATTATACATACCTATGTAATATAGGTTAAATACTGTTACTAGTCAACATTTTACCCTTTCTGTTAACTATTTTCTTCCATGTTACCATACCCTGTTCTTTGTAAACTTTAAACCTCAAAACTTGTTTCGTTTAAACTGCATTGACTATAGGAAATGTGGTATATAAAAAGAAAATACTAAATAAATAAATACTGCCCCACATTGTTGGTATAAGAGGGGTTTACAATGCGAATATTTATAAAATAAGGAAATGAGATAAATGAGAAAGGAATGCCAATTAAAATATAGAAGAGGTGAGAAGGCAAGAAGGAGAAGAAATGGCAGGGAGGAAAATGGTCAGAACTCACCTCCATTCCAACCTGTGCAGCCCTAAAAGGCACACACCTCATATTTCTGCAGCACTCTTTTGCCCATACAATCAATATTATCTTGCACTTCGAGGGAGACACAATTTTATAGCCAGCTTCCACAATTGGAAGTTTCAAAGTCCAAAGCTTAATTTTTAGGGACAAAAATGGATAGTGCATAGAATTTATAGCACAGTTACACTTTTTCACAGTTTCTTGACTTTAAGGAGGTAATTGTGTAAGCAGCAGATAGATATGCAGATGTATTTACGTGTGTTAATGGCACCTATTCTATAAATAGGCAGATTTGCCTTAATAGAATACTAGCATAAGTGGATGCAAATGCATGTAAGTGAAGCCATGGTTACATGCACCAATTCAAGAGCAAGTTTAAATGACCACATTTATCTTACACATGTTGGGCCATATTCCATAAGATGTGTAAATTTACACACCACTGGTACTCTGCCCAAACTCTGCCACTGTGCACACCCACAGTAAAAGTGCACACCTTTGGTCCATAGTGTGTACTTCCAGCTAAATTCCATGCATAAGTGGTCACTTATGCATGTAAATCGCTAAAATGCTATGATTTACGTCTGTAAACATGATAAGAATGTAATCGCGCTTTACAGAATTGCTCTTGGGTCCAAAAATGTTTTTAAATAAATATTTTAAGGTCGTGTTACAAACAAGCACAAATCAGTAATTCAGGCAAAGATTATAGGGGTATTTAAAAATCTTCATTCTATACCTCTTCTGCTGTTTTGTTTTTGCTATAATAACATAGTAAAAGTTTCATATCACTGACATCTGTTTCTTTCATTTATTCATTGTTTTTCATTTTTTTCTTAAGAGAAGAGTGAAGCTGAGGCAAAGAATACAGTTGATAGTGCATCCCGAACACAACCATCGTAAGTCAGATTTCTCTCTTCATGTTTTTTATGCATGTTCAGTAATGGAAAAGGTGATGTTTTTCTGTTCAAATGACCTTTCTGATTCATTTGCTATTATAACTTAGATTTTTATTGTTTTTTTGGTCTGGTACAAACCTCATTCATTTTTTTAACCTTCCAAGATTAAAATTAGCTTTGATGTGCCCGTGCTTGTTTAATTAATTATGATAAAGTAATTTTGTGGGACTGACCTAGAGGCTCAGTGTCATTTTCGTGCTCTGAGGTTTTTTAGAGATCGATTTGACTTTGGAGCCACCTTCTGCTTCTCTAGCTGTATGATGCTGGGTAGGCTGGGTAGGTACGACCAAACATTCCTCATTTTCATCACAAACAACCCAAATTTGTTTTAATTTTCATTGTGATTGCGCACCTATTGCATGCACAACTTACTTGTGAGCATATATTTCTGAATTTATATGCGCACTATCAATATACATGTGCATACCTAATTTGTGCACATCCTTAATTTTTAGGCATGCAAACAAATGCCCAAATGAGCCTGAAATACGTAAGCCCAACACTGGGAATGCTCTGGAAGTAGCATTTGTAGCCCCTGGAAGAAAGAACTCTCAATTATTTACCACAAAAAAAAAACTTAATTAGCTAGAAAATAAATGCCTACATGTCTAATTTATAAATTCCTGGGAATAGAAACCTTAAACATTAAATAAGTCGTGCTGAGTCAGACCAAGTCCATTGAGCCCAACATCCTGTCTCTGACATTAGCTAATCTGAGTCAAAAATATCCAGCAAAATTCTAAAATTAGATCAGTCTTTCATAGCTCATTTCAAGGGATAAGTAGAGCTTTCTGAAGTTTGGCTAATAATTTTTTATAAACGTGTCCAAGCCTCTGTTAATATGATAATCAGTTTAACCACATCCTCTTGCTTAATGCATTTCAAGAGACATGTCCATTGCTAGTTAAATCTGCAGTCCGTAGTCCCTCTCTGACCTAGAAATAATTTTAAATATAACAAGTATACAGAATGTGGTATATCACTTTCAATAATCAACTTGTTTTTATAACATTTTAGAAACATTATGCATAATTTGATAATTCAATGCACAATTTTTCATAAAATAAAATCAATTTATAATACATTTATGATAAGAAACTAATAAACCATAAACCATTGACCGAGGTGCTATTTGATAATTGTTGTTGTTGTTGTTGCTTTCTTAACACTTTAGAAACATACATAATTTGATATTTCAATGCACAAGTCTTTCATGTGGAGGTACATTCCATAGAACACGTCCAGGCCCCTGTGCATCCAATCGGAACGGATGCACAGAGGCAGACCTGATTTTGATCCCACGGGGGCTAGACATGCCCCACCGAATCAGAATCAGTCTAGGGTCTAGGGTCTGTACATGTAGGCCGGGACCCGATTCCAATCGGCCTGCACGGAGCCACGGTGCCATGGCGTCCCCGGCCGCCAACCACATTCTTCTTTCCCTGCTGCCCACCCCCTGATCTGGCCTTCCATGGCCAGGATTGGGCTGCGGGGAATCCCCTGCACCCCTTCACCTTTTCGACGCTGTCCAGGCCTGCCGTTCCCGTCCAGTTTGCCAACCCCGGACATACAGGACCAACATCAGAATCGGTCCTGTACATCCGGGGTCACAGATTGCCCACTGCCCACCCTCATTCCGCCTCTGCAACTCCCCCTCCCACCCACGACTAAGCCTCCCTGTACAAACTCCTTGTTCGTACAGGGAGGCTTCTGCCGGGAATGGAAGTGGGGTAAATAGCGGGGATGGACGTCCCAATGGGGCATCCAACCTGTTATTTGCAGGACAGAATAGACCCCATAATAAAATCAATTTAATAAATTTATAATAAATTGCTTTTATTATATGAAAAAATTGTGCATTGTGAAAAAAATTCATTCTGTGATTTGTTTTTAGTATGCTGGTTGTTAGTGTTATGGATTGTCTTCTTGTTTTAGTGTTGTTTGAAAGGTTAATCAACTATTCCATATTTAACTATTCCACCTTCTGGTTGATAGACTGGGGCTGATGATTTTGGTTCATTTGGTGATTGTGTTGCTGTGGTTCTTGGGGAGACAGGGTGGGGGATCCATAGTTTACATTCTTTGGTGCTGGGGAGTTGAGGGGGTATGTGGTTATGAACGAGTGGTGCGGAGGTGGGTATGGGGAGGCAAATCCCACTAAAAATAAGCAGAATATTGTTTCTCTTTTTCCTGTATCCCAGTCAGGAAACCTGCACCTCTGGAGAGTATTTTTTCTTTTTTTTTTTTTGTTTATAAATAGCATCTTACCACTAGAAAAGGAGGAGGTGGTGGGAGAAGGAGGGGGCATTTATATAAAATATAAAACATAAAATAATGGAGGCTGTTCTTGTTTTACAATTTGCTTGACTTGTTTAATGTTTTGTTTGATTGGCCTTTGCTGGTATTTGTTTTCTTAATAAAGATGATTTGAACATAACCATTCCACCCCATTTATGATTTTATAAAATGTTATCATATCCCCTGTGAAATCTTGCCTGCAAGCTGAAGAGTCTTTATAAGGGAGGCATTCCATCATTTATGTTGCCTTTCTCCTAACTTTTTATAGCTTTGCTATATGCTTTATGAAATGGGGGTGACCAGAAAGGCACACAATACTTATGCAGTTGCACCATGGACTTATAGAGAGGCATAATAATATTCTCAGTTTGGCTCTCCATTCCTTTTTGAATAATCCCTAACATTCTAATTGCATTTTTTCTTAGTCATAGCACAATGGCCTGAAAATTTGAACATATTGTCCACAATGATGTTAAGATCTTTTCCTTGAATGGTGACACCTCTCTTGAAACCCAGCATTTTGTACTTGTAGTTGGGATTATTTACTCTGTGGGGTATGTTTACTAAAGCACGTTAAGGTAATAGGCATTAACGGCAATGATAAAGGGCATTAATCCTTATAAAGGCGTTGGGCGGGTAGAGGGCATTCCAGTGTAAAGCACCCAATGGCCCATTTAACACACGTTAACAGGACATCGCATGTTAAGGTGACAAGCATGCACCTTAGGGCACGTTAAGGTGACAAATGTGTTTTAAGGTGGAAAGCATGCACCTTAAGGCACGAAAATGGCTGTAACCCAAACGCTGGATAGAGCACCAAGGAAAGTCAATGTAAAGGTGATAGAAGGAAGGACAGGTGAGAGCTGATGGGCCTTCCATATCGATGGGTACCCTACGTGGCAGCCAGTAAAGTGGACAAGCATGTGGGAGGCAGCTGTACCGATGCATAGGGTGGTGCCAATGTAAAGTTCTGCAATGTCAGTGTGTGGCATAGGATGGGGAAGACATGTCCCCCAGCGGAGCCAGAAGTGGCAGGATGTCTGCAGTGACAAGAGGACAGAGTAGTAGTGGTGACGTGCAGATCAGGCACAGGAGAGGCGAGCGCGAAGAGCCGAAATACAGAAAAGAATACCAGTGTAGGTCATGGTGTAGCAGCTTGCACAAGAAGACATGACTGTACACAGCCAACAGAGGCAGATATATGGGCTGAAGGAAGGATGGCAGCTGAGGAGAGGGTGGTATGGGCTAGCAGCACTGCTGTGCAGAGCCCTGACTGTTACAGTCATGGAAATGCTCTGAGTAGCACACAGTCACAAAAAGATCAAGTAGGAATTGAACCCCTCTCCACTGCTTACAGAAACACTACACTAACCAGTAGGCTATACCACCACACCAAGATGCACAGCAATGGCTAGATTCAAAGAGATTGCAGGTCACTGCCTAAAAAAAACACAGTCGCGCAATCGGCATGACGGCCTCGTGTCTATCCTACCCCCATCCCATCCCTTCCCCCCCCCCCTGTCGGTCACACATTTCACCACACGTTTTCTTTCATCAACACATGTTGTTTATTTATTAACAATGGTAATTAACAGAACAAAACTGTTGGCCACAGCATGCCCCCTCATTTCCTGACATTTATACGCTTCATATTCCTTAACAATCGACAAACACTCATAAACAATTTTCATTTCTCGCAACTCCTGCGTTTTCTGCCCCCTCTAGAGACACAGCCAATATCCCATGGGCCCAGTAAGTGGGAGAGGCAAATTCACCGTAAAAGCTTTTTCCATCTGTCCTTAGTCCTCCCCTTATCCTCCGGGAGAAAAGGTGTTGCACCTGCCGTTCAAGCTGACTTAGCAACCCTTTTCCTCCCTGCATGCCGTCAAAGTGAGTCAGGGGCCATCTGCACGGTGTTCTTGCTGCACTTTGTCAATCTCTCCGGGAAAGGTCCATGTTTCTCTCCTGCAACTCTCCCCCTTTACCCAAAGCCTGGGCTGTGTTCTCTCTCATCGGGGCCGTGCGGTTTCCTCGGGGCCCTATCTCTCCTGCATGCTGTGACAAGATCCCCTTTTTCTCCCTGCTAATTGGGTGGGTCGGGAGGGTGTCCGTCCTCCTCTAAGGAAGGGGGGGGGAGCGGTGAAAGAGGACGGGCTGGTGCCGTACATGCCTTTTTATAATCGGCCACGGCCCGCCCTCCCTGTCCCCCACCTTCCCCACCCTCCACGACCATAACCCTCAGCCCGGCGATGAGCGCCTGTGCCCAGCCACGGTAATTCGCGGCTGGGTCTCAGCCACGCAATCGGCATGATGGCCTCGTGTCTGTCCTACCCCCACCCGTCCCTTCCCCCCCCCCTGTCGATCACACATTTCACCACACGTTATCTTTCATCAACACAATTTGTTTATTTATTAACAATGGTAATTAACAGAACAAAACTGTTGGCCACAGCATGCCCCCTCATTTCCTGACATTTATACACTTCATATTCCTTAACAATCGCAAACACTCATAAACAATTTTCATTTTCCGTACCTCCTGCATTTTCTGCCCCCTCGAGAGACACAGCCAATATCCCATGGGTCCGGTAAGTGGGGGAGGCAAATTTGTCGTAAAAGCTTTTTCCATCTGTCCTTAGTCCCCCCCATATCCTCTGGGAGAAAAGGTGTTGCGCCTGCCGTTCAAGCTGACTTAGCAACCCTTTTCCCCTCCTTTTCCCCCCTGCATGCCGTCAAAGCGAGTCAGGGGCCATCTGCGTGCTGTTCTTGCTGCACTTTGTCAATCTCTCCAGGGAAGGTCCATCTTTCTCTCCTGCAACTCTCCCCCTTTACCCAAAGCCTGGGCTGCGTGCGGTCTCCTCGGGGCCCTATCTCTCCTGCCAACCCCCGCAGCAGTGACTCCTTGCTTGCTGAGGGGGCCCCACCCTTTTTAATACGCCGCTGTGGCCAACACCTGCTTCTGCCATAATCGTTCCACCATGTCTTGTATGGCGCACAGGAACACGTCCATTCTTATGTTGGACAAGTGTACCCCATCTGCGCGATACAATCCCGGACAACTTTCTTCGATGAGGTCATGCCTGATGCTGTAACCTCCTATTGCCTCCATGAAGCGGGCCATCCATCTGTTCACTTTTTGCCTCGTCCTTTCCAATGCCTTGTGTGAGTGTCCGTCCTTCTCTAAGGAAGGGGGGGGGAGCGGTGAAAGAGGATGGGCCGGCGCTGTACATGCCTTTTTATAATCGTCCACGGCCCGCCCTCCCTGTCCCCCACCTTCCCCGCCCCCACGACCATAACCCTCGGCCCGCTGATGAGCGCCTGTGCCCAGCCGTGGTAATTCGCGGCTAGGTCTTCTTCTGTGTGTGCCAGTATATGTTAGCCCCTCCAGTATCCATGATGCAGTGCACATGCAGAACAGAAGTCTGCAGCTGACCACCAAATGGAGAATGTACTGATCCATCACCTCAGTTCCGTAAGATGCACTGACAGTGTGTGATACAAGCACAGAGCAGCTATCGAGCAGAGTGTTACCGAGCAGTTTCTGTGTTCACCTTGAGGGTGAGAATGGACACCCAGCACCTGGTCCCCAGAACCTGCACTGTTAGAGATAGTCTCTGCTGGTTGTGCTGCAGATACACATTGCTGCTAGTGTGTTATGCTAGTCATCTTGTTTCCTACACAATTACAACATGTTGTATGCACCAATCATATCTGATGCTGTGTGACCATGTGCACCCAGGCATGGGATAAATGGCATAGCTGCCCAGAAATTGGGCTCCCAGGACAGGAAGTACACCCACATCACTAGAGCCAGATACTATATAGCACTATGTAGATACATAGCTGTGCCATGGTCATTGCTTGGTCAGAGTGAGAGTGTCCTCCCAGCATAACATGCTGTGGCTACCCAGTCCATGTATGTAGTAGATGGGCACTATGACATCTCAGCCATTAACCCTACCTCCGATGCAGACACATCCTGGCCAATCCGCCCTGTTGCCATACCCACAATATCCTCATTATGCACATTTGAAGACTAACACTGGAAACAGCTTAGGCAATGCAAGGCTCAGTGAGGTGTAAAAGGCCACAAAACAATTGAGAGACATAAACACACACTCATATCTCCGTGCAAAATTGGGGGTGGTTGGCATTCCTGCCTGCCACTTTGGTCTCCATAGCAGCTCAAGCATTATTAATGTGTGCTCATTGTGCAGGAGCTAGTACTGTGCTCTGATATTAACGCCCACTCAGTGTGCCTGTGTTATCAGCCATCCATTCAGCTATGGATGTGGAGCCTGTCTGCTGTCTAATGGGTGTTTGTATCCTTGCTGGCTGATTCATTGGAGGTTGCACATGCTGGTGTTGTACCTGCATTGTAGCCTAAGGTTTAGCCACAGGGACATGCAATGCATAATCCACAGTTTGGACCTGAACCTGTGACTCTCCACTCATAAATGTGATAGGCGATGGCCTAGCATGTAGCAGAGCTAGGTCTGAAGCCCTTTTTCTCCTGCTTTAAAATGTTATTGCTGAAGCCCTTTTTCTCCTGCTTTAAAATGTTATTGCTGATTTTGGAAAATTGCAGAATGCTGTTAGCTGTTAGAAAGAAATACTGTTCTATTCTGGTTTGATAACATGTTCTGCTCTCCTGGAGATAAGAGAATTAAAACTTTTACTGTTTATTGTTTAGGTAAGCCATATGTCTGCTTTAGTAGGAATGTCCTTCACTGTATCTTTGCTGATTGTGCACTGACCTCGTAATTAGGATGAAAATATAGCAGAGAAACTGAACAGTGTAAGAATATTTTGTCTAGCATTATGAAGATTGTTTAGTGTTTTGAGCCAAGGCTAGAGATACGTCTTAACCTTGCTATGTTTGGCCTCGCTTTGTTTTGCTTTTGTTAAGAATGCTTCTGATATGCCTTCCACTATCTTTGTGGCTAACTGAACTTGCAAGAATAGCGAAATATACTGTATACTTTAGTAAAAGTATTATGTTTAGTGTTATGTCTAATTACTGACCCGTGGCTAGTAAGACCCAAGCAGGGGGAGCTAGTCCTGGGCCCGGTCAGAGATGTCTATTGGATGAGAGTAAGTGGGCCACTGTGGCCAAATGAGAAGTTTTGCCTGTATTAGACTGGAGAAGAAAAGTATATAAACTGTCATTTTTCTGAGCTCTGTGCTCAGACCATTTTGAATGCTACTGCAATCTGAGTCTGTGCACATTAAACCGGCTTGAATCTTTGCCTGACTCCGGGTATTATTTATTGCATGCTTATCAGCTACTACATATTTCTGGTGCGTTGGCCGGGAATGTGCGAGTGGGGGATGGTATGCAAGTGAATATGCCCCGACATCTCGCCTCACAGGTTTGGTCCGGCTGGAGCTGAGCCTGACTGACCGCAGGAGGGTCTCTGGCGCCCCTGGTCCTTTTGTATCAGAGGAGACTCCTCCTTGCCTCCGCAGGTTGCTGCTTCTGGCCGGCCAACACCTCAAACCCGAGGGGAGTCCAGGATTCAACCCTAGGAGGGATTGGTTGCGCAGCGCATTAGCTACCGGATCCGGTGAGTATTGATTTTTCTGGTTCTTAGTCAGATAGCTCTGGGAAAGTCTCGAGACACTTCTGGTACAGTAACAAGTAAAGGAAGTCTGATCAACTTCCACGGGCGATCCTAGTACCCCCGCAAGTAGTGCGCGGGGCGAAACCATCAGCCCTTTCGGTTTCAGTAATTCTGGTTTGTCAGTCAGCCCGGGAATTCGGAATTTGGAAAATGCTAGCATGTTTGTCCGTGTGAAGAGTGCTTGTGAAAAGGAGGAAGCGTTGGGAGTTTGTCTTTGTTATCTGTTGAAACCACGAGTTTCCCTTCTAGTATAAGGGTAGGATTATATTCCGTTGGGTAATTTGTGACACTTTACCGCATATGAAATAGTAAAAGTATAGTTAAGAAGAGTCACTGTAAAAGCAAGAAGCTGTCTCTCTCATTCAGCTGCAGCACAAGAGGCGTGTTTGTGCAGAGGAATGTTTTAACCCTATGAAGGCATGTTTTCAACGTTCTGCTGCTGGGCTAATGGGTGCTTATTTTAAGAAATTATATCTGTTTTTATTCAATATTTTGTAATAGTGATGTGCCTTCTGCTATGGTCATGTATTATATATCATTTAATAAGAATGTTTAGTCAGGATTGTGGATCTCGATAGTATTGTACTTAGCCTGGAAAGGATTACATTCCTACTCGAATTCCTGTGCAGATCAAGTGAGCAGAAATCTTGTAGGGCTCAGGTTTCAATAGGAAAGGATGCTTGTATTTTCCTTTTGCCCTACGAAGCCGAGGTTACGAACACTGACAGGACTCTGCAGCATTTGAGCCAGCGGTACTAGATCGCAACTTGAAAGTGCTTTGAATCCTGAGTGAATGAGGGGTTAATCTTATTGTTAATAAAATAAACTAGGAAGGAAAATGTGTATTTTAGATGTCCACCCACTTTATGGGAAAAGCATCCAGAATGAATGTCTTTTTGAATCTCTGCTTCCTAAAAACTGTAAAATTGAAAGAATTTCTTTTGCCAAGCCAAGCTGATTACGGCTGGCAGTTAGTTTTTTGCCAAGTAATTTTATTCCAGTTATACGTAACAGCTATGTAGTCGTCATGTTATGAACTATAGTTCTTTCTGTTAGGATTTGTTATTATAACATGTTGCAAAAGTGTAGTTTTCTATTGTAAGGACTCTATCTAGATTGTTCCTCTGTCTGTTGACAAGCACATGTGGGGGCTACAGTCCACAGCTGACACTGCAGGCAGGGATTCATTTTACCAGTTCAGAGTCACCCACAGTCAGCGCCCGAGAACATGAAGTGGAATCCAAATAGTGCAGGCAGCCCTCACTATATGCCCCATGAAATCCAGCAGCCCAGGAGAATTTGTGCATGGTAAATGCAGTTTTTTGTCAAGTCAGTCCCAGGGAGATATAAAACAGAACTTGCAGAAACGGGATGGATTTGCGGGCATGAATACAGCAGCACGATTAAGTTGTTCAGAATGTCTGTGAATTGTGGAGATAATGTGACAGAGAAAGTGAATGTAAGATGGCGAAGAGAGCAGTTCGTCTTGCTGATACTATAGTTGAATGATGTGGAGGAAGTTTTCCTAATCGAAGGAGCTGGATTGATAGTGCTGACTGTTGCCCGAGAAGAAGAGTAGCAGTTCTATAGTGCATCTCCAATCAGGCCAGCAAAGTTCCTGTATACTTACCAGCATTGCAGCCCCACCTGGAGTATGGGCAGAGAATAATCCATCTGGCCTAGCAAAGAATATAGCTCCTGTACTTGTTACCCTTAAGCCAGGAGCAGAATCAGTGCACGTGCGTCAGTATCCCCTCCCGAGACCAGCAATTGAAGGCATTCATCGCCATTTGAAGAAATTATTGCAGTATGGACTTCTCAGAGAATGCCAGTCACCCTGGAACACCTCCCTTCTCCCAATCAAGAAGCCTGGGACAGGTGACTACCGCCCAGTGCAGGATCTACGTCGAGTGAACAGTGCAGTTGAAACCATACATCCAGTAGTACCAAATCCTTACACCCTCCTAGGACTGATTCCAGCAGAAGCCACTCACTTTACTGTTTTGGACTTAAAAGATGCCTTTTTTTTTTGTATACGCCTGACAGAGGCCAGTCAGTTTTTGTTTGCATTTGAATGGGAAAACCCTACCACAGGACGGCGAGGGCAACTTACTTGGACTCGATTACCACAAGGATTTAAGAACTCACCCACTATCTTCAGTGCAGCCCTCAGTCAAGATTTGTCAAGCTACTCTGTGATTCCGGGAAAAAGAATTTTGCTCCAGTATGTAGCCACCAATAACAAATCTGATTGTATACAAGCTACAAGTGACCTCTTGCACCATTTGAATGAAGCTGGCTACAAGGTTTCCAGAGCCAAGGCGCAGCTGTGCCAGACAGAAGTGAAATACTTAGGGTTCCACCTGTCCAAAGGAACCCGGAAATTAGGACTTGAGCGAAAAGAAGCAGTATGCCGCATCCCAACCCCCACTACTAGGAAACAGGTGCGAGCTTTCTTGGGAGCTGCAGGCTACTGCCGCATATGGATACCAAATTTTGCGCTCATGGCAAACCCTTGTACCAAGTCACACAAGTAATGGAACGATCTCCCCTGGAATGGGGCTCAGAACAAGATAAAGCATTCAAATCACTGAAAACAGCATTGATGTCATCCCCAGCCTTGGGCCTACCAGATGTGCAGAAACCATTTCGTCTATATGTCTATGAATCAAGTGACCTGTGGCCTACCTGTCAAAATAATTGGATCCTGTTGCCAAAGGCTGGCCACCTTGCCTGAGAGCTGTAGCAGCCACAGTCCTCTTAGTGAGGAAAGCTGACAAGCTCACCTTAGGACAAAATCTTCAAGTCACTGTACCACACTCTGTTTTAACCCTTATGGAACATAAAGGAAGCCATTGGCTCACTAATGCCCGAATGTTAAAATATCAAAGTATGCTATGTGAGAATCCTAACTTGCAATTAAGTGTCAGCCAAACTCTAAACCCAGCCACCCTAATTGCCCGTTGGTCCAGGCCCTCCTGACCATGATTGCTTGGAAGTAATGGACATTGTGTGCTCAAGTTGCCTAGACTCAACTGATATCCCCTTGGACCGCCCAGACAAAACTTTCTTTGTGGATGAAAGCAGTCTTGTCATCATTACTGGACATAGTTGTGTTAAATATGCAGTGGTGACCCTTGATCTAGTAGTTAAGTCCTCAGCCCTGGCCCCAGGTTCTTCCTATAGCCCTTCATAGGATATACTTAGCCCCTGCTAAGTCTTTAGGAGTTTCCCCTTTTGAGATTCTGAGATTCTGTAGCCTATTGTATAGAGAGTAAAAGGAGATGTGTGACAGATAGGATCTGAAATTACTAGATAAGCACTATTGGTTTTAAGTTCTGTTTTGCAGGGTCTTCATGCGTGAGTACGAGACCAGCCCATCCAAGCTCCTGCATCCTTTCAAGCCTGGAGCCTCGGTGTGGGTGACAGAGTAGAAGAAGACACCGCTGGCGCCATATTGGAAAGGGCCATATGTCATCTTGTTATCAACCCCAACAGCAGTTAAAGTGGCCGAGATCGACTCCTGGATCCACCAAAGTCGAGTGAAACCAGCCACAGTTCCTGAGAGTCGTCCCTGGACTTCGATCGCCAATCCTGCAGCACCATTGCGACTCACGCTACAAAGAAAAGATCCGTCATCGTAAGAACTTTACCAACCTGCTCCTGGACGTCAAGAGAACAAACATCCTCCAGTTTTGCATTCCAGCAGCCGCTTCTGAACTTGGTCGTGGACTTCCATAAATGATCCTGAGACTCCATTGCGCCTCACCCTACGACAACAGCCACGAACCTAAGACTTATTGGTCCCTCGGAAACTGCACTATTTCAAGACTGTTTGTTTATCCGAAGGTAAGCCTCGCATCTGGAGAAAGCTGAAATCATCAGAAATAGACTGTGTTGTGTTAAGAAATTGAGTCTTCTACGAGACTGTGTTCAAATGCTCCGAAAAAAAAAAGAAAAAGAAAAAACTGTTTTGATCTCCTAAAAAGTGAACTGCTCTAAGGAGGCAATAATAGCCTGAGAGACTGTACTATGATATTTTAAGAACCTGAGACATCCCAGAGGACAGTGATACTTTGGAATCTACAGCCATACTCCTGCCACAAAGCTGGTAGGTCTACGTATGGCAGAAGCTTGAGGACCTACAATCAACGCTACGTCTGCTACCTGTTGTGGATGCCGACAGTTCCACCAATTTTCCAGAGACTATGCTCATTATGAATTCTTATTCTTGCTTCGTTCTGGCGGCAGCCTTGAGGTGCTTTGAATTGACTCTTGCCCTACTTCCCTGTGCAGCCTGCAAACCTAGTATTTGCACAACAGGGAATACCCAGACTTGTCTCAACCCCCGCCAGAATCTTTCCTCTCCTGTTATGGGAACTGCGATGGAACAATGAGAATGGAGCCCTTTTGATTGCTACTCGCCAGCTCTCAGAACCCAGATTTTTTGGACTTTAGTACATGTGTTGCTAATTTTCAAACATGTGCTACTTACCTTTTTGACATGTACTGTTACCGACCTCTGATACAGGTGCTGCTATTAATAGGAATGGTTCTTATTTTTGTGGGTCATGATAACGGGCCTATTGCTATGATGAACAGTATATATGTCATTTGTTCCTCCTATGTCTCCTGTCCCTCCGCTTATACACTAGGTATGCTATATGATTTGACAAAGACACTTGTATCAAATGTATTATTGATTGTGGCTGTTTATGTATCCCATGTTTCCTCCCCTTATGCTTACGTATATTAAACTTAACGTAAGGCAGCAACACGAATCCTAGCAACGTCGGGCTGCTACCCTATACCACACAGTGATCACTCTACTATAGTCTGAAGTATTTTGCTATTTGTGTGATTTGATTCTCACCCTTTCTCACTTGCGGGTGAGAATAATCAAAAGGAGGGAATGTGATAGGCGATGGCCTAGCATGTAGCAGAGCTAGGTCTGAAGCCCTTTTTCTCCTGCTTTAAAATGTTATTGCTGAAGCCCTTTTTCTCCTGCTTTAAAATGTTATTGCTGATTTTGGAAAATTGCAGACTGCTGTTAGCTGTTAGAAAGAAATACTGTTCTATTCTGGTTTGATAACATGTTTTGCTCTCCTGGAGATAAGAGAATTAAAACTTTTACTGTTTATTGTTTAGGTAAGCCAGATGTCTGCTTTAGTAGGAATGTCCTCCACTGTATCTTTACTGATTGTGCACTGACCTCGTAATTAGGATGAAAATATAGCAGAGAAACTGAACAGTGTAAGAATATTTTGTCTAGCATTATGAAGATTGCTTAGTGTTTTGAGCCAAGGCTAGAGATACGTCTTAACCTTGCTATGTTTGGCCTCGCTTTGTTTTGCTTTTGTTAAGAATGCTTCTGATATGCCTTCCACTATCTTTGTGGCTAACTGACCTTGCAAGAATAGCGAAATATACTGTATACTTTAGTAAAAGTATTATGTTTAGTGTTATGTCTAATTGCTGACCCGTGGCTAGTAAGACCCAAGCAGGGGGAGCGAGTCCTGGGCCCGGTCAGAGATGTCTATTGGATGAGAGTAAGTGGGCCACTGTGGCCAAATGAGGAGTTTTGCCTGTATTAGACTGGAGAAGAAAAGTATATAAACTGTCATTTTTCTGAGCTCTGTGCTCAGACCATTTTGAATGCTACTGCAATCTGAGTCTGTGCACATTAAACCGGCTTTAATCTTTGCCTGACTCCGGGTATTATTTATTGCATGCTTATCAGCTACTACATATACACACACCAAATGTGTGCATTGATATGCTTCCCATAAGACAGGCCATGAAACATGTTGCAATGTGCACGGCGCACAGGACCAGAACATGGCTTTGGTCTGCTGAAGGAGGGTGCCGCTGCCCCCTCTGCCAGCACCCCCACACCATGCTGATATGCCCGTGTACTGTCAGTGTTGGTGGTGTGCAGTCCCAGCCCATCCAACATGTGGGGTGGCGGGCGCCTAGGGCGCAAGGTCCGGATGAGGGGGGGCAGAGGCATACATGGACGGCCACACAGCCTCCCCAATCATCTGCCTCGGCAGGGACTCCATGACCGCCTGCCAACCATATGTCTCGGGGGGAGGATGACAGCCACTGCTGTGGTAGTCCCCTGGGTGCCTGCATGTTGCAGTTACCTGGAGGGATACAGCTGCTGGCATTATTGGCCTCTTCCCCCACAGCTGGGTGCAGTGGCAGCAGGACAGGGCCAGCTGGGATCTCTGTCTGGGGTGCCAGAACCCTTGGACCACCCCATATGGTACATCTCCTTTCTGCAGCAGCAGCATGTCTGTGTGCCACCACTGTCACTGTGGGATCATGACGGACATCACAGATGGTAATGCGGATGGCAGAATACCCCTATGTGGTGCGGCTAAGAAGCTTGGGACTTTTCAACCTGGGGAAGAGACAGCTGAGGTGAGATATGATAGAGGGTTATAAATTTTTGACTGGAGTGGAACAGGTAAACGTAGATTGATTGTTTATGCCATCAAAATGTAGAAAAACTAGGGGACATGCAATAAGGCTTGTCAGACGGCTGCCTAGGGTGAGAACTTACACAATCTTGACGATGCATATATTCATATGATTCTTGCAAGGTATTGTGGGTATTGTAGTTCATTCACTCCCATACACAGCTGATGACAGTAATTTGAGTTGTGAAACCAAGTGGTAAGATCAATAAAATACTTCTTTTATTGATGGGGTTTAATTCACCCAGCACATGTATGCTTGATAGCACTATAAATGAGGTTACTTGCTTGCAGTGTTTAAAATGGATAACAAAAATCACAAAGTAAACCAGAAAACAACCTTCAGCTTGTCAGGCAATTAGCTAATGTTTTCTTAGCAAATAATTACCAAATACAAAGGCACAAAGAAAAGAATAAACTTTGCTGGTTAGGTTAACTTCTGCTTGTTTTCCATGCAGATCTCAGCAGTGATTCTCCCTTGCTCACACACACAATCAGGTGCAGCCCCAACCACCATCAATCGACCAGCTGTAAGCCTTTAGCTGGCTGGCTGCTACTGTGTGAACCCAAATCCTGCTTTAAGAGCTGTTTGCAGTGGAAATAAAGAACAAAGTTAGGTTTCTTTGTGATGGCTGATGTGTTTGCTCATAGACAGCTAGCAAAAGCATTTAGATAAAGAACAGTCCATGTAAATAGCTTCATCTGCTGTATTTCCCCCTGCATCAACAATCATAGGGTCAATACCATACATTGGCACAGATGAGTCTTTCATTAAGGCACTATCATGAGAATGCTTATTCCCTTGCTGCCATTCTCTATTATAGATAGGGTCTGGATCAGTGTTCATACCTGAGCCTCTCCTGCTATCATTATTCCTCTCTGTATAGCCTGGCCAATATGTAATCCAATTCTGATGTCCAGCCTTCCAATCTTGATCCCTGGACACTGGATCTTCTCTCACATACCTTCTGGCCTTGGTCTGAAAGTCCCTTCCACATGCAGTCTTCTCTCTTCCAGGTAGCCACTGGTGATTCCTATCTCTGCCACTCCATTCCTCTGGCTGAATCCAGTCCAATGGACTCTGCTGGCTTTTGGAATACCTCCCAGTATGAGTACTGCCTTGGAATCTCCCAGACCTTCCAATGGCCTTTCTTCTCTTCCTTCCAGAGAGTTTCCTTCTCTCTCTATCTGCTTGGCTTGGCTTCTGTTTCTCCAGGTGATACTGGTGCTTGTAGCCGTTGCTGAAGCTCTCCCCTCTGTATCTCTTCCTGAAGCTCTTCTTGAAACTGGGCTGGAGCTTGTAGTAACTGTTATCTGAAGAATAAGCTCTATTCTTATCCTGTTCTAATGTGTGCTGCTCCCTAACACAGCACAGCTGTCTTGAATCAGGCCCTGCCCTTTGAGATGAGTGCTTAGGGATTACCTCATAGCTCTCTTGATTGCACACACATTTTCTCCCTTCAGCCCCTCTCATGGCTGCTGGAAACCTGGTGCATTCTGGGACTGGTAGTCTTTTATGTGAAAACTCTGTTTTCTCACTTCTACCAGAACTGACAGGTTGCTGGTTCAGAGTCACATCATCTTTTCTATAGCTCCTACCTGAGCTATGATAAGCTTCCTTATCACAGGCTACAGTGTAACCCATTTAAGACTATAGGAAAAACTATTTTTTCAGTCAGCGTGTAATCATATTCATTACCGGAGGATCTAGTAACAGCTGTTAGTGTGGCTGGGTTTAAAAAAGGTTTGGACAGGTTCCTGGGGAAAGATCCATAAACCATTGTTAGAGAGGACCAGTGATATCCATTGCTTGCCCCAATACAAGCAATGTGGATCCTGTGTGTCTTTTGGGGAAACTGCTAGATAATTGTGACCTAGATTGGCCACTGTTGGAGACAGGATACTGGGCATGATGGATCTTGGTCTGACACAGTCTGGCATATTTTGTAATCTTATGTTCTTTTGTGCCACCTGAGCAACTGCCTGGTCCACCCTGTGCACCAGCAATCCCCACTGCATGATCCATGTGCTCCCTCCTTTGCCCCATTTGTACCATCAACATAGTGCCCTTTCATACTTGGTCAATATGCTGTTGCTGCTCATGGAGCACTGCCATCACTATCATGAGGTCCCTGTCTGTGCATCACATTGCAGACATTAAAAATGGCTCTCTTTCCTCAAAAAACACCCTTTTCGCGAGGTTTTACTCTGTGTTAGGGTTCCCAGCGTTAAGGCGCTTTAGGACACTTTTCCGCAACACGTGTTAAGGGAACACCCATTAATTATTAATGCCCTCTCTCCACCCTGTTAACACCCACTCTCCGCCCACAATGCACTTTATGCTGCCAGAGTCTTTAACACACATTAAAGCAGCGTTTTTGCTGCATAAAGTGCACAAGGGTGCCGATAACGTGCGTTAATGGCACACTGGCTCCCTTAACACCCTTTAATAAACATACTCCTATGTGCATCACTTTGCACTTTCCTACATTTATTTTCTTCTGCCATTTAGAAACCTAGTACCTTAGCTTCATAAGATCCTTCTGCAAATCCTCACATTCTTCTGCTGCTTTAGCAACTTTGAATAATTTTGTGTCATCTGCAAATCTGATCACCTCACTTATTACTCCTTTTTCCAGATCATTTATGAATATTCTAAACAGCACAGATCCCAATGGAGACCTATAAGACATTCCATTTTTGATCTTTATGCATTCGGAGGACTGAGCATTTAGTCCTTCTCTCTGTTTCCTGTCCTTTTGCCAGTTTCTAATACACATCAGTACATTGTCTCCTATCCCATGACATTTTAGTTTCCTTGGGAGCATTTCATGAGAGACTTTAGAGGTCATTCCAGAACATGAATAAGCCAGATAGACGTGTGGGAGAGACGTTTTTCTCGCTAAAGTGTTTAGAACCATATTCCAAAACCAGGCAGTCCTACACGCACATGGTGCTAGGACGAGGATCTCAGAATGTGGGTAGGAGGGGGCAGAACGGGGGTGTGGCAAGCCCCAGAGAATTAGAAAGCATATTCAGGAAAGGCCCATGTACGTTCTGAGTGTTTCCCGTGGACGCCTATTTATATCAGCGGCAATGTGGAATAAGGCCAGGACTTAGAAGTGGCTATGACATGTCTGTATTGAACTGGTGTGTCTTGTCTGGGAAGTCACAAGATGCAAATGTAAAAAAATAGAATGCACAGGTGAGGGACGTTTGTAAGGTTAAGAAACAATAAAAAAAAAAACACCCCTACAGAAATATAAAGCACTGCAATAACCATTATTCTGGCTATGTTGACATTTGCTGTTTGTTCTAAAGGGGCTATTCTCGACTTCCCTAACAATTCCAGTGTTCGGAAAAATGGGATGGTATGTGAGGTAGTAGGGAGCAGAATCATGTTTGGCTGAGAAATGCAGATCAGATGTGGTGTCCTGAAACGCCATGCCATTATGTCTTCACAGCAATTGTTTATAGGTGCAGGGCATGGTATTGGCAGAGATATGTTATTTGTGACTGCGAGTGAGTGTGTGTGTGTGGTTTCAGTGTGGCACAAAAAGATCTGGTGTGCTCATCCGCACATCTGGGGGAACATGAATGCCTGGCCAGTATGTGGACTGTAGGGATGACCGCAGCATCACCAGGTGCCGGTGTGATTGGGCAGAATAAATTGGAACAGGTTCTCTATAGCGAAATGTTAAAGCATATCTCTGCCACTAATAAGGGACCCTGTCAGACGGCTGCCTGGGTGAGAATGTTCACAGTCTTGGCAAGTGCATATATCAATATGATTTGTAAGGGATTGTGGGAAATGCAGTCCATTCACTCCAGACACAGCTGCTCACAATAATTAGTTGTGCTTGAGTGTAAAGCCAATAAGATATTTATTTATGGGGTTATTTCTCCCAACACAGATATGCTTGGTAGCACATAAATCAGGATACTTGCTTTCAGTGTTAAACTTAGAAAAAACAAAATCAGGAAAACAACAGCTGAACTTGTCAGGCAATCAAAGCAAAAGAATAAAGACCTGGTTGGTAACAAACTGGTCTTTTCTGTAGGCTTTAGCTAATATTTTCTTAGCAATGTTTCAAACAACAAGCAAAACCCACAAAGAAGGGAAAAACTGCTTCTTTTCAGGTTAACTTCTTATATCTTCACACATAGATTCAGAAGTGATTCCCTCAGAGCTCACAAGCAATTAGGTAAGGCTCAATTGCTAGCAGTTTACCCAGCTGGCTTGCTTTCTACTGCGTGGCTCAAATCCTACTTCAGGAGCTTTTCTGAGTAGATTAAAGAACAAGTTTGTATTTCTTTGTGATGGTTGTTGTACTTTGTAACAGAAAATTACCAAAGGAGTTTAGACAGAGAGCAATCCATATATTCACAGCCTGTATCTAAGACCGCTCCCCCTTCTTCAACAATCATGGGTTCAATATCATGGATTGGCACAGAGGAATTTCTCATTGTAGCACTCTCAGGAGAATACTTGTTTCCCTGCTGTCTTTCAAGGTTATAGCTAGGGCATAGATCAGTGTTCATACCTGAGCTTTCATTGTTGTTAGAGTTCCTCTCTAAATAGCCTGGCCAGTATGTAGTCCAGTTCTTATGTCCAGCCTTCCAATCCAGATCCCTGGACACTGGATCTCTCTTCACATACCTTCTGGCACGGGTCCTAGGGTCCCTTCCAAGTGCAGCCGTCTCCCTCACAGGTACCCTCTGGAGATTCCTAGCTCTGCAGCACCATTCCTCTGGCTTTCCCCAGTCCAATGGTGTATGCTGGCCCTTGGAATACCTTCCAGTATACGTACTGCTCTGGACTCCTTTAGACCTCCCAAATGCTTTTCTCTTCTTTCTTCCAAAGGGTTTCTTGCCCTCTCTGTCCGTCCGGTCTGGCTTCTGTTCCTGATGATCCTCCAGATGATGAAGATGTCCAAGCTGACGATCTCCAAGCTGAATCTGAGGATGAGGATCTCCCAGATGAAACTGAGGATGAGGATAATTCTCTGTAGAATAAACTCTACCTTTATTCTGCTTTGATGAGTGTTCCACCTTAGCACAGCGCAGCTGTGCAGAATCAGGCCCTGCCCTTTGAGATGAGTGCTTAGGGATTACCTCATAGCCCTCCTGATTGAACACACGTTTCCCCACTTCAGCTCCTCTAATGGCTGTTGGAAACCTGGTGCATTCTGGGACTGGTAGTCTTTTATGGGAAAATTCTGTTTTCTTATTTCTACCAGAACTGACAGGTTGCTTGTTCAGAGTCACTTCACCTTTACTATAGCTCCTTCCTGAGCTATGATAAGCTTCCTTATCACAACCCTCAGAATGAGAGTATTCAACAGTGCAAACAGCACCAAGACATGCTCAGAAGCACCATCATTGGTCTCTAAAAATGTGCATATTTGTAGAAAGCGATGATGGTGCCTTTGGGCATGTATTAGTGCTGTTTGCATTGTTGAATGCTCCCATTCTGTGAGTCCCTTATTAGTGACAGGGATATGTTTTGACATTTCGCTATGGAGAACTTCTGATTTTTTATGGTCCATACTTAGCATTGTACAGACAGCTTTCAGAGATGACCAATGCAAGCATAACTAAGGATGTCTTCTACTGCCATGTATGTTGTGATGCAAGGTATGCCATCCAAGTGCAAAACACAAATCTCAAAGCAACTGGTGTCAAAACTAATAAAGATATGAGAAACCAGTTCTAATACAAAAATTAAATAAACAAGAGACACCAAGACTACTGGTATGTAAAACACAACTTCAGTGGAGAAAAAAGATCTCAGTGAGCACTATCACCAAGCCGACGCAACAGCTCTATGCAAAAGTAGTCATTAAACAAGCCAGAAAACTGGCATACACAAGGCTACATAGATACACCATCACTGGTCGAATAAAACTCAACATGATTAACATACCATCAACAACACAAGAAACTGCACAGTTGAGCAGTGTCTGACTCCCTGACGCGGCTCCGGCGAAACGCCTGGCATTGGAGCCAGGACGTTGTTATAGCCCATGTTGCAGCTAAGTATTTATTGAGTTTACAGTGTCTATATATCTGCATGCCCATATTGCTTGTCATTGCTGATAATGTTCTTTGACAACAGAAATCTGTGCAATTTCTTGTATTGTTGATGGAATGTTAATCATGTGGAGGGGGGGGGGGTTTCGACCAGTGATGGTATGTCTATGTAGCCTTGTGTATGCCTTTTTCTGGCTTGTTTAATGGCTACTTTTGCATAAAGCTATTGCATCGGCTTGGTGATAGTGCTCACTGAGATCTTTTTTCTCCACTGAAGTTGTGTTTTGCCTACCAGTAGTCTCAGTACCTCTTGTTTATGCAACTTTTGTATTAGTGGAGGTGTAGCCTAGTGGTTAGAACACTGGATTGATAACCAAGCAACCAGTGTTTGATTCCCACTAGCACTTCTTGTGGGCTTGGGCAAGTACTTAATCCTCCATTATCTCAGAAGAAAGGCCTGGCAATCTACTTCCATTCACACTGCCAAGAAAGCCAAGGAGCATCTCCAGGAACAAGCAGGAATGAGTCTTCACATATGTGTATCGTCGGTACCGACGGAGCCTGCGTGGGAACGCTCCCCAGCGTCCAAAAGGAAAGCTTTTGGGAGCATCCCACAGCGCCTGCGTGCTGCCTTCCCGCCTTTCCTAACTGCCTCTCTCCAGTTCTTCTTTTCCGCGGAGCCAGCAGGTCGTGTTCCTGTCACCGCTGAAGAATTTCTTTATTTTATTTTATTTCTTTGGTCACGCGTCTGCCTTCGACGCTGGACCGGTACCGCTGATCTTTTCTTTCTTTATTCTAAAAAAAATAAAAATAAAAAACCTACTGTTTTTTCTCACTTCAGTGCATTTTCTTCTTTGGCCTTAGGCCTAGGAAATTTTTCCTCATGGAAAAGCCCGCCTCTGGGTTTAAAAAATGCACGAAGTGCAGCGGCACTATTTCTGTCACTGACACCCATGAATGGTGTCTAAAATGTTTAGGTCCTGACCACTCCATTGCGGATTGTGAGTCCTGCTCCATGATGTCTAAGAGAGGTCTACAGAATCGAGCAGCTAAGCTCAGTACCCTGTTTCCTTTGGATGCAGCTTCGGTTGCATCGACGTCTTCCAGGGCTTCTTCTTCCTCACATGGATCTCAGGTAACCAAACTTAAATCCAGCCGGTCCTCGAAGGGTAGATCTCCCTCTAAGTATCGAGATGCCTTCGGGCTTGCCCTCGAGAAATCCACACCGGCAAAATTACCCCGGCGGGAGGCTCCGGCTTCCAAAGCTTTATCTATGGGGTCACAGGTTGACATCGATGGCTCGGCCTCGACCGATCACCTGTTGCCATGTTCTGGGGTACCGGTGGTTTCCACTGGTACCGACATCCAGACATTGGTTGTGTCAATGGATCAGAATATCCTGACCATGCAGCGTGCCATCACGGCATTCATACAAGCTGCGACGCCTTCGGTACCGCAACGAACTCCGTTGACGGTACCGCCTCCGGCACCGGTAACAACATTGGTTCCGGTGCCGGTACCGATTGCATCGACATCCGCTTCGGTGTCGACTGCAGCGGTACACTGTTCTGTGATGCCCATCAGTACCGAACCGGTACCGATCACTCCCGATGTCGATACCACCCGGTACGCGTATCGGGCTCTGCAGTAGCATCCAGACAGGCAATACTTCGATTCCTCTGAAGACTCTGATGAATCAGAGGTCTCTGTCGAAGCATCGGTGATTCATCCTCAGGAGCCCTCTTCTCCAAAAAGGAGAATGTCTCCTCCAGAAGACTTGTCTTTTCAAGACTTCATTAGGGAAGTGGCCAGGGGCCTTTCCATCTCAGTGGCCCCTGAGACAGAACCTAGAGCCAAAAAATTAGATATTTTACAATATCCTAAGGCTCCTAAAGAGGCAACCACTTTACCAATACATGAGATTCTTTATGATCACATGTTGGGCATATGGGAGACTCCTCTCACCACTTCCCCTCATTCTCGCAGGTTGGACACCATGTATCATGTTCCTCCTTGTCCTGACTTCCATAAGACTCAGCTTCCTCACCACTCCATTGTGGTGGAGTCTGCTATGAAGAAGATAAAGAGTACAAAAAGGCATTCTTCTGCTCCTCCAGGAAGAGAATGCAGAACCTTAGGAGAATTTTCCAGGCCAGTATGCTTGTTGCCAGAATCAACTCCTATAGCCTCTATATGGGGATGTTTCTAAAAGAAGTTACAGATCACCTGCAAACTTTATCTCCTTTTATTTCAGAAGATAAAAGGGAAGAGTTCCTCACCTGGCTCAAACATGCCCAGGATATTTCCAAGTTTTCCAACCGTGCAGCCTTTGACTCTTTTGAAGGTGCCAGCAGAGCCTCGGCCATTGCCATAGGTGCACGCAGAGTTGCTTGGTTACAAGCTTCTGATTTGGAACCTTGGGTTCAAGATGGACTAGGAAACCTTCCTTGTACAGGTGAAAACCTTTTTGGCAAAGATTGGCAAGCAAAGGCCACCCAAATGGATGCTGAAAATTCTGCTTTAGATAGACTTTCAAAGTCTACTTCTGCTCCTTTTAAGAAAAGGTTGTTCAAAAAGGGATTTTTTCCCAAAAAAGGGAAATATTATTCTGCTTATGGTCAGCAGTCATCTTCTGCAGGTCGTTTTGCTACAAAGAGACAGCAACAACCGAAACAGGCCAAGCCTAAGGCTGCTAGGACTGCTACGGCCCAACAGCCTCAGCCTCCTCAGGGCCTTTGACTTACAACTAGAGAGCTTAGCCTTTCTGGCTCTAGAACATCCAGAGCCTCTCACCATTCCAGGAAGGTTGGCTTACTTTGCTCCCAGATGGGAACAAATCACAGCAGAGCAATGGACCCTCTCCATCATAAGGGAGGGGTAAAAGCTTCATTTCTTAAACCTTCCTCCTCACACCATGGTGAGACAGTTCAATTCTCAGACATCTCTCCTCGACCTTCTGGGTCTGGAGATTACTACCCTTCTTGCCCAAGGGGCAATAGAAGAAGTACCCCTTCTTCAACAGGGCTCAGGGTTCTACTCCCCCTACTTTCTTATCCCAAAGAAAACAGGGGGCTACAGACCCATATTAGATCTCAGAGAATTGAACAAGTTTCTATGCAAGGAGAAATTCAAGATGATTTCTCTCGGTACTCTCCTTCCATACCTTCAGAGTCAGGATTGGCTTTTCTCTCTAGACCTCAAGGATGCGTACACCCATGTCCTCATCCATCCAACACACAGAAGGTTCCTTCGGTTCCTTTATCAAGGGAAGCACTATCAATACAGAGTGCTTCCTTTCGGTCTGGCCTCTGCACCAAGGGTGTTCACAAAATGCATGGCAGTAGTAGCTGCATTTCTACGCACTCTAGGGATATTCGTATTCCCATATCTGGACGACTGGCTCATCCGAGCTCCATCCCAGTCAGAGGCCCAGACTTCTCTAACCTGCACAAGGCGTATCCTTCAGTATCTGGGACTTGTAATAAACTTTCCAAAATCCCATCTCACCCCTACTCAGTCTCTAGAGTTCATAGGGGCCTTGCTGGATACCACAACTGCAAGGGCCTATCTTCCCCAGGCCCGTTGCCTACGCTTGGTGCAGTTAGCCTCACAAATTCAGTTAAAATCGCATTTAACTGCTTGAGAGATGTTACAACTGTTAGGCCACATGGCATCCACTGTGCATGTGGTTCCTTACTCTCGCCTTCACATGAGGGCAGCTCAGTGGACTCTGTCCACCCAATGGACCCAGGCATCAGGTTGCCTGTCAGACAAAATAGCAACCTCCAGTCGCCTCTTTTGGTCCCTCCAGTGGTGGAAGTCCACTCAAAATCTGTTGCTGGGGTCCCCCTTTCAACAGGTGTTACCCCAAGCATCCCTTACAACAGATGCCTCTCCAAGAGGTTGGGGAGCTCATCTTCAAGATCTCTCCACTCAAGGCATCTGGTCTCTACAGGAGACATCTCTACATATCAACCTCTTAGAGCTCAAAGCAATTTTTCTAGCTCTCAGAGTCTTCCACACCCTGCTCAGCTACAAGACAGTCCTCATCCACATGGACAACCAAGTAGCCATGTTCTACGTGAACAAGCAGGGCGGGACTGGCTCTCTGTCACTTTGCAACCAAGCTCTGAGATTGTGGGCCTTAGCCAGAGAGCATCAAATTCATCTCATGGCAGTGTATCTTCCAGGGGTTCAAAACTCTTGGGCAGACAGACTCAGTCGAGTTCTGCTTCCACACGAATGGTCCCTCCATGGGGACCAGATAGCCAGGATCTTCCGAATTTGGGGAACCCCGGACATAGACCTCTTTGCAGGTCCGTGGAATGCCAAACTTCCCCGGTTCTGTTCCAGGATTCCGTGTCAGGGAGTTCAGGCCAGGGATGCCTTCCTCCTTCATTGGGGGCAAGACTTCCTCTATGCCTTTCCACCCATTCCCCTAATTCCCAAGACACTCTTCAAATTTCAGAGAGACAAGGGGTCTATGATCCTCATAGCACCACATTGGCCACGCCAAGTGTGGTACCCTCTACTTCTGCATCTCTCCCAAGCTCCCTCCCTGGACTTGGGATCTGCTCCAGACCTCCTGTCCCAGGAGGAGGGAACGTTGTGGCACCCAAATCCCCAGTCTCTTCACCTCAGAGCCTGGTTGCTGAAGGCCTAGACCTTCAAGATTTGCATCTTTCTCAGCAAGTGAAGGATATCCTTCATACTTCCAGAAAGCCTTCCACTAGACGTTCCTATGCTTTTAAATGGAAAAGGTTTACCATTTGGTGTGCAGAGAAGGGTCTTAACCCTCTTGCAATACCTCTGAATTCTTTACTAGAGTATTTGCTGCATTTATCCCATGCAGGCCTTAAAACAAATTCAGTAAGAGTCCATTTGAGTGCTGTTGCAGCATCCCTTAAACCTCTCAATGGACATCCTATTTCCTCTCATCCTCTTATAGCAAGATTCATGAGAGGCCTTCTTTTGACTAAACCTCCCATCAGACCACCTCCAGTGGCATGGGACTTGAATCTGGTTCTTGGCCAGCTTATGCAGCCACCTTTTGAACCCTTAGCCACTACCTCCTTGAAATTTCTTTCCTGGAAGGTTATTTTTCTCATTGCAGTCACTTCAGCTCACCACATCAGTGAGCTGCAAGCCTTGGTGGCTAATCCTCCTTATACAAGGTTCCATCATGACAAGGTAGTCCTCAGGACTAATCCACACTTTATGCCTAAAGTGGTCTCACCTTTTCATCTGAACCAGGAGGTTTATTTACCTGTCTTTTTTCCAGGACCTCATGCTTCAAGTGCAGAGAGGAATCTTCATACCCTGGATTGTAAAAGAGCTCTTGCTTTTTACTTACAAAGGACACAGCAACATAGAAAGTCCTCTCAACTCTTTGTTGCTTTTGATCCCTCTCATTTAGGACTTCCAGTCTCTAAGAGAACTCTGTCCAATTGGATTGCTCAATGTATTTCTTTCGCCTACCAGAGTAAGAACCTTTCTCTGGAGGGCCATGTCACAGCTCACAATGTGAGGGCCATGGCAGCCTCTATGGCTCATCTAAATTCTGTGTCCATCGACCAGATCTGTCGAGCAGCCACCTGGGCCTCGGTTCATACCTTCACAGCCCATTACTGCTTGGACAAGGACTCCCGCCGGGATGCCTTGTTTGGTCAGGCTGTTCTCAAACACCTGTTCCATACCTAACCAACTCCTACCCTCCATCCCTGGCTGGATGCCTGAGATTCATGGGTGGAGGTAGAACCCTTCCCAGGGACTCACAACCTGGGTGATCTCCCAGGCATCTCTAGCTGGGAAGTCCCCATATGTGAAGACTCATTCCTGCTTGTTCCTGGAGATAGCACAGTTACTTACCTGTAACAGGTGATCTGTGGGAACAGCAGGAATAAGTCTTCACAACCCACCCACCTCCCCTAGGAGTTGTATCTCTCTATCTTTCTTTCCTTTCCTCACTCTCTCTTTGTCTCAGCTTTAAAACTCGAACTGGAGAGAGGCGGTTAGGAAAGGCGGGAAGGCAGCGCGCAGGTGCTGTGGGATGCTCCCAAAAGCTTTCCTTTTGGACGCTGGGGAGCGTTCCCGCACAGGCTCCGTCGGTACCGATGATACCCATATGTGAAGACTTATTCCTGCTGTTCTCAGAGATCACCTGTTACAGGTAAGTAACTGTGCTTTCTGGGTTATCAGGATTCAGCATTGACTTGAAGGCACACATCGCATTGAATTGTTGTATTAGCACTGGTTTCTCATACCTTTATTAGTGTTGCAAGGTATGTCTTGACAAACAAATCACTTTCTACCAGCTTTTATACTATCATAGACTACACTGAGATTACTTTGCAGTGTTCTGGGCATGCAACAGACTGCTATATATAGTCTAGTTTGCATCAACATTTATGTATCATCAGTATTTATGAGTAGTTTGCATCAGCACAACACTGTCAGTGATTGGAACAGCTTAGGAGATGCACATTTTACAGTGGGGCATGGTCATTTACGGGTACATAATGGAGACATGAGGGATTGAAACATCCATCTTTTCAGAGTATGGTGACATACAAAGTCTTTTGCTGCGTATAGCTGTGCCTCGTACTCCATAGTGCTTTGTTCATGTCTTGCCAAAAACGTCTATGTCCCCAATTCCGAAACCGCAGGTACGTCTATCCCCACAGTTGCAGAATCCTGTTTAAATCAGGCCTGTTTTTGATTTGGATATGCCCACAGGCTGGACATACATGTTCTTATATCATATCTTATGTTCTTATATCATATCTTATGTTCTTATATCAGTACCGGGAAAAATGGTAGAAACCATCATAAAGAATAAAATTACTCAGCATGTAGATAGTCACGACCTAATGGGAGACAGCCAACATGGCTTTAGACAAGGAAGATCTTGTCTTACTAATCTGTTATGTTTTTTTGAAGGAGTGAATAAACAGGTGGACAAAGGTGAGTCGGTTGATATTGTGTATCTGGACTTTCAGAAAGCCTTTGACAAGGTCCCTCATGAGAGACTTTTGGCAAAACTAAAGAGTCATGGGATAGGAGGCAGTGTACTACTGTGGATCAGGAACTGGTTAAAAGATAGAAAGCAGAGGGTAGGGCTAAATGGCCAATTTTCCCAATGGAGAAAGGTGAATAGTGGTGTACCCCAGGGATCTGTGCTGGGTCCGCTGCTTTTTGACATATTCATAAATGACCTGGAAAGTGGAATAACAAGTGAGGTTATCAAATTTGCAGATGACACAAAACTATTTAAAGTTGTTAAAACCCAGGAGGATTGTGGAAAATTGCAAAAGGATCTTGATAAATTGGAAGACTGGGCATCAAAATGGCAGATGAAATTTAATGTGGAGAAGTGCAAGGTTATGCACCTAGGGAAGAACAACCCAAACTATGGTTACACGATGCAAGGTTCCACATTAGGAACCACCGCCCAGGAAAAAGATTTAGGCGTCATTGTGGATACCTTGTTAAAACCCTCGGCCCAGTGTGCAGCGGCGGCCAAGAGAGCAAATAGAATGCTAGGTATGATAAGGAAAGGAATGGAAAATAAAACAAAAGATATTATAATGCCTCTATATCGTTCCATGGTGAGACCGCACCTTGAATATTGTGTGCAATTCTGGTCGCCGTATCTTAAAAAGGATATAGCGATTTTAGAAAAGGTTCAGAGAAGAGCCACCAAAATGGTAAAGGGGATGGAAGGCTACTCCTATGAAGAAAGGCTAAAAAGGTTGGGGCTCTTTAGCCTGGAGAAGAGACGGCTGAGGGGAGATATGATAGAAGTCTATAAATTAATGAACGGAGTGGAACGGGTAAACGTAGATCGATTGTTTACCTTATCAGAATATGGAAAGACTAGGGGACATGCAATGAAGCTACAGGGTAAACTATTTAAGACTAATAAAAGAAAATATTTTTCACTCAACGTGTAATCAAACTCTGGAATTTGTTGCCGGAGGATGTAGTAAAGGCTGTTAGTGTAGCTGGGTTTAAAAAAGGTTTGGACAAGTTCCTGGAGGAAAGGTCCATAAACCATTATTAAGAAGGGACCCAGGATATCAATGCTTGAACCAGTACAAGCATTGTGGAACCCGTGTCCCTTGGGGAAACTGCTAGGTACGTATGACCTAGATTGGCCACTGTTGGAAACAGAATGCTGGGCTTGATGGACCTTGGTCTGACCCAGTATGGCATATCTTATGTCTTTGTAAAATACATTCTAAAAAGTCTAAAATATATTATATCAATTGTCTCATCTTTATTCACGTGTTATTTTTATGTAACTTTATTTTTATTATCACAAATCTTACAAAATACATATGGATCATAACTCCTAACCTGTACACTGAGCATATTCCAGCGTTGGCCCTGACAATTGCAGCAGATAACAGAAAGTGTACATACTCATCTTACAGTTCAGTACCACATGACTAATTTCCAAAAAGCACTTTCAAAGAAGAAATTCCACAAAATAAGCAGGAGTCTTAAGGGGGATCACATATGAACTCTCAAACACAGTAAACAAATAACTATAACAAAATATACAACATTGGGGTACGTTTACTAAACTGCTGTAACGTAGCAGCGGCTACATTAACGCGCGTTAAGTAACGTTAACGCGCGGTAACGTAACCTTAATGCGCGTTAACGGCACCGACCGCGGTAAGTCCCGCAGAGGGTGGAGAGAGGGCGGAGAGAAAGGGCCAATGGGCGGGGAGAGGCTCCTTTTACACTAACGCGGGGAAATGAAGAGCCGAACATTACCGGGACTGAAAACCTGTCGTTAGATGCACATTTGCAGGAGGGTGAAACCATTTCAGCGTCAGCAATGTACAACATAGGCAGGGAGCCCAAGAAATGTGATAGTAGTGATCCATTTGCAGCAACAGCATAGTGTCCAAGTATGAAAGGCCACTATGGCGATGGTGCAAATGGGGCATAGGGGGCTGCAGGTGGGACATGTAGTGGGGGCAGCTGGGGCACAGGGTGGACTAGGCAGTCGCCTAGGTGGCACATAGGAACATAGAAACCGGAAATCAGCAAGACAGCAGCTGATAAAGGCCAAACACAATCCACTTAAATCTACCTGGTCCACCCTAGCTAACAGTTGCCAGGGGACTGACCTGACATCCCCCCAGCCAACCCTTCCCCAAGCGGAAGGGACATAATATTGGTAGGCGGTGATGGGGGGGATGTGAGGATGCCTATGTATGCCTCCCCACCCCAGACCTCGCTCCCTAGGCGACCGCCTACTCACACAGTGGATGGCCTGGGATTGTGCACTACCAGCACCGACAGCATATGGTCATGTCAGCATGGAAGGCGGGGGTGTGCCCGTGCTGGAGGGGGCAGTGGCACCTGCCTGCAGTGGACCTAGGCCATGTCCTGTATCAGTACGTGGTGTGCAGTGCAACATAAAAGGTCTGGCTGAGAAAACGTACAGGTAGCTCCAGGGACTACTGTGCATCTGCACCAACAGTGTGGTGCAGTACACACAACCAGTGTGTCCAGAAGCAGAGGGTTCCAGGTTCAAGTCCCAGCTGTGGATCCTGCAGAGCATGTCCCTATATTTTACCCTACAATGCAGATATAACAGCAACATGTGCAAAGCCCAAAGCAGCAGCGAACAGGGGTACAAACACCCACTCACACAGGCTCCACAATCCAAAGCTGCATGGAGAGTCAGGCTGTTGGCCCCAGCACGGAGCTGCAGTTTTCACCAGAGCACTACTACTACCTCCTGCACAGTTTATTATTGTGGGCACTGTGATCAGGACCAGTGTGGCGGGCAGAATTGCCGACCACCCCTATCCTTTGCACAATGCTTCAATAGGAGTGTGTGTGTGTGTGTGTGTGTCTATCCATTGTTTTCTGGCTGCCCACACCTCACTGGGCCGACAATGTCCTACTGTTACCAGCGTTAGCCTGAATATGTGCATATTGAGGAGCAAGGTATTGTGGGTATGGCCCGGACAGGGCGGATTGGCCAGGATGCATCTTCACAGGGTGTGGGGCAATGGCTTGGACACTGTAGTGCCCGACCACCGCCTGCATGGACAGGGTGGCCACAGCATGTCATGTTGGGAGGACACTCTCACTCTCACCGAGCAGTGACCATGGCATGTCTAGGTTCCCACATAGTGTTCTACACTATGTGCCTCTAGTGATACCTGTGTGTTCTTAGTGCTGTGGCGAAATCACTGCTTGGTGCACATAGTTTCTCTGTGAGTATGCACTATGGACTGGTTAGTGGACTGTCTGCAGTTAGTCTTTGCATGGTTGGAACACCTTGTATGGTGCTGCAGGTGAAGTCTGACTGTGCCGTCTGCTGGTGAATGACAGACTGTGGTGTGAGGCAGTTGAAGTTTTCCAAATTTAATCCTAGCATTATGCTAGTCTGCCACTGCCCCAGTCACAGGTATGGCTCTGGCCCACCAACTCTGGAGGGCTGTTTTATACCAGCAGGATGGAGATTACTTCACTGGGGCTCAGGCTCAGGCACCTGTCCCTTACCTACAAAAAGGGTGATTGTGGGCCCTTTGCGGTATATAATGTATACCACATTGACCTGTAGAGGCACTGCTACATAAAACTTATGCAAGTCTAGAAACTCCTCTGTCCTGATAACAGGTGTCCATGTCAGCCAGACCCTAACACTGTTGATGCACTAATCTGGGTGGCATCTGGTCCCAGAGAGCCACATGGGACTGCAGAATACAGATGGACACTGAATTACCTTCAGATGCACTGCAAGGAACACTTGTCACACACTGGTAGTGATGGGGATGTACAGCAGGATCTATCTCTAGCACCACATGTACTGCGGACCTAGTGCTGGGTGCCCATTCTATCCATCAGGGTGAACACAGAGCCTGCACAATGGCATGGTCTGTAGCTACTCTATGCCAGTATCACGCACTGTCAGTTCGTCTTTCCAAGCTGAGGTACCGGAGAGGTGTAGACCCCATTTGGTGATCAGCTGTAGACAGCTATTCAGCGTGTGCATTGCGTTATGGGTACTGGTGGGGTTACCCTATCCTGGCACTCAGAGGAGACAGTTTGTGCGGTGATCTGCAGTCCTTCTGTATCCTGCCATTGCTGTGGGATACGCCATGGAGGTATAGCCTACTGATTAGTACAATGCCATTCTCAGCAGTGGTCATGGGTTCAATTCCTCATTGTTCTCTCCTTTCATGCCTATTCTACTCAAATAGTTTACATGCCTGTAACAGTCATCTTTTTGCAGATCTGTGCCACCAGCCCATAATACCCTTGCCACAGTTGCCAACATTTCTTCGGTCCGTCTTTCTGCGTCCGTCAGCTGTGTACAGTCCTGTCTGCCTGTGCAGGCTGCCATCCCATGTCCTGCACTGCTACCCTTTCCTGCATTGCACCTCTTCATGCTTGCCTCGCCTGTGCCTGATCTGCATGGCACCACCACTCCTCTAGCCACCCATCATTGTAACTATCCTGCCACCTCCGCCTCCACTGGGGGACACGTATTCCCATCATCTGCCACTCACTGTCTTTCCAGTACTTTACATTGCCAACACCCCGTGCTGTGGTACAGTTGCCCCCAACATGTTTGTCAACAGTACTGGCAGCCACATGGGATGCCCGCAGATATGGCAGGTCCAGCAGCTCCCAGCTCTCCCTCCTTCACGCACCTGTTCATTGCCTTTCCTTGGTGCTCTGTCTAGTGTTAGGGCTACATCTGTTTCTGTGCATGTCATCCTGAAGCACCTTGCAACCCTTAGGGCACACTAACCTAGGGCACTATAACCATGTTAGGCCACCTTAACCTATGGTTCCATAACCCAGGGTGCCTTCTAAGGTGCCTTGTCCAGGGGTGCCTAATACGGCGCTTAGCCAAAGGAGCACTATAGGGCACAAAGCGCCTTACAGGGCACCTTATAAGGCACATTACAAGGCTCCTTAGAGGGCACCTTATAAAGGAACTTAACAGGGCACCTTGTAAGGCACCTTATAAGGCACATTACAAGGCACCTTAGAGGGCACCTTATAATGCACCTAACATGGCACCTTGTAAGGCACCTTATAGGGCACATTACAATGCACCTTATAAGGCACCTAACAAGGCACCTTATAAGGCACCTATCAAGGCACCTTATAAGGCACCTATCAAGGCACCTTATAAGGCACCTAACAAGGCACCTTATAAGGCACCTAACAAGGCACCTTATAAGGCATCTTATAGGGCACTTTACAAGACACCTTACAAGGAACCTTATAAGGCACCTTGTAATGTGCCTTATAAGTAAGGTGCCTTATAAGGCGCCTTGTAACACGCCTTGTAAGGTGCCTTATAAGTAAGGTGCCTTATAAAGCGCCTTGTAACACGCGTTACCTGACATGGCTTGCCGTAACGATGCAACACCCACGCCTTTATATGGGCATCTGTAACACTACCGGGGAACTTAACGCGTGTAACATTACTGGAGTTTAGTAAGCATACCCCATAGTCTTATAGTAGCTCATTAAATTAGGGCACTGGGAGGCAATTGGCTGAGATGGCAGTGACTAATACAGACACATATTTATAGAACTTGTAGCAGCTGGTTTATAGGATTCCAAATACAAACAAAAATTCTACCTTCCCCCTCAAGGTCCAGTATAGTTTCATAACTCATTGTTTCTCCAACTCTGGCATGCTATTCAGCCAGAGAGGGTCCCCCTCCTCTTTCCACATTCTTGCAATTTAGAACTTAGGAGCAAGTAATAATTGAGAAATCAGTCTGGAATGGTTCCGTAAGAGAGCAAAAAACCCAGGAGGAAGAGTCTAGAATCTAATGAAATGCACTTATTGTTGATTGAATACAGACTCAAATGGACATTCATCTCAGGAATTCCCACCACATGTGTTTGAAAGACCCTTCCCACAAAACCACCTCAACAATTAGGGACTGACTTCCATATTCACTACAAATGCATAGGGGTACTCTAACGTCTACACACAATCTTATATTGGAGCTGTCCATAATTGGAAGCAAAGGAACATTTATGACTAAACTTAAATATACTTTCCCTGTCTTCCCCCTTTATAGAAAGATGTTATGGCTGAAATTCTTTCAATAGGCATTTATACAACTTAGAGATTAACGAATTTGCACTTCCTCCAGAGAATAATATTATTTCCAACTCATAGATCTGCACAGTTCACTATGGTTATCTGGTCATAGCACAAAATGATGAAGTTGGAAATCCCAAAAGATGCAGATACGCGTATGAATCAGAGTTCCCGATTGGTGCATGTAAAGAAAGCTGCCTTGCACAAAAAGATCTGCAAAATTTGGCATGCCTTGTGTTGCATGCTCCTTGGAGCTAAAAAAAATCTGCATCAAGAAAAGTCTGAAATCATGTAATTGTTTTAAGGGAGATAGCAGACCATTCAGATTTCCCTTTTTCCTGATAGCTTTCCAGTTTCAAATTAAAAGCTTAATTAGAGGATAATTATTCACAGCTTTTAACACCACCAGGTCAGTCTCACAAAGTGGATGAGCTATTTCAAAATAGAATAAGGGCTAAAATATTTCCCTCTCCATTTGCATCCACTCTTGGTCAGGTGGCCAGTCCTGATAGCTGTTGAGCTTTTGAGAGTTTTCAGGACTGTTGCCATATAAAGATACAGACTGGGACATTTTAACCTTCCTTTTCTCAAAGGCAAGGAGAAATGCTTTCAACTAGTCCAAGATCTCCTCCCATCACAAATAATTCTTCCCAGTTCCACTTCCTGTTTCTTAAGCCAGGATATAGGGATACAAATCAGGAGCTGTCCAACCTAAAGTTAAAATGAGGTAAAATAATTATTTTTAATGCAATCCTGGCAAATCACTTGAGTGTCAGATCTTTCCACTTAGCCAATTCATCCCTGACCTTCATGAAGAGGAGAATATTGTTAAGCCTAAACATTTCTTTTGAGTCCATTGACAGAAGGAACTTCAAGTACTTCAATCTCTACTGAGTCCAAAGAGAAAGTTGATGGGAAGGTCACCATGCCTTAAACTAATTGAGAGAGTGTCCATCTTGCTCAGCTTAACTTGAAAACCTGAGTTCTTTGAAAACAGGTCATTTTCTCACAATAAATATTGCAAAACTTGCTTAGGGTTTGTAATAAAAATAAGAATATAATCCACATAGAGTAGGATCTTATGCTTTTGCATCCCAACATGGACCAAGTAGATGCTGTCATCAAGTCAGATCTTGGCAACAAAGAGCTCAATAGTGATTGCGAACAAAAGTGGGGACAGTGGGCAATGCTATCAGATGTCTCGAAGCAGGGAAAATTCCTCTGACAACAACCCATTGACCTGGGCCTATAACTTCCACAACTGTTCAGGCTTCCTTCTTTGTGAAGAAGAACAGTAGTTGCCCTATACATTGAGTCCAGAAGCCACTGAACCCTCAAGGCCTCATTTAAAACTGTAATCAGGGTTGGTGATAGTTTTCCTCCATGACTTTCTAATATTCTACCAGGGAGTCATCTTTCCTTGCAGTATTCTTCAAGACAAGCTTCTTAATAGTCTCCACGGCTTCACTAATCAGTATGGGCCTATTAAAGGAGAGCTGATCTGAATCCGAAACCCAAGAGAGATAGACTTGTCTAATATACTGCAGAATAATATCTATATCCTGCAAAGCCTTAGCACTTTATACATCCTGTTAAACTTACAAAGCTCTCTGCAAATATCCTTGCTATTTTTACTAGAGGGCCCACCAATATGCATAATTTCCTTAACTCACCTATTTCTATGCCTCTTTCACAACTGCCATGCTATCACATTTCCAGCCTTACTCTTCTACTGCAAGAATTTTTGCTTTTGTCAGTCACATCAATACTTTGGTCCTCTCCATCTCTATATTATTGATATGCGCTGTAATAGTTACTAGTTTTTTTTATAAAGCTTCTCAACACTCCTCCCATGTTTGTGTTGAGCCTCATCATCCTTCAACATGCTATTTTTAACTCCTCCAACTTCCTCTCTCTCTCTCTCTCTCCTTTTTACGAGCCTCTATTTGGATAAGATGCCCCCTCATAAAGGATTTCTCTACATCCCACAATATGTTTACAGAAATGTCTTCCATCCCATTATTCACCATATAATCTTTCCAGACATTTACCAGGAGCGTGCAGGCATCCTGTTTCTGGAGCATGCTCACATTTGCACACCAAGATCCTTTTAAAATGTGCAGGGCAGCTAGGAGGTACCACTGTCATCAAAATCATCGCATGGTTTGAGATTGAATAGTCAGGCCTGCAACCAAAGACAACTGATCTTTACTGATTAAAAAAGGTCCAAATGGGAATATGACTGCTCCTTCTTGGGGCAGAAGTTATAGTCAAGCTCTATCATATATTTCTCCCACCACACATCAGTCAAGTGCAGTTTCTTCCTATACTTCCATAATTTCCTATCCTCTGTCTTATTGAAGATAGTCAGACTTCAGGATCTGTCTCCAAGAGACACAATTCATATGCCCCCCAATAACTTGGAACGCTTTTACATCTAAGGTAAAATTCAGAATCCAAGTGGGCAGGAAATAACCCTTCCAGCCATTAGGGATAGAAAGATTCAACAGGAAAATTTCCTCCTGGTTGACTGTACTCATTATCCACACTACTCTTGCATTAGAGTACAACCAGAGTCACAGAGCACAAATGGGAGCTTTTTAGTAACCAAAATTATGACTCCTCTTTTCTTAGAGTTAAAAGAGTAAAAAACAAGGCTGCACCAGCCTTTCCAAAGCGTTTCAAGTTCAGCCACAGTTAAATATGTTTTCTGCAGTAATACAAAATCTGCTTAGCTTTTTGAAGCTGTGACATCAATCTCTTTCTTTTTAAGAAGACTGTTTATCCACTGACTTTCCAGTAAACTATCTTAAAACTCATTTGATAACCACATTTATACTAGGGAAGGCAAATGTTTATGAGCTTCCTTACCATACAGAAACCTATATAGCTGGTTCCTAGGCTCTTTGGCTCACATCTAGACCATTACATCCTGGCCCCATAAAAGATGAAATATATTGCACAGCAGTTAACTAGGTCATCAACACTTTCAAACCATAAAATCAAACATAAATGTTTGTTCTTCTTTTTTCCATCAATAGAAGTGCCTTTCTTCTGCTCAGTGAAACAAAGCATAGTCTGTCACTGAAAAATAATCAAAACAGAAAGAGCATGAGATAGAAAACACCAAAGACCAGTCAAGAATGGAATAAAGGAAGAAAATGAAAGAGGCACAGTCAGAAAGAGGAGAAAAAAGAGGAGAAGAGAAGAGGGAGAGAAGATACCAGAAAACCACACCAACATTTGCTCAAACACATCATCCAAGCTGAGCCGAGATTAACAGGAAAATGAGCAGTACTTCACAGGCCAGGTATAGAGCCTTTTTATATAGATACATCGCTTAGTCCTAAAGGCCTCATTGTACTTCTTCAGCCTGACTCTTCGCAGACCCAGAGACCTACCCCACCCTCTCTGAGGCTCATACATAAATCAGTTTGATTAGGTTGCCAACCCATGTTTAGGGATCCCTGTCACATTTACCATCAAAGAGGCAAGAGGCTCATGCTATCCTTTTTGTTCTCCATAGTAGTCCGAGGATTGGATTGGCAATGGCTAAGTCCTCTATTGCTCATTGGATTCAGGAGGCCATCAGATTAGTATACATTCTGACTGGTAAACATGTGCCAGAGGGAGTCAAAGTTCCCTCCACTAGAGTGCAGGTCTCCTCATAGGGTGGAGTCTTCCTTGGTGTCTCCAGAAGATGCTTGGAAGGTGGCTACTTGGTTTTTGCTGGGCACTTTTCTGAAGCACTACAGGGTTACTTGTAGGGATTGGTACAAATGGTGCCTTTAACAGGGCAGTTCTGTCCTAAGAGTCATCTTCCTCCCATCCTGGGTCCTGATTGCTTAGATATGTTCCACCCATTTGGACTGGATTAGCAGGATGATAAGGAAGGAGAACGTTTACATACCTGATAATTTTCTTTCCTTGAATCCTGCTAGACAAGTCCAGGACTTGCCCTGGAAGACTCTTTTCTGCATGTTTGGACGTCCAGTTGCTGCAGACTGCTTAGTCAGTACTGTGGTCTGATGGAGATTCCACTATGGTGAGAAATCCAAATACTTGTGCAAGATATTTGTTGCAAGATTGAACTGATGCTTAATAATCTTATGCATTTCTGAATTTTTTTTGAGTTTTTCAGTCTTGCTTACTGCTTGGGAAGTGTCATACTGGCTTCTGTAGTGCTGCACTAAAGGATAAACCTAGAGATAACATTACTGAAAGTTGTTCAAGTTGGCCTCCACCTGCTGGCAAGGGAGCATAACCCATTCATCTGGACTGGTCTAGCATCCTTCAAGTAAAAAAAATTATCAGGCATGTAAAATTTCTCCTTTTGTAACTTTCTTGGTACCCACTACCTAGGGTCATATATTTGTACTCTTGCTATTGCCATTGTAATCCTTTTGTTTTGGCTAGGTTTTTCCTGCAACCTTTGCTGAAGTTTTCTCCCATTCTTACAACATTGGTTTTCCTGTTTTGTTCAAAGTGCCTTATGTATAAATATGAGTATTTCTTTTCCAGTACAGAAATCCTCAGTGTCTTCAGGCATTCCTGTTTGTGGTACGGCCCTCCAGCCTGTCTTGCTGCTTTGTTGACACTTTTCAGGTGTCTCAGGGCCTTATAGCTGATTGAGATGCTATATAGACTCTCTTCAGCTATTTTGGGGCTATCCAGCCTGTCTTGGTGCTGTAATTGCACTCCTTAGGTGGTTTAGGACCTACTAACCTGCTTCGCTTCTGTGCCAGCTCTCTTAAAGTATTTTAAGGACTGTTAGCCTGTTGTGCTGCTGTGTTGGCACTCTATAGGTGTTTTAGAGCCTTCCAGCTGATCTTGGTGCCATATTGGTCCTCTTCTGGTGTTCTTACCTTCCAGCCAATGTTATTGCTGCTTTAACCCATCCAGATTGCCTTGGGGTTGTCTGGACATTATTGCCACTTGACCACTGTTTATGTGGAGTCATCCTGCCAATGTTGGTGCTGTTTTACTCCACGCCAGGTGCCTTGATGATCTTCCATCAATTTTGATGCTGCTTTGTCCTCTTCCACTAACTTGAGATGTTCATTCTTTGTACCACTATGCCCTTCTGATGGAGGCTTCTAGTAGTCTTCCTGCTACTGTTAGTGCCCTTTATCCATCTTCTGATATCATGGAGTATTTGTGACACTCTTCATGGCTTATAGCACTGTTGCCTCTGTTACAGATGCTTGCCATCAAGTTTCAAGCATGCTTTATTGAAAATGGATGGCAAGCCTCACTGTTACATTGTAAAATAGCTTTCCCTATAGACCTGAATGGGGACAAAAGAAACTAATGAACAAATGATTCGACATCTGAATATTAACCAAACTGAGTCCAGGGATGAATACTAACTGAACTGAAAATTTCTGCCATACACACCCTATTTCTGGCATGGGAAATCTCTTACATCTTCCATTGCATTCAACTGCATCAGAGTGCACAAGAGAGGAGGAGGAACCCTGATATTGGCCAGAAAAGACTACAGATTCAAACTGATTTCTACTAGTAACTCGACCGAATCCAGCACAATCAATGTATCTAATAAGTACCTCAGCATATGCCTCACCTACAGGCCCCCTAGTACCGTGGCAGATCATCTTTCCATGGTACTCGAATCAATATGCGCACGTAGCAGGCAACACAAACCTCTCATAGCACTGGGGGACTACAACTTAACCTCTACGCCTACCAAAGAAGCTACAGCGTTCCTTAAGGCCATGGAATCATTACATTACCGCCAGACAATTGACGCACCAACACACCAACATGGTAACACTTCAGACCTTGTCTTTGTTCCAGTACAAATGGCGGAACAGGGCAAAGTCACAACCCCAACAATCACCCCGGTCCCATGGTCCGACCATCATGTAATTGCCTTCTCCTTGATCTTGGATAACCCCACTCGCCACACGGAGGAAGAGAGCAGCACCAGATGATTCAGAGCATACAACAAAAATGTTTTTCTAAAAGAAACAATTCCTCAGCTCCAACAGGAGTGTGACACCCTCGACAAAACCATAGAGGAATGGAACCGCATAATAGCTGAGGCCTTATCAGCTCCAAGCAGAGAAGGACCGCATGCACACAGGAGAGCCAGTGCTCCCTGGTATTCAAATGATATCAGGGATGCAAAACGTGTACTCAGAAAGCTGGAGAGGAAATGGAGGCATGACAAGTCACAAGACTCTATGGCCCAATACAAATCCAAGCAATTGGAATACAACAACCTGATCAATTAGCGCAAGCAGCAACACCTTACCAACCTAATCATGAGATCATCCAGCAAACCAAGGGAGCTATTTAACATTGTGCAGAAGCTCACCAAAGACGCCACTCAGCACTGCACCCATCACCTGGACCCACAAAAATTTGCAAACTACCTAAAAGCAAAGAACTCCAACCAAACGAGCACCCCTGTCCCCCAGGCATGCAACCTGAAAGTGACGGAGCCTCAGCAAACCTGGGAGAACTTTAGCATACCCTCAACACAGCAAATAGAGGGCATAGTGAACACCCTTAACACAACGACCTCGCCATCTGACCCATGCCTAGTGGCATGGATCAAAGCTACTAGAAGCCAACTAGCCCATTACCTGCACAAAATAGTTAAGGAATCCCTCCAGCAAGGACATATGCCGCAATCCCTCAAGCAAGCCACGATACACCCGATCCTCAAGAGCACCACGCTAAGCCCCTCTGATCCAAAATCCTACCACCCCATCTCTAGCCTTCCATTCCTCACAAAAATCATCGAAAAGATCATGCAGAGACAATTACAGGATCACATAAATTTGAACGCTCCACTTGACATCCACCAGCATGGCTTTAAACCACAGCACAATGTGGAAACTCTGTTTACCTCTCTCTTCGACAATCTCCTAAAAGGCATGGACAACATAAAGAATGGATTCCTGCTAGTGTTCATGGACATCTCAGTGGCTTTTGACACTGTGTCCCACACCATATTGCTACAGCGCCTGCAGCAGATCGGAATAAGTGAGAACACCCTAAAATGGTTTACCTCCTACCTGAAGGATCGGACGCAGCAAGTCAAATGTGCTCAAAAGAAATCATTCAGTTCCCCATTACACAAGGAATACCACAAGGTTCAGCTCTTTCATCTATACTCTTTAATATATACATCCAACTCATATGCAGCATCATCAAACGCCACAAACTACATTACCACCTGTACGCTGATGATATCATGGTATATGCCCCAATCAACCTGCAGTCATCTGACATGATATCGATGATAAGCTGCCTTGAGGACATGGATACCTGGCTCACTGCTAACAACCTGATGGTCAACTTTGATAAAACAGAGGCTATGTTCATTACCAGAGACTCCACATTCAAGCCGTCCCAAACAATCAGCATTCTAAACAAAACTATAGCAATCAAGGATGAAGTGATGTACCTAGGCATCACCCTAGACAGATCTCTGAACCTACAATCTCACATTACTAAAACTGCAGCAAAAGCCTACCACCGATTGAGGATCATCAGAAAACTCAAACCAATCCTTGACCAAGACCACTTCCGCACAGTTTGCCAAGCAGTCATCACCCCACTGCCAGACTATGGAAACTCACTATACCAAGGCCTCCCCCAGCAGTCTATTCACCCACTCCAAATGGTGCAGAATACTGCAGCACGCATCATCACGGGCACTGCAAGATCTGAACACATCACCCCTGTCCTGCAACAGCTGCACTGGCTCCCAATAATTGCAAGGGCAAAATTCAAATCAGTCCTGAACATTTTCAAAATCTTCCACCACCGCTCTGCAGATGCGCTCCAGGATGTAATAACCAAGGATGTCAGTAACAGGCCTAGAACAAACAACAATGACAACAAGATCACCTTACCCACAGGTTATCACAAGACTAAGCAAGTAACATCTAAGAGAGCTCCCTCGCTACTGGTGCCTGCATTATGGAACTCCCTCCCCATGGACTTAAGGACCCTAAATGATACCAAGGACTTCCGCAAAGCTCTCAAGACCCATCTCTTCACCAAGGCCTGTGAGCAACCACCTTAAGTTGCCAAGCACTCGATACTACCCAAGTGGCCCATTAGCTACCCTCACCACTTAGCCCCAACCACCCATCCCCATTTAGACCTATAAGTAGATCGCTTTTTATGTATGTGAATCATATCTCCTCCTGTTGAATGTATGCCTCCCAATGTCTTGTTGACCACTTTGATTGAAGGATAAGTTGGTATACAAAACTGTCTAAATAAATAAATAAATCTTCCTTAGTAAAAATCAAAGCAAAGAATTAATTTAGGGGAATGTTTACTAAACAACAGTAGTGGACTCCCCTCCGATATCGCACGGTCCGTTACAGTCATTTAGTAAACATACCACTTAATCTCTCCACTATGGCCTTATCCTCCCTGAGCGCCCCTATATCATGATCATCAAATGGTTCAACTGACTTCCTCACAGGTTTCTTGCTGCGAATGTACCTGAAAAAGCTTTTGTTAAAAGTTTTGCTTCTGTGGTAAGCTCCTTTTCAAATTCTCTTTTTGCCTTCCTTATCAATACTTACATCTAACTTGCCAGTTCTTATTCTCTTTCCTGTTTTCTTCATTCATATTCTTTTTCCATTTTTTGAAAGATGTACCTTTAGCTATAATACTCGTAGTCTTTTTCACCTCACCTTTTAACTATGCCAGTTGACATTTAGCTTTCCCTCTGCCTTTTTTAATGCATGGAATATGTTTGGTCCAAGCTTCCAATATAGCATTTTTGAACAACATCCACACCTGATGTAAACTTTCAACCTTTTCAGCTGTTCATTTTACCCTTTTTTTTAAACAGTTTCTTCTTTTTATCATATCTACCTTTTGAAAATTCAGTTCTAATGCAGCAGATTTGCTTAGTGTCCTCACTTGTTATTAAGTCAGATTTGATCATGTCATGTCAAGAGGGAGGAGTAGCCTAGTGGTTGGGGCAAGGTACTTCAGGCCAGAAGGTCGGAGGTTCAAATCCCACTAGAGGACAGCAACCTTGGGCCGGAAGGACTGGGGTTTCTAGTCCCACAGATGCTCCTTGTGGTCTTGGGCAAGCCACTTAACCCTCCATTGCCCATGTTCCCTGTAAGTATTAGTGTATGTGTCTCATATCCCTGCGTGTTAAATGTATCCCCCAATTGTGTTGTGACCGCTTTGATTGAAGGATAAGGCGGTATACAAAACTGTCTAAATAAATAAATGATCACTAGTGCCAAATTGCCCCAACACTGTTACTTCTTGCACCAAAGCCTGTGCTCCATTAAGGACCAGGTCTGAAATAGCTTTCCCTCTTGTCAGTTCCTGAACCAGCTGCTCCACGAAGAAGTAATTTATTTCATCTAAGAACTTTGCCCTCTTAGCATGTCCTGACATTACATTTATCCAGTCAATAATGGGTTATTGAAATCACCCATTATTATTATGTTGCCAAATGTGTTAGCTTCTCTAATATCTGTTAACATTTCATCATATGTCTGTTCATTCTGACCAGGCAGATGGTTGTATACGTCCACTACTTTTCACTTCCCCTTTTATACATAGAATTTCTATCCATAAATATTTCACAGTGTATTCTGTTTCCTGCAGAACTTTTATTCTGTTTGACTCAATGACCTCTTTAACATGTAGAGTCACCCCTCCACCAATTTGATCGACCCTTGCTAAATACTAGGGTCTTATGATTTTAAGGCCCCTATTTGTTAAACCATGTTACTGCAATAGCTGTAAAATCTCTACAATAATTATTGGGACATTCTTGCCACTTTGGGAAGGTAGTCAGGAGGCAGTGTTAATATGGTTGTTAATTAATTAATTAATTTATTTATTTATTTTTATTTGCCATATTTTTCTATACCGCCCCTTCCGAGGATCAAGTGTAGTTTACAATAAAACAAACAATTTACAGAAAACAGTGTCAAAAATGTAACTATAGAATAACTATTTACAAACGAACTTTATACATGATTTACATAAACCAGACTTGCATTTTGGCATTTTTTTCCTAGATGGGCATTAAGCAGCTTATAATTCCATTGATATGATATAGGTAAAGATTGATAGGTTCAGTGTGTGTGGAGTTGATTGGTTCGGGGCTGTTAATTCCCATCAAGGGTTCCATAGTATTCAATGAATACTTCAGAATGCAGTTGACAACACCTCTGTTTTGTCTTATCTGCTGTGTCAGCAGATAACACCTGAAATTAGCAGCATTTACACTTGTAGAATGGCCCACCTGTGTAAGTGACATTTTAGAAAGGGGCTGTTTATACACGGAGACGCATACTACAGTTAGTTTTTCAGGAAGCATGATAAGAATGGATAGAGGGAGTACTTAAGGCCTGCCTACAATATTGATGTGAATTTTCCATTTAGACATCTGCATTTATGCCTGTCCAGAGTCACGAACAAATGTGTTCTTGAAGGGGCGAGTTAAAGGCTAAGCTCAGGCCCTCCCCTTGATGTCCCATGACTTCAATCCCCTCTACCTCCCCAAAGCATCCAATGATTCCCTGACCGCTCCCACTGATAGCCGATGATCCTCTGACTGCCCCCTGAGCGGTGATCCCCCACCCAACTCCCTCTACCTCAGTTCTTAATAGAGGTGCATGCTTCTAGAGTCTAATGGGAATAAGAGCAATGCCCATTTGTTCCTGCTCTTTTGGCTCCGAGTTCCAAAATGGTGTCCACAAACCCTAGTGGTAACCTTTCAGTACTACCACTAGGGATGAAGCTGCAAAATTAGGTCAAAATGCCCAGTGGCAATCCCAGGGGGTTCTTTATGTGGAGAGGGTCGGGGGGGGGGGGGAATTGAGGTCTTTGGGGATCGCCTGTTGAGGGGTTGTGGGAATCATTGGCTGTCATGGGGGATGATCAGATACCTTGAGGGTGGTGGGGGAATTAGATGTCAGGGGAATTGGGGGGAAATGTAGTCCAGGCAGGTGATTGAGAGAGGAGACTGGTGCTGTAGGATTGGGGTATGCATATAGATCAGTGAGAAAGCTGCTCCCATGCACATGTGGAGTTCTGTTGCATTGTTTCTTTCCCCATGTGCAGCTTTTTAAAATCACTGCTCCCACTGTACCTGAAGAGACATCAACAAGCAGTCCTGCACATCCTCACACCTATTTTATGGCAGAGCCTTTTGTAAAATACTGTAAGAATTCTCAACCTCCTGACTTGGACATCTAGATTCCCCTCTCCAAGTTCCATCTAAAATCTGCCTTATTAGCTGCAGTTCACTTTCTACCTCTTCCCCTATAATGAAATTCCAAGTTAAGTGTTTAACATGACAGTTAACACATACTAACTGCTGGCAAGGCACATTAACTGCTTTTTGAGCTCGACATTAACAGTAAACGCATTCTAAAACCCCCATTAAGTACCTAACAGTTTAATAAATAGTCCCATAAGTGTCTTAATGTAAGTAACTTTCTTTTAGTATTATTATGATTAACATGTTGAAAGGGAATTGGCACCTCCTCAAAATGGCCCTCTGGTGCTAAAGGAGTTGGTACTACTAACGAAAATTGCCAAACAGGGAATTTTTCTAAGATGGCCATTACATTCAGATGCTGTCGTTTTTAGGCTTTCAGCATTGCTTGATCACTGCAGGAGATTATTATACTTGCTAAACGATCCTATGTCACCTATGCCTTTGATGTACTGATGTAATTTTAAAAGAGTGCAACTTCACTTCTGAATTACTTGAAATCCAATTACACCTATCTCTGCTGTCTTATGGTTTTGTTGCTGTTTTTGAATTAATAAAAGCAGTCAAGAAATAGATAGGAAAAGACACTTGCAATCTATCAGTGTTCACCTTCACCCTGATACAACACTAGAATATTTTTAAAGTCTCCTACCCCCATTATCATTTCTCTCTCTATTTCTAACACATGGGCAATCACTTACCAACCAACCAGTGCACAAATAACAAACACTGAGGCTTCTAAAGAAAAAGCTTTGATAAATTAACTCAATTTTGGCATGCCAGAGAAAGGACAGAGCTTCAGTTTCTAAAAACTGTTTCCTTTGTCATCCCATTTGAGGAAAGTAAAATTAGCTTATTCTAGTGAATTTTCATGGTATATGGCCTGTTATTTATGTGCCATGCTTTCTGTAATTTAAATTCATAGTGCTTTATCATGTAAATCCTGCAAGCGTTATAAAATTATCCTTGAAATGACTTATAACTGCCACACTGGCATCTACATTTTGCTCTGCAGATTGTACAAGATTTTCAAAGTAAAAGTATATATGTGTTGTCACTTGGAAGACTATCCTAAAAAAAGTACCCCCTATTTGCTGGTACCTTTCTGACAAAAATGCATGCATGCTTTGGAAAATTCAAATGTCTGCGCATAGTTCCAAATCTATAGAGCAAAGACAGTCTTTTAAATGCATATATATATATATATATATATATATATATATATATATATATATGCAAATGCAATGTGTGCCTTCGAGTCAGTCCTGACTCCTGGCGACCCAGAAGCTCCTGGGTTTTCTTGGCAATGTGTCACCGGAAGTATATATATATATATATATGTGTATGTATATATCACTGCATACACCTTTTAGCATTATACAGATGATAAGTATTAATAGCAGCAGTAGTAAATCCCACCCCATTGGGATACATCATCATATTGCAAATGAAAGTATTTATAAAATGGCATTGTATGCATACTTTTACCTACATGTAAGGTGGAGAATTTTACAGAAGCCCATTGCCACAGAAAAGGCACAGTTTTACCCACAGAGTGAAAGCATTGGGATCACAACCCTAAGAGAATTATGGAAAATGAAGAGGTTATGGTCACCTGAGACATTCCCATTCCAATGGATAAAAAGGTTTGAGGCAAGAAGACTACACATTGTGATGAAGGAGAAAAACACGAGAACAGTATTGATAGTAGAGGTTTTGGTGCCAAACAATTATTCTGTGCGTCAAGTGGAGAAAGAGATTTTGAAGTATCAATTAATGAAAAAAAACATGGCAGAAGGATAAAGAAATGTTTCCCATCGTATTGAGTGTCACAGGCTTGATTTAAAGGAATTTTCAAGCACACCTTGATAAATAGCCTATACCTGTTTCATTTTATGAACTCCAGAAGGAGGTTCTCTTTTGTATGCAAGTACTGTGGTGAGCATTAGCAGTAGATTTGAGAGACTGGCTTAGGAGTAAGGTTCATTATTGTCATTGTATACACAACATAGCCAATTTGGAGAAATTGCCCCCTGAAAGTTGCACTAAGATCAAGTTGCAGAAGGTACAAGAGGTATTGTTTAATGCTGAGTGCTTTAATTTCTGCAGTAAGTATAAGAAAATTCTTCAAGCAATGAATATGTGAGAAAAGTACAAATGTCATTTGCTGTTTCTCTGATGCATATGATTGTCATGCATAAGAGCATGTCACCACATTTTACAATTTACAAGAATCCAAACTGTTTTTATTCCATATCTTCCATTTTTTTAGGCATGTTTCACCCAAGCAATAACAGCTATTGGGGAGGGCCCATCTATCTGTTTGTGTCTCTGTCTGTATGCATAGGCTTGTTTACGCTTTCACAAACAAACCCATATGTTCCAAAGGGAACTCTGTCAGGCTGCAGCCTAAAATGATGACAGATGCCATCAGGGACTCATCCCCTGATTGCAGAAGAAAGGTACAGGACTGCTGATGAGGCTGCAACAGGGGCAGATGCCAGCGGGGACATTATCCTCCAACCAAAAAAGGTTGAAGCAAGACACCAGAGATCTTTTGACGCAATCGGTCCTAGAATGTAACCTGTAACGTGTATGAATGTCAGGACCGATTGTCTTTCTACACATGTAGTGTATGTTATTATTTGTCCTTGTTCCTTGTTTATTTATTTATTATTTATTTACATTCTCTTATATACCGCACTTTTCATCATCAGCGCGGTTCACATGGAACAAAATGCTCAGTACATTTAACACGTATGAGTATACAGGTAACAGGGAATAAATAACTTGGATAACCGGGGTAACTATTTACAAAACATACTACATGGAATCATATACACAGAAGTTTCATATACGTTGTTATACGTTGGTAAGACTATCCGGCCAATTAAGATACGCATTCAAGAACATAAAACTTGCATCAAAAGGAGAATTATGACAGCCCCCCTGGTGGAGCATTGGTCCTCATTGAAACATACTCCTGATGACTTAAAGTTCTTTGTTATTAAGCAAGTTAATGTCCCTCCCCGGGGCGGGGACCTTGATCGTAGGTTAATCCAAGAGGAACAGAGGTATATTTTTTTACTGGGTCCAATAAATAAAGTTTCCCTGCTGTTTTATCTGTGTCAGGCCATGGTCTCTGGTGTCTCGCTTCAACCTTTTTTCCTTGCACATTTGCGGACACCTCCTTCTCCTGCTGGTTTGGTACATTATCCTCCAACAACAAAAGAATGGAGCAGGACACTGGCTGCAGCCGCGAAGAGATATGGATGATGGTGGCAACCCCAATCTCCAGGAACAAGCAGGAATGTAGTCTTCACATATGGGTGACGTCAGTACCGACGGAGCCCATGCGGGAAAGCTCCCCAGCGTCCAATAGGAAAGCTTTTGGGAGCATCCCACTGCGCCTGCGTAACTGTCTTCCTGCCTTTCCAGCTCTCCCTCCTCACTTCTTTGTTTTCCGCAGAGCCGAAAAGAAGCAATTCCTGTCACCGCAAAATATTCGCTTTTTTCTTATTTTTTTGAGGTCGCGTCTGCCTTCCCGTCGACGCTGGTACCGTTTCTTTCTTTCTTCAAAAAACCCCCAAACTTTTCTGAGGGGAGAATCTCTTCCCTTCGGGCGCATCAACGCCATCTTAGGCTTAGGCCTTTTTATTTTTTCCAAAATGGACAAACCAGCTAGTGTTTTTAAGAAGTGTTCCAAATGTGGCAGTACAATTTCAGCCACAGACACCCATGACTGGCATCTAAAATGTTTGGGACAAGATCATCAACTGTCTGAATGTACTCTCTAGGAAGATGACAAGGAGAGACCTGCAGAACAGAGCTGCGAAACTCGGAACCCTCTTCTGCCACCGATGCAGTGTCGATAGCATAGACGTCATCGAGAGCTACATCTTTCATCCTCCGGAGGACATGTCTATCCAAGATTTTATCCACAATGCTGCTTGGGGCCTCTCCATTACAGTGACTTCAGAGAAGGAACCTAGGGCTGAGGAGCTCGAAATTCTTCAATACTCCGCAGCCTCAAAGGAAACTGCTACTCTCCCTATTCATTGAATACTTCACGACCTTATTCCTCGAATGTGGGAGACACTCTTAGCCATCTCTCCACATACTCAAAGGCTCGATCCAATGTACCGGGTACCGGAGTGCCCCGGCTTCCAGAAGACGCAATTACCACACCATTCCATGTTGGTGGAATCGACAATGCATCAAATTAAAATTGCTAAAACACATTTCTCAAACCCTCCGAGCAGGGAATAGAGAACCCTCTATGCTTTTGGTTGTCGATGTTTTCAGGCCTCCATGTTATCGGCCAGAATCAGTATCTACATACTCTAGATGGGTAGGTTCCTTAGGGAGGTGGCTAGGGATTTGGAGTTGATGGCTCTTCTTCTCCCTGATGACAAGAGCGCTGATTATCTCACCCTTGTGAAGCATGCCCAAAATGTTTCCAAATTTGTTAACAGGGCAACTTTCGACTCTTTTGAATGCATCAGCAGAACTTCAGCTATATGCATTGCTGCATGCAGGATTGCTTGGCTCCATGTCTCTGATCTTGAACAGTGAGTTCAAGATAAGCTGGGTAATAAACCTTGCAAAGGTGAAAACCTTTTTGGCAAAGACTAGCAGGATAAGGCCTCTCAGTTAAAATCCGAGAACACCACTCATAATAGACTCTCTAGATCTACTGCCAACCCAGCTACGAAAAAGACATAAAAGAAACCATTTTTCAATAAGAAAAAGAAGTACTACCCTTCTTACACCCCTGCGGTGCACTGTCCCATCCATACTCCCCAAAAAGGGCAGCAACAACCAAAACAGCAAAGAAAGGCTCAGACTCCCAGGTCTCAGCCAACCCAGCAGACCCAACCTCTTCAGGGTCTTTGACTCCTTTCTGGAGAACATAGCCATCCTGCCTCTGGAGATTCCAGATTCCATCCACATTTCAGGCAGACTATGTCATTTTGCCCACAGGTGGCATCTTGTAACATCAGAATACTGGACTCTTTCCATAGCAAGGGAAGGGTACTAACTTCACTTTCAAAGTCTAACCCCCCAGTCTTCTCCAAGAGAGTTCAGTTCTCAAGCCCCCTCTCACCACTCTGTTATTGCAGGAGATCACATCCCTTCTCTCACAGGGTGCAGTAGAGGAAGTGCCACTCTCCCAGCAAGGTCTGGGCTTCTATTCTCCTTACTTCCTCATTCCAAAGAATACAGGGGGATACAGGCCCATCCTGGACCTCAGAAAACTGAACAAGTGGTTCAAGATGGTCTCCCTACGTACTCTTATCCCCTAGCTCCAGAGTCAGGATTGGCTCTGTTCTCTAGATCTAAAGGACGCATATACTCACATTCTTATCCACACAGAACACAGAAGATTCCTGCGTTTCATGTTCCAGGGAGAAACATTATCAGTACAGAGTCCTGCCTTTTGGCCTCGCCTTTGCACCAAGAGTCTTTACAAAGTGCATGGCAGTTGTAGCTGCATTCCTAAGATCTCTAGGGATATTTGTCTTTCCCTACTTAGACAACTGGCTCATTCGAGCAAGCACATCTCTAGAGGCCTATCTTTCTATCACACGCACCATGCAAGTGCTGCAACACTTGGGATTTGTAATAAATCTTCTAAAGTTCCAACTCGTTCCCTCTCAAACTCTGGAGTTTATAGGAACCCTCCTAGACACTCAACAGTCAAGGGCTTTTCTGCCCCAAGCTCTCTGTGCTTGACTCATCCAGCTTGCATCCCAAGCATGCCTCAAAACCTTTCTCTCTGCTCGAGAAATGCTGCAACTCCTGGGCCATATGGCATCTACTGTACATGTAATTCCATATGCTCGTCTACATATGCGTGCAGCTCAATGGGCCCTGGTTTCCTAGTGGTCTCAAGCATCCGGTCGTTTGGGAGACTGGATAATGCTCTCTACACGTCTCATCTCGTCTATCCAGTATCTATATATATATATATATATATATATATATGTATATATATATATATATATATGTGTGTGTATGCATGCATATGTATGTATATATATATATATATATATATATACATAATATGCATACACACACACATATATGTGTGTGTGCATGTGCCTGGGGGGGTGGGTATGCATGGTTTCGCATGCCTGGTGTGTGTGTGTATGCATGCATATATATATATACACACACACATATATAATGTATATATATATATACATATGCATGCATACACACACACACACACCAGGCATGCGTAACCATGCATACCCACCCCCCCAGGCACATGCACACACACTCACACATACTTGAGTGTGCACATATACACATACATAATCCCTGTACGCACATACACAGTCCCTCAGTGCAGTCTCCAGCCTTTCATACATACATGCACACACAGCCCTTCAGCACAACCCCGAAAACACACATTGCCATTCACTACTACCCTATACACACTGTCCTTCACCACCCACATAGAAACACACAGTGTTTCACCATGGCTCCCTCTAGACACATCCCTTCAGCCTCCTCCCCATTCCCTCCTTGCCACCTCCCTCACAAACAGCCCTACCCCCCCCCCACACGGAATTTGTATGCAGGGGGAGATCAGATGTCTTGGGGGAGTCTGGGGGGGTCGCCTTTTGGGTGGTTGAGGAGAACCATTGGCTGCACTCCCTGTTGTCTCATGCACAATGTCACCAGCAGGAGCTGGACTGTGGCCTAAGCTATCAGCCAGACTGCTGGGCCTGACCTTTCTTGTAGAAAGTTGTAGTTGTGAGTCAAGTGGTCAGGTTTTTCAAAAGGATTTTTATTCCCCTCCCGGGGTTGGATTTTCAAAAAGGTTATAATACAAAAAACTCAGGATACAACCATTCTTCTGGTAAACTGAAGAAAACTTAAACATAGCATCTTGCTTCAACAGAAATCATAAATCACAGTATAAAGCTTATCCGATATGCTAGCTGTCTCTTCTTAGCTTTCTCAGCACTCACATGGCACTCTTATCCTGGCTTCAGCATAAGGAGGAACCCATATCGGATAACAACAGCGTACAATCCATTGCTTCATCACATGGACCTTCAATACCAGCCTCAGTAATCATAGGCTCACACTTTGCTCTATCATTTACAGTGTTTTCATTAGAACAGAAAGTTTGCAGCTTTCTTAGTCCCGTATCTCTATCAGTGCTCTATGAACAGCCTTCTTCACAGCAGGGCAAATAGTTGTCATAAAACTTGTAATAGCAGGAAGGAGAGACACCTTTCTCTGAGTAAGCTTTATCCTTAAAACTTTTAACCTTCCTGCCTTTTACACTTGGCTGTAACCCATAACACTGTTCTCTTCTGTTATATGAAGATTTCTCCCTTGGAAATCTTTTGCAGGGTTTCACTGGCACACACTCTTCAGGGTCAAACATACACACATCTTCAATAGCATTTCTTTCCCTCTCTGGGGCTTGTAACTGTTTTAAGCTGCCATGCTTTTCAGATACATACGGTTTGCCTTTTGCTGCCTCCCATTCATTCAGCACAGCCCGGTGCTTAGGAAACTCAAGCTGCGTCAGAGGTAAGTGCTTCTTACAGCTGACCTCCCTGTGTGAAACTCTCCTTGTTTCTTTCTGTGAATTTCTTTGTGACTTCCTGCTAGAAGTTTCAGGCAGTTCTGAATCGGTGTCTCTATTTCCTGAATATTCTGAGCTTTCTTCTAAGTCCTGCAAGTCTCTCGTGTCTAGACAATCCTGCAAGTTTCTTGTGTCCTGCCAGTCTAACTCTGACTGCACTGAGCATTTTTTATACAGCTTCTTGGGCGTTCCCTTGCACAGGTGAAAGCCAGCAGCTGGGGAATGCTTACTAGATAGGCGTGACTGCAGACCTCGTGTCTGAGTTTGTTTATGTTGCCTATGGTAACTGGGAACCTTGTGACTTGCCTGCCTGTCGGAATCTAAACTGCAAACAGCAGATTTCTGTGCTTCTGAGGCAGAGGGCAGATCTTAAGATATTACGAGCTGCAGACGTCCTCGTCGGACAGCGCGTAATCCCACTTAAGTTAAACATTCGGCTTTCTACGTGTACTAACCTCACTGCTGCAGACCTTTGCTGCCAAGGTTTTAGCAGGTTTAGGTGGTATATTTGGCAGCGCCCCCTTTCGTTCTCTACTCTGTAGGAAACGGGACCCACCTTCTCAATCACTGTGCCAGGGCCTTTCCATCTGGCCTCAAACTTCGGACCGGTATCTGCTACTAGGATTAAAACTTTATCACCAACAGATAAATGCCTTGTTTTAGTCCCCCGGTCATAATACTTTTTTTGCCGGCGCTGGCTAGCCTGCAGATTGTCCATGGACACTTGGGATGTCCGTTCTAAACGGTTCCTGAGGTCCTTGAGAAATTGGGGTACCCCTACCTCTGTCTCATCTGGTGCAACCCATTGCTCCCGAAGGATATCCAGGATTCCTCTCGGAGCCCTACCAAATAACAGCTCAAACGGGGATGCCCCTAATGAGGCCTGTACGCGTTCTCAGCACGCGTAAAGGACGAAGGGAAGTACATTATCCCATTCAACCATATTCCCCTCTAGGCTCCGCCTTAACATCTGCTTTAATGACTGATTCATTCTTTCCACCAGTCCGTTGGACTGGGGATGGTATGCTGAGGTGCGGATATGACGCACCCCAAAGGTGTCCCAAAGTGTTTTGAGGTGAAGTTTGTCCCTTGATCAGTTAAGATCTCCTGGGGAAACCCAATCTCACAAAACAACTTTATGAGCTCTATCGATATGGTCTTTGCGGAAATATTGCGCAGGGGTATGGCCCACGGAAACCTAGTCGCATGGTCCATGATTACTAAAATATATTGAAAACCCCTCGGTGTTCTCACTAAGGGCCCTACAATGTCCATTGCTAATCGCCGCACTGGGGTTGCAATGGTGGGTGGTGAAACCATCGGTACTGGCTTCGGTTTGGCAGCCGTGACCCTTTGGCACGCGGGACAGGATTCACAGTATCGAGTTGTCTCCTTGAATACTCCCGACCAATAAAAGCGAGCCAGAATCTGATCTAATGTCCCTTGGACACCTTTATGACTGCCTACAGGGTGGTCGTGTGCCAATTTCATGACTACCGACTTAAAGGTAGTTGGCACCACCAGCTGCTTACGTACGGTACCTGTTCTCGGATCAGCACTTTCCCTATATAACAATTCTCCCTCTAGGAAGAATCTTGGTAAGGTTGTCCTAGCTTCTTGAGCATACTCGAATGCACTTTTTAAAGCTGGATCACCCTGCTGCTCTTTAGGGAAGGAAGGGAATTTCTTCACCAGCTCGGCTGGCACCCAAGGTAGTCCCTCCCCGGCTTCCAGGTCTGCCCTTCCCTGCGACCTATGTCTCCTTTCCTGGCGCTTTTCAGTCTTACTCTTCCTAGTCTTTTTAGGAAGGTTAATTAAATCCTCATTAGAGGGAAGTGTGTCTTGTGGTTCCCTATCTAGGCTAGTCTCTCGCTCTGGGGATATGTCCCTACCCTCGGGCACTTCCTCGGGCTCAGCTAGCGAACATGTCCCTGCCCCTGAGGCCTTACTCTGGGACCTAGTGGAAATTAAGCCTGTTCTTTCGCTTAGACCTTCCTTGAGGCCTTTCCGAAAAGGAGGCCAGTCCCTCCCCAACACAATTTCTCTTGGGAGGTTTGGTATTACCACCACTGGTACTTCCTCACTAGTACCTAGCCCTTCCACAAGCACACTATACAATGGGTAATATGATGAGGTCCCATGCACACACTTCACTCGCACACCCTGGCCTGTTTTGCAGAGGACGGTGGGATTATGAGCCAAAATAGCCTGCCACATTGTGTGAGAGACCATTCTTTGGTCTGCTCCTGAATCAAGGAGCGCTACAGCATCTACCCCTTCCACCTGGACATCGAGCACAAATCCCTTCCCTGTGTGTCTCTCTCCTCCTGAGATAAGGGCGGTACGCTCTTTACATTCCCTGCGTATGTGACCAGTTTTTCCACAGTGAAAGCATTTCATAACATCATATTTTTTCACACTTTTCTCATGTACCACATAATTACAGGCCTTTCTAAACCCTGGCATTCTCTCCATGCCTATTACCTTCAAAACGTTATCCCTGGAAGTCCCGGCTAACTCTGCTTCAAAATAGCACTCCGTGAGTTCAGCCGCTTCCTTAGTGGATTTACATTTTTGTAACAGTAAGAAAGCCTTGACCTCTGGTGGTACGGCCTCAAAATATTGCTCGAGAAGTACTGCGTCCATCAAGGACTCAACAGTTGCTTTTTCAGGAGCAAGCCATTTTGTTGCTAAGCCTTTTAATCTCTGCATTAATGCTTTCGGCATTTCTTTAGGCATGAGCTTTGCCTCTCTAAACAGACGCCGGTAGTGAATAGAAGTTAATCCTAACCTATCCCTTACTGCTAGCTTTACATCCGGGTAACTGGATGCTAGGCCTGCGGGCATAGCCTTGTAGGCCGCCAATGCCTCTCCGGTCAGGGACATTGCAAACCTCACAGCCCACTGGTCTAGTGGCCATTTAGCTGCTTCCGCAATTCTCTCAAAAGCATCTGAGTAGTCATCAAAGTTATCAGTACTTTGCAATTGTCCTAGTGCCAATGCACTGCAGTTTTGTGGTCCTACCACATGTGGTAATAGTGTTCCAGCTTCGTCCGCTGTATGCGTCCTCTTCACCAGAGCTGCTAGTAAGTCCAAGAGCGGCTGTTGCTGCGCGGCTAGCGCTGCCATAGTTCGTTCTTGGGTTAGTCTCATTAGCTCACTCTGGGCTTTCCACTGGGCTGCCATCCATTCTCGCATCTCCTGGAGCTCCATCGCGGCGTTTCAGCGTACCTGCAGGGAAGAAAAAAAAACAGGGCCCACCAAGTGCGGCACAATTTTTTTTTTTTTTCCTTTCTGCCTGCCTCTCAAAGTACAAATTTCCTCTACTTTCTCAAATATCCTCACCACCCGTGCCCACCTACTTGTACCTTAGCACGGTGTAGGATCTCGCGTTGAGAAAGGTTCTTGTCCACGCCTCCTTCCAGGTCAGGATGTGGGAATCCAGTTGCTGGAAAACTCCAGACCAGGTTTTTCTTCCTCAAGATTTTCTTCACTTGGCTTTTTTTTTTTCAGCCAGCTGTATCCTCTTTGAAGAAAGCCTTTTGTAGTATTTTTTTTTCAAAAATCCTGCCAACTACGCCATTTATGTCACCAGCAGGAGCTGGACTGTGGCCTAAGCTATCAGCCAGACTGCTGGGCCTGACCTTTCTTGTAGAAAGTTGTAGTTGTGAGTCAAGTGGTCAGGTTTTTCAAAAGGATTTTTATTCCCCTCCCGGGGTTGGATTTTCAAAAAGGTTATAATACAAAAAACTCAGGATACAACCATTCTTCTGGTAAACTGAAGAAAACTTAAACATAGCATCTTGCTTCAACAGAAATCATAAATCACAGTATAAAGCTTATCCAATATGCTAGCTGTCTCTTCTTAGCTTTCTCAGCACTCACGTGGCACTCTTATCCTGGCTTCAGCATAAGGAGGAACCCATATCGGATAACAACAGCATACAATCCATTGCTTCATCACATGGACCTTCAATACCAGCCTCAGTAATTATAGGCTCACACTTTGCTCTATCATTTACAGTGTTTTCATTAGAACAGAAAGTTTGCAGCTTTCTTAGTCCCGTATCTCTATCAGTGCTCTCTGAACAGCCTTCTTCACAGCAGGGCAAATAGTTGTCATAAAACTTGTAATAGCAGGAAGGAGAGACACCTTTCTCTGAGTAAGCTTTATCCTTAAAACTTTTAACCTTCCTGCCTTTTACACTTGGCTGTAACCCATAACACTGTTCTCTTCTGTTATATGAAGATTTCTCCCTTGGAAATCGTTTTCAGGATTTCACTGGCACACACTCTTCAGGGTCAAACATACACACATCTTCAATAGCATTTCTTTCCCTCTCTGGGGCTTGTAACTGTTTTAAGCTGCCATGCTTTTCAGATACATACGGTTTGCCTTTTGCTGCCTCCCATTCATTCAGCACAGCCCGGTGCTTAGGAAATTCAAGCTGCGTCAGAGGTAAGTGCTTCTTACAGCTGACCTCCCTGTGTGAAACTCTCCTTGTTTCTTTCTGTGAATTTCTTTGTGACTTCCTGCTAGAAGTTTCAGGCAGTTCTGAATCGGTGTCTGTATTTCCTGAATATTCTGAGCTTTCTTCTGAGTCCTGCAAGTCTCTCGTGTCTTGCCAATCCTGCAAGTTTCTCATGTCCTGCCAGTCTAACTCTGACTGCACTGAGCATTTTTTATACAGCTTCTTGGGCGTTCCCTTGCACAGGTGAAAGCCATTTTCATCAGCAGCTGGGGAATGCTTACTAGATAGGCGTGACTGCAGACCTCGTGTCTGAGTTTGTTTATGTTGCCTATGGTAACTGGGAACCTTGTGACTTGCCTGCCTGTCAGAATCTAAACTGCAAACAGCAGATTTCTGTGCTTCTGAGGCAGAGGGCAGATCTTCCATGTTACAACACATACACGCGCGCGCACACACACACACACACAGCCCTTCACCTTCCCACATACAGACGCTGCCCTGCAGAGCCTCCCACCCACAACACACACACTGAAATTAGAAACAGACATGTCTAGTTTAATTTAGTCTATTTAAAATTTGATATACCACCTTTCGGAGGCAACAAAGCGGTCTGCAATTTAATATAGTCATAGAACATCAGAAAAGAAACTCCATAAATTACTCCAAAAAAATCTAAGGCATCTGCTTTTTCATAAAGAAAGGAGGAAATGCTTCTGAAATAAGTGCGTTTTGGATTTGGTATAAGAAGGTTCCAGACAGATAGCTGGAAAACCGAAGATGTATTTATTTATATGTTTATTCTTTTTTCTACTACTCTTTATCATTTCTTAAGCACTAGCAGATGTACATAACACTGTACATGTAAGAGAAAGTCCCTGCTCCTTAGAGCGTATTATCTAGTTAAGATAAATATATGTGACAAATAAGAGATTATGGAAAGATGTATTCTAGAAACGTACAAGATGTAAAAGCAGCCTCAAAAAGGTGAGTGTTTAATCTGCATTTGAAAATTACTAGCGAGGGATCATAAACCTGTTAAATAAATAAATACATAAAATAAATAAAGCACTGACTCAGAAAGTTTGTTCCAGGCAAATGGTGCAACAAAGTCAAAAGTGGCAAGACGAGAGTTAGCAATGGAGAAAAAGGGCACAAATAAAAACAAATTATCAGACAAACGCAGCTCATGAGTGAGAATGAAGAGAGAAAGAAAAGTAAGGAGGAGCTGCAGAGTGAATGCATTTATAGCTGAGCAATAGCAGTCGGAACTTATGCGGAAGTGTATGGGAAACCGATGTAATGACTTCAGGAGAGGGATTACATGACATAGCGATGCTGAAGGAATATAAGGCCAGCAGCTCATTTTGAACAGATCGCAGTAGGGAAAGGTGATTCTGTGGGAGATTTGAAAGGAGTAGGTTGCAATAGTCTAAGTAAGAGGTAATGAGAGAGTGGACAAACATTTTGGTAGTATACTCATAAAGAAAGGGGCAGATTTTAGAAATATTTAGAAGGAAAAAATAACATGGCTTTAGCTGTGTCTTGGATGTGCATAGAGATGGGGAAGCAAAGGATATGCGTAGAGAACAGGAAGAGAACACCCCAAAGTTACCAGCCAAGAGAACTGGAAGCAGGAGAACACCATAAACAGAGACAGAAAAGGTAGGAAGGCTGAAGTAAGTTTGAGAAAAAATAAGGAGTTCCATCTTGGCCATGTTACATGTAAGATGACAGTGTACTCAGGCAGAGATGTCAAACAAGTAAATGAGATTTGATACTGGATTCTTAGTGACATATACAGAGGTGGATTTTTGAGTCTTCGCATTAAAGAGTACTAAAAGCCATGAGAGGAAATTAGACACTGGTCTTCCAGGAGGAGCTATTATGTCTCCTGTGGATCTGGCTCTAGCCAGCCTATTCTTTACCGTGTCTTGTATTTCTGGTATTATCAGTTCTTGTTTCCCGACTGGCCCAGTTTCCTTGTCTGGCTTTTTTGCCTTGTGAACCTATTGACTCCTCCTGCTCCTAGAACTCTACCTCTTGTGGAAAACCCCGTCCCCTCCTTTCATGCTTCCTCATCCAGGTCAGCCACCGCCCCCACCCCCCCCCACCCCCCCTCCAAGGCTTATCTTAATGATCAGTGTTGCACATAGGATCAGCTGGCATAATTTTGGAAGATGGTGCTGACAGGGTAGGAGTGAACTGAGATTGATTCTTCCTCAACTAGAGCCCAGGGATTTGCAGCTAAGCCTCGAGGAAGGGAGAAGATTCAGGGGTAGGCAGGCTTGAAAGGAGGGTAGTTTTACATGGATTGTGGCTTCAGATCTGGTGACAGAGCTTATATGGGGTTCCCGTTGTTGTTTTTTAAGGTAAGGGTGTAGGGGGAGGGGGAGGGTGCCCATGGTCCCACTGGAACACTCAGGGCTTTTGTATAGATTAGGGGCAGTGCGACATTTTTCAGACTTGTTGCCCCTTTAACTGGCACCCCTTGAGCATTAACATGCCAGTATTCCCAGGGAAATTTAACTACTCTTCATGAATTATCAATAACTGTTTTGGAAAAATGCAAAATTTAATGCAGATGTGTTATTCCATTTGCATAGTAGGCCATGCTCCATATTTATCAGTCAGGTTGTAAGTGTTTTTCTTGGTGTTAGTAGAGATTTCGTATGGTAGATTTAGTATCTTTTGAATATCAGCCTATTGGGTTTCAAGGCACCTTTGCAGTTAGCTGGAACTTATTATATCTGTAGTTTTTGCTCTAGTTTAAATAAGTGCTTTTGTGTAAAAACTTCTACATCACTGCCGGTTAAGGTTTTATTGAATGATGCCTGGTTTCTCTTGTGATCATTAACTTAATAGCAGAGAAGAGGCTTTTGCAAGTCTGAAGGTTCACCCACCTACTACCCTGTTATGTTTTTCTTTTATAGATTTAATTCTAGGCTGATTAGGCTTGTGCATGGATGAAAAGAAAGCTTGGTTGATTTTTAATTTTAAGCACATTTTTTTGTATTTGTTTTACCTATTCTTTTTTGCTTGCACTAAAATATGTTAAGTGTGCAATTCAATTATACATATGTTAATTCATAGGTACGAGAGATATGTATGCACTCCCAATTTCTAGGCATCCGAACAAACTGAATGTGTGCTCATGAATGCACATCCCTATTAGAAGCGGTGGTGACACCTTAAATCTCTATTCAATTAAAGCTATTGCACTTCCTTAATTCTATATACTACCCACCTAATTTTTTCTTTCCTATCATAGCTTCATAATGAGCTCTAGACTAAGGTGCAAGTTTTTTAGTTTCATAGACAGAACTAAGGATGATATTCCTTACCTCACTATATAAGAAAAGACTGAATAGCCACAACCTCCATAATCAGAATAATGCTTGAAACCTTTCCATACCCCAAACATCATATTGATGATAGTCTTTTAAAAGTTTTCTTCTCTTCAACTTGTTCTTACCTATTTTAAATCCTCTCGGCTTGAGTTTTGACATCTTCACCTGAAGACTCTTTTGTTTTTCATTTTGTGTCCTGTTTATCTGTCTTGATCAGATAGTAGACACCATGGAGTAGGTACTATTCCTTATGGGATCAATATTTAGAAGGACTTAGCCAGTTAGCAGCACTGCTAACTGGATAAGTTCAATTGAGAGAGACATTCAGTGGCATTATCCAGATAATAACAAGTATCACCGCTATTCAGATAGTGCTGCTGAATAACCAGATTTTTGTTACCTACAGCGGCCAGCATTTAAAAAAAATGCTGACCACTTTAGTAGGCTCAATATTGCCCCCAATGGGAGGTATTTTAGAAGCATTTCCACATTCAAAAAGTAGAATTGAGATGTGTAGATGGAAATACACTTCTCAATACAATTTTGGTACCTACTTTTTGTAGACATGGGAATGCACACTGGGCCCAATATTCTAAAGGCATTTACACAGTTTACTGACCTGATTTATTGAGCCCACTATGTCTAACTTGCCAAGGGGAGTGGTGGGAAAGGGAGTGGGAGTTGCTGGGCAGGGTCTATCATACACAAATAAGTACCTGCTGATAGGGGCAGATGTATATGCCATTGTGGTCTCTCCCATATGCAATGTAGACCCTAAGAACTATTCAGCAGCAGGCCCCTGACCCAGTAAGCTCCCCCCCCCCCCGATGCTGAAGTTCAGTTCCCCTCCTCCCGAAGGCCCCCCCCAGCCAAAAAGCAAAGTGATGACCCTTCTCCTGACAGACCCCCCCCCCCCCCACAAATGACTGATTATAATCTCTGGCTTATTGGGGTCATTAATGTCCAGTGGGACAGGAGTAAGGCCCACTTGCTTCTGTTTTACATGTAGCCACTCAAGATTACCGCTAGGGGTTATCAATGCCATTTTGGAGAGCAACTGGGAGGTTCAAGTCATTCAGGGGATGCCACTTTACATTTTGGTTTGGCGGGCCTTTGGGAAGAGGGATGATCAGACATGGGAGGGGAGGAGTGGTCTAGTGGTTAGGACAAGGTACTTCAGGCTGGAGGGCCAGGGGTTCAAGTCCCACCTGGGGACTGCAATCTCAGGCCGGAGGGACTGGGATTTCTAGTCCTATAGGCACTCCTTGTGGTCTTGGGCAAGCCACTTAACCCTCCATTGCCCATGTTCCCTGTAAGTATTAGCATATGTGTGTCATATCCCCTCGTGTTAAATGTATCCCCAAATTGACCGCTTTGACCTGGAGAAAAGCGGGATATAAATACAGCTAAATAAATAAATAAATAAGCACTGGGATGGGTGGGAGGGGAGATCAGACATAAACATTGGAGGTTCTTACCAAGTTGGGGGCCAGCAGTGGGGGGGACCGTCCTGGGGTCTGTGGTGTGGATGGGGAGGGTTTGTGATGCTTCACAGATATGCCTTCTGTACTGGTGCAGTGGTTTTAAGAGGTTCCTCCCATGTCTAACTGGGGAGGGGATTTCCATAGCTGTTTTTCCTTCATGCAGCTTCTTAATGGAACAGTCGCTGGGATTACCTCTGATCATGCGGATCATCATAAATAATAGTCTTGCATCCAGCACAGTGCCAGACAACTGGAAGAAAGCTATAATTAGGCCTTTCCTCAAGGATCGCCAGGGTGACTTATCTGACCCAAAGAATTACCGACTCATCTCTAACTTGCCTTTCTTGCCAAAAGTTATAGAGCAGACAGTTTTTAAGCAGCTTTCCGACCATATCAACCATGCCTATATGTTATACCCAAGACAATCAGGTTTTCGCCCCTTATGCAATATGGAAACTATTCATCACAGTCCTAAATGAGATTCATAGGGCCCATGACCAAGGGAAAATAGTTATTGCCATTTCACTTGATTTATCATTGGCTTTCGACTTGGTTGACTACAATCTGCTACTAACTTGTCTGTTAGACACTGGTATCCATAGTACAGTTCTTTCTTGGTTTTCCTTTTTTCTGAGAGACCACTCTTTTCAGGTTAATATCCATGATTCATCCTCATCATTGTGTAATCTCATGTCCTGCAGGGATCAATACCTTCACCCCTACTTTTCAACATCTTTTTAAACCCACTTGTTACTCTGATACAGAGCTTACGCATCTCCAGCTATGTTTATGCCGAAGATATTTTACTATTGTTCTACAAAGATGAATTTTCTGCAGACCTTTCCCTTGTTAATTCATGTTTGGACAGCATTGTGACATGGCTCTGAAGAAACTCACTCAAATTTAATCCAAATAAGACAATAGCCTCCTGGATAACAGGTTCCTCAAACGGCCCAATCCTGACCCCCATGCTTGAAGGTGTCCCAGTAACCCTTCAATCTACCTTCTGGTATGTAGGTATATTACTAGATTCAGAACTATCTTTCACCCCACAGTTAGCACAAGTTGTCAAGACATCATTTTTTGCCCTTCAACCTTTTCTGGACCAGTCAGCTCAAATTAACATTTTGCTAAACACAGTAGTTTCCTGTCTGGACTACTGTAATATCGTATATATGAGGTTGCCCCAATATCAGCTTTTTACAGACAGTACAGAATACTGCTATATGTATCCTTGCCCACACCTGGAAATTCGACCATGTTGCTCCCTTATTTATGCAACACCAGTGGCTCCCTATCAGATCACGCATTCTGTTCAAAATCTTGACAATTATTCATAAAGCCATTCACGACACAGCTCCTGAATCTATGTCTTCTTTGATCACTCTATACTCCCCACATGGGCTCTTCGTTCTCTTTACAGTTTCAGACGCATATTCCATCAGCATCCACAATAAAATATAAGTTCACTTGACAATCCGAATTCTTTGTCTTAGCCCCCTCCCTCTGGAACAGCCTACCCACTCCCTTAGGGGTGGAGCCAAACTTTAAAAGTTGCAAGAAGGCACTGAAGACCCACCTATTTAAATTGGCACTAGGATCACTTTAATGTGAACCCCTAAAGTGAACTTTTTCTCTAGTCGTTGCCTGGCAGAGCACAAACCTGCTCCTCCCGCAGTATCTGGACCTCTTTTGCCTTTTTTTTTCTCTTTACTCTCCTTTCCTGTTATCAAAGATGTTGTTCTTTTCCTTTTCCAATTAGTGTACTATGTAAACTGCATTGCTTGCTTGCTGATATTGTGGTATATTAAATAAAGTCAAACATAAACATTAAAATCGCTGCTCCTGTCAGATGTAGAGAGGCATACTCATGCAGTCCTGCAGTTATTTTACAAGGAATTCTACATTTTGCAAAACCTCTTGTAAATACTATCCCGATTCTCCATTTCCCGAGATGGATATGTGAATTCCTCTCTCCATGTCCTTATAGAATGCTGCATACATATAGAAACATAGAAACATGATGACAGAAAAAGACCACATGGCCTATCTAGTCTGTCCTTCCATATCAACAACTACAACAGTCCACTTTTTACCTTTATAGATCCTCTGTGTTGGTCCCATGCTTTTTTGAATTCAATTACTGTCCTCATCTCTACCACCTCCACTGGGAGACTATTCCATGGATCCACTACTCTTTCCGTAAAGAAATATTTCCGCATATCACTCCTGAATCTATCTCCCTTCACCCTCATCCCATGTCCCCTCGTAGCAGAACTTGCTTTCAATTGAAAGAGGCTCTCTCCCTGAACATTTATGCCACGGAGGTATTTAAACATCTCAATCATATCACCTCTATCCCGCCTTTCCTCTAAGGTGTACATATTAAGATCCTTAAGTCTGTCCTCATATGCTTTATAATGAAGCCCACTAATCATTTTAGTAGCCACCCTCTGCACCAACTCCATCCTGTTCACATCCTTTTGACGGTGCGGTCTCCAGAATTGCACACTATACTCCAAATGAGGTCGCACCAAAGACTTATAGAGAGGCATTATCACCTCCTTTTTTCTGCTAGCCATTCCTCTCCGTATGCACCCAAGCATCCTTCTAGCTTTTGCCGTCGCCTTTTCTACCTGTTTAGCTACTTTAAGATCATCAGACACAACCACGCCTAGGTCCCACTCTTCTTTAGTGGACAAAAGTACTTCACCCCCTATACTGTATTGCTCCCTTGGATTGCTGCAGCCCAAATGCATGACCTTACATTTTTTAACATTAAATCCCAGCTGCCAAATTCTAGACCATTCTTCAAGCTTAGCTAGATCCCTCCTCATGTTATCTACACCTTCCTGGGTGTCTACTCTATTGCAGATTTTGGTATCATCTGCAAAGAGGCAAACCTTACCCGACAGCCCTTCTGCTATATCACTAACAAAGATGTTAAAAAGAATCGGACCAAGGACAGATCCCTGGGGCACACCACTGGTAACATCCTTCTCCTCAGAGTGAGCTCCATTTACTTGTACTCTTTGTCGCCTCCCACCCAACCAATTTCTAACCCAAGCAGTAACTTTAGGGTCCATCCCTAGGGTGCTCAGTTTGTTTATAAGTCGCCTGTGAGGAACAGTGTCAAAGGCTTTACTGAAATCTAAATACACCACATCTAGGGCTCTCCCTCGGTCCAACTCCCTGGTCACCCAGTCAAAGAAATCAATCAGATTTGTCTGACAAGATCTGCCTCTGGTGAATCCATACTGCCTCGGATCCTGTAATCCGCTGGACTCCAGAAACCTCACTATTTTCTCTTTCAGCAGCCTGTAGTTTTCAACCACATCCTTACTTCCGCTTTTGTGTAAAGGCACCACATGAGCCTCTCTCCAGTCCCTTGGCACCACTCCCGACTCCAACGAAGCATTGAAAAGGTCAGTCAGTGGAGTTGCTAGAACGTCCCCAAGTTCCCTCAGTATTCTAGGGTGTATCCCATCCGGTCCCATCGCTTTATCTACTTTAAGTTGAGCTAGTTTCTCATGAACACAGTCTTCTGAAAATTGTTCAAGATGTCCCTCGCTTCTGTTCCTATTTGTGGGCGTTTTCTGAGGTCCTGCTCCTGGTTGTTCAACTGTGAACACAGAACAAAAATATTTGTTTAGCAATTCTGCTTTATCCTTATCAGCTTCTACATATTCCTGCCCTGCACCCTTGAGTCTGACAATACCACTTTTGCCCTTCCTCTTCTCACTAATATATCTGAAAAATGTATTATCCCCCTATTTTATTGCATTGGCTATTTCCTCCTCCTTTTGAATCTTTGCCTTCTTGACTACTTTGCTAGCTTCTCTAAGTTTTTCCAAATACAGATGCCTGTCTTCCTCTCTCTGTGATCTCCTGTATTTCATGAAGGCCTCCCTCTTTTTCTTCACTTTTTTAGCTACTTCCTTCGAAAACCATAGCGGTATCCTTTTCCTTTTACCTTTATTTACCATTTTAACAAAAAGGTTGGTTGCCCTTAAAATATCCCCTTTCAGTTTTGCCCACTGTTTTTCTACATCCCCCAGCTGTTCCCATCCCACTAACGACTCCTTGAGGTATTGGCCCATCTTCGCAAAGTTAGTCTTCCTAAAGTCTAAGATCCTCACCTTTGAATGGATTCTAACAGCACTAGTCCTAATACTGAACCACACCATCTGGTGATCACTGGATGCAAAATGATCTCCCACTACTACATCAGAAACACTTTAACCATTGGTGAGCACCAAGTCCAGTATGGCCCCTTCACGTGTGGGGTCTGTTACCAATTGCCTGAATAGTTCTCCCTGTAGAGAATCCAGGATCTCCTTACTTCTAGATGATACTGCAGCAGGAATGTGCCAATCAACATCTGTCATATTGAAATCTCCTATCAGTAGCACTTCCCCTTTCCTAGCAATGCTGCGTATGTCTTCAATTAACTCTCTGTCCACCTCTTCCTTTTGTGAGGGAGGTCTGTATATCACACCAATGCAAATAGATTTCTCTTTCCCTCTTTCTAGTTTAACCCACAATGCCTCCTCTCTCCCTTTTAAGCTCTGTAATTCCAAAGCTTTAATAGTAGTTTTTACATATAGTGCCACTCCTCCTCCCCTTCTTCCTACCCTGTCCTTTCTGAATAAAGTATAGCCAGGTATAGTTACATCCCAATCATGGTTTTCTGTGAACCATGTTTCTGTAACTGCCATGGTATGCATTATTCAAATCCTGATGATAATAATACTGTAGCCCCCCTGACTGGGGACACTTTCATATGTATAAGGGGCATGCATCACACCTCCAGGGATAGATTCCTCAATTGGGAGAGCACAGTTGCCAAGTCACACAGTTCCAGGAGTGAGATTTTCTGCCAGTCCTGGATTTCTAACCATCTCACTCTGATGCATTATGGGACCTGCAGCACTGATTTCAATGAGTAAAATCAGGGACTACAAATACCATAACATATTGCAATGCAAATTTAAAACCAGTACTGGCCAAAAAGTTTCACTCCTGGAATTGGGTAACTTGGCAATTCTGGGAGAAGAGATCGCCCTTCAAGGCCCAAGGAGCCTTGCTAGATTCACCAGTAGTGCACACAGTCTCTTGTGGGTTACTCCAACCAATCTTTACTCCAGACTTGTGCAAAACAAGCAATTGCTTTGAGATTGATATTTGTTTTAATTCTATAGCATGGATTAAACACGGTTTCATCCTCTTATTAAAACACACCATCTGTGTCTGTGATCCCTAGTTCCCCTAAAACACATCACCTATTTCCTCAAAATTCCTCTAGATAACAAAATTTCCTGTTTGTTGGGCAAAGTCTCAGTTTCCATTTTTACTGTAAAAGGGACTGTACCCTTCACACTGGGATCCTCTTTAGCAAACAACTTCCACTGGAAATTTTTCACAGCCCCAATTTCCTTATATTTAGTGCCAGCTGGGTGCTCTCACTCTCCTTCACTTTTCTATTTGGGTACCAAGCCAGACTTTCTACTGCAAATTCCTTCTCCCGCCAAAATCAAAGGGATAAGTAAAATCCATTGATGTTATAAATTCTAGATGGGTATTGGGCATCTCCAAATTCAGGCCCAAATGAATTAAAGAGTTTTTCCCATGTTAAGGATAATTTTATAAGCCTATTTTATAAAGAAAAGCAGTTGTCTACTTTTCTTCCTAAAATAGGGGTGTAAATGTTTGAAAACATACATTACATCTAGGCACAAGCATCTACCCAACCCTAGGACTGGTGTAAATGTTTGCACCTAGATTTTTAAGAAACGTGCACAAGTTATAATATTTCATAACTTACATTTATAGATTTGCACTCCACCCCACTGCATACCCACACTGAAAGTAAACACCATCATTCTGACATGTATACCTAGGAAATAGCTAATGTATATGCATAAAGACCCATCACCCATCCATGTGTATTAGGCATTTAAAATGCGTGACTTGCGTGCATTGATGGCACGTAACTTCACGTGACTTCTTATAAAATGACCTCTTTTTTTTCTAAGGGAAAATGCTTAGCGGGTCTAGAGGGATTAGAGGTGAATATTTCCTTAGGGAGTCATTCCGAGCTCCATTGGGACGTCCATCCCCATTATTCATGGTCTTTTCCGGTCCCATCCTCCTTCCCTGCATGTTGTATGGGGAAGTTAGTTGGGGGCAGGATAGAGGAGGAACGGAGGCAGCGTTAAGGTGGGTAGTGGGCGATCACCAGTCCCAGATGTACAGGGCCAATTCTAATGTTGGCCCTGTACGTCCAGGGTCGGCCACTTGAACAGGGAAATTATTCTACCTCCGAGGTGGAATAACTTCCCTGATGCGTCGGGATCAGCGGGCCCGGGCATGGCAGCAGTGGGAGGGGGCGGAGAGCATTCCCTGCAGCCCGACCCTGGTCCTGGGAAGCCAGATTGGGGGTCAGGCTGCGGGGAAAGCAATTTGGAGGCTGGTGGCAGGGGATCATGGCTTTTAAATGGAACTGTGGTGCCATGGCAACCGGATGCCATGGTGCTGTGGCTGTATTTAAAAGCCATGAGTGAGTTAGTCAGGCATGTCCTGTACGCGCAGGAATGTTGGCGGCGGACCCAACGCAGATTAGCGGGAACATTGGTACTCGGTGCTGTGTTCCATCTAATGCCTCAAAGATTTCAGATACAATTTAAGATCTTTTGTTTAGTATTTAAGGCCCTGAATCATAATGGTCCTTGTTATTTAAGGAAAATGCTGAGTCCTTAAGGTCCCTGGCGTTCTTTGCCATCATGTGGGGTATATATGATTGTTATGCCTCTAGTGCAGGATAGGAGGTTGAGTGTAATTAGGATTTCTGCTTTTTTTGCTGTTGCTCCTATGGAGGAGAATTTTAGAAGGGATGTCCAAGTGCAATCTGGGATATCTAAGCCAGAATGTCTGAAAAAAAGAAGGCACATCCAGGTGCAGACACAGTTTCACAAATCTGGATGTGCCTGATATGGACGTCTGCAGGGGCCTTTACGTAGATGTCCCCAGAACCGTATTCCAAAAGTCTGGATGTCTAAGATAGCCTAATGGTTAGAGTAGTGGACCAGGAGGTAAAGCAGCTAGGATTCAAATCCCACTGCTGCAGTTGTTGACATTGTGCAGTATTTGAGATGATGAAGTGCTATCTTTTCTATACCCTCTTGATTTTCAGCCAAAAGGAACACTTTTCAGATGCCTGTTCCTTCCTAGAGGACTAAACTTAGACATGATACCAGATGGCAGTGATGACCAGGTTCCTGGGAATGTTCTGGCCATGGCTCCACCATGCTCCCATTCAGACTGGGACATCGCCAGGGCTAAAATGGCTCTGGAGATATTCATGTACTTTGGATGTCTCTATGCTCATTTTCAGACTTGCAAAACATGAATAGAATTTCCAAAATGACCCTCATAGTGTGGAATGCTTTATCAGTGACACTGAAGAGCTGAAAAAGATTACTTAAGATTATGCAAACTGCTGAAAGCCCATTTGCTTGTGCTGGTTTTTGCAAAGTGTTTGGGTGTCTTCATGAATGGGGGACGGGGAATAGCTTTTTCAGGCATCAGCTGATGTTTTGTCATTACCCGATGTTTTGTCTAGATCATTTTTTTAACCAGATGGGCAATGTCTATAAAACTCTATAATTAAATTAATGACTCACTGCTGCAGAATGGAATCTTAGCATCATTGTGTACAATATGTTGAAATTCAGAGCTCCGTGTGCTTAGCAGGCAAAAAAGTAGCTAGAATGTTAGCAGCTATTCAGAAAAGGATGTGAAATAAAACCGAATAGCCTAGTGGTTAAAACAGCATGTTGAGAAACAAGAAAGCCAGAATTCAAATCTGACTGATACTCACTTAACACTCTATTACCTCATGGAAAATCTTAAATTATAAGCCTTCTAGGAAAAGGGAAATACCTAGGGTACCTAAATGTAATTCACCTTGAGTTACTTCTGAAAAGACATAGGTTAAATCCAAATAAATAATGCCTCTGTTCTTCATAATACAAATATGCTTTGAGTACTGTGTACAGTTCACATCACCCAATCTCAAAAAAAATATAGCAGAGTTGCAAAGTGTGCCTTTTGAGTCAATGCTGACCCAGAGGTTTCTGGGTTTTCATGGCAGTGTGACCAGAAGTAGGTTACCAGGCCTTTCTTCTGAAGAAATGGAGGGTTAAGTGACTTGCCCAAGACATGCTAGTGGAAATCAAACCCTGGTTGCTTGGTTACCAAGCCAGTACTCTAACCACTAGGTTACTCCTCCACTCTATAGCAAAGTTATAGAACAAGCACATAGAACAACCAGAATGATAAAGGGACTGAAACAGCTCCTCTGTGAAGAAAGAGGAAACAGATTAGGGCTCTTTAATTTGGAGAAGAGACTTAAGATGTTGTTGTTGTTAAGTGCCGTTGAGTCGGAGTCGACTCATGGCAACCCTCTGAATAGCTATCCTAAATTGTGTTCGGTCTTCAGTCAAGATAATTGTGTTCGGTCTTCAGACTTAAGATAAAGGTCTATAAAAATCATGAGTGGAGAGGGACAGGTAAATAAGGAACAGTTTATCCTTTTAAATAGTACCAAGACTAAGAAATACTCCATGGGTCAACATTCAAAAGGGTTTAGCTATTTAGCAGGAGCTACTCACCTGCTAAACCCTGGTGATCCTGATAATTCAGCAGCACCAGATAAGCTCTGGTGTTGAATATCTAGTTTTGCCTTCACCAGTAGTGCAACAAGGAAAGCCAAAAAAATGTGTATCAGTACTCGAGATAATCAATACAATGGATCTGATCACAAACGTTATTGAGGAAAAAACACATCACATACATATATAAATGTTGGAAGGTTCGTTGTGCAAGGGGAAAGACAAACCCCTTCGAAAAACGAACCACTCCGTTTTACTCTTAAAGTAAAAAACGTGTGTTAGTGCAAATTCTTTTTCTTTTGTCCTTTTCGTGTTTTCTTTTTTCTCTTTTTTTCTCTTCCAGAAAGGGACCAGAAAGCCACAATGCTAAGAATATAATAAAGTCTAATTAAAATTTCAAACTTAGCTGGCAGCTGGAACCCAAATGACAGAGAAGGCAGATGGAGATTGAAAATCGCCGAGGCAGACAGAACCGAGTGAGCCAAATGGATTGATGAGCTTTCCACCCAAAAGGGTTACGGCTACGACACAGCGCCGTGTTTTGTATCCAAAGATCCTTTATCAAGTAGAAAAATAGAGCAGGAAAGTTTTTCTAAAGATGAAATGTCCGTAATCAAATATATAGTGATCATTCGATAAGTTGTTTACTTTGCTCAGCTCACAGCACAGGATCAACTTCTACAGTTCCTCTAAAGAGGATGGCGTCTGACATCATGACAGGATGAGGTTGCAATATATAGCGCCTGGCCGCTACTGGTGAACAATCAATACAATGGATCTGATCACAAAAGTTATTGAGGAATAAACACATCACATACAAATATAAATGTTGGAAGGTTCGTCATGCAAGGGGGAAAGACAAACCCCTTTGAAAAACGAACCACTCCGTTTTACTCTTAACCTTTTTCTTGGCACTACCACAAAAACGCTATTAATTTCTTAACAGTGTTCTTTTTCTTACTACATGTAATGACTGCAAGACGTAAGTATAGTGTCAATAGATTCAGAGTTTGTCTTTGTAGTTTTTTATCTATGTTCCTATATAGGAACATTGCCAAGAAATTGTACGTTCAACCCATGCAAGAGAACATCCTACTAGAACGCAAAAATAACAGATAAATCAAGCAGATACTAGTGACTAATACTACAGTATGCATGTCTGTCACTTGTGGTAGTCCACAAAGCAAGTTTTGCTCTTATCGGAGTGAAGCCGGACCTTGCATACCCTGCACATGACCGTAGTGTTCTTCAAACACATGCGACAGTATCCCTGCGTGCAGCTGATGCCTTCATGAAGTAACTCCTGTGCCTGCCGGACATCTTTTGGCAAGTTGGCTAAGTGATTTGATCTGATTGAATGTTCCTGAATGGCAGTGCCCTTCAAGTGACACAAGGTGATGTCACGTCTGAATGTCAGATGATCCATGTCACTTGCACGAGGGTAGCACACAGGAGAGCAGAGCTCCTGCAAGAATCAGCAGAGTACACAAGGAGCAGAAGCAGTGGACGACCCAGTTGCTTAGTATTAAATTCAAAATGCTTTATTGAAGATCCCCGACGCGTTTCGGCTTGCGCCTTTCTCAAGGGGAGAGTTGTGAATCATGCACCGAAGTGCCGTTTAGAACTGAGGGACATTAAGGTCCTTAACTTGCCAAACGGGCACAGAAGTGCCAAGACACTGTGCTTTAAAATCAAATTCGTAATGACGCTGATTCAAACTGTGTAGACACAAACGCAAGGTTCTGAATGTCACACCACTGTTTGGCAAAAATTCCTGGCAGAATATCATGTAGAGCGTTATTCCCAGTCGGATCGGGAATAACGCTCTACATGATATTCTGCCAGGATTTTTTGCCAAACAGTGGTGTGACATTCAGAACCTTGCGTTTGTGTCTACACAGTTTGAATCAGCGTCATTACGAATTTGATTTTAAAGCACAGTGTCTTGGCACTTCTGTGCCCGTTTGGCAAGTTAAGGACCTTAATGTCCCTCAGTTCTAAACGGCACTTCGGTGCATGATTCACAACTCTCCCCTTGAGAAAGGCGCAAGCCGAAACGCGTCGGGGATCTTCAATAAAGCATTTTGAATTTAATACTAAGCAACTGGGTCGTCCACTTGCACGAGGGTGACAGTGTATTTTCCAAGCAGCCACAACAGATATGTTGAGGACGTTTGCAAATAGTGGCCTCCACCATTTCTTTCCACGCACAGATGACCTGTAGCTTGCTAAGAGCCTGTCCATGAGATCCACTCCACCCATTCCTTCATTACAGCACTTCACCACAAAGGGTTGAGACACAGCAACATCTGATGTACCCTTGACTCGGCAACGTGCGGTTTGAAGTGGGTCATGTGTGAGATTGTTGCTGGCAATGCAGACAACAGAATTGTCATGTCACTTTGCTACATAGACTGACCCATCACATCAGTAATCATAGTCTCCTCGTTGGCCACTCTTCTTCATGTCCTTTGTACTTCAAAGTTCTTTGTGTGCTCCGCCAGTTCTCAGTTCCCGAATGGTTCCTGTAGTTGCAACATTTCTCTCTGTGAGTGACTTGATCAGTGCGTAACTTGTAAAAAAATTATCGAAGAACAGGTGGTGACAAATTACACCTGAATGCTTTTCAATAACATCAACCATATGGTTTATGACCCTGGAGCCCAGAGATTCCATCGAATGCGTAGAACTTTCTCGTCCGGTGTACAGCTTAATGTTGTAAGGGTAGCTGTCGATGCCACACATACACCACCACTTAAAACCAAATCTAATTGGTTTTCCTCTTATAAACATTTTCATGCTGTGGTGGCTAAAGTACGGAGTCATAGACTCGTCAATACTCAATTCATGGTGGAAAAACCCAAACTGCACCAAATTCGCATTGACGGCAGTAATAAGTGTAGCAACCTTAGCCGTCTTGTTGCCTGCTTTGAGTTCAGCATTGTCAGCCAAGTGAAAGTATTTTTTGATGGTCTGATACCTCTTGCTGCTCATGGCCTCACGGACAATAGGCATGCCTAGATCTTGCTGACTGCTCCAGTAGTTTGACTCCTGTGGCAGGACATGATAGCCAGACAACAGCAGGATTCCCAGAAAGCGACAGATTTCATCCATTGTGACTTGAAATTGACTGACTGGAAAACAGAGAAAGTGACAACAGAACAGGAAAACTGTCAGGTAAATGACTTGGCACCAGCGATGAAATTACCTTAGTGAACTTTGTTGACGTTTTCTACTGAATTGCCTGTTTTTGCATCAGATTCTTACACTTTTTTGCTGGAGGGCTGCTTTCATCTTCACTTCTAACACTCTCATCTTCGTCTGTCTCCTCTGCTATCACTTCCAGTTCGCCAGCAGTTTCAAAGGGGTCATCATTGTTCAAATTGTCAGGAGCATCTTCGACATCACTGTCAGCTGTAGAATCACCTGCAGACAGCGGCAACACAATGATGGTTGTCGGACGAGTTAAACATTCCACAGTTGACATAGTATCTTGGACTGTAACTGCCCGATTAATTTTGCTACATCTGGTTCCATAGAAGCTTCTTGTATCCATTGTTTATCAAAACTGAAGGAATTATCTGAAAACAATGCGCATTGGCAATTATTAGTCGACTTTTGGATAATCCAGGCAGTGTTCCTCCTATATAGGAACATGAGACATATACATAAAATTTACCCCCATCACAAATCAAATAAAATGTGAGTGCACCTGTGCAACACGACCAGGCATGCCTCGTACACAATGATCAGCGTCAAAATGTATAACAACCAAGTATCTCAAAATTATAACTGCTAAATTTGACTTACCCTCAAATTGTAAAAAATGTGAAATTTAAGTGAAATTAAAACTGTTGTGCAACTGAGACCATTTAATGTTTGCACCACTGTTAAATATGACATCACCACTTGTTCACATTCTGCAAAGAATATTTGTATTCGAAAATCGGGTACATAAAAAATAGGTAACGTTTTTTATGTTCCCATACAGGAACATTTCCGGGAAAAAGTGAAAAACGTGTGTTAGTGCAAATTCTTTTTCTTTTTTTTCTTTTCGTGTTTCCTTTTCTCTTATATATTGCAACCTGCAGATGTAGATCGATTGTTTAGTCTTTCAAAAAGTAGTAAGACTAGGGGACACACAATGAAGCTACTGTGTATTAAATTTAAGACCAATCAGAAAATATTTTTTCACTCAATGCATAATCAAACTCTAGAATTTGTTACTAGTGATTGTGGTAAAAGCTGTTAGTGTAGCTGGGTTTAAAAGAGGTTTGGATAAGTTCTTGGAGGAAAAGTCCATAAACCATTATTAAACAGGACCAGGGAAATCCACTGTTTACCTCTGGGATAAGCTGCATGGAATCTGAGTACCTTTCTGGAATTCTGACAGTTACTTGTGACCTAGATTGTCCACTGTTGGAAACAGGATATTGGGCTTGATGGTCTGACATACAATGGAATTTCTTATGGAATACATCTGGTCTGGGCTTCCAATTTAATATTTTTTATCAATACCCAGGCCTGATGTAAACTCTTAACCTATGCAGGTGCTCCTTTTAGTTTTCTAATAACCATTTTCCTCACTTTATCATAGTCTCCCTTTTGAATGTTAATTGCTAGCGCTGTGGGTTTCCTTGCTATCCTTCTTCCATTTATTAAATCAAATGTCATGTTATGATTGCTATTGCCAAGCAGCCCTAACACTTTTACTTTTTGTACCAGATCCTGTGTTCCACTAAGGACTAGGCCTAAAATAGCTTCCCCTCATGTCAGTTGTGAACCAATTGCTCCATGAAGCAGTCATTTGTTTCATCTAGAAACTTTGGGTCCGATATTCGAAAGGCATTTATACGGTTTGCAGCCCAGTAAACCATGTAAATGCCTTAAATGGGGATATTCAATGACACTTACATGGTTTGTGCCATTGAATATCCCCTCCTAACTCCCCGATGCACCCTGATGCTATCCGATTAGCATTGGGGTGAGGGCGTTCCGGGACAGAGCAGTGGTGACAAGCGGTAACCGAGCAGCAGCGATATTGCATGCTGCCCAGTTAGCAATCTGCGCCTTAAGTCAGCATTGACTCAAAAGACACACTTTGCAACTCTGCTATATTGTTTTTTGAGATAGGGTGATCTGAACTGTACACAGTACTCGAAGCATATTTGCATTATGAAGAACAGAGGCATTATTTATTTGGATTTAACCTATGTCTATTCAGAAGTAACTCAAGGTGAATTACATTTAGGTACCCTAGGTATTTCCCTTTTCCTAGAAGGCTTACAATTCAAGATTTTCCATGAGGTAATAGAGCGTTAAGTGTGTATCAGTCAGATTTGAATTCTGGCTTTCTTGTTTCTCAACATGCTGTTTTAACCACTAGGCTATTCAGTTTTATTTCACATCCTTTTCTGAATAACTGCTAACATTCTAGTTACTTTTTTGACTGCTAAGCACACTGAGCTCTGAATTTCAACATATTGTATACAATGATGCTAAGAAAATCTAATATCACTGCTGCCTGTTTAGCTACTGTGGTTTGCTGTGTTTGCGGAGATCCCTGGATATTCAATGCCAGGGCCGCATATGAATTGCAGTTGTCCACATTAAATTTCATCTGCCATTTGAACGTCCAGTCTTCTAATTTATCAGCTTTCTTTTTCCTCGGTCCCAGACTCTGGAACTCACTCTCCCATTCACTCCATCTAGAAACCTCCTATAAGTCTTTTAAAGCCAAACTAAAAACTCATCTTTTCTGCTCCGCCTTCAATCTCCCCTCCCCTTCCTCACCCCTCTCCCCTCCACCTCGTTAATGTTCTAGCTTTCCAATCCCTTCCCCCCTCCTCTTCTTCCCTGTTCTTCCCACTTGCAATGTTCAGTGTTTACTCCTTCCCTTCCATGGTATTGTGATAAGGAAGCTTATCAGGACCTAGGATTCAGGGATAAAAAAGAAGGAATTCACCCTTATCAAAGGACTTATTTTACAAGGTCAGAAACACAAAACTCCATTTACACCTAGAAAGCAGGTTTTTCCTAGCTGCAATAGGTTGCAGAATGCCCCTAGTGGAGAAAAGGAGAGGGAATGCAGGCCCAGGGTAAGGAACCCTTACGTCACTGAATTCCCCAATCACTCAGCTGCCACGAAGCAGTTTGATCTCCAACACCTGAGAGGAGAAGGGGTGGGGCTGGAGCCTGAGAGATTTAAGACTAGGTCAGATTATCCAGAGAGAGAGAGGAGTAGGAATGCTTACTGGAAGAGGAATGGAGCTGGAACAGTATGAACAGCAGGAACCAGGAACACAAGTTGGAGGACAGGACGAGGAAGCTCAGGTGAATGGTGGCCAGAGCATGAGAGAGGAGAAGCTGATACAAGCCTTGACCCAGGTAGGTGCATTAGAAGCTTATCTAATTTGAAGCACTACAGAGTTGCAAGAGACAGCTTTTGCCCTAACGGGAGGCAGTCAGCCAAACCTTCTGAGCCAGAGCTGAAGGTAGAGCCTATGCAACTGGGTGAACAAGACCTAGCTGTAGAAGAAGAAGACTCATACATGGATTGCTCTTTATGCCAATCTTCAAATAAAGAGGGTTTGGAAGGGAGTCAACCGTAAGGAAAACCTCCAGAGTCCGGTAACCCTGAAAGCTTGTTGTTAACTTGTGAAAGTCCTGTATTAAAAGGAGAAAAACCTTTTTAGCTGAGCAAGCTGAAGCTTTCTAATTAAAACCTGTGAAACAGCTGCTAGCCAGTGCAGTGCACAGCCTGAAGCCGTGCTGACGGTGAAAGTAAGGAAAGCTTTGATTTTGGTTTCACTACTCCTAAAAATCTTGCATAGAGAATTGTTTGCTTATGAAGAGTTTAACTTCTTGTTGAAAGTTTTCCTGTGCTTAAGGAGACAAACAGCTGGGAAGTATTCTGGACTGAGAGAAAAGAAACCTGTTCTAGGAAAAGCTGTTTTCTGTTTGTTTTAAAACAGCACTGCAAGCCATATCTGATAGCATTGGCTGTTGAAAGGACTTTTCTTTATGCTGAAGAACATTATAAGTTGTTTTGTTTTGAGTTCAGTTATATCCTGATGTATTTTTGAAAGAATCCTGGAGAAACAATCCAAAGGTGTTAATTTATGACCCTAGCGTTTACCTCATCAATAAATTTCTGTCAAAAGCCTTACTACTCAAAGCCAACTACAATTGTGTTTTTTTTTACCTGAAGCCAAGTACCTCCTGACTGAACTACCTTTCCCATGAGGCATTACAAGGCAGCCAGTCAGGTAAAGGCTAAATGGTGAATCTCTCCTATAACAAGCACGTCCCTCCACACTGTCTGTAAGGGGCTAAGGGCGTGACAGTATTTTTATTTTATTATTTTTTTTATTTTTATTTAACACTTATTTATATACCGCATCTTCCAGCAATCAGTTGCGGTGTACAATTAACAACAGTTAACAATGCAGAGCTTGTTTTACATAGAACAATTATAACTTTTTACATAGAACATCTTAATTTGCACAACATAGGGTTTAGAAAACTAAGCGGAATAATTCAATAATTCAACTAACACAGATTGTGTAACAATTTAAACAAAAGTACTGTCTCTACCGCATAGGCAGATTATAACAGTTGTAACTATATACAAGTAGGGTATCAATGCATAGGAATGGAGTGATTATTCATTTAAGTTTTGTATGTATTCCTTGTAGTAGGGAGTATAAGCTTGATTTTGGGCAGGTTCGTGCTTAGCCTTTATCTAAGTTGAGTGGAAGGTTTTCCATGGTATTATAGTGTTTAGTGAATAGATACGTTTTCAATTTTTTTCTGAATTCCATTATCTCTGTTAGTGATCGTAAGTCCTCTGGTAACGAGTTCCAGACTGTTGGGGCTATGTGGGAAAAGGCTCTATTATTTGTTAATTTGTGAGTTCTTATATATTCTTTTGGCGTCTTAAGTTTATTTGATTGTCCTTTTCTATGAGTGGGCTTAGGTGGTTCTTTGCTTATTAGATTACAGAGTGTCTTCGGGGCCATGTCATTTAGGGCTTTGAATGTGGTTATTATTGTTTTGTATGTTATCCTGCTTTGTATTGGTAGCCAGTGGAGGGATGCTAGTATCGGTGTAATGTGTTGGAGTGAATGTATCTTTAATATAATTCTAGCTGTTGCATTTTGCGCAAGTTGGATCCTTTTGATGTTTTGTTTTGAAATGCCTATAAGTATTAAGTTGGCGAAATCGAAGTGGGGAGTTATGGTAGCCTGTGTTATATTGATAAAATCTTGTATAAATACTTTTGCCTCTTTCTCCACTGATTCTTTTCTTTTCTGTCCGTTAAAATAGATTTTATGGTGTTCCTTTTCTTTTTCTTTTCCGCAGCCTTCTCCTTTTTAATTTGTTTTTTTTTTATGTAAACCGCCCAGATGCTAATCGTTTATGGGCAGTATATAAAGTTTTAATAAACATAAACACAAGATCCTCTTGCAAGTTTTCACAATCCTCTTGTGTTTTAACAACTTTGAATAATTTTATGTCATCTGCAGATTTGATCACCTCACTCATTATTCAATCCCATTTCTAGGTCATTTATGAATATGTTAAAAAGCAGCAGGCCCAGCTCAGATCCCTGGGGTACTCCGCTATTCACCTTTCTCCATTGGGAAAATTGGCCATTTAGTTCTACCCTCTGCTTTCTATCTTTTAACCAGTTCCTGATCCACAATAGTACACTGCTCCTATCTTATAACTTTTATTTTTGCTAAAAGTCTCTCATGAGGGACCTTGTCAAAGGCTTTCTGGAAATCCAGATACACTATATCAACCAGCTCACCTTTGTCTACCTGTTTATTCACACCTTCCAAAAATAGATTAGCAGGACAAGACCTTCCTTGGCTAAAGCCATGTTGGTTTTCTCCCATTAAACCATGATTATCTACATGTTCAGTAATTGTGTTCTTTATAATGGTTTCTACCATTCTGCTCAGTAACAATGTCAGGCTCACCAGTCTGTAGTGTCCTGGATCACCCCGGAACCCTTTTTAAAAATTGGCATTACATTGGCCATTTTCCTATCTTCAGGTACTACAGATGATTTTAATGATAGTTCACAGATTACCAACAGTAGGTCTGAAATCTCATCTTTCAGTTCTTTTACACCCTCGGATGTATATTGTCTGGTCTTGGTGATTTACTACTCTTCAGTTTATCAAATACTTGTAATATATCTTCCCGGTTTATCAATATTTCTTTCAATTCTTCCAATATATCACCTTTAAATACCATTGCAGGCATGGGTAGCTTCCCTACATCTTCTTCAGTAAAGACAAAAAGCAAAGAATTCATTCAATCTCTTCGCTATGGCTTTGTCCTCTCTTAGCTCCCCTTTTACCCCTCTATCATCCAGTGGTCCAACTGACTTTTTCACAGGTTGTTTGCTACGGATATATTTCAAAAAGTTGTTGTTTTTTTATATTTAAAGATTTCCATTTTATACAATAGATATAGCAAATGTAACATACAGAATCCAGGTTCACTTACCTGGGAGCCAGAGGAGGTTGCAGTGTCACAGTGTGTGGTTAACCCAAAAGCCTTGACTGGAGCATGGAGACCAGCTTGGGGGTATGGCTCCGCCTACACTGCCGCATAATCTGAGCATGACTCCTTGATAAAAGCTGAGGCTCTTCCCGGTGAGGTTGGGAGTGGAGGTTCACTTAGCTGGGAGCCGGAGGAGGTTGCAGTGTCACAGTGTGTGGTTACCCCGGAAGCCTTGACTGGAGCATGGAGACTGGCTCGATGGTTTGGTTCCACCTACATTGCTGCATCATCTGAGCACAACTCCTCGATAAAAGCCAGGGCTCTTCCCTGAAAAAGTTTTTATTATGTGTTTTTGCTTCCAAATCAAGCTTTTTTCAAATTCTCTTTTTGCCAGCCTTATCAATGCCTTGCATCTAACTTGCCAGTGTTTATGTTGTTTCCCGTTTTCATCATTTGGCACCTTTTTCCATTTCCTGAAGGATGCTTTTTAGGCTGCAACAGCCTATCTGACCTCCCCTTTAAACCATGTTGGCAATTTTTTGGCCTTCATTCCGCTTTTCTTAAAGCTTGGAATACATCTGGTTTGGGTTTCCAAGATAGTGTTTTTAAACAATGCCCCTGCTTGATGTAAATCTTTAACCTTTGCAGATACTCCTCTTATTTTTTTCTTAATTATTTTTCTCATTTTATCATAGTCTCCCTTTTGAAAGTTACAAAGTAGTACTGTATATTTCCTTGCCATCCATTACTTTGAGCAGTGTAGCTGTGCAGAACGCACTTCATGCTTTTAGCGTCCTACATGTCTGGTTCATGTTTTAACGTTCTACTTGACAGATTTAAGGTGTGCTCCTTTTAAGACCCCCTGAAGAAGGCTGGTAGCCGAAACGCGTCGGGGCGTAATAAACAAGGTTTTTCACCTATAACTGTTGTCAGTCCAGGTTCTGCTTTTTTTGTTCTTTATTGGTGTGCGGATCCTTCTGCTCTTTTTGGTACTCTTGCCATCCTTCTTCCATTTATTAGATCAAACGCGATCATGCTATTATCACTATTGCCAAGTGGCCCCAACATCCTTATCTCTTGCACCAAATCCTGTGTTCCATTAAGGACTAGATCCAGAATGGCTTCCCCTCTTGTCAGTTCATGAACCAGCTGCCCGAGAAGCAATCATTTATTTCATCTAGAAACTTTATCTCCCTAGCATGTCCTGCAGTGACATTGACCCAGTTGATACAAGGGTAATTGAAATCACCCATTATTACTATGTTGTAACGACAAAAGCAATAAAACTGCATGCAACCGAGCCTTTGCACTTTACACATAAGAACTCTGAGCCTAATTCTAGAAGGGGCACTTCCAGGCCATCTGGACAGCCCCGACCAGGATGGGCCCGTTAGGACCCAATTCTGCAAAACAGGAGCAAGATGGCTCCATGGGTGCAGGATCAAGTGCTGGGAGATGGCCCGTTGTGCACCTTCATCACCAAGGGGTGTCTTCCCTATGGCACAACCTCCCCGCTGCATTGGTGCCCCTTTCCCAACTGTCCGAGGTCAGGGGCAGCTGGGGCTCGGATCAGGCGGCAGAGATTCACCCTGCTCACTGCCACGCTGCTGGGGGGCTGGCCGTTGGATCCAGATGGGTGGCCAGCGCTTATTCCACCTCTGTGGTGGAATAAGCTGGCCGTCCTCCTGGCGATCCCCGGTCATACAGGGCCATGACCGGAATAGGCCCTTTACATCCAGAGGTCGGTCCCACCTACTTTCCGCCCCTGTGCCTCCCCTGTCCCTCACAGCATGCATAGTGGTTCTGTGCATGCAGGGGGGCCAGGAGACAGCATATGGTGAAGGCGGATAGCGGGACTGAACGTCCCAATGGACACGGGTTACTTTTACCTTTATTGGAATCTCTCTGTCAGGATGCCCTAACTTCCCTGTTTTGCTACTGTCCTTCAAAGATACATCAATCAAAACCATGTGCTTTTGGGCAACTGTCGGCTTTCCCCCATTATCTAGTTTAAAAGCTGCTCTATCTCCTTTTTAAAGGTTAATGCCAGAAACCTGATTCCACCCTGGTTAAGGTGGAGCCCATCCTTTTTGAAAAGCTACCCCCTCCTTCCCCAGAATGTTGCTCAATTCCTAACAAATCCAAACCCTCTTCCCTGCACTGTCATTTCATCCACGCATTGAGACTCCACAGCTCTGCATGCCTCTTGGATCCTGCGCATGGAACAAGAAGCATTTCTAAAAATGCAACTTTGGAAGTTCTGTATTTCAGCTGTCTACCTAAAAGCCTAAATTTGGCTTCCAGACCCTCCTTAAAATCTTTCCTATCTCATTGGTACCAGCATATACCAAGACATCAGGCTCCTTCCCAGTACTGTCTAGAAAATTATCTAGGTGGCATGTGAGTTCACCACCTTCACACCAGGCAGGTAAATTACCAGGTGATTTCACATCCACTAGCCACCCAGCTATCTACATGCCTATGATTGAATCACCAACTATATTCTCCGTCCTAACCCTTCCTTTATGGGCACTTGGTCTTGGAGACATCCCCTCTGTGCAAGAGGATATTACATCTCCTGGAGCACAGTTCTTAGCGTCATGATCACTTCCCGCCACACCAAGGTGATACTCTCCTTTCAGGTGACCTCTCTCATCCATGGCAGCAGAGAGGCTGCCAGGCTGGAGGTGAGACTTCTCTACTATGTCCCTGAAGGTCTCCTCTTTATACATGTCTGCCTCAGCTCCTCCAAATTTGCTACTCTAGCCTCTAGACTTGCTCCTTGGAGAGCAAGAAGCTCTTTGCACCTAGGGCACACATAAGACCTCTCACCAGCTAAAAGATAATCATACAGGTGATATTAAGTGTAAAGAAATGGATAACTCCCATCTTGCTGCTGGACTGCTGTTTGCATCTTAGTTATAATGAGTTTTTTGGATATTTAAATTTGTCCAGTTACTTGAAGTTGCTAGGAGGCACATTCTGACCTGGCCATCGAGCCCCTTGTGCAGCCGACCAGAAGCGAAATGCCCAAAGGTAGACCCGATTCTGATCCCGCAAGGGCTAGATATTCCCACGGGATCAAAATCGGGTCTACGGCCTGAACATGCAGGCCGGGCCCTGATTCTGATCAGCCTGCACACAAAGCAGATCCCCAGCTACCTCAGTCAGGCTCCTGAATGGAGCCACAGTGCCATGGCATCCTGTCGCCATGGCACTGCGGCTCCATTCAGGAACCGCAAATGCTGGCCGCTGCATATATATTTCCTTCCCCACAGCCGGACCCTCCACCCAGCCTCCCATGGCCAGGGTCAGACTGCGGGAATCCTCCAGCACCCCTACCTTTTTGGCCCAACCCAGCAGTATGATCCTCCAATGTCCAGGGGGACATACAGTATTCCACCTCTGCAGTGGAATAAGTCCCCCATCCATGTTCACGGCCCCAGACGTACTGGGCCGACCTCAGAATCAGCCTTATACGTCCGGGTCGTAGCCCGCCCATGCCCCGTTCTTGCTCTGCCTCAATAATGCCCCCTCCTGCCCCTTCTAAGCCTCCCTGTACAAACAAGTAGTTCATATTGGGAGGCATTAGACTGGGCCAGCAAGGGAGCGAATAGCAGGGATGGACGTCCGGATTGGATGTCCATCCCCGCTATTCACTGTACTGAATGAACCCCTAGGTGAATAGGGATATTTGAATCAGTACAAATATACCTAATAAGTTTGAGAATCTTTAATTTTAACCTCAAGATGAACTCCAAGAACCTAGAATTAATCTATTCCTAAGACCTAAGAACTTGCTGATGAAGATAACTAGTTAAACCTGTAATTGAAAAATTTCCCATCTTTCTTCTTAACTGGCTTAAGAACCTATAAATCAAAGATTGTGCTGGGATGGGAGGGAGCTGGAGGGGTGGCATAAATAAACACTGAAAGTTTGCCTGGTAAAACTATAATCTAACTGACTTTAGTTTCATTTACACAAAATCACAGTTCTCTTACCTCCTAGCTGGAAGTCCTCTTTGCAAAAAGTTCTCTCTAGCAAACAATTTATCTCTGTATATCCAAAGAATATCTACTGCACTCTACATTATTTTTCTAGTGAAGGAGTGGCCTAGAGTCAGAAAGACCAGAGTTCAAATCCCACTGGCACTCCTTGTGGCCTTGGGCAAGCCACTTAACCCTCCATTGCCTCAGGTACAAACTGAGATTGTGAACCTTTGGGGACAGGGAAATGTATACAGTACCTGAATGTAACTCACCTTGCTCTTCTTCCAGAAAGGTGTGAGACCTCAGTGAGTATCATCAACCAAGCCAACACAACGGCTCTATGTCAGCATAGCTAAAACAAATATGTACCATATGCACCAATGCTACGCGACCACACCATCATAGGTCAGAAAAAAACTCCACTTTCAACATGTGAGACCATTGCATAATCCACTTCCTAATCAACAGCAACATCATATATGCAGGCACAAACTCAACATGAACAAAAACATATAACCTCACAGTTCCAGGCCTTCTCTGCCCCACAGCAGGGCTAACAACACAAGGGGCTGGGGCATGGCACCCGCAAGCAAAAGACCCCCAAGTCCCAGGCGCTGGCCCCGGCGTAGCCTGGAGGGAGCTTTTGACTCCCTGAGTATGACCTCTTCTCCCCCAGGAGGTCCCCTACAGCCCACAGGAGGGCATCTGGCCCTGTTTGCCCACAGGTGGTCCACAATCATCACTGATACATTGCTACAAGTGGTCAAGGAGGGCTACCTCCTACACCTACAGCAGGCACCACCCTCATACTTCCCAGGAGAGCCTGTAAGATCTCTCCTCCACCAGACTCTGGTTCTCACTGAGCTCGCAGGTCTTCTTGAGAACAAGGTGGTGGAACCATTGCTGAAACATCTCTGGGGCACCAGCTTCTACTCCAGGTATTTTCTCATCCCCAAGAGGACAGGGACCTCAGGCCCATCCTGGATATGCAGGAGCTGAACAGGTTTCTGGTGAAGGAGAAGTTCAAAATGCTCTCCCTTGGAACACTGATGCCATTCCTCCTGCAGGGAGATTGGCTATGCTCCTTAGACTTAAAGCAGGGGTCTCAAACTCAAATTGCTTTGAGGGCCAAATGAGGACTTGTAAAGTAACCCGGGGGCCGCATAAGACGTGGGGCCTCATTTGCATAAGGGGCCTCATTTGCATAAATATTTGCATAATGTTACCATACACTAACTTTTAGTAAACATGCCTCTTAATGAGTATGGATAAAGAAAGACTAAAAGATTCAGAAATAGGAAGACAATAATTAAACTGGGAACCCCAAAAGCCAAACTTGGAATGTACAACAACACTGTAGAAATAAAACTATAAATTAATTTCCTCTTGTACTAAACAAAGCGCAAACATTAATGATGCACATTTCCCAGAGCTGACATATTCCAGTTAATAAATTCAAAATAAAGAGCTATTTTTCTACCTTTTGTGCATTTTTTTTCAGTTGCAATTGCTCCAGCCACTTCTGGTTTCTTCGTGTCTTCTGCTATCTCCATCGTCTGCTGTCCATTTGTCCTTTCTTCTTTCTTCTAGTTTTTTTCCATTCTCTCTCCCTACATCTGCTTTAACATACTAATCTTTCTCCTTTTGCTCTTTCCTCATTCCTATTTCATCCACTCAAATTTTACCCCTCCATCCTCAATCCCCACTTACTCTCCCAATACCTGGCCAATTGTAGATTTGTCTTCTCTTCCAGACAAAATATTTTTCCCCTCTCCATTTCACTTTCCCAGCTCCATCCCATTCTAATCCTCCCCCAACATCAGCTCCCTTCTAGTTCCAGCCCCACCCAGCATCTGCTCCTTTCTAGTCCCTGCATCAGTCCATTTCCAGTCCTATCCTAGCCTCACCATCAGCCCATTTCCAATCCTAGCCCCCCATCAGCCCATTTCCAATCCTAGCTCCCTCCCCTCACAGCCCATTTCCATTCCAAGCCCCCCTCCCCATCAGCCATTTGCAGTTCAAGCCCCCCTTCCACTCAGCCCATTTCCAGTCCTAGCAACCCCCCCAGCCCATTACCAGTCCTAGACCCCCCATAGCCCATTACCAGTCCTAACCTCCCCATAGCGCACTTCCAGTCTTACCCCCCATCACCCCATTTTCAGTCTTACCCCCCCCCATAGCCCATTACCAGTCCTAGTCCCCCCCATAGCCCACTTGCAGTCGTATCCCCCATCACCCCATTTTCAGTCTTACCTCCCCTCATAGGCCATTACCAGTCATAACCCCCCCCTGCCAATAGCCCACTTCCAGTCCTAACCCCCATCTGCCCATTTCCAGTCCTAGCCCCCACCATAGCCCATTACCAGTCATAACCCCCCCCTGCCAATAGCCCACTTCCAGTCCTAACCCCCATCTGCCCATTTCCAGTCCTAGCCCCCACCATAGCCCATTACCAGTCATAACCCCCCCCTGCCAATAGCCCACTTCCAGTCCTAACCCCCATCTGCCCATTTCCAGTCATACCCCCCCCCCCCCCGACAGAGGAAAACAAAAAATACCCCAAACCCTGACTTCTGCCGTTGCCGCCGTGGCAGCGGCAGAATCAATTGTCAAATTAAAAAAAAAAAAGACTTCTGCTGCTCAAGCAGCAATATCACCTGTCCTGCGGCCCCTTCCCCTGTGCCCGGAGATCCGAATCTGCTCATCAGCGGCGTGCTTTTCAAGCCGCGAAGAGTATTCCCCTCTCGCGCGGTTTCAAAGTTGTCTCGCGGGCCGCGTGTTTGAGACCCCTGACTTAAAGGATGCCTACACACACATCCCAATCCATCCCAGCCACAGAAAATACCTCCAATTCATGTTGGGAGGAGAACACTATCAATACAGAGTGCTGCCCTTCTGGCTGGCCTCATCACCAAAGGTCTTCACCAAGTGCCTAGCAGTGGTCACAGCCCACCTCCATCTCCAAGGAGCCTTCTTCTTTCCATATCTGGATGACTGTCTCATAAAGGGAGGCACAGCTGCATAGGCACAACACACCACAGGGTGCACCATCAACACCCTGCAGCACCTGGGGTTCATGAACTACCCCAAGTCCCACCTCTCTCCAGCTCAAAGTTTGCAGTTTATAGGGGCTCAGCTAGACACCATTCAGGCCAAAGCCTTCCTCCCTCAAAAAAGGTCAGAACGCTTCAGGGTGCTAGCCGCAGAGGTACAGTGCCACCGGTCACTACGCGCCTGACTTCTCCTCCACAAGCTGGCCCACGTGGCCGCCATGGTTCAAATGATCCCATATGCCTGACTGCACATGAGAGCTGTCCAGTGGTGCCACCGCTCCCAGTGGACACAGGCTATGAGCAGGCTTCAGGACAGAGTGAGAGTGATCCATTAGCTGGCAGACTCCCTCAAATGCTGGCAGGTTCCCTGTCGCCTTCAGGCTGGGATGCACTTTCAGGCACCCACTCCCCCGAGGGTGCTCACCATGGATGCCTCCTTATTGGGTTGAGAAGCGCATTGCGAAGGCCTCCCGTTGCAAGGCAGCTGGTCCCAAATGGAATCCCAGATGCAAATCAACCTTCTGGAGCTCCGGGTGATATTCCTGGCTCTCTAAGCCTTCCACCACTAAGTCGCTATGTTCTATGTGAACAGGCAGGGAGGCACAGGGTCATACTCCCTCTACCAGGAGGCAGTAGCCTTATGCTCCTATGTGACACGGAACAGGATGCTCTTGAGAACTGTTTACCTTCCAGGCCAAGACAGTGCCCTGACAGACAAACTGAGCAGAGCCCTCCAGCCGCAGGAATGGCACCTGGATCCCAAAGTGGCCTCCCAGCTCTTTGACTCTGGTGCCCTGGTGGACCTGTTTTTCAGTCCAGACAAATGCAGTTGCCACGCTTCCGCTCCTGCAAGCCGCACCCATCCTGAGTGGTGGTAGACGCGTTCCTCATTCCATGGATGGAAGGCCTCCTTTATGCCTTCCCACCGACACCACTTGTTGCCAAGACCATCTTCAAGGTCCAGCGTGACAGGGCATCACTAATACTGATAGCCCCCGGTGGCCCAGGCAACCCTGGTACCCGCTGCTCCTCTTCCTGCTGATTCTCCTTGGCCGAGCCCAAGTGCTGCTCTCATAGAAGCGGGGCTCTCTCCTGCACCCCAACCTGAGGTCCCTGTCACTCATGGCTTGGCTGCTGAAAGGGTAGTTCCAGCTCCCTTCAACCTCCCATGGTACGTGGAAGAGGTCCTTCTGGTGCAGGGGATTCCCCGCAGCCCAACCCTGGCCACAACAGGCCCAATCGGGGGTTGGGCTGCGGGGAAAGAAGTTTGTGGAGTTCTAGCCAGGGAGTTTGTTGGATGTCCGGGTGCCTAGAATCGGGGCACGGCCTGGACATCCAGGCCCTGTTCCCAATTCTGATCCCGCAGGCATATCTAACCCCGAAGGGATCAGAATCGGGTGCAATCAGTGCACGTCACGATTCTGGGCAACCGGACAGGAAGGGGATGTCCAGATCAGAATGGGCCTCTATATATTTAATTCAAAAAAGTGCATTTGGGGTGCAGAAACCTAAAGAAGCTGTATATGATGTAAAGTGAAATATTATGGTGCACTGACTGGAAAAAGGGCTTCAACGTGATGATTTCAAGATTAACAAAATGGTGAAAGAGAGATGCAAGACCAGTGAGATAATGATGATGCCTATGTACATAACACTGGGGAGACCTTATCTAGAATAACGTATCCAGCTCTGGAAGCCTACTTCCAAATGAATATGGAGAGGATTGAAGTAGTCCAGAGAGGGGTTACCAGAATAGTACAAGGCCTACACCAAAAGTCATCTGAAAAGACACTTAGGGGCTTATGCACTGAAGCTTGTGCAAGCCTTTTTTTTGAATGGTGTTTGTTATAGCACATTCTGTATTCTAAAAATACAATTAAAATCATTTATTGTTTATCATTTATTCCATTTGTTATACTTACCTTTGTTTTGGACATACAGAGACTTTCATGAGAAGGGCATACACCTTCAAGTGGCATCGATTCTCGGTGTGGTGCGCTGAGAAAGGTGAACCTGTTCTCCTGCTCGGTACAGATGGTACTCCAGTAACTACTCCACCTGTCGCAGGTAGGATTAAAGTCCAACTCAGTCAGAGTGCACATGAGCACTATCACAGTGCACCACTACTCCGTTGAGGGCAAACCCCTCTTGGCTCAGCCCCTTGTATCTCGGTTACATGCTATCTAAATCCCCCATCCAACCACCAGCGGAGGAGTGCAAATCTCAATGTGGTGCTCTCGCAGCTTGCGGTACCTCTCCTGGAAGGTCATCTTTCTCGTGGCACTCACATCAGCTCGCAGGGTCAACGAACTCCAGGCTCTAATAGCAGAGCCTCCTACACAAGGTTCTACAAGAACAGGGTGGAGCTCCACACACACACAAGTTTCTGACAAAGGTGGTGTCCCCCTTCCACCTCAATCAGGATGTAATGCTCCCCATCTTCTTTCCGAAGCCTCACACTGGCAAGGTGAAGACCGTCCTCCATAGTTTGGACTGTAAAAGGGCCCTGTCCATCTATCTGCAACGGATTCAGGGCCACTGCAAAGCATCTCAGCTTTTCGTCTCCTATGATCTCAGTTCACTGGGGCTCCCAGTGACTAGCAAACTCTGTCCACTTGGGTGGCAGACTGCACTGTCCTTGCCTATGAGCAGGTTGGAATCTCACTAGACCAGTGAGTCACGGTGCACTGTGTCAGGGCCATGGCTACCTCCGTGTCAAATCTGCGTTCTGTACCTGTGATGGAAATCTACCAGGTCTTTGGTTTATACATTCACAGCTCACTACTACCTGGAGAGAGAGTCCCAACGGGACAGTGCCTTTGACCAGGCTGTACTCCGTAATTTATTTGGGGTGTAGGCAGCTCCTACCCTCCGACCCTCCTGTGTTCATGCTACACAGTGCTGGTTCCTCACTGGACACTTGGGTCATGCAAGAGTATCTCATTGGGGACTCAACTGCTGCAGCTCACGGCTTACCATTTACAGGTCACCATGGCATTTTTTACATGTTCTCAGTAGCCTGTAGCTGGGGAGTCCCATATTTGTGGACTGACTTACTACTTGTTCCTGGAGAAAGCATAGTTACTCACCTGTAACAGGTGTTCTCCAGGGACAGCAGAAATCAGTCCTCACAGCCTTCCCTCCCTCCCGTTGGAGTTTCTTCTTTACCGTATTTAAGGTTTTGCTGTCTTAGCTATGTCATTAGACTGAGGCAAGATGGCATCCTTGGGCGGGAAGGGGCCCATGCTTGTGAGATGCATCTCCAAAGGGCTTTCTTTGAAAGCTGGGGAGATGCTTCCACGCGGGCTCCGTTGGCATCAACATCACCCATATGTGAGGACTGATTCCTGGAGAACACCTGTTAAAGGTGAGTAACTACACAAAAGAGATGAAGAGAAAGTGTTATCAACTTCAGCATAAATGGCAACATCTGGGCACTCCTGAATAAAAAAAAAAAAACATTTTGAAAGTGTTGACATTATCGGATGATATGTTGCTCATGATGAATTAAAAAGGGTGTCATGTATCGATCCTCTCCAGTTTATTTATGTATTTGATTTTATAGACCGCTGAGTCTTCTAAGAATGCATAGCAGTGTATAGAATAAAATTTTGGTTATAAGATTAGGAAACTTTAGCTTGCCTACATTCCTTGCATAGCCTTTATAAATCAGAAATCTGAGTGTGCCCTTGGTTCATATAAAGTCTACTGGCCAGGGACACTAAATTCTTGATAATTGAAGTAAACATTTGTGTTTAGCTTTGCAGAGACCTGGTTTCCTACTTATTTTTGCAGTAAAAGTATACATTTTAAAGTTCTGTGGTCCTTTGCATAGTAGGCTGGTACATAGAAGTAAGATTTCATTTTGAACCTCTAAAGTTTCCATTGTTCTGTTACAAGCCTGCCTCACAGGGTGTAGTTAACTCAATCAGCCTCTGCTGTCTGAGCAGTAGTAAGGGTATACATTTTAAAGTTCCAGAGTCCTTTGCATAGTAGGCTGATATAAAAAAGTAAAATTTCATTTTGACCTTTTAAAGGTTCCTTTGTGCTGTTGCAAACCTGCTTCATAGGGTGTGGTTAATTCAATTAGCCTCTGCTGCCTGAGCAGCAATAAAGGTATACAGTTTACAGTTCCAGGGTCATTTGCATAGTAGGCTGATACAGAAAAGTACGATTTCATTTTGACCTTTTATAGTTTCAATTGTTCTGTTACAAGCCTGCCTCACAGGGTGTGGCTAATTTAAATCAGCCTCTGCTGCCTGAGCAAGCTATCAGAACCAGTAATTGCCATCATAACTTTCAGAGACTCTACAAAGCTAAGATTTTTAACTTTACTATTTAGCTGGTTTTTGATATAAATTTTCCTTTGCGTATTACTTACCTGTTTTATTCTCTTATAATATTTCTTAGGCACTGTGGTGTGTTAGGGTAACTGCACCAAGGGAGGGGGACAAACACAGAAGAACCAGAAAAAAAAAAAAAAACCTTGCTCCTCCTGTCTTTCTGTCTCTGTCACATTTCTATCTGTTCATAGCTACCTTGATCTACAGTCTAGTGGCAAACAACCTAAATTTTGGTTATAAGATTATGAAGCTTTAGAATGCTTACATTCCTTGCATAGTCTTTATAAATCAGAAATCGGAGTGTGCCCTCAGTTCATATAAGGTCTACTGACCAATGACAGGGGTATCCTTCCATCCCCTTTACCATTTAGGTGGATCTTCTCTGTACCTTTTCTAATAACACTATATCCTTTTTAAGATGTGGAGACCAGAATTGCACACAATATTCAAGGTGCAGTCACACCATGGAACAATTCAGAGCATTATAATATCCTTTGTTTTATTCTCCATTCCTTTCCTTATGATTCCTAGCGTCTATTTGCTTTCTTGGCTGCCGCTGCACACTGGGCGGAGAGTTTCAACGTGCTATCCACGATGACGCTTAAATCTTTTTCCTAGATGGTGGTTCCTAATATGGAACCAAATTGTTAGCATAGTTAGTGCAGAAAGTGAGCACTTCAAAATTGATGTTACTACACAAATGACCTGGCTAGAAACAGTGGGTCCAAAGGAGAGCACAAATACCCGTAGGTAATGGCAGGAAAACAAGAACAGGTGCATCAAAACAGTGGTAGGTCAACAAACTTTATTTAGCAAACCCCAGTGCCTTTCAGCTGAATGCCTTCTTCAGGGGGAATATACCTCAAATAAAATAAAAAAAGACACAAGAAGGGACAAGGAGAACCACTCATGAGACTAGTAAGTCAACTGTAGGAAGCATAACTATGCACTCGGAGTCACATAGTCTAAAAAACATTATCATGTATGAGTGCCAGTAAATTATGCTAGAAAATACTAAAACCATATAATATTCCATCAATTGTGATTATTCCAAGAGGCACAACATTATCGCTTTTAAAACAGTGCATGTCTAAACATCATTGGGAAAGCCACGTGAGAGGACTTCTGAAACGAAAGAACCCCTGTGTAAATACTTTATGTAAAAAGAATCTTACTTGACAGCTACCAGCATGAGTAGAGCAGCCAATAAAGTCTCAAGGCAAATAGCTTCTAAAATGAAAATGAAACACAAAAGGAAAATCACATTATTAGACACTAACTACAGGAGAAATAATAGGGCATCTTGTGAATCATTCGGACTTAAAAAGAAAAAGTAAAGCAACTTGCCTAATCCAGTGCCCACATCGCCTTCAGAGAAACCGCAAAACCGGCATTAGAACCCTTCTAACAAACGGAAACATTTCAGTAGTGAAAACGGTCAAAGGGTATAGGAAAACTAAAGGAATACCTTTGCTTTATTTAAGAAAACTACAGTATTTTTATTTATCCATCTATGGTAGCATGCTCGGAGAGATAGAAGAGAACAAAACATGTCACAAAAGAAAGTGCAAGACAGTGGCGCTTAAACAAATTAGCTTATGTAAATAAAGCCATGTATAGTAGTTTGTATGAATAGGGGCTGAGGAGACAAAAGGACCTCTTTACTGTCTCAAAAATAGAGCTAATGTGCCATCGCTTATACAAGTTAACTTTTGTGGATGAAGCCGATGTAGACAAGGCATAAGGAAAGGAATTTGTAAATCGCCAAAATTGATGTTGAACCAGTCCATATAACAACCAGGACAAACACAGATTGAAAGCCATAAATTGCCAAATAGAAAGGAGGAGCATACTTTTTAGGTGGTTCTCCATAGCCATTTTCAATTCCTGGTCCATATGGTTTCTCCTTTTTGAGTACCCATAGGCTTGTTGTCATTTTTATATTACTGTTTAGTTTAATTTTTGTTTCTTTATTACATTCATTGTTTTTACAGTCCTCATTTAACTATTATACATGTATTCATTACACAGGTACACTAAAAAAATTTTTTTTTAAACTGCCTCTAATGTTTCGATTGATTTTTACGTTTTTTGGTGCGCTGAATCCAAATCTGGTAACCAATTTGCTCCATCACGTACAGATTTTTTGCTACATTGGGTTAGCAGTTTGAGGTGAACGTTTCAGATTGAGTGCGATCGAGATAAAAGTTTCTTGGATGAATTCTTTATACTAATTGTTTAGTAGTTATTCAAATAAGAATAAAGAAAATTGTAACAAGGCAGCACATAAGAATAGAGTAATGTCAACAAAACACACTGTGATGGTAGCAAAATTGTCTGCACTTAAAACAGCCACATACATGTGCACAAACATTGAGCATATAAGAGCGAGGTTAGACACAAAGCAAAGCAAAGAAATGTGCAAAAAATGTTGTACAGGTATGTATGTAAGAATAGAAAACGCAAACCGCACCATTGCAATACATGAAGACAAACACCCGATGGTGTGAAAATAAAATTCTAATAAATGAGATCCGACACTGTGGTAATAACTAGCAAATTTTTATTTCAAAGTTTAGTAAAAACACGATATTTGTCAACACAGTTTAGATTTTAAAGTCATTCTTGGGTCAATCAATCTCCTGGTGGGCCCGTTTCTTCTTCCCCCGAATGCTTCTCTTGGTGCGCTGCTTGGCGTATTTTTCATCTGGGGTTTCCCGCAGCAGCAACCAGCAGAAATCAGCCATCATAGTGGTGTTCCATCTTCCTTGGTACCTTCTCTCTGCGTCCTTGATGTCCTGGTGAAACCTTTCACCTTGTTCTTCACTGTACGCCCCCAAGTTTTCGGGAAAGTAGTTCACATGGGAGTGCAAGAAATGGACTTTCAGGCTCATGTTACAGCCTTGTTCTTTGAAGGCATTGAGCAACCTGGCAACAATATCCTTATAGTTCTCATCCCGCCTGTTCCCCAAGAATTTGAGAACAACATCCTTGAAGGAATCCCAGGCTTCTTTTTCCTTCTCAGACATCGTTTCAGCGAATGCTCCATCTGAAATGAATTTCCTTATATCAGGGCCAACAAACACTCCTTCCTTTAGCTTTGCTTCAGAAAGTCGGGGGAACTTTGAGCAAAGGTACCGAAAGCACTCACCATCTTTTGGAAGGGACTTGATGAATTGCTTAATGAGACCCAACTTAATGTGGAGAGGTGGTAATAGAATTTTATCACGAGGTACCAAGCTCTCATGAAGAACATTTTTCTCACCGGGTCTCAAATACTCCCGAATTGGCCAGTCTTTTTTCCCCCAGTGTAGGTCGTGGGCCCGGCTATCCCACAAGCAAAGGAAGCAGGGATATTTGGTGAAACCGGATTGCTGCCCTAATAGCATGGATAGAATTTTAAAGTCTCCACAAATCATCCACTTATGCTCATCATAACGAATCTTCTGAAGAATCAGGGCCAAATTCTCGTATTTTTCTTGGAGAATAACAGAGTGAGCAATAGGAACTGAAGCGAATGTGTTGCCATTATGAAGAAGAACACCTTTTATGCTGTCTTTTGACGAATCAATGAACAGCCGCCATTCAGCAGGATCATACTTAAGTTTAAACTTTTCCATCACTCCGTATATATCGTTGCAAAATACCAAATCTTCCTCTTTGCTGAAATACTTCAAAAATTGTGTCTCGCGGTTGCGGTACCAATAAAAAGTTGTTCCTGGTGACAATAGATTTTTCTGTTTAAGCCGAGAACCTAGCAGTTGGGCAGCATCTTTTGGGAGTCCTAAATCCCGGACTAAATCATTCAATTCAGCTTGAGAGAAAAGTTCAGGTTTCGGATCTGGTTCAGTTTCAAACTCGGAAGTACTGGACTCATCGGGAAAAGCCATCTGATGAGTCTCATCATGATCAGAACCGTCCACACAAATATGATCCAAAGATTTTGGTGGTTCAGGCACAGGTACTTCGTTGCTATGAGGCATAGGCCTAATTGCTGAGGGAAGGTTGGGGTAACTTATTACGTTCTTATTTTTTAAGTTGTATCCCTTCACAATGCAAGAGCAAAAATAGCAGTCACTGCTGTGGTCTCTTTGTTTCACGCCACATCATAGGTATTCCGAAACGAAATGCTTGTTTTTTACCTTTCATCCATAAGCGTAGATCTTCCTCACATGTCTTGCACACTTTGTGAGGAGCCCACGGTTTGTCTTGATCGCCTAACTTCAAACCGAAATAGGCGAAATATACTTTTTTAATAAATGCAGAAATGTTCCTCTGCTGCTTTTTCACGGTATATTCCCCACAAATAAAACAAAAACTGTCCGGAGAGTTGACGCAACCTCTGGCTCTGTGAGCCATCACAAATACACAGCACTGCAAACTACAACTGTAGTGAACCACTTCGGAATAAAGCTGGATTACGACTGAGCAAACAAAAGGTAATAGTGAACTTGCAAGAAACTGAAATTTGACAGGAACGTTCATGTCGCAACCACCGTGTTTGAGCGAGCGAACGAAGCGAGGCGAACAGGAAAGAACATGCGCAAGCGAGTATTGGATTTAGCCCCCCGCCTCCCAATTGTCCTGTTAATGTATAAAATGAATACAAAACACTCTAAAATATCATGAGGGGGTGTTTCTAGTTAGTTAACCATTACAACCTCTATTTTGGGCCAAGAAAATAAACTGCAGTCGGCTAAAAAGAAATTATGTGAACATTCCTTATATGGGTAAGAAATCTAATTTTGCAAGAAAACGTGACGTGATGGAACATTTTGGCTATTTTTCCTGGATTCAGCACCCCAAAATCTATAGGAATCAGTTGCAAAACTGGAGGCAGTTTTTTGTTAGTGTACCTGTGTTATTTATTGGTTGTTTTACTGTTTTGACTATTTTATTGTTCATTTTAATTGTTATGACCTTGTGGGGTTTTTTGTTTTATTTGAGGTGTATTCCCCCTTAAGAAGGCGTTTAGCTAAAACACATTGGGGTTTGCTTAATAAAGTTTGTTGAACTATCACTGTCTTGGTGCACCTATTCTTGTTATCCTGGCTGGAAACAGTGCCTCTACTGTTCAAAGGAACTTCCAGATTCTGGGAGAGAACCTCAAACCCACTGTTAACACTATAGCATTCTCAGAAGTTCTATCTGTTCTTGGTAAGGGGGCAGAAAGGCTGCATCGCATGATCAACTTTAATACATGGCTCCAAACCTGGTGCAAACAAGAAGGATTTAGATATATTGGCAACTAGGGAAATAGATGGAACAACAAGAGGCTATACTGTGTGGATGGACTACATCTCTATGTCGCAGGGAAAAGGATCCTAAGTGAAAACTTCAAACATTATGTAGACAGGCATTTAAATTAGGGAAAGGGGGTGACAGGTGGAGAAGAATATGTTCAGGACGTCACTCCCAGCAAAAACAAAACAACATTAGAATCAGCCACACTATTAACCCACACACAAATGGCAAGTGGGAAGAGGTATGCAGAACAAATGTCATGCAGAATACAGGCAAGCCAGTCAACAAATACTGGAAATCAATGAGCTGTCGCATGAATGGGATATAGCCATAGCTGGCTATGACTTATTTAGAAGAGATAGAGAAGGCAGAAAAGGAGGAGGAGTAGCCCTATATGTCAAAAGAAATATTAAAGCTGCTGAAATGCAGGGGATGTGGGGAAAAGAAGAAGTGCTGTGGATTGTATTGGAAAAAGGAGATGGCACTATCATCCATACTGGTGTAGTCTACAGGCCTCCAACTCAAACCAAAGAAATGGATAGAGACTTGATTACACAGGTACACTACCAAAAAACTGCCTCCAGTTTTGCAACTGATTCCTATAGATTTTGGGGTGCTGAATCCAGGAAAAATAGCCAAAATGTTCCATCACGTCACGTTTTCTTGCAAAATTAGATTTCTTACCCATATAAGGAATGTTCACATAATTTCTTTTTAGCCGACTGCAGTTTATTTTCTTGGCCCAAAATGGAGGTTGTAATGGTTAACTAACTAGAAACACTCCCTCATGATATTTTTGAGTGTTTTGTATTCATTTTATACATTAACAGGACAATTGGGAGGCGGGGGGCTAAATCCAGTACTCGCGCTGGCGCATGTTCGTTCCTGTTCACCTCGCCTCGTTCGCTCGCTCAAACACGGTGGTTGCGACATGAACGTTCCTGTCAAATTTCAGTTTCTTGCAAGTTCATTATTACCTTTTGTTTGCTCAGTCGTAATCCAGCTTTATTCCGAAGTGGTTCACTACATTTGTAGTTTGTAGTGCTGTGTATTTGTGATGGCTCACAGAGCCAGAGGTTGCGTCAACTCTCCGGATAGTTTTTGTTTTATTTGTGGGGAATATACCGTGAAAAAGCAGCAGAGGAACATTTCTGCATTTATTAAAAAAGTATATTTCGCCTATTTCGGTTTGAAGTTAGGCGATCAAGACAAACCGTGGGCTCCTCACAAAGTGTGCAAGACATGTGAGGAAGATCTACGCTTATGGATGAAAGGTAAAAAACAAGCATTTTGTTTCGGAATACCTATGATGTGGCGTGAACAAAGAGACCACAGCATTGACTGCTATTTTTGCTCTTGCATTGTGAAGGGTTACAACTTAAAAAATAAGAATGTAATAAGTTACCCCAACCTTCCCTCAGCAATTAGGCCTATGCCTCATAGCAACGAAGTACCTGTGCCTGAACCACCAAAATCTTTGGATCATATTTGTGTGGACGGTTCTGATCATGATGAGACTCATCAGATGGCTTTTCCCGATGAGTCCAGTACTTCCGAGTTTGAAACTGAACCAGATCCGAAACCTGAACTTTTCTCTCAAGCTGAATTGAATGATTTAGTCCGGGATTTAGGACTCCCAAAAGATGCTGCCCAACTGCTAGGTTCTCGGCTTAAACAGAAAAATCTATTGTCACCAGGAACAACTTTTTATTGGTACCGCAACCGCGAGACACAATTTTTGAAGTATTTCAGCAAAGAGGAAGATTTGGTATTTTGCAACGATATATACGGAGTGATGGAAAAGTTTAAACTCAAGTATGATCCTGCTGAATGGCGGCTGTTCATTGATTCGTCAAAAGACAGCATAAAAGGTGTTCTTCTTCATAATGGCAACACATTCGCTTCAGTTCCTATTGCTCACTCTGTTATTCTCCAAGAAAAATACGAGAATTTGGCCCTGATTCTTCAGAAGATTCGTTATGATGAGCATAAGTGGATGATTTGTGGAGACTTTAAAATTCTATCCATGCTATTAGGGCAGCAATTCGGTTTCACCAAATATCCCTGCTTCCTTTGCTTGTGGGATAGCCGGGCCCGCGACCTACACTGGGGGAAAAAAGACTGGCCAATTCGGGAGTATTTGAGACCCTGTGAGAAAAATGTTCTTCATGAGAGCTTGGTACCTCATGATAAAATTCTATTACCACCTCTCCACATTAAGTTGGGTCTCATTAAGCAATTCATCAAGTCCCTTCCAAAAGATGGTGAGTGCTTTCGGTACCTTTGCTCAAAGTTCCCCCGACTTTCTGAAGCAAAGCTAAAGGAAGGAGTGTTTGTTGGCCCTGATATAAGGAAACTCATTTCAGATGGAGCATTCGCTGAAACGATGTCTGAGAAGGAAAAAGAAGCCTGGGATTCCTTCAAGGATGTTGTTCTCAAATTCTTGGGGAACAGGCGGGATGAGAACTATAAGGATATTGTTGCCAGGATGCTCAATGCCTTCAAAGAACAAGGCTGTAACAGACTGCTGGCATTAACCTTTAAAAAAGAGATAGAGAAGCTTTTAAACTAGAAAATAGGGGAAAGCCGACAGTCACCCAGGAGCGCACGGTTCGGACAAAGGTATCCTTGAAGGATACTACCAAAAGCAGTGAGGTTCCAAAAGGGAGTATAGTAGCCCAAATGCCCTTGAGTAAGGAGCAGACAGAGCATAAAGATTCCCCATTACCCATGCCTACCAATAGCCAGATTAATATTAATAAAATACAGTCTCTAAAATGCTTGTATGCCAATGCTAGAAGTCTAAACAATAAGATGGGAGAATTAGAATATATAGCATTAAATGAGAGGTTAGATATGATTGCACTCTCAGAGACATGGTGGAAGGAGGATAACCAGTGGGACACTGTGATACCTGGATACAAACTATATCGTAATGATAGAGCTGAACAAATTGGTGGAGGGGGTTTGCGCTCTATGTTAGAGAGGGCATTGAGTCAGAAAGGATTAAAGTTTTGCAGGGAACAAAATATGCTGTAGAATCTCTATGGATTGAAATTCCATTTATGAAGGGGAAGGTGATGGCAGTGGGAGTATACTATCGACCACCTGGCCAGAATGAACAAATGGATGATGAAATGCTCAAAGAAATCAAGGAAGCTAACAAAAGCCACAACAGAGTAGTAATAATGGGTGATTTCAATTACCCCGGTATCGACTGGGACAGTGTCACAGCAGGACAAGCTAAAGAGATAAAGTTTCTAGATGAAATGAATGACTGCTTCTTGGAGCAGCTGGTTCATGAACCGACCAGAGGGGAAGCCATACTGGACCTAGTCCTTAGTGGAACGCCAGATCTGGTGCAAGAAATAAGGGTGTTGGGACCACTTGGCAATAGTGATCATAGTATGATCATGTTTGATTTAATCAGTGGAGGACAGATAGTAAAGGAATCCACAGTACTACCTTTTAACTTTCAAAAGGGTGACTATGATAGAATGAGGAATATAGTTCGGAAAAAACTAAAAGGAGCGGTTCCAAAGGTTAAAGACTTACAGCAAGCTTGGGTGTTATTTAAAAATACTATCCTCGAAGCCCAGACCAGCTGTATTCCACGCATTAAGAAAAGTGGAAGAAAGTCCAAAAAACTGCCAGCATGGTTTAAAGGTGAGGTCAGAGAGGCTGTTGCTGCCAAAAGAGCAACCTTCAGAAAATGGAAAAAAGAGCCAAATGATGAAATCTGGAAACAGCACAAGCACTGGCAAGCTAAATGCAAAGCATTGATAAGGCAGGCAAAGCGGGAATTTGAGAAGAAACTTGCTACGGAAGCAAAAACACGAAATAAAGACTTTTTCAAGTACATTCGTAGCAAAAGGCCTGTGAGAGAGTCAATTGGACCATTAGATGATAGAGGGGTAAAAGGTGCAATAAGAGGAGACAAGGCTATAGCAGAGAGACTGAATGAATTCTTTGCTTCGGTCTTTACTGAGGAAGATGTAGGGGTGTTACCCAAGACTGAAGTGGTATTTAAAGGTGATACTGCAGAGGAATTGAGAGAAATATCGCTACACACCGGGAAGATATATTACAACTATTTGATAAACTGAATAGTAGCAAATCACCTGGACCGGATGGTATACATCCCAGAGTGTTGAAAGAACTGAAATATGAGATTGCAGACCTGTTATTGGTAATCTGTGAACTTTCATTAAAATCATCTGTAATACCTGAAGATTGGAGGGTCGCCAACGTAACACCAATTTTTAAAAAGGGTTCCAGGGGTGACCCGGGAAATTACAGACCGGTGAGCCTGACGTCAGTACCAGGGAAAATGGTAGAAGCCATCATAAAGAACAAAATTACACAGCATGTAGATAGTCATGGCCTAATGGGAGACAGCCAACATGGCTTTAGACAAGGAAGATCTTGTCTTACTAATCTGATCTGTTTTTTTGAAGGTGTGCATAAACAGGTAGACAAAGGTGAGTCGGTTGATATAGTGTATCTGGACTTTCAGAAAGCTTTTGACAAGGTCCCCCATCAGAGACTTTTGGCGAAGCTAAAAAGTCATGGGATAGGAGGCAGTGTACTATTGTGGATCGGGAACTGGTTAAAAGATAGAAAGCAGAGGGTAGGGCTAAATGGCCAATATTCCCAATGGAAAAAGGTGAATAGTGGAGTACCCCAGGGATCTGTACTGGGTCCGCTACTTTTTGACATATTCATAAATGACCTGGAAAAGGGAATAACTAGTGAGGTAATCAAATTTGCAGATGACACAAAACTGTTTAAAGTTGTTAAAACCCAAGAGGATTGTGGAAAACTGCAGGAGGATCTGGATAAATTGGAAGACTGGGCATCCAAATGGCAGATGAAATTTAATGTGGACAAGTGCAAAGTTATGCACCTAGGAAAGAACAACCCACACTATAGTTACAAGATGCAAGGCTCCACATTAGAAACCACCACCCAGGAAAAAGATTTAGGAGTCATCGTGGATAACATGTTAAAACCCTCCGCCCAGTGTGCAGCGGCGGCCAAGAAAGCAAATAGAATGCTAGGTATCATAAGGAAAGGGATGGAGAATAAAACAAAGGATATTATAATGCCTCTGTATCGCTCCATGGTACGACCGCACCTTGAATATTGTGTGCAATTCTGGTCACCGTATCTTAAAAAGGACATAGAGTTATTAGAAAAAGTACAGAGAAGAGCCACCAAATTGGTGAAGGGGATGGAAGGCTACTCCTATGAAGAGAGGCTAAAAAGGTTAGGGCTCTTTAACCTAGAAAAGAGGCGGCTGAGGGGAGATATGATAGAGGTGTATAAATTAATGAATGGAGTGGAACGGATAAACGTGGATAAATTGTTTACGCTATCAGAATATAGAAGGACTAGGGGGCATGTAATGAAGCTACAGGGTAAACTATTTAAGACAAATAGGAGAAAATATTTCTTCTCTCAACGTGTAATCAAACTCTGGAATCTGTTACCGGAGGATGTAGTAAGGGCTGTTAGTATAGCTGGGTTTAAAAAAGGTTTGGACAAGTTCCTGGAGGAAAGGTCCATAAACCACTATTAAAAAGGGACCCAGGATATCAATGCTTGGCCTAGTACAAGCACTGCAGAACCTGTGTCTTTTGGTGAAACTGCTAGGTACGTATGACCTAGATTGGCCACTGTTGGAAACAGGATGCTGGGCTTGATGGACCTCGGTCTGACCCAGTATGGCATTTCTTATGTTCTTATGTTCTTATGAGCCTGAAAGTCCATTTCTTGCACTCCCATGTGAACTACTTTCCCGAAAACTTGGGGGCGTACAGTGAAGAACAAGGTGAAAGGTTTCACCAGGACATCAAGGACGCAGAGAGAAGGTACCAAGGAAGATGGAACACCACTATGATGGCTGATTTCTGCTGGTTGCTGCTGCGGAAAACCCCAGATGAAAAATACACCAAGCAGCGCACCAAGAGAAGCATTCGGGGGAAGAAGAAACGGGCCCACCAGGAGATTGATTGACCCAAGAATGACTTTAAAATCTAAACTGTGTTGACAAATATCGTGTTTTTACTAAACTTTGAAATAAAAATTTGCTAGTCATTACCATAGTGTCGGATCTCATTTATTAGAATTTTATTTTCACACCATCGGGTGTTTGTCTTCATGTATTGCAATGGTGCGGTTTGCAGTGGCGTAGCGTGAGTTGTCAGCACCCGGGGCAAGGCAAGTAATTTGCGCCCCCTAACCCGTGGATTTTAGCCGCCGGGGAGCTTCTTTGCGCGGGGGAGCCGGCCGTGATGCTACCCCGGGAGGGAGCAATTGTCAGCACTGACCTCGCTGAGCCGGAGTCCAGGGAAATGAACAGCACAGCAGCAAGAGCCCGACAAGCATGGTTAAACGCCCAACAGCAGGGAAGAGGAGGAGATCCGGAACCAGAAACTCGCGATGCCGCCCTGCAGCTCCGCCTTCTCGAGCGCACAGGGCGATCCGACCCCAACCCCAGCTTTACATTGAGATCGAGGGGCGACGACGCGATAAACAGTCCCCCTCCCACCCCGCCCCGGCAGCTTGTGTGAAATAGCTACCTAGAGGGGTTCAATCGCATCGCCTGCGCTTTGTTGCCGAGGGTTTGCCAAGAACAATGCGACTCCCAGGACTGCGGGCTCGAGGGCTATAGCGCAAACCTCTTTGCAGTGCCACCACCAGATGGCGTACGCGCCAACATGTATCATAGGGACCTGCCTTTCCCCCTCATCGGCAACAGAGAGCTGCGAGTGCGAGCGCCCCCCCCCCCATGTTGCGCCCTGTGCGGCCGGCCCCCCCTGCACCCCCCACGCTACGCCTCTGGCGGTTTGCGTTTTCTATTCTTACATACATACCTGTACAACATTTTTTGCACATTTCTTTGCTTTGCTTTGTGTCTAACCTCGCTCTTATATGCTCAATGTTTGTGCACATGTATGTGGCTGTTTTAAGTGCAGACAATTTTGCTACCATCACAGTGTGTTTTGTTGACATTACTCTATTCTTATGTGCTGCCTTGTTACAATTTTCTTTATTCCTATTTGAATAACTACTAAACAATTAGTATAAAGAATTCATCCAAGAAACTTTTATCTCGATCGCACTCAATCTGAAACGTTCACCTCAAACTGCTAACCCAATGTAGCAAAAAATCTGTACGTGATGGAGCAAATTGGTTACCAGATTTGGATTCAGCGCACCAAAAAACGTAAAAATCAATCGAAACATTAGAGGCAGTTTAAAAAAAATTTTTTTTAGTGTACCTGTGTTATTGATACTGTAAAGGTACCCATGGAGGGGGAAGTGATCATATTGGGTGACGTTAATCTACCCGATGTGGAATAGAGCTTCCTTCTGCAAACCTGGAAAGAAGTAAAAAAATTGTGGAAGCCTTCCAAGATGCACTGCTTAGACAAATGGTGATGGAACCAACCAGGGAAAGTTTGATGCTGGATTTACTACTCACCAATGGAGATAGCATGTTGAATGTCCAGGTGGGTGCCCATGTGAGCAGCAGCAATCATCCCACGATGTGGTTTGAGGGAGGAGTGGCCTAGTGGTTGGGGCAAGTTACCTCAGGCCAGAAGGTTGGGGGTTCAAATCCCACTAGAGGACAGCAACCTTGGGCTGGAAGGACTGGGGTTTCAAGTCTCACAGGTGCTCCTTGTGGTCTTGGGCAAGCCACTTAACCCTCCATTGCCCATGTTCCCTGTAAAATAGTTATCTCCAAGTTATAATGCCCTGTTCAATGTAATTTCAGTTTGTTCATGTAAACCACTTTGATATCATGAAAGGTGGCATATAAGAAATGTTAAATAAATAAATTGTCAAACAAAAAAAAACAAAGGCAGAGTTCAATCATAGAAGTTCAAAGTTCTAGACTTCAAAAACACTGACTTCAGTAAAATGGCCAAGTGCCTGAAAGAGGAGTTGGCAGGGTGGGAGGAGGTAAGGGAAGTGGAATTGCAGTGAGCTAAACTAAAGAAGGCAATAAAAGTAGCAACAGATACATATGTAAGGAAAGTAAATAAAAGCAAGAGGAAAAGGAAACCTTTTTGGTTCTCCAAAGAAATAGCTGCACAAATAAAGGCAAAAAACAAAGCCTTCACAAAATTCAGACTTTCACAAACAGGAATGCAGAACAGGATAAAGCTAAAAGAGAATCAAGGATAGCAAAATCAAAGACAAAAGAAAAGATGGCTAAAGATCTGAAGTGTGGAGAGAAAACTTTTTTCAGGTATATTCGGGAGACGAGGAAGATCAGAGGTGGAATCGCAAGACTCAAACGTGCCAAGAACAGATTTGTGGAAAGTGACATTGAAAAAGCAAAAATGCTAAACAAATTCTTATGTTCTGTTTTTAATAAAGACAATTCTGGAGAAGGACCAGCTGTGACTGACAAAAATACAAATCGAAATGGAGTAAATACTACACCATTCACAGAAGATGATATGTTTGAACAGCTTGCAAGACTGAAAGTAGAAAAGGCCATGGGACCGGATGGGATACATCCCAGGATACTGAAAGAGCTCAGAGAGGTTCTTGCAGGGCCTTTAAAGTATGTTTTAATATATCCTTGGAGACAGGAGAAGTTCCATAGGACTGGAGAAGGGCTGATGTGGTACCTCTTCACAAAAGTGGTAATAGGGAAGAAGTGACAAACTACAATCCAGTAAGCCTTACCTCAGTAGCAGGAAAAGTAATGGAGGTGCTCCTGAAAGAGAGAATAGTGGACTTTCTTGAAAACCAATAGGTTGCATGATCCAAGGCAACATATTTTTACCAAAGGACGATCATGCTAAACATATCTGATCGAGTTCTTTGACTGGGTGACCAGAGAACTAGATCAAGGGCATGCGATGGATGTGATCTACCTAGATTTCAGCAAAGCCTTTGATACTGTTCCTCATAGGAGGCTTAGCAATAAACTGAACAGCCTGGGGATAGGTCCCAAGATGGTGAACTGGATCAGAAATTGGTTGACTGAGAGACGGCAGAAGATGATGGTAAATAGAACTCACTCAGATGAAAGGAAAGCGATTAGTGGCGTACCCCAGGGATCAGTCCTGGACCGGTACTGTTCAATGCATTTCTAAGTGATATTGCTGAAGGATTGAATGGAAACGTCTGTCTTTTTGCAGATGATATGAAAATTTGCAACAGAATGGACTCCCCTGAGGGATTGGATAATATGAGGAAAGATCTACAAAAGCTGGAAGAATGGTTTAATGCTTGGCAGTTAAGATTTAATATGAAGAAGTGCCGTGTCATGCACCTGGGATGCAATAATCCAAGGGAATTGTATGTGATAGGGAGCGAGAGGTTGGTGTGCATGGACCAGGAGAAGGACCTTGGAGTGATTGTTCTGAGGATCTCAAGGTGGCGAAACAGTGTGACAAAGCGGTGGCCAAAGCCACAAGGATGCTGGGTTGCATACACAGAGGAATTACAGCAGAAAGGAGGAGGTACTAATGTGTAGCAGCCAGTTTTTAATAAGTCTTATTTTCATCCCTCCCTCCCCAACACCCACCCACCTCTAGGATAATCGTAGCTTTATAGGTGCTTAAATCTTCTAAAGGAAAGGAGGTGCCATATTCACTCTCCGGTGCACCTGTTTATCCTCATCAGACATACATTAAGGACCTGAGATTAAGCTTCAGGTGAACAAATAGATTCGTTGGGGATGGGTGAAGAAAGCCCCCAGGTAAGTGAAAGCCCCCAGGTAAGTGATACATCAAATACCTTTATGGAAATGGGTAACAGGGGTAACATATGGAAAGCAGTGTGTATAAATGCCCGTAGCATGGGAAATAAGATCTCTGAAGTTGAAGCTTTGGTGGGAGTGGCTGACTTAGATTTAGTGGCAGTTACAGAAACATGGTTCACAGAAAACCATGACTGGGATGTAACTATACCTGGCTATACTTTATTCAGAAAGGACAGGGTAGGAAGAAGGGGAGGAGGAGTAGCACTATATGTAAAAACTACTATTAAAGCTTTGGAATTACAGAGCTTAAAAGGGAGAGAGGAGGCATTGTGGGTTAGACTAGAAAGAGGGAAAGAGAAATCTATCTGCATTGGTGTGATATACAGACCTCCCTCACAAGAGGAAGAGGTGGACAGAGAGTTAATTGAAGACATACGCAGCATTGCTAGGAAAGGGGAAGTGCTACTGCTAGGAGATTTTAATATGCCAGATGTTGATTGGCACATTCCTGCTGCAGTATCATCTAGGAGTAAGGAGATCCTGGATTCTCTACAGGGAGAACTATTCAGGCAATTGGTAACAGACCCCACACGTGAAGGGGCCATACTGGACTTGGTGCTTACCAATGGTGAAGTGTTTCTGATGTTGTAGTGGGAGATCATTTTGCATCCAGTGATCACCAGATGGTGTGGTTCAGTATTAGGACTAGGGCTGTTAGAATCCATTCCAAGGTGAAGATCTTAGACTTTAGGAAGACTAACTTTGCGATGATGGGCCAATGCCTCAGGGAGTCGTTAGTGGGATGGGAACAGCTGGGGGATGTAGAACAACAGTGGGCAAAACTGAAAGGGGGTATTTTAAAGGCAACCAACCTTTTTGTTAAAATGGTAAACAAAGGCAAAAGGAACAGGAGACCGCTATGGTTTTCGAAGGAAGTAGCTGAAAAAGTGAAGAAAAAGAGGGAGGCCTTCATGAAATACAAGAGATCACAGAGAGAGGAAGACAGGCATCTGTATTTGGAAAAACTTAGAGAAGCTAGCAAAGTAGTCAAGAAGGCAAAGATTCAAAAGGAGGAGGAAATAGCCAATGCAATAAAATGGGGGGATAAGACATTTTTCAGATATATTAGTGAGAAGAGGAAGGGCAAAAGTGGTATTGTCAGACTCAAGGGTACAGGGGGGGAATATGTAGAAGCTGATAAGGATAAAGCGGAATTACTTAACAAATATTTTTGTTCTGTGTTCACAGATGAAAAACCAGGAGCAGGACCTCAGAAAACACCCACAAATAAGAACAGAAGCGAGGGACATCTTGAACAATTTTCAGAAGACTGTGTTCGTGAGAAACTAGCTCAACTCAAAGTAGACAAAGCGATGGGACCGGATGGGATACACCCTAGAATACTGAGGGAACTTGGGGACATTCTAGCAACTCCGCTGACTGACCTTTTCAATGCCTCGTTGGAGTCGGGAGTGGTGCCAAAGGACTGGAGAGAGGCTCATGTGGTGCCTTTACACAAAAGCGGAAGTAAGGATGTGGTTGAAAACTACAGGCCGGTTAGTTTAACTTCAGTGGTGAGTAAATTAATGGAAACACTGTTGAAAGAGAAAATAGTGAGGTTTCTGGAGTCCAGCGGATTACAGGATCCGAGGCAGCATGGATTCACCAGAGGCAGGTCTTGTCAGACAAATCTGATTGATTTCTTTGACTGGGTGACCAGGGAGTTGGACCGAGGGAGAGCTCTAGATGTGGTGTATTTAGATTTCAGTAAAGCCTTTGACACTGTTCCTCACAGGCGACTTATAAACAAACTGAGCACCCTAGGGATGGACCCTAAAGTTACTGCTTGGGTTAGAAATTGGTTGGGTGGGAGGCGACAAAGAGTACAAGTAAATGGAGCTCACTCTGAGGAGGATGTTACCAGTGGTGTGCCCCAGGGATCTGTCCTTGGTCCGATTCTTTTTAACATCTTTGTTAGTGATATAGCGGAAGGGCTGTCGGGTAAGGTTTGCCTCTTTGCAGATGATACCAAAATCTGCAATAAAGTAGACACCCAGGAAGGTGTAGATAACATGAGGAGGGATCTAGCTAAGCTTGAAGAATGGTCTAGAATTTGGCAGCTGGGATTTAATGTTAAAAATGTAAGGTCATGCATTTGGGCTGCAGCAATCCAAGGGAGCAATACAGCATAGGAGGTGAAGTACTTTTGTCCACTAAAGAAGAGCGGGACCTAGGCGTAGTTGTGTCCGATGATCTTAAAGTAGCTAAACAGGTAGAAAAGGCGACGGCAAAAGCTAGAAGGATGCTTGGGTGCATACGGAGAGGAATGGCTAGCAGAAAAAAGGAGGTGATAATGCCTCTGTATAAGTCTTTGGTGCGACCTCATTTGGAGTATGGTGTGCAATTCTGGAGACCGCACCTTCAAAAGGATGTGAACAGGATGGAGTCGGTACAGAGGGGTGCTACTAAGATGATTAGTGGTCTTCATTATAAAGCATATGAGGACAGACTTAAGGATCTTAATATGTACACCTTAGAGGAAAGGCGGGATAGAGGTGATATGATTGAGATGTTTAAATACCTCCGTGGCATAAATGTTCAGGGAGAGAGCCTCTTTCAATTGAAAGCAAGTTCTGCGACGAGGGGACATGGGATGAGGGTGAAGGGAGATAGATTCAGGAGTGATATACGGAAATATTTCTTTACGGAAAGAGTAGTGGATCCGTGGAATAGTCTCCCAGTGGAGGTGGTAGAGATGAGGACAGTAACTGAATTCAAAAAAGCATGGGACGAACACAGAGGATCTCTAAAGGTAAAAAGTGGACTGTTGTAGTTGTTATGGAAGGACAGACTAGATGGGCCTTGTGGTCTTTTTCTGTCATCATGTTTCTATGTTTCTAATGTATTAGATATAGTTTTATTAGTAACCCTAGCAATCCTTAGTATATAAAGAACTTAAATACCTAAAGACAACCTTAAAACTAAGATTCACACAGCAGTCCAGCAGCGAGATGGGGGTTTTCCAGTCTTTTGCACTGAGTGTCACATGCATGATTTTCTCCCAGTTGGTGAGGGGTTTTAAGTGTGCACTAGGTGCAAGGAACTCTTTGCTCTCAGGGAACGAGTCCAATCTCTGGAGTCTAGAGTAGCATACTTGGAAGACATAAGGAAGACAGAGAGGTACATAGACGAGACTTACAGGGATATGGTACTGAAGTCCCACCTCCAGTCTGGCAGCATCCCTCTTGCCATGGAGGAGAGAGGTCACGTGACAGGAGAGCTTCACCCTGATGTGGCAGGAAGTGATCCTGTAGCAAGGACCTATCCTCCAGGTGATGTAAAGCCCTCTCGCACCGAGGAGGTTTCTCCAGGGCCATGTGCCCACAAGGGAAGGGATAGGACAGCCATTATAGTTGATGATTCGATCATTAGGCATGTAGATAGCTGGGTGGCTGATAGATGTGAGGATTGTCTGGTAACATGCCTGCCTGGTGCAAAGGTAGCGGAGCTCATGCGCCACCTAGACAAGGTCTTAGATAGTGCTGAGAGGAGTCTGCTGTCTTGGTACATGTTGGTACCAATGACATAGACAAGTGTGGTAGGGAGGTTCTGGAGGCTAAATTTAGGCTTTTAGGTAGGAAGTTGAAATCCAGAACTTCCAGGGTAGCATCCTCCGAAATGCTTCCCATTCTACATGCAGGACCCAAAAGGCAGGCAGAGCTCCGGAGTCTCAATGCGTGGATGAGATGATGGTGCAAGGATGAGGGGTTTGGATTTGTTAGGAATTGGGGTACATTCTGGGGAAAGGAGGGTCTCTTCCGAAGGTATGGGCTTCACCTTAACTAGGACGGAAAGAGGCTGCTGGCATTAACCTTTAAAAAGGAGATAGACCAGCTTTTAAACTAGATAATAGAGGAAAGCCGACAGTCGCCCAAGAGCGCATGGTTCGGAACAATGTATCCTTGAAGGATACGAGCAAAAGATTGAAGTTAGGGCATATCAGCAGAAAGGTTCCAATAAAGACAAAATTAGCCCAAATGCCCTTGAGTACAGAGCAGACAGAGCTTAAAGATTCCAAATCACCCCTGCCTACCGATAGCCAGATTAATATGAATAAAATACAGCCTTTAAAATGCTTGTATTCAAATGCTAGAAGTCTAAAAAATATGATGGGAGAGTTAGAATATATAGCACTAAATAAGAGGTTAGACATGATTGGTATCTCAGAGACCTGGTGGAAGGAGGAAAACCAGTGGGACACTGTGATACCTTTGTACAAGCTATATCGTAACGATAGAGCAGATCAAACTAGTTGAGGGGTTTCACTCTGTCTTAGAGAGGGCATTAAGTCACAAAGTATTAAAGTTTTGCAGGAAACAAAATTCACTATAGAATCTCTATGATCTGAAATTCCATGTAAAAAGGGGAAGGGGAAGGCAATGGCAGTGGGGGTGTACTATCAACCACCTGGGCATAATGAACAAATGGATGATGAAATGCTCAAAGAAATCAGGGAAGCTAACAAAAGTTACACAGTAATAATAATGGGTGATTTCAGTTACCCCGGTATAGGCTAGGTCAGTGTCACGGCAGGACATGCTAGGGAGATAAAGTTTCTAGATGAAATAAATGACTGCTTCTCGGAGCAGCTGGTTCATGAACTGACAAGAAGGGAAGCTATTCTGGACCTAGTCCTTAGTGGAACACAGGATTTCATGCAAGATATAAAGGTGTTGGGGCCACTTGGCAATAGTGATCATAGCATGATTGCATTTGATTTAATAAATGGAAGAAGGACGGCAAGGAAATCCAAAGTACTACCTTTTAACTTTCAAAAGGGAGACTATGATAAAATTTGAAAAATAGTTAAGAAAAAAATAAAAGGAGCATTTGCAAAGGTTAAAGATTCACATCAAACTTGGGTGTTGTTTAAAAATACTGTCTTGGAAGTCCAGACCAGCTATATTCCATGAAAAGGGGAAGTAAGTACAAAAAAACTGCCATCATGTTTTAAAGATGAGGTCAGAGAGGCTGTTGTTGCCAAAAAAGCATCTTTCAGGAAATGGAAAAAAGAGCCAAATGATGAAAACTGGAAACAACACAAGCACTGGCAAGTTAGATGCAGGCATTGATAAGGCAGGCAAAGAGAGAATTTGAGAAGAAGCTTGCGGTGGAAGCAAAAACGCATAATAAAGACTTTTTCAAGTACACTGGTAACAAAAAACCTGTGAGAGAGTCAGTTGGACCATTAGATGATAGAGGGGTTAAAGGGGCACTAAGAGGGGACAAGGCCATAGCAGAGAGACTGAATGAATTCTTTGCTTTGGTCTTTACTGAGGAAGATGTAGAAATGTTATCCATGACTGAAATGGTATTTAAAGGAGATGCTGTGGAAGAATTGAAAGAAATATCGATATACTGGGAAGATGTATTACAACTATTTGATAAACTGAAGAGTAGCAAATCACCTGAACCAGATGGTATACATCCAAGGGTGTGGAAAGAGCTGAAATATGAGATTGCAGACCTGCTATTAGTAATCTATGAACTATCAATAAAATCATCTGTGATATCTGAAGATTGGAGGATGGCCAATATAGCGCCAATTTTTAAAAAGGGTTCCAGGGGTGATCTGGGAAACTACAGACCAGTGAATCTGACGTCAGTACCGGGAAAAATGGTAGAAACCATCATAAAGGACAAAATTACTCAACATGTAGATAGTCATGGTTTAATGGGAGACAGCCAACATGACTTTAGCCAAGGAAGTTCTTGTCTTACTAATCTGTTATGTTTTTTTGAAGGTGTCAATAAACAGGTGAGTTGGTTGATATAGTGTATCTGGACTTTCTGAAAGCCTTTGACAAGGTCCCTCATGAGAGATTTTTGGCAAAATGAATAAGTCATGGGATAGGAGGTAGGGTACTATTTTGGATCAGGGACTGGTTAAAAGATAGAAAGCAGAGGGTAGGGCTAAATGGCCAATTTTCCTAATGGAGAAAGGTGAATAGTTGAATACCCCAGGGATCTGTGCTGGGTCTGCTGCTTTTGAACATATTCATAAATGACCTAGAAATGGGAATGAGTGAGGTTATCAAATCTGCAGATTATACAAAACTATTCAAAGTTGTTAAAACCCAGGAGAATAGTGCAAAATTGCAAGAGGATCTTGATAAATTGGAAAACTGGGCATCCAAATGGCAGATGAAATTTAATGTGGACAAATACAAAGATATGCTCTTAGGAAAGAAAAAAACAAACTATGGTTATGTGATGCAAGGTTCCACATTAGGAACCACCACCCAGGAAAAAGATTTAGGCATCACTGTGGTAACATGCTAAAACCCTCTGCCCACTGTGCAGCAGCGGCCAAGAGAGCAAACAGAATGCTAGGTATTGTAAGGAAAGGAATGGAGAATATAACAAAGGATATTATAATGCCTCTGTTTCGTTCCATGGTGCGACCGCACCTTGAATATTGTGTGCAGTTCTGGTCACCTTATCTTAAAAAGGAATAGCGTTATTAGAAAAGGCACAGAGAAAAGCCAGCAAAATGGTAAAGGGGATGGAAGGATACCCCTATGAAGAGAGGCTAAAAAGACTAGGGCTCTTCAACCTGGAAAAGAGACAGCTGAGAGGAGATATGATAGAGGTCTATAAATTAATGAATGGAGTGGAACAGGTAAACGTACATCGATTGTTTACACCATCAAAATATAGAAAGAATAGGGGGCATGCAATGAAGCTACAGGGTAACGTATTTAAGACAAAAAGAGAAAACATTTTTTCACTCAACGTGTAATCAAACTCTGGAATTTGTTACCGGAGGATGTAGCAAAAGCTGTTAGTGTAGCCGGATTTAAAAATGATTTGGACAAGTTTCTGGAGGAAAGGTCCATAAACCCATTAAAGTGGACCCAGAATATCTACTGCTTGACTCAATATAAGCATTGTGGAACCTGTGTCTTTTGGAGAAACTGTAAGGTACTTGTGACCTAGATTGCCCACTGTTGGAAACAGGATACTGGGCTTGATGGTCCTTGGTCTGACCCAGTATGGCATATCTTATGTTCTTATGTTCACTGTACAAGTCACTGGTGAGGCCTTACTTGGAATATTGTGCTCAGTTTTGGAGACCATATCTCGCAAAGGATATAAAAAGGCTGGAAACTATTCCGAGGAAAGCGACCAAAATGATTTGGAGCTTGTGCCAGAAGATATATGAGAAGAGACTTGAAGACCTAAATATGCATATGCTAGAGGAGAGGAGGGACAGGAGAGATAATACAGACCTTTAAATACTTAAAGAGTATTAATGAGCAAAGAAACCTTTTTCAAAGATGGGGGAGCTATAAAACTAGAGGGCATAACATGAAACTGCAAGGGGGTAAACTGAAAGCCAACATCAGGAAATACTTTTCACTGAAAGGTGGCGGATGCTTGGAATGCCCTGCCGATGGAAGTGGTGGGGGCAAATACAGTAACAGAATTCAAAATGGCATGGGACAGACACAGTGGACTCCTTTATAGCAACAGGATAAAATCAGAATTAACTTAATTATCTCTTATATCTCAAAAAATAGGGGTGAGCTGCACGGAGCAGTGGGTACACCCCTAAACAAAGGCCTGTGGAGGTGTGACCGGCGCAAAGTAGCAGATACACCTACTCTTGCTTCCTTGCTGGGCATACTAGATGGACCATACTGGTCTTTATCTGCCGTCATATACTATGTTACTATGTTTACAGGTACTGATGAAAGTATTGAAATGGTAGTTTTAGTGCAGTTAAATAATTTTCTGAAGGAGATAAAGCTGTTCCATGCTTCACAATATAGTTTCTGCTTCTTTCATAACACTGAGACAGTGCTGCTTGCCATGACAGACAGTGTTAAAGTCATAGCAGATCAGGTTATAGATATTCTGTGGATCCAGTAGGAATTGTTGACAGCTTTTGACACTCTCCCAACTAGAAGACTTGGGTTTTCAGGAGAAAGTGTTGAAATGTCTTACATCATTCTTACAAGAATGTTTATAGGCTGTCTGCTAGTGAAACAGTTTGTCAGTATTTCGGGGATTAAAGTAGGGTGCAACTCAGAGTTTGCTCTTGTCCCTGAGTCTGTTTAATATTTACTTTAAACCTTTGGCTTCCGTGATTAAACAATTTAATGTGGAAATTTTTATATAGCAGATGGCATATAGTTGTTATTCCATGTTTATTTATTTTTATTTATTTATTTATCTATTTCTTCTATACCGCCCCTTCCAGAGATCAAGGGCAGTTTACATGGAACAGTTAATTTTTGTATACTTCTGTATACTTTACATAGAACGGTATTTTGTAACTATGTACAGGTAACATTGCATGAAACAGTTTCAGAACTATTTACATGGAACTATTTACAAAGAACAATAAACAGTATGTTACAGAGGACAATAGAGATTAAACATATATTTCAATTGAACTTGTGTGAGTTTTGGATTTTTTCCTTTTCCATTGTAAGACGTTTGTATAAATAGCAGAGGGTCTGTCTGAGTTAGTTATGTGTGATCCATGTAACTGAGATCAGGGTAAAGCTATCTCAAACCTAAATAGATGTCTGGAAAGATTGTCAGAGTGGTTCAATCAACATGGACTCATTTTAAATCCTTAGAGGTTCTCTGCAATGGGCTTTCCCAGAGAAGGTGACTGCTGACTGTTCAACCAATGTTGGGATGCACTGTGGCTGGTCAATAATACAACCAACTTATAGGTCAAATTAAATTCTCAGTTATCAATAACTTTCCATATGAGGATGACAAGTCAAGGCATGCTATAATTATTTGAACATCCTCTCACAGTTACCAATATTGAATTCTGTGATCTTGGTGCTGATTGTGCAGTCAGTAATGATCAGTAGGCTGGACTACTGCAACTCTTTATATCAGGAGCCTGTGCAGCCCAACCTAAAGACATTGCAGTTAGTTGACAACACTGTTGCATGTTTAATAACTGAAAGCAAGAGGTATGACCATGTTACAGATACTGGAGATCATTTTGTAAAGTCATTAACGAGTGTATGTGGCAGTTTAGATGTGTTAATGGGCTCTCATAAAATACTGACTAGCATAAAAGGCGTGATGTGCATGAAGGTGTGTACATGAAGGTGTGTAGCCGGGAGCACTGTCTTGGCAGAGTGTAGGCAGAGTTAACAAGTACATACATTGATTATAAAATCCTTTGTCTTACATGTGGGTATATGCAAACTTTATGTGTTTTCATTTACACCTGCTATAGAACGGGTGTAAATGTCTGCACCTTAACTTAAGATGCCATCTCTGCCACTTATGCTAGTATTTTATAAAGACAAGTAGATGCCTACTTGTCTTTATAAAGCAGACTTAAAATAGATATGTTTTGACTGCCTTTACTTACGCACCCTGTTATAAAAATGGAGTGAAGGAGTAGTCTAGTGGTTTACACAGCATCCTAGGAGTTAGAAAGCAGTGGTCAAATCCCACAGACATTCCTTGTGGTCTTGGGCAAGTTTCTTAATCTTCCATTGCTTCAAGTGCAAAATTAAATTGCAAGCTCTGCAGTGACAGAAACATTTGTTATACCTGAATATAACTTATCTTGAACTACTACTGAAAAGGCATGAGCTAAATATAAATAGCTAAAAGGACTCTCATTATGAGACATGTTTACTAATGTGCACTAACCATTTTCATGGGGTTTTGCACATGGTAAGCATTCTGTGCTAAAATTCCTACGCTAGTCAGTCAGTGTGTGACTGGGTGGGTAAGAGGTGGAATATGGGCGTTGGCAGAGCTTCACGGTTAGTGGGGTGTTTTGTGTTTGTGCTAACAGAGCATGTGGCTGTTAGCACAGGTGCACCAGTGTGCTGGTTAGCACAGTGTCTCATCCTATTGGCAGGAGGATGGACGCAAATACCCCTAAAGGTAGTGCAGGCCTCCATGCTAGTTTCACAGCCCAAATACACACTATCAGTGCACTCTTTAGTAAGCATGCCCCTATGTGCGCTTTGGACTGACTCCGTATGGAACAGCAATCCAAGCCGAAAATACTCTGCCTGATCTACAAGATGGCAATTAGGGGTCTACCATGTTTTCTGTCTTTAATTTTTGTATTAATAAGTATGAGGTATCATGGGCATTGAGATCATTACAAAGAGGGTTATTACAATTTCCCCCTCTGTTAGAAGTTCACCTATGTAGGACGAGAAAAGCCACTTTCAGATATCTAAATATTGTAAATATTATTTCATGTATATAGTTCAACCCTGTTAGCCAAGTTGATACTCCTGTTCCATGTAAAACCAAACTGACTGTTGTCTTGGTCGTTCTGTTATATTGTAAACCGCGCTGATATCGAATAGTGCGGTATATAAGCAACTGTAATAAATAAATAAATCTAGGGCCTTTTCTTAGGAATGCACTGCCACAAGAATTGAGGGAGGATGCTGGTTACTGTCAAATTCACAAAATGTTGAAAGGCATGTTTATATGCAATTTTATGATTAGATGTTATTTGATTTTCTTGTTATTAAGAATCTTTTTTTTATTGTGTTTATAAAATATTGTAAGCCATTGTGATGCCTATGGCCAGAGGTGGTCTATCAAAAGAAATAAATAAGATAAAACATTTTAACAAATTTATAAATAACTAAAATCAAAACCAGTCAAATCCTTCGGTTAGGAGATCATTTATTAAAACATTGCTTGTCATATAATTAATCATGATGGATAGACATGGAGCCGGATTCCACTAGGGGCACGTCCGGGCCATCTGGACGGCCCTGAGGAGAACGGGCCCATTAAGACCCAATTCTGCACTGCGGGAACCAGATGTTCCTACGGGTGGAATATTGGGCCCTGAGATGACCCGGCGTGCCCCTTCATGCACGCGGGGACATCCACCCCGCATGCTGGTCCCTCCTGCAGAATCACTGACCCCCTATCACCCTGCCGCCCAACCCTCCCTGACTCCAAGCAGCAGAGGAAACTGACTCTTTGAAGCACCTTTTCTCATGCCGACCATGGTGAGGGGGCTTAGCTGATGGCCTTCTGCTGCCCATTTGCTGCTCCCCAGAATGTTGTCATTTTAGGAAACCACCTAGTTCTCCTCAAGGAAGCACCAGCCCTGCTGTCAGCTCTACAGATAGCAGCGATATTTACTAAGGTGTCTCCAACTTTTGGAATTCTCTCACTATAGGATCTCTGTTTTCTGTGCACTCATATGAAGTATATAATTTAATATCAAATATTACTCTGACATTTTCTGTATGGCACCCAACCAATCTGGGCCTAGTGGGCATTGCTACTACTACTATTAATCATTTATATAGTGCTACAAGGCATACACAGCACTGTATAAGAGCATATAGAAGAGGAGTCCTACATGCAAAAAATATTCGATCCCAAAGTTCAATATAAAATTCCCCAGTTTATTTGGATTTAGCTCATACCTTTTAAATAGAAGTTCAAGGTGAGTTATATTCAGGTACCGCAGGCATTTAAGGGAGGAGTGGCCTAGTGGTTAGGACAAGGAACTTCAGGCCGGAGGGCCAGGGGTTCAAGTCCCACCTGGGGACAGCAATCTCAGGCCAGAGGGACTGGGATTTCTAGTCCTATAGGCACTCCTTGTGGTCTTGGGCAAGCCACTTAACCCTCCATTGCCCATGTTCCCTGTAAGTATTAGCGTATGTGTGTCATATCCCCTCGTGTTAAATGTATCTCCCAATTGACCGCTTTGACCCGGTGAAAAGCAGGATATAAATACAGCTAAATAAATAAAATTTTGCTTTCCCTGGAGGGCTTATAATCTAAGCTTGTATGTGAGACAATGGAGAATTAAGTGAGAGTGAATTGCCAAAGATCACAATGCATGTGGTGTCTCTGGTGTCAGCTCACTACTCTAACCGCTAGGTAACTCCACTACCAAAAAAAGGTTTGAAGTGATTTACAATCAGGAAAAATAATTAATAAAATGCCTGAAATTATTAAACTCATAAACATACAAAATCTTCAATAAAAAACAATAATGTACTAATTAAAATAAACATAACTGACAGACCGATAACATAATCCATAACAGGGTAGACACCCTGGAAGGTGTGGAAAACATGAGGAGGGATCTAGCAAGATTTGAGTAATGGGTGCAGTTACAATTTAATGCTAATGAAATGCAGGGTCATGCATTAGCGCTGTAAAAGCCCAAGGGAGATTAGGGCTCTTCAACTTGGAAAAAAGACAGCTAAGGGGAGATATGATAGAGGTCTATGAAATAATGAATGGAGTGAAACAGGTAAACGTAGATTGGTTCTTTACTCCTTCAAAAAGTAGAAAGACTAGAAGACACGCAATGAAGCTACAATGTAGCACATTTAAGTCTAATCAGAGTTTTTTTTACCAGAGGATATAGTAAAAGCTGTTAGTGTAGCTGGGTTTAAAAGAGGTTTGGGCAAGTTCCTGGAGGAAACATTCATAAACCATTATTAAAGAGGACCAGAGAAATCCACTCCTCCTGGTGTAGACAGCATAGAATCTGTGTACCTTTTCGGGATTGGCCGCTTTTGGAAACAAAATGCTGGACTTGATGGTTCCTTGGTTTGACTCAGTATGGTATATATTATGCTCTTGCAAGTGGTACAATATATGGATAGCATTCTTTTATGCACAGAAGAGCAGGATCTGGTAGAGATTTATCCGATGATCTTAAGGTGGTCAAATAAGCTGATAAGACAACAGAAAAAGCCAGAAGACTGATTGGATGCATTAGGAGAAAAATGGCAAACAGAAAAAGGAGTTAATAAGTACCTTTGTATAAATCTATGGTGAGGCATCAATTGAGTACTGTGTCCAATTCTGTACACTGCACCTTTTGAAAAACATAAACCAGATGGGGTAATTGCAGAGAGCAGTTATTGAAACGGTCTACAGTCTTTAAATATCTAAACTCATATACACTGGAGAAGAGTCAGGTAAAGGGGCAATATTGGAGAAGCATTTAAATACTTTCAAGGTGCAACTATATGGAAGCCAGGCCTTTTTCAGTGGAAATGAGACTTCAGAACAAAGGGTCATAGGACGAGGATGAAAAGTAGCAAACTCAGGAGTAATCTAAGGAAGTATTTTTTTACGTAAAGAGTAGTGGGTGCATGAAACAAGGAACAGCCTCCCAGTGGAGTTGATAGAGACCAGAATTCAAGAAAGCATGGAAAAAGCACCAAAGATCTTTGAGGAAGAAGAAGGAGTTTATTTATTTTATTAATGTGTTATTCTGCCATTCGGGAACGTAGAATTAATGTGGCAGTTTACAAATAAATGATACGGTCTAACAATTAAAAATGTAAAACATTAAAAATACAATAAAAAGTATACAAAAATAACAAATAAAAATACTTCCAGACATAATAATCCATAAAAGTAGAGACACTAGGGGGGATGAGTAGAACAACAATTAGGGGTATATTTACAAAGCAGCGGTAGCGGCCTCCGTGCGATATCGGAGCCGCTGCTTTGTAAACATACCCTTTAGTTTCTTAATGGCTATATTAAATACCTGTGAACAGTTAGGGAACAGAAATAGCTGAAGAGACTGGGTTGTTGGTTTGGATGGGCAAACTGGACAGGCTGTAAGGTCTTTTCTGCCATCCTTTTCTTTGTTTCTGTGTAAACAATTTAATAAGAAGAAATAAATAATAAGGATTCAACAGACTTATGAAAAACAGATTCCTGCAATCAAATATCTCTGAGGAGACTATTTCAGAGGCTTGGGACTACAGTGAAAGAGGCCTCCCCTGTGGTCTTCTACAATCATGCATCTCTCACAGAAGAAACAACCAAAAGTTTCTTTTGTGAAGATCTTAAAATCTGTGAGGATCAGAGAAATTTAAATCTTCATTTATTGAATTTTCCACAGCTTTCATTGTGCTCTCCTAGGGACCTGTTTAGTCAGTTCCTTAAAGAGTTGTTTAACTATCCTGAATCTGAGATCCCTCCTCTTCAAAAGATTTTTTCCTCCCCTCAACACCTGTTAAGGATGCTTTGAAGATAGCTCTTCTCAGGTGGAGGTGCCTTCTGACTCCTTGGACTTGGGAAACCTGTCTGAGTTGTTAGAGCAGTCCACCAAGGTGGTTGAAGCCAGGGCTACTTTGTTGGTATCTTTTGCATTTCTTCAGGATAAGGAAGTGTTATTACGAATGTATTTAAAATAAAAATCTGATATTTTCTTTTTGGGCGGGTAGGGCACAGATCTTCCCAGACTTGTCCAGGTGGATTCAGTCTAGGAGGAAAAAATTTCTGGAACTTCGCACTGAGGCTTTGGCTTTGGGTGCAAGTTTCCACTTGAGATTTCCTTGTAAATCTGTACTTGGGTATCAGAATAAGATTTTTCATTTCTTTGAGCCCTCTCAATTGCATTTCTTTTTAGATGCTAAGCAATTGTGAGTTTACCTTATGGTAGTAATGTGGGCTTTATAGGTTGACTTCACTTTACATCCTACTTTTTTATTTTTCTTTATTATCTTTCTTGGATTGTAACCGTTCTTCTACGGTGTTTTTTGTTCTTGAATCCTCCTTTTTTCTTCTTTATTGTGGATTGTTAGCATAATGTCATGTTATTGTTTATTTAATGCTTTTTTCCAGTAATTGTATACACGTCGGAGTGTTAAATTCTTTATCCAAGGTTCTTAGTATATTGTAAAATTTGATTAAATATAAAATTAAAAAAAAATATGTGAGAGAAATAGACACATCATTTCTCCATCAAATAAGCTAGTCCCTCTCCCCGCATTTTAGATTTACAACATAAATTCTTCAATATTGGTGACACATGGTCACAATAACTTAATCTCCTTAAAATTTGTTCAGTTAAATTCTGAACTTATTGCAACTATCAAATAGATCTGTTAGGCTTAGGCAATCCCTAACTTAACCTGCATTGCCATAATAAATGCAGAAGATGATCAAGGCCTGTATTACTGATGTCAAGCATTTTAGAGACAGGTAAGGCTATGTCTGCACACCATCTAAATATAAGCCGAACAGGTCTTTATTATTACAGAGACTTGCTCATCCAAAATTTTCTAACTGAAAATTGTAATAGGATTGTAAATTGATTTACCTCTACCTGGAAATCTGGGTGAGGCTGGTTCTTTCCTACCTACAGTATCTCAGGCTTGCTGAGTTTCATTTTCAGCCCATTCTCAACAGCCACAGGGCTTCTAATTCCAAGCCATTATAAAATCTACCTATATTTTCTAAACTATCACCCTGGACAGGAGGGTGATTCCTATATAATCAGCATAGCAGTGTTATTTCAGATGTGTCTTCCTAATTACCATGCACAGTCAGGAATAGATTTTGATGTTCGTAGGCCCTAGGCACTTTCATTCCGAAATAGGGACTTTGAAGACATTATTAAAGACGTTGTTGGAAAGAGAAGCTGAAAAAAAGAAACTTTCTTAGGAAATTTATAGAAATTCTGAAATTATGTTTTTGAAATGTAATTTTGAAGTTTTAGTTGCACAAAATTTCTTTCTCACAATCTTTGTTCCCTATTTATTTTGTTTTTCCTTATTTTTTTCTGCTTTTTTAAGATTTTTCCCTCCTTCGTAAGCCCTAAAAATTTCATAGCCCTTTACTAAGAGTAACTCCAGCACTGCACAAAGTGTTGCAAAGTAAATATTAAATAAGCAGAGAGACAGAGCAAACTCTGTGGTACATCATGTTCCAAGCCCCTAGGTTCTGAGGAACAAGCTCTCATCATCACCTGTTTAGAACTGTTCATCAGAAAGGAGTGAAACCTAGTAGTTAGAGCAGCAGCACAGGACCCAGAAAGATCAGGGTTTGAATTCCACTGGCATTCCTTGTGGCCTTGGGCAAGTCACTTAACTCTCCATTGTCTCAGTTACAAACTCAGGGGCCAGTTTACTAAACCCCATGCTAGTAACTTAGATTTGGACCAAATTACTAGTATGGGGCAGGGCCCTAAATGCAAGGGGCAGGGACAACAGTCCCCCTAAATTTAGCACAGCTCACCACAGTAATACTGCCACGAGGAGCAACTACCACCACCCATTGTTGTTGCTTCCCACCCACAATAGTTTCAGGGAACCCACCACGGGTTCAGGAAAATACCTATGTACTGGAATATAACTTGCCTTGATCCACCTCTGGAAAGGAATGAGGTAAATGCAAAAAAAAAATGAATACAAATCAAAACAGTACCCGCTATCCAAGCCACCATAAATCGGTCAACCAAAAACCAAGAAAGGGGACATTACTGAACCTTATGGGGCCCCCCAGGATATTGAGAAAGATTCTGACAGGCAAATTTCTATCACTACAAACTGACTTCTCATTGTGAGATAGGATTGAAATCAGCTGTTGACCTTCCTCCTAATCTCCAAGGATGTCAGAAATGTCAGTAGAATAGAATGGCCAATAACATTGAATGTCAGCCAAAGATATAATAACACCATCAAAAGCCTTCTCCAGATTTATAAGTAGGCCATTAGAGAGGGCCAATAATGTAGTTTCAGTCCCATGGCATTTCTTGAAGCCAGACTGAAAAGGGTCAAAGAGATCTCTTTCTTCCAAGAAATCCAGCAGTTAGCTGACAACTTTCTTTATAATTAGCTTATGAGTAAATGGGATATTTGCTACCCAGCAATAATTACTCCATTCTTCTATATACAAAGACATCCTTTTTTAAAACTAACTGGATTACTGAAGTTTTCAAGATGTTTGGTGAAAATCTGTATTCCAAAGAGATGTTAATTGATGTAAGCAAAGGTTTACGCAAGCTCTGCCTCTTTACTTTCACTAACAATTCTAAAAAGCCCATGCAGGCAATAGAATAGAATATGATCTCAGGAACAGGCAGGAATGAAGTCTTCACATATAGGTGAACGTCACCAACGGAGCACATGTGGGAACACTCCCCAGCATTCAATAGGAAAGCCTTTGAGAGCACTCCACTGAACCTGCTTGCCTGCCTTCCCAACGCCTCTCCTCAGTTCTTTATTTTTCGTGGAGCCAGTAGGATGTATCGTCCTGTCACCATTGAAAAACCTCTCTTTTTTGTGGAACATCGTGCTTCTGCTTTCCGGTTCCATCAAATCCAACACCGGTCCCTGATAAATCTTTCTTTTTTCATTTTCCAAAGTTTCTATTTCTTTTCTCTTCATTTTCAAAGCAGTTTTCACCGCTAAACTAGGCCTCCAGGCCTCCATAGCCTTATCTTCAATTTCAAAGACAACTTTTTTGAGACATGGAAAAACCAACTATTGGTTTTAAAAAATGTACCAAGGATGCCAGTAACATATCAGTCACTGATAAACATGGTTGGTATCTAAAATATTTGGGCCTTGAACATCAACCCAGTTCTTGTCCTTTGTGCCAGCAAATGACAAAGAGAGGCCTAAAGAACTGAGCCAGACAGTACGGATCATTGTTCGCCTCAGACTCGATTTCAATGGCTTCCACTTCTTCTCAGGAGTCTCAGGTTTCTTCAGAGTCCAAACATAAAAGTAAGTCAAAGTCTCTGGCAGCTCCCAAGTCTTCGGCATCTGTGTTAAAGGCTGATACCGAGACAAGAGAGAAGTCCCAGCATCGACATCGCGACTACCCTAGAGGTGCTTCCGATGCAGATTGGTCAGCCAAACAGCCCCAGCGGGAGGCTCTGTCCTCCAAGCATAAGTGGGACTCTGGGACGCTCCCGAGGCATTGGCTTCCGGAAAGCTACTGGTTCCATGTTCTAGGACAATGGCTCAGACCACCATAGGTGATTCCACCCAGACATCGGCCATCTCACAAGACGAGCATATGCTGGCTCTCAAGAGGAGTTTGGTGGCACTTCTAGCAGCCTCAGTACCAATAACATCGAGAGCTCCAGGAGTGCAGGCTTCAGCACCATGCCTACAGCCAGATATATCGGTCCTGATGCTGGCCCTCGAGCTGTCATCATCGGAACCCTTGAGGTCAATACCTTCATTGGAACCGATCAATATGCCCCAGTATCCAACAGACTCAAACTGCCATGGCTCTCAGTTCTGATACCTCCGAGAATTGGTATCGGCATCAATCTTTGATGTCCATGAGGCATCGAGGTCGAACCCAAGACCGCCGATACTTTGACTTTTTAACGGACTTTGATTCCAGTTCTTCAGACTGACGGGGGATCTCTTGATTCCCGAGAACGTCCAGACATTCCTTCGGACCCTTCCCCACCTCAGGAACAGTGTCGGTCCCCAACAGAAGATATGTCCTTTTAGGACTTCATATATGACATAGCAGCAGGGTTCACTTTCACGATGGCCTCAGAAAAGGAACCAAGGGCAGGGGAATTGGAGATACTCCAATACCCTCCCACGCCCAAGGAAACAGATACATTACCTGTGCATCGTATCCTGCAGGATCTTATATTCCACATGTGAGAGGCCTCGCTCACAGTTCCACCTGTCAGAAAGAGACTCGATACCATGTACTGAGTACCAGAGTGCTCAGGCTTCCAAAAACCTCAGCTTCCCCACCACTCAATGGTGGTGGAATAGGCGATGCGCCGAATAAAGAGCTCAAAGAACCATTCCTCCACACTACCTGGCAGAGACTTGAGGACACTCGATGCCTTTGGGTGTCGATTCTTCCAAGCTTGCATGTTGGCCTCCAGAATTAACTTTTACATGCTATACATGGGCATGTTTTTGAAGGATATCACCAAGGATCTGGAGATTTTTTCTCCATGCTTCCTGAGGACAAAAGGAGTGCCTTCCAGACACTCATCAAACAGGCCCAAAATTAAATTTCTTACCAGGGCCTCTTTCGATGCCTTTGAATCCACCATCAGACCTTCAGCAGTCTGCATTGAGGCTCCCAAGATGGCCTGGTTAAAGGCATCAAACCTCGAGCAATGAGTCCAGGATAAACTGGCCAATATCCCATGTACTGGAGAAAACGTTTTTGGCAAAGATTGGAGGGAAAAAGCAGATGATCTCACCCTAAAACGTCTTTCCAGGAAAAACAGCTGACCCATCCAGACAGAAGGTCCTTCCTAAGAAATCTTTCTATTCTAAGAAAATGAGATACTATCCTTCTTACCTGCCCTCTGCTGCCTATAAACCTCAGCAGCCTCAACAGAAACAGCAGGGCCCTCGCCAACCCAAGACTCCTGAGTTCCTCCTCAAGAAAGGATGGGCTTATACTCTCCATATTTTCTCATTCCAAAGAAACTGGAGGATTCAGGCCCATTTTGGATCTCAGAGACCTAAACAAGTTTATGGTCCATGAAAAATTCAAAATGCTTACCCTAGGAACTCTTCTACCATACCTCTAGGGACATGATTGACTATGTTCTGTGGATCTAAAAGACATGTATATTCATATACTGATCCATCCCTCACACAGACAGTATCTGCGCTTCTTATTTCAAGGAAATCATTATCAATACCGGGTTCTCCCCTCTGGTCTAGCCTCTGCCCCAAGGGTCTTCACAAAATGCATGGCTGTAGTCGCTGCCTACCTACACACCTTGGGGGTATTCGTTTTTCCTTACTCTCTCTTCATCGCACCACCACAGTGCTCCAACACCTAGGCTTTCCAAAGACTCACCTTGCTCCACCTCAACAACTGGAGTTCATTGGAGTGCTCTTAGACTCTCAACAAGCTTGAGCATTCCTCCAACAGGATTGCTGTGCTCGCCTCATCGAGCTGGCAAAGGGCATGCAAAAGCAAAACCGAGAAACAACTCAAGAGATGCTACGACCCTTAGGACACAGATCCTCCACCATCCATGTCATCCCCTACACTCGCTTACACATGCAACAAGCACAATATACGCAAGCAAAGGAGCATCTCTGAGACAAGATCCACATCACTCCTCAACTGATCAAGTCCCTTCAGTGGTGATGTTTCCCACCAAACCTACTCGTCAGGTCACCGTTTCAGATGCCTCCACCTCAATGTACCCTGACGATGGATGCTTCCAAGCTGAGTTGAGGAGCGCATCTGAATTACCTAACCCCACAAGGACTGTGGACACAACAGGAATCTGCCCTGCAGATCAACCTGTTAGAACTACAGGCACTGACAAATGCTCTTCGGGTTTTTCAACTAAAACCTTCGGGGCAACCTGTGCTAGTCATGATGGACAATCAAGTTGCCATGTTCTGTGTGAACAAATAGAGGGGAACGGGGTCCCGCCCCTCTGTGAGGAAGAAATGCATCTGTGGTCCTTTGCCATCTTTCACCGCATTCACCTCAGAGTGATGTACCTCCTAGGTCAGTGGTTCTCAACCTTTTTTGTACCGTGACCCCTTTTACCGTTGGTCAACTTGTGGTGACCCCCAATGATAAAATCAAATGCGTCTCTCTTCCTTTACCGTTAACGCATTGTCGCTGTAATCATTTGTTGAATTATTAATATATTATAGGCCTTTGCAATATGTTTTTATTTATAAAATACTTATTTAAATAATCAAAACAACAAGTAACAATATTTGATTTCAAAATTATGATGATTTTGTAGTCAAATCACTAATATGAAATAAAATTATTTTTTCTACCTTTGTTGTCTGACCAATTTATTCTCTGATCATGCTGGTCCCGATCTGAGGCTTCTGCTTTCCTGTCTTCTCTTAGCTCTCTTTCTGTGGTCTATGGTCCATCTGCCAGTTCTTATCTCTTTTGTTTTCTTCACTTCTTTCCATCAGCCTATTTCCAGTCCCAGTAACCCTCCCCAGTATCAGCCCCTTTCCAGTCCTCACTCCCAGTACCTTCCAATGTCAACTTGCATTCCCATGACTGCCACTGGTGTCCATTCTCTTCCAGTCCCCCTCCTTCCCCACTGATCAGTCCCTTCTAGTACAAATACCATGGCAGCCCCTCTCAGATCCACTCCCTTTCAGTTCCATGCTCCCATCCCCTTGTATCAGCCCACTTGTAGCCTTAGCCCCCAGTTTTCTTCCAGGGTCAGCAGCTCTATCCTCCCCTCCCCACAATCAGCCCATTCCCAGTCAAAGCCCCCTAATCAGCTCACTTCTAGTGCTAATCCCCCTCAACCCCATTACCAGTCCTACCCCCCCCCCCCTAATCAGCCCAATACCAGTCCTACCCCCCATCAGCTCATTTCCAGTGCTAGTCCCCCCCTCAACCCCATTACCAGTGCTAGGCTCCCCTAATCAGCCCATTTCCAGTCCTAACCTCACTGATCAGCTCATTTCCAATGCTAGACCCCCATCAGTCCATTACCAGTCCTACCCCCCCCTTGATAAGTCCATTCCCAGTCCTAGCCTTCCCTAATCAACCCATTACCATTCGTAGCCCCCCCATCTGCCCATTACCAGTGCTAGCACCCCCATCAGCCCATTATAATCCTAACCCGCACTGTCTCTCGCCTCTGTCCAGCATTTATCCCGTCTGTCCAGTATGTCCCCATGTCTCTCCCCTTTGTCCATGCCAGCCTACTCCCTCCATGTCAGCCCACCTCCCTCCATCCATCCATATCAGCCCCCTCCCTCCTCCCTCCCTCCCTCCCTCCATGTCAGCCCCCATCCTTCCATCCGTCCATGACAGACCACCTCCCTACATCCCTCCCTCCATGTCAGCCCCCATCCTTCCATCCGTCAATGTCAGCCCCCCTCCCTCCCTCCCTCCCTCCCTCCCTCCATCCATCCATATCAGCCCCCATCCCTCCCTCCCTCCCTCCCTGTCAGCCCCATCCCTCCCTCCCTCCCTCCCTGTCAGCCCCCATCCCTCCCTCCCTCCCTGTCAGCCCCCTCCCTCTATCCATCCATCCATATCAGCCCCCATCCCTCCCTCCCGGTCAGGCCCCCCTCCCTCCCTCCCTCCCTGTCAGCCCCCTCCCTCCCTCCCTCCATGTCAGCCCCCATCCTTCCATCCGTCCATGTCAGCCCCCCTACCTCCATCCATCCCTCCCTCCATGTCAGCCCCCATCCTTCCATCCGTCCATGTCAGCCCCCCTCGCTCCCTCCCTCCATCCATCCATATCAGCCCCCTCCCTCCCTCCCTCCCTGTCAGCCCCCTCCCTCCCTCCCTCCCTCCATATCAGCCCCCATCCATCCCTCCCTCCCTCCCTCCCTGTCAGCCCCCTCCCTCCCTCCCTCCCTCCATCCCTCCATCCATATCAGCCCCCATCCCTCCCTCCCTCCCTGTCAGGCCCCTCCCTCCCTCCTTCCATCCCTCCATCCATATCAGCCCCATCCCTCCCTCCCTCCATCCATCCATATCAGCCCCAATCCCTCCCTCCCTCCCTCCCTCCCTCCCTGTCAGCCCCCTCCCTCCCTCCCTCCCTCATTCCATCCTTATCAGCCCCAATCCCTCCCTCCCTGTCAGCTCCCTCCCTCCCTGTCAGCCCCCATCCTTCCATCTGTCCATGTCAGCCCCCTCCCTCCATCCATCCATCCATATCAGCCCCCTCCCTCCATGTCAGCCCCATCCTTCCATCTGTCCATGTCAGCCCCCCTCCCTCCCTCCCTCCATGTCAGCCCCATCCTTCCATCTGTCCATGTCAGCCCCCTCCATCCATATCAGCCCCCTCCCTCCATGTCAGCCCCCATCCTTCCATCTGTCCATGTCAGCCCCCTCCCTCCATCCCTCCCTCCATGTCAGCCCCACCTTCCATCTGTCCATGTCAGCCCCCCTCCCTCCATGTCAGCACCCCTCTGTCGATGTCAGCCGTGTTGCAGGTTGTCTGCCTCCCTTCTAATGCAGCCGCGGCTCTCTGCCTCTTAGGGAACCGCGGCTGTACCTGTAAAATCATTGCGGAGCCCTTCCTGTCTCGATGGGCTCCATGCAGCATTGTCCCGCCTCCAAAGGAAGTTGTTTTCCACTTCCGTTGGGGGCGGGACAATGCTGCACGGAGCCCGTCGAGACAGGAAGGGCTCCGCAACGATTTTACAAGTACAGCCGCGGTTCCCTAAAAGGCAGGGAGCCGCGGCTGCAGAAGAAGGCGGTGAGTTTGCCGGAGTTTGCTGCTGCCGCCGAGAAGCGGACTCGGCAGCAACTTGTGCACATCTTAAGTTTATTTTTAAACTTGGTGGAGGCTAAGCGACCCCCGCTAAATCCTGTGGCGACCCCCGTTGGGGTCGCGACCCACAGGTTGAGAACCGCTGTCCTAGGTGAACTCAATACCCTAGCAGACAGGCTAAACCATATCCTTCGTCCACACGAATTGACCTTGCATCAGGAGATAGCAGCTCGGATCTTCCAGACGTGGGGAACCCAACTCATAGATCTTTTTGCCACTGAAAAACACACAACTTCCTCTCTTCTGCTCCAAGGTTCTATTGCTGCACTGACAGGCTTCAGATGCCTTCCTTCGACATTGGGGACAGGGACTGCTCTACGCATTCCCACCCAAAACATTTTTCAAGCTACAGGCTTGATGATTCTCTTAGCTCCCTTTTGGCCCCGTCAACTATGGTTTCCTCTGCTTCTTTGCCTTGAGCAGACGCAACCTCTCAGCCTGGGCTGTGCACCTGAACTCATCTCTCAGGACCACGTGACACTCCTGCATCCCAATCTTCACTCCCTATGCCTGACAACATGGCTGCTGAAGGGCTAGTGCTCGCTGACCTCGACCTGCCACAGACGGTCAAAGATGTCCTCCTTGCATCACGTAAAGATTCCGCCAGGTGATCGTATGTCTTCAAGTGATGTAGGTTTGCCCTCTGGTGCTCTCCAAAGGACATTGACCCCTTTTCTTGCCTGGTGGAGTCCCTTCTACAATATCTCCTCCACTTATCCTTAACAGGTCTTAAAATTAACTCAATGAGTGTTCATCTTAGTGCTATTGTGGCCTCTCACAGACCACTGGATGGACAGGCTAGTTCCTCACACCCCTTAGTAGCACACTTCATGCGGGGACTCCTGCTGTCCAAACCACCCATTAAGCCACCTCTGGTGGCCTGGGATTTCAATGTGGTTCTCGCTCAACTTCTAAAGCCTCCTTTTGAGCCTTTAGCTACCACTTCACTTAAGTTTCTATCTTGAAAGGTCATCTTCCTCATTGCCCTTACTTCAGCTCATCACATCAGTGAACTACAGGCTCTGGTGGAAGATCTGCCCTATACCTGGTTCCACCATGACAAGGTGGTTCTGTGTACCTATCCGCATTTCCTTCCGAAGGTAGTCTCCTACTTCCATCTAAACCAGTCGGTGATCATCCCGATTTTCTTCCCTAGACCATATGCATCTCGGGCTGAAGCAGTGCTACATACCTTAGACTGCAAGCGAGTGCTGGCTTACTACTTGGATAGAACTAAAGATCACAGATCCTCCTCTCAATTATTCATCTCCTTTGATCCTAGTCACCTAGATCTACCGGTGATGAAACTTACTCAATCCAGATGTTTAGCAGATTGCATTTCATTTGCTTATACAAAAGCAGGACTCTCTTTGAAGGGTTATGCCACTGCTCATAATGTGCAGGCTATGGCAACATCTGTAGTCAATCTCCATTCAGTATCCATTGAGGAGATCTGTTGAACAGCTACCTGGTCCTCCTTTTATACTTTGCTGCACACTACTGTCTAGAAAGAGACTCCCTTTGGGACGCTGTCTGTAGCCGTGCTGTACTCCAGCACCTCTTTGGGACTTAAACTTAACTCCTTCTCGCCATCCCGGACTTCTGCAAAAGACTAGATTATTATTTGGGGAGTATCGCCTCCTCAAATCGAGTCCAATGCACACAACTCGTCCAGACTCTTTGGCTACAAATGTTTTACCTCAGGGACTGCACTGCTCTCCCCCCCCCCGACCCCCATACCAGTCTGATACCTGGCATCTGGTAAGTCCCATATGTGAAGACTGCATTCCTACTTGTTCCCTGAGATAGCGTAGTTACTCACCTGTAACAGGTGATTTCCAGGAACAACAGGAATTAGTCTTCACAACCCGCCCTGCTCCCCTAGGAGTTGTAGGGTTCTTTTGTTTTACTCTTCCTCTCAGCTATAAACTCAACTGAGGAGAGGAGTTGGGAAGGTGGGAAGGCAGGCATGCAGGCACAGTGGAGTGCTCCCAAAGGCTTTCCTATTAGATGCTAGGGAGCATGCCCGTGCAGGCTCTGTCAGTGACGTTCACGCAAATGTGAAGACTGATTCCTGCTGTTTCCAGATATCACCTGTTAGAGGTGAGTAAGTACGCTTTCCAACTCAACTTGGATCACCAATCTAAACTTAGCCCAAAAGTAGGCATCTAAAAGGGATAATTTGGTCATTTAAATGCATAAATGGCCTCTTAGAAAATCACACACAAGCTAATTAGATGAAGACTGTGCACATGTTCAAAGGACCATGTCAAAGTTTGGAATTTGGAGTATGCACGTTAATTTCATAGCATGTACTTTTACTGTGGGTGTGCACAAGGGCTGAGTGTGGGTGGAACACAGGCAAAGCATGCAAGTATGTGCAGTGAGAGCCCGCCTGAGCATCAGACAAGACTAGGCAATCACCTAGGGCAGCAGCCTCTGAGAAGCAGCAAAGAGCAGCAATGGTCAAAGCAATACAATAGATTCTGACTCCCACATAGATATGAACAACCATCAGCACTGTGTTTTACCTGTAGGATAAATGGGCATACACATATATAAAAAGCAAAATATATGTCCAGTTATGCATTTTTGCAGGTTTGTGGTGGGAGGGGTGGTGTTGTGATGCTCAGTGGGGGGACTAAAGCTGAAAGTTCACTTGGACACCCAATAACTTTGCACCAACCATTTATTTATTTATTTAACTGTATTTATATCCCGCTTTTCACCGGGTCAAAGCGGTTTAACAAAAAGGGGGGGGGGACAGTAATCAATTCTTAGGGTGGGGGGCTGTCACCGGGGAGGCCAACATTAATGATCTAGACAGACATTAAGGACTTAAACATTGGACATCAGTCTCTTAGTAGGTAGATCTGTGGGTATGTTAAAGAATCTGGAGAGGGTGTCAGTGGTGGATGTTTGTTTCTGGTCTGAGGTATTCCTGGAACAGGATGTTTTTTAGTTGTTTTCTGAATGTTGAAGGGTCTCCGTTGTTTCTGATTTGACTTAGTAGGGAGTTCCAGAGGGATGGCGCCTATAGTTCGAAGGCTCTGTTGCAGGTCCGTTGATTGTATTTAGTTCGTTCATGGGGCATGGTGAGGGTGATGCTGGTGGTTTGTCTGGTTGTTCTGTTGTGGGTGGGTTGGGGCAGTAAAGTTCGAAGCTGAGAGGTCTGCGTTTGATAGAGGGCTTTGTGGATAAGTAGGGCTGATTTGTATTTGATTCTTGCTTCGAGAGGAAGCATGTGCAGTTCTCTCAGGACTGGGGTGATGTGATCTTGTTTTTTTTGCTTTCTGGATAATTCTTGCTGTGGTATTTAAGGCAGTTCGTAGTGGGTTGGTGTGGGTGGCAGGTAGTCTGTGATAGATTATGTTGCAGTAGTCCAGGTAGGGGAGCGTCATAGCTTGCATGACTGTCCTGAAGTCCTGTGGATCAAGGAGACACCTGAGGCGTTGTACTGTTTTTGCTTTGTGGAATATTATTCCGGTAGTCTTTTTGATCTGTTGCTTGAGTGTGAGCACTTGGTCTATGATGATTCCTAAGTATTTTATTTGTGGTTGTATTTGTATTTGTGTGGTTCCTAAGTTGAGGTGTGGTGGTGGTGTAAAGTTTGGATCCTTGGTTACTATGAGGGCTTCTGGTTTTTTTAGGTTGATGGATAGGTTGTTCTTTTGTAGCCAGCTGGAGACTTCTATGAAGCAGTCTGTTAGTTGATTGTTTGTTGGGTTGGTGGTTGTGATCGGTCCATAGAGCATTATGTCATCTGCGTAGATGTGGAAGTTGATGTTATGGCACGTATGATTGAGCAGAGTGGTTGCAGGTAGATGTTAAAGAGCATGGCGGATAGTGTGGATCCTTGGGGTACTCCTAGGTGTTGCTGAAAGGGGGGGGAGGTTGCTATGCTTGTGCGGATCAGCTGTTGTCTATTGGTCAGGTAGGAGTGGAACCACTGAAGTACGACGTTGTTGATGCCAATTTCTTGGAGTCTGTGTAGGAGGATGTTGTGGGAGATGGTGTCAAAGGCTGCGGATATGTCCAGGAAGATCATAGCATAGCCAGAGTGCTTGGTCTGTGTGCCCTTGATGAGGGTGTTCATTAGTGATGTCATGAGGGTCTCGACTCCGTGGAATGGACGGAAACCATGTTGTTTCAGGTCCAGTATGTTGTTGGTATCCAGGTGATCTTGAAGTTGTTGTTGAACTATCTTCTCAATGATTTTGGCGGTGAATGGAAGACTTGCCATAGGCCTGAAGGAGGCGGGGTCAAGGGGGTCTAAGTTGTGTTTTTTTAGGGTTGGGCGGATGATGGAGGTTTTGAGGATGTCTGGCATGTGTCCTTGTCTGAGGGATTCATTAACAATGTGGGTTAGGGGCGTGCTTATGTCCTCCTTAGATTTCTTTATCCATTCTGCAGGGCATGGATCTAGTGGAGAGGTGGTAGTGTTTAGGCAAGAGATGGTGGATTCTATTTTTTCTTTGGTGATTGTTTCGAATGTGCTCCAGTCTGTGTCTATGGAAGTAGTGCGGGTTGTTCTCTCTGCATTCGGTTGTGGAATTTGAGGTTGTTGAAGCTGCTTGTATTGGCGTGCTAGTAGTTCTGGTGGGATGTTTGGTAGCTGGTTGGAGTGGTTGGGTGCTTTTGTTAGCTTCTTGACAATTTCGAAGAGCTCACGTGGTTTTTTTATTGAGGTGTTTATGATCTTCGAGTGGTAGGTCCATTTTGCTTTATCGGTTCTGTGTGGTAAGCGTCTAGTTCACTGATGTATTTTACTTTATCTTCATTTTCTCTCTGCTCTTCTGAGTTGGGTCTTTAGTCTTCATAGGTTGGGGGTGAACCATCGGTTTTTTATTAAGGTATGTCTGGTTTTGGTGCAGTTTGTCATTGCACAAGATGCAGAGGAGATCGTAGTATTCCAGTTGTGGATTAGGTCATCGATGTTGGTGGAGCTTGTTTGGAGTTTAGGTAGTATTTGCGCCAGGAAATCCTCTTTGATGAATGGTTTAAATCTTCTTGTATGTTTGTTTTCTTTGACGCTGGTGTGCTGGTAGATGAGGGAGATGCTGATGAGATAGTGGTCTGACCATGGTGCACATGTGATCTCTGGGTTTTTGTATGAGGTGGCGTTTTGGGAGTTCAGGAATATGAGGTCAAGTGTGTTTCCTTTTTCATGTGTTGGTTCGTGTATGATCTGGGTTAGGTTCATTGCTTCCATGGCATTGATGAAGGCTTTCCTAACCAGGGCTCCACACATCAAACAGGGAACTTTGCTTGAGCACAGTAGGTTGCTGAACTCTGTAACCTCCTCAGGTTCAGAAACTGCTAACACCTAATCAGGAGTTAGTGGGCCTGTTTCCTGAGTGCAGTTTAAGCCTGCATAAAAGGCTCCTGTGCCCTGCCCTTTTGAGGCTTTCCTAACCAGGGCTCCACACATCAAACAGTAAGGATTTGAGGGTTTCTTTGTTTGGTTTTTTTTATTACATTGCTAGCTCTCTGACTGGGAGCTCTTAAAAGGGTTTTGTGTATATTTTTTAAAGCAAGGTTACTTTCATTTTTGCTGTTTTAGGGGAACTTTGCTTGAGCACAGTAGGTTGCTGAACTCTGTAACCTCCTCAGGTTCAGAAACTGCTAACACATAATCAGGTGTTAGATCCCTCCCTACCCACCCAAACTCCCACCCACCCCTAGTGAGCAGTCTTGCTTTATAGGGCACCTCCCCCTTTAACAAATCACAGTGAATTGGACCAGCACATTTTGAATATAATTAAAGAGATTTAACTGCTTTTTCTCTGAAAGGACAGCTGCGAAACCAGCTGGTACTTGGTAGATCTCTCTCTTTTGCTTTGTGGCTTCTGGTTCCCACAACAGTTGCCCAAATATCACCAATCAAAGAATTACTTAGACAGCAGTTGCTTTATCTACAAAGACTTTTATTTCCAGCATCATGCAGAACAGCAAGGTCTGTCTATAGAAATGGAAGACAGCATTTTCTTCCTCTCTCTGTGAAGGGGGAAGAAAACACTGCCCACCCTTCCTCCAAAATAACTGCCTTATATACATTTCTCCCTGTATCAAATGTCTGCTTCAAATTAGCCTCAGTGAATCCATCATAACTACGTAGATGTCAGCAGGACCTCAGGGTTCTGCAACACTGTTCCCAGGGGAGAATCTCCTTACATTTGTACATCTGGACCTGCTCTTGGATTTGCTCATTTATGCATGGCCTGTGACCTTTGACCCTTCCTGTATTTTCCTTCTTCTTGGCACTAATTGAAACCAGGCAGAGAGTATTTTGTGCTCATTAGTTTGAATTCTTTGCTTGACCTGTAATTTTGCTAGGCCCCAACATTCTGCATATTTCTATCCAGAATATGGTTTCCCAGAATCCTTCCATAGCAGGCCGCATCCATTATCTTATGGCAAGCATATACTCTCATATAGCTATTGTCTTCTTGTCTGTCTTCTTGTCTTCTGTGCCATCCATCCTCCTGTGTAGTTTCACCAGGCAAGAGTTCAGTCATATAAAGCCAATATATAAGCAGACCTAACTCAAATTTCCCAACATTCTCCACTTTTTCTATTCCTTTTTCTTTTTATGTGGAGGGGCAAAAGTAATCCCACTAAGGGGCATTGATAACAATAACCATTTGAGACAGAGAGGGATGATCAAAAGGGGAAGCTTCTGGTACAGTTCTCGAAATACAACATACATGGTATCGGTGCTTGACTTATCATTCTTTGACAACAAGCAAACAGAATGGATAATACACAACAGGCAATAATTGCAAAACAAGCCATACTTAAAAGAATAAGAATGAAAGCTTTTAGGCCTCCTCCGAGTTCGGAATACCAGCAGACAACATTCTAAGAGAATGGAAGACATACAGCTTGCAATAATATTGAACACATCAAATATTCAACAAAGTGATGAAGAAAGCTTTGAAAATGTTACAGCAAAACTTGAGCTGGTGTGGGTATTGCAATTGCTGTAGCCCAAATGGCTTATAGATTTTCCCAAAAGTCCCAATCAGTCTTAATAGTCTTTATTTTCAGATAATTTGGGCCTGCTTCCCAGCAGTTTTTCAGGACTGCGTCGTGCGCTTCACCTGTCTCTGAAGTTTAAGTATAGTTGAGTTCAGAGGTCTTGGGGTGGTCTGTTCCATCTGGATTATGGCCAATTTCCTCTGCTGGAATCTATGGATTTCAATTGGTGACATGGCTCCAGGTCCCATTCAGAAGAGCAGAATCCAATATTAAATGAAAAGACTAAAATATTCTAGATTAGATTTTACAATGAGACAATGCAATGTGATAAACATCATTTCATCCACATTTACTTAAGATCATAACTATCTCATATGGTATCAACTGTGTCTCTCAGTTTGATAAACTTCTTATCTCTCCATCACTGAAGATTCATTTGCTGGCAGGAAATACTCCACCATACTTTTAACTGATCTTTACATATTAATAGATTAGACAAGTTGCAAGCACATATTCTGCAAGTTTGGCAAGTTTCAGAATTACTCCAATTTTTATTTGTGAAAATTTGTCATCAAATCATCCCTCTTTTTACCCCTGCATGTCTGGCCAGGACATACAAAGGCAAAATGAGGCAAAAAGCATCTGGAAGTACCACATGGCCAGTGTGGATGTTCCAAAGCATATCAGAGTGCAAAATGCACCTAGCCTGTCTCCAGGTGTCTATTTCCAATTGTTGAATATGTGTCGAGGCTTAAATGACTTCCTGAATTAAAGATTCTGGAGACAGCATAGTTGAATAAAATTCGCTTACATGTTCATTAGGCAAATATGTCACTTTAAATAACCTTCATCAGTTTAATGTCCATCAGAGTACCACCTCTTAATTGGCATGCTAAGAACATCAAACAATTGTTAGAAACTTAGTATTGTGGTAAACAAATAGTATATAGAAAATATAAACTTGGATTCTTCTTAATGAATATAACAACATGAGTAAACAGTGTCCTTTTGTGTTTTTTTTTCCTCACCAACTTAATTGGTATGGTTCAAAACTGGACATATGTGCTCATTCAAAATAGCAATTGTCTTAAACAATCTGAATAAAGTCCCTACAGTATAAAAATATTATTTTTGTAACATTTTTATAACAGTGGTCCCATTAGGACAAAGTATGGTTTTTAGCAAGACAGCCACATGTCTCTCTCTCACGTATGACTAGAATCCATTGTATATACTGTTCTCAGTGAGAGTGCTGAACAAGGCAAAGTAATTATCCTGAGTCTTTCATTACACTAATACTTTTGCATGTCAAGGGAGACTTCAAAGCAGTGCTTGGGCTAGCTTCACCTTACCGGCATGCTATCTTAAGAAATGCAAATGGACAACAGAACTAGACAGACATGTTAAAAAAAAAACAACAAACCTCTGTGCTGTAGGAGACTTTGTCTAATCAATTCAATTTAATGTTATTGTTTTATGTGTAAATAACTTTACAAATATTCTCATATTTTTCTGGGAACTAAGCTCCATTTTTCACCAAATTTGTTTTGCAAGTGTGTAAACTAAAGTAAATTTGTATGTCATAGTGCTACAATATAGTGTATTCCTAAAATTGAAACTTAAAAAAAATCTTTCAAAACAAAGTAAACTGTTTTCTCTGGACCCCAACATATAAAATTCAAATACAGAAAAATAGATTAATTTATCCTAAAATTCAGCAACTTCCATGTTACTGTCCTTAGTCATTAGTCATTAGCACTGAGCTTAAGAATACAAACACTCCTTTTCACATTTAAATTGAATGAAACTGGTGTCAAACGGAACTGCAAACTAAACAGTAGATCTCTCTTCCGTCCTTTAAACAAAAGTTAAAATAAAACAGTTACAGCTCTTTTGGATGTATGAACAATAAGTATGTCCTCAATATATAAAATTCAGTTTTACTTTTAATTTTGCTTGATCAAAGCCAAACATATAACTTCTCATTCACTCGGTATTCAAATCACTTCTAAGTAGCATTGTCCTGTCAGGGTCGTCAAACCCCCACTCTAAAGGGCAAAGGACAACAATTTCATGCCTTGATTATTTGATCTAACATCTGGGAGCACTTAAACACAGCAGCCCATCTGATCAGAGTAGAGAGGCTTTCCTGAGAAACTTCATTAAAGCATTCCCCCTTGGGAAATCCCAAAAAGCAATATACCTTTCAGCTTGGGAAATACAGGAACCTTAAAAAAAAACAATTAAAAAATATTTTCTTCATAATCCTATATAAGGATTTTCTCCAACAATGTAATACTAACTAAACATCTTTGCATCACAAGGTTACATATTTTCTTAACTTTTAGAGCTATTTTTCCTTGGTTACAAAATCCAGCTGTAATCTTTTTCCTTTATCAGTTTGATCTTAAATTTGTAAAGTCATAAGAACATAACAAAACTGATCTTGTATCACTGAGTCAAAACTAATTAAACAGAATTTCTTAGCATCACAACAATTTTTTCATTAATCTCAGGTTAATTAGGATCTTCCACATTTGTTAGAAAAATCAAAATAAGCTTCTCAAAAAGTAACACATTCATAGAAATTCGTTCTGCATTGTGTACAACTGCCCTATGACCTATCACAGACCCAGGCAGAGCTATTTAATCTTCTGACACACAGAGAACAGCAGACAAATTTTTCTTAACCAGGATATAAGATCCCAAATTTAAAAAATAAAACTTACACATATGGATCAGATTTATTTACTGCACACAAATATGCACAGGGGAAAAGAAACAATTTGAAATTTTCAGGCTGTACTTGTAACTATAAACTATTTTTCTTTGTTTTTCTACCAGTCAGTTCACTGCACACAATAGCTGGCAGTTCAGAATAAAACACTGTCAATTATCTGTGCGGTTTGCTTCTAAGATTCTCACTTCAGTGTACAATACATTCAGATCCCAATCCACTAACTCAGAAAATCCATTCCATGTTACAATATATTCAGACAGACAGAAGGGGAAAAAACTAGCTGTCTCAGCACATCAATTACTACAGCAGACACTAGAAGATTTTTCGTTATTTTCAATGTTCTAAAGAAGACAGGAAGGACTTGGAAGAATAGAGACAGATAAACAAACACCACTTGTCACTTGCGTTCAAGGGACTCCGGGCCAACGGTTTTACCCTCTCCAGAGACTGGGGCGTCTTACAAGCACATGAATATTGTGAAAGAAAATAAAAGCAAGCAGATACGCTCTCCAGGAATTCCACACTTAGTTCAACTTAAGCAAATAATTCTAATCAGTTCAGTTCCAGGGAACATAAAATCTACTGGAGTAGCCAGTAATGACAGGACAGTGTTTACTAAAGATTAAAACTAAAAACACAGGACAGAGTTAAATGCATTATACCTAACAGCCTATCTGATCAGAATACTGAAACTGAACTAGACCCACTCCTCCTTGGTTATTTAATGCAGCTGCAGTCAGCTCCATCATTCACTTTGATCTAGAACTTGTAAAGTAATTCATTTCAAAAAGATACTTAGAAAGCTATTCTTCAATAGATCTAATTGTCACCCTTTCTGGTCTGTGAGCACCCCAGATAAAGTGATCATCCCTGTTTTTCTATAAATATTCTCCTTAGCTGTCCCTCTTTCTAAAATCTGTAAACCTGGTGTTTTCACCGTTCGGGGACAGGGGCAAACCACTCTTTATTCACAAGGGGGGGGTAACTTCGCTTTTACAGATGGAAAATTCAGACCTTTTTATTTACAAAGGTTAGAAGTTACTTATCCAGGACTCATACAAAACATACAACTCTTGCGCTTTGTCTAAACCCAGCCAATCCCCTCGCGGGGGTATGAAAACATGGAGAAAGACACACACTCGCTTCATATCAATGATATGTACAGTCTCAATCGTACATCAATCAATCCTGGAAAAGAGACATAATGTCTGGGCAAAACTTCCTTTCCCTAATCATTCCCTAATGTTACAACTAAATACAGAGACACTCTAACAGTTCTCTTACATAACAAAATATTAATTACATACTTACCCACCACTCGAACCCGGGCAAGTCTTCTGTCCTTTCATACAGACAGGGAAACTGAACACTCACCAATAAAATCATCCTAGGGTATCAAAATCTCTCTCGACGTCACTCAGAGCGGTATTCCCATCTTCTGTACCAGCAGAAGGAATCCTCTTCTCCTAATGAGAAGGTATTCTCATCCCCTGTTTTTTGTTTTCTGTGAAAAACAGGAGGTAGTCCCTCTGACAAATAAAACTGCAGTCAGAGGAGTCCTTGGGCAATTTAGAAAATTTAGAGGGGCTTCGGCACCAATAATTGTGGCTTCTGGTTCCCACAACAGTTGCCCAAATATCACCAATCAAAGAATTACTTAGACAGCAGTTGCTTTATCTACAAAGACTTTTATTTCCAGCATCATGCAGAACAGCAAGGTCTGTCTATAGAAATGGCAGACAGCATTTTCTTCCTCTCTCTGTGAAGGGGGAAGAAAACACTGCCCACCCTTCCTCCAAAATAACTGCCTTATATACATTTCTCCCTGTATCAAATGTCTGCTTCAAATTAGCCTCAGTGAATCCATCATAACTACGTAGATGTCAGCAGGACCTCAGGGTTCTGCAACACTTTTCCCAGGGGAGAATCTCCTTACATTTGTACATCTGGACCTGCTCTTGGATTTGCTCATTTATGCATGGCCTGTGACCTTTGACCCTTCCTGTATTTTTCCTTTTTCTTGGCACTAATTGAAACCAGGCAGAGAGTATTTTGTGCTCATTAGTTTGAATTCTTTGCTTGACCTGTAATTTTGCTAGGCCCCAACATTCTGCATATTTCTATCCAGAATATGGTTTCCCAGAATCCTTCCATAGCAGGCCGCATCCATTATCTTATGGCAAGCATATACTCTCATATAGCTATTGTCTTCTTGTCTGTCTTCTTGTCTTCTGTGCCATCCATCCTCCTGTGTAGTTTCACCAGGCAAGAGTTCAGTCATATAAAGCCAATATATAAGCAGACCTAACTCAAATTTCCCAACAGCTTTAACAGATACCTAAGCTCCACAAACAAAACAATGGCTGGGAAAAATCGTAGTGCTAAAGCTGTTTCCCCCATTACAGCTTCTGCCTCGGTCCAGACAGAGGTCCTAATGCCAGTTGAAGAACCGGTTCCATGTGCAGGGTGCCTGCATGCTGAAGCTCTGAGGAAACAAGTGGAGGAACTCAGAGAGGAGGTGGCAAGGCTGAGGAGCATTCAAGACAGTGAGAAGTACATTGATGAGATGCTTCTTGCAGCAACCAGGCTCTCCAGCACAGGAGAAGATGGGTGCCAACAGAATGTCGATGGTTGGACAAAAGTCACCAGTGCCTGCAAAATCACCAATCCAACTTCTCCAGCCCTTGAAATGAAGAACCATTATGCAGCCCTGGAAGTGGAGGAGGTGAAAGCATCCCTGGAAAGGGAAGAACCAGAGTTCAAGTACCCCATAGTTGCGGAATCAGTGACCAGAAGGAAACAAAGGGTAGTGGTGGTTGGAGACTCTCTTCTGAGGGGTACTGAGGTGTCCATCTGCCGACCAGACTTGATATCCAGAGAGGTATGCTGTCTGCCTGGTGCCAAGATCCAAGATGTTACGGAGAGTTTGCCGAGACTCATCAAGCCCACTGACTATTACCCAATGTTGCTAATCCATGTTGGAACAAATGATACTGCCAGGTATACCTCGGAACATATCAAAAGTGGCTTCATGGCTCTGGGACAGAGGGTGAAGCAGGTAGGTGCACAGGTGGTGTTCTCTTCAATCCTCCCTGTTGAGGGTAAAGGCCAAGGCAGAGAGGCTCGCATCCTGGAGATGAATGCATGGCTGCGTGGATGGTGTCTTCGAGAGCGTTTTGGTTTCCTAGACCATGGGATGCTGTTCCAAGGGTTGCAGAGCAGAGATGGCATCCATCTGTCCAAGAAAGGTCAACGCATCTTTGGTAGTAGACTGGCTAATCTACTGAAGAGGGCTTTAAACTAGATTCGTTGGGATGGGTGAAGTAAGCCCCCAGGTAAGTGAAAGCCCCCAGGTAGGTGATACATTAAATACCTTTATGGAAATGGGTAACAGGGGTAACATATGGAAAGCAGTGTGTATTAATGCCCGTAGCATGGGAAATAAGATCCCTGAAGTTGAAGCTTTGGTGGGAGTGGCTGACTTGGATTTAGTGGCAGTTACAGAAACATGGTTCACAGAAAACCATGACTGGGATGTAACTATACCTGGCTATACTTTATTCAGAAAGGACAGGGTAGGAAGAAGGGGAGGAGGAGTGGCACTATATGTAAAAACTACTATTAAAGCTTTGGAATTACAGAGCTTAAAAGGGAGAGAGGAGGCATTGTGGGTTAAACTAGAAAGAGGGAAAGAGAAATCTATTTGCATTGGTGTGATATACAGACCTCCCTCACAAGAGGAAGAGGTGGACAGAGAGTTAATTGAAGACATACGCAGCATTGCTAGGAAAGGGGAAGTGCTACTGCTAGGAGATTTCAATATGCCAGATGTTGATTGGCACATTCCTGCTGCAGTATCATCTAGAAGTAAGGAGATCCTGGATTCTCTACAGGGAGAACTATTCAGGCAATTGGTAACAGACCCCACACGTAAAGGGGCCATACTGGACTTGGTGCTTACCAATGGTGAAAGTGTTTCTGATGTTGTAGTGGGAGATCATTTTGCATCCAGTGATCACCAGATGGTGTGGTTCAGTATTAGGACTAGGGCTGTTAGAATCCATTCCAAGGTGAAGATCTTAGACTTTAGGAAGACTAACTTTGCGAAGATGGGCCAATACCTCAGGGAGTCGTTAGTGGGATGGGAACAGCTGGGTGATGTAGAAAAACTGGGCAAAACTGAAAGGGGGTATTTTAAAGGCAACCAACCTTTTTGTTAAAATGGCAAATAAAGGCAAAAGGAACAGGAGACCGCTATGGTTTTCGAAGGAAGTAGCTGAAAAAGTGAAGAAAAAGAGGGAGGCCTTCATGAAATACAAGAGATCACAGAGAGAGGAAGACAGGCATCTGTATTTGGAAAAACTTAGAGAAGCTAGCAAAGTAGTCAAGAAGGCAAAGATTCAAAAGGAGGAGGAAATAGCCAATGCAATAAAATGGGGGGATAAGACATTTTTCAGATATATTAGTGAGAAGAGGAAGGGCAAAAGTGGTATTGTCAGACTCAAGGGTGTAGGGGGGGAATATGTAGAAGCTGATAAGGATAAAGCGGAATTGCTTAACAAATATTTTTGTTCTGTGTCCACAGATGAAGAACCAGGAGCAGGACCTCAGAAAACACCCACAAATAAGAACAGAAGCGAGGGACATCTTGAACAATTTTCAGAAGACTGTGTTCGTGAGAAACTAGCTCAACTTAAAGTAGACAAAGCGATGGGACCGGATGGGATACACCCTAGAATACTGAGGGAACTTGGGGACGTTCTAGCAACTCCACTGACTGACCTTTTCAATGCCTCGTTGGAGTCGGGAGTGGTGCCAAAGGACTGGAGAGAGGCTCATGTGGTGCCTTTACACAAAAGCGGAAGTAAGGATGTGGTTGAAAACTACAGGCCGGTTAGTTTAACTTCAGTGGTGAGTAAATTATTGGAAACGCTGCTGAAAGAGAAAATAGTGAGGTTTCTGGAGTCCAGCGGATTACAGGATCCGAGGCAGCATGGATTCACCAGAGGCAGGTCTTGTCAGACAAATCTGATTGATTTCTTTGACTGGGTGACCAGGGAGTTGGACCGAGGGAGAGCTCTAGATGTGGTGTATTTAGATTTCAGTAAAGCCTTTGACACTGTTCCTCACAGGCGACTTATAAACAAACTGAGCACCCTAGGGATGGACCCTAAAGTTACTGCTTGGGTTAGAAATTGGTTGGGTGGGAGGCGACAAAGAGTACAAGTAAATGGAGCTCACTCTGAGGAGAAGGATGTTACCAGTGGTGTGCCCCAGGGATCTGTCCTTGGTCCGATTCTTTTTAACATCTTTGTTAGTGATATAGCGGAAGGGCTGTTCGGTAAGGTTTGCCTCTTTGCGGATGATACCAAAATCTGCAATAGAGTAGACACCCAGGAAGGTGTAGATAACATGAAGAGGGATCTAGCTAAGCTTGACGAATGGTCTAGAATTTGGCAGCTGGGATTTAATGTTAAAAAATGTAAGGTCATGCATTTGGGCTGCAGCAATCCAAGGGAGCAATACAGTATAGGAGGTGAAGTACTTTTGTCCACTAAAGAAGAGCGGGACCTAGGCGTGGTTGTGTCTGATGATCTTAAAGTAGCTAAACAGGTAGAAAAGGCGACGGCAAAAGCTAGAAGGATGCTTGGGTGCATACGGAGAGGAATGACTAGCAGAAAAAAGGAGGTGATAATGCCTCTGTATAAGTCTTTGGTGCGACCTCATTTGGAGTATGGTGTGCAATTCTGGAGACCGCACCTTCAAAAGGATGTGAACAGGATGGAGTCGGTGCAGAGGGTTGCTACTAAAATGATTAATGGGCTTCATTATAAAGCATATGAGGACAGACTTAAGGATCTTAATATGTACACCTTAGAGGAAAGGCGGGATAGAGGTGATATGATTGAGATGTTTAAATACCTCCGTGGCATAAATGTTCAGGGAGAGAGCCTCTTTCAATTGAAAGCAAGTTCTGCTACGAGGGGACATGGGATGAGGGTGAAGGGAGATAGATTCAGGAGTGATATGCGGAAATATTTCTTTACGGAAAGAGTAGTGGATCCGTGGAATAGTCTCCCAGTGGAGGTGGTAGAGATGAGGACAGTAACTGAATTCAAAAAAGCATGGGACCAACACAGAGGATCTCTAAAGGTAAAAAGTGGACTGTTGTAGTTGTGTTATGGAAGGACAGACTAGATGGGCCTTGTGGTCTTTTTCTGTCATCATGTTTCTATGTTTCTAAGTCTTCGGCATATTTGTCCTGGAGTGTTGGGAGGTTGAGGTCTCCGAGGATTAGTTGTTCTTTTGTGGAGATAGCACTCTCTGATATGTGTTGTAATATGCCTGATAGGTCAGTGCTTGGGGTGGGCGCTTGGTAGATTAGGCATATGGAGAGGTGCTTGTTGGTGAGAGTGAGTATGTCCGCTTCATTGGTTGTTTCTGAGGCATGGTTTCTGAGGTGGAGGTAGGCTTTTGCAATGATGGCTGCTCCTCCTTCTCTGGTGTGGGCTCGAGAACAGTGATGAAGACTGTATCCATTTGGTGTTAGTTGGTTCATGAGCACAGTGTCGGTATCCATTAGCCATGTTTTGGTTATGCATAGGATGTCAATCTTTTCGGTTGTGATCAGGTCTTGGAGCATGTGGTGCTTGTTTCTGACTGAACGAGCATTTATTAGTGTGATGGAGAGAGGGTTGTTGTTTGGGAGATTGGGGGTGTGGATTGGTGTGGGTGGTGTGTGGGTGTTGCTCCATGCAGGGGGGGTTTGTTGGTGTTTGTGGTTTGGATGGTTGTGACGCTTGGTATGGGGTGGTTGGGGAGTCTGTCAGTAGTGGAGGGATAAAGGGCTAGGAATGGTGCTAGGAGGTAAATTGGGAATGGTTTATAGGTGTACCTGTGTGTCCTGGGGCTGGGTTGGGCTTCCGTGTTGGTTTCCTTAGGGCATTGGGTGTTCCTTTCTTTTTTTCGCTGTCTCTTGTGGGCTGAGGTTTCTGTGTTGGTGGTGGTTTCTTTTGTGTAGTTGCTTGCGTTTTGCTGTGTGGGCTGGTGGATGATGGCTGCTGTTGCTTTACTCCTGGTTGCATTTGTGGCTGCTTCTGTGGCCACGCCTAAGGGCCACGCCAAAGGCCCCTCTGGCGAGGCTTTCAGGCGCGGGCCCACCAGGCGCGGGCACGTCCTGCTGGGACGCCGCTCTTAAAGTGAGTTTCATTGCTCCCACTGCCCCTGTTGGGCAGGAGCTTCTGAGCGGGAGAATTTCCCGCTCAGGCGCTCTTCCCTGATTGGGGGAGCTCACAGAACAATACAATTTATGCGCATACTTGCAAAATGTAGATGTGATCATTTACACTGTCTGTACAACTGGTGTAAATAAACATGCCTTAAACTAAATCATATTTTACATAGAAACATTACGATAGAAAAAGACCAAATGGCCTATCTAGTCTGCCCTTCCATGTCAACCAGTACAACAGTCCCCTTTTTTCCTTTAGAGATCTTCTGTGTTTATCCCATGTTTTTTTTACTTCAGATACTGTCCTCATCTCCACTGGGAGAATATTCCACGCATCTACCACTCTTTCCATAAAAAAATATTTCTGCTTATTACTTCTGAGTCTATCCCCTTTCACCCTCATCCTATGTCCCCTCGTAGCAGAGCTAGCTTTCTATCGAAAAAGGCTCTCCTCCTCTGCATTTATGCCAGGGAGGTATTTAAACGTCTCAATCATATCACATCTATCCTGACTTTCCTCTAAAGTATACATATTAAGATCCTTAAGTCTGTCCTCATATGCTGTATAACGAAGACCATTAACCATTTTAGTAGCCACCCTCTGTACAGACTGCAACCTGTTTATATCCTTTTGAAGGCACGGTCTCCAGAATTGCACACAACACTCCAAAAGAGGTCGCGCCAAAGACGTATACAGAGGCACTATCATCTCCTTTCTTCTTCTGACCATTCCTTTCCCTCTACACCCAAGCATCCTTCTAGCTTTTACAGTTGCCTTTTCTACTGTTTAGCTACTTTAAGATCATTAGACACAAACACACCTAGATCCCGCTCATCTTTTGTGGACAGAAGTACTTAACCCCCTATACTATATCGCTCCCTTGGATTTCTGTACCCCAAATGCATGATCTTGCATTTTTTAACATTACATCTCAGCAGCCAAATTCTAGACTATTCTTCAAGCTTAGCGAGATCCCCCCTCATGTTATCTACACCTACCTGGGTGCCTACTCTGTTGCAGATTTTGGTATCATCCACAAAGAGGCAAACCTTACCTGACAGCCCTTCCGCAATATCACTAACAAAAATGTTAAAAAGAATCTGTCCAAGGACAGATCCTAGTGCACACCACTGGTAACCTCCTTCTCCTCAGAGTGAGCTCCATTTACCTGTACCCTTTGTCACCTCCCACTCAACCAATTTCTAACCCAAGCAGTAACCTTAGGGTCCAATCCTAGTGTGCTCAGTTTGTTTATAAGTTGTGTGTGTGGAATGGTGTCAAAGGCTTTACTGAAATCTAAATACACCACATCTAGCGCGCTCCCTCGGTCCAGCTCCCTGGTCACCCAGTCAAAGAAATCAATTAGATTTGTCTGACAAGACCTGCCTCTGGTGAATCCAGGCTGCCTTGGATCCGGTAATCTGTTGTACTCCAGAAACCTCATTATTTTCTCTGTCAGCAGCGCTTCCAATTTACTCACCACTGAGGTTAAACTAACCGGCCTATAGTTTTCAACCACATCCTTACTTCCGCTTTTGTGTAAAGGGACCACATGTGCCTCTCTCCAGTCCTCTGGCACCTCTCCTGACTCCAACAAGGCATTGAAAAGGTCAGTCAGTAGAACTGCTAGAACGTCCCCAAGTTCTTTATGTTTAGCTAGTTTCTTACGAACACAGTCTTCTGAAAATTGTTCAAGATGCTCCTCGCTTGTTCCTGTTTGTGGGTGTTTTCTGAGGTCCTGTTCCTGGTTCTTCATCTATGAACACAGAACAGAAATATTTGTTAAGTAATTCCGCTTTATCCTCATCAGCTTCTACATATTCTTCACCTTCACTCTTGAGACTGACAATACCACTTTGCCCTTACTCTTCTCACTAACATATCTGAAAAATGTTTTAGCCCCCCATTTTAATGCATTGGCTATTTCCTCCTCTTTTTGAATCTTTGCTTTCCAAATATAGATGCTTGTCTTCCTCTCTCTGTGATCTCTTGCATTTCATGAAGGCTTCCCTCCTTTTCTTCACCTTTTCAGCTACTTCTTTTGAAAAGCATAGTGGTCTTCTTTTTCTTTTACCTTTATTTACCATTTTATCAAAAAGGTTGGTTGCCCTTAAAATATCCCCTGTTTTGCCCACTGTTATCTACATCCCCCAGCTGTTCCTATCCCACTAACGACTCCCTGAGGTATTGTCCCATCTTTGCAAAGTTAGTTTTGAATGGATTTTAGAAACCCTAGTCCTAATACTGAACCACACTATATGGTGATCACTGGATGCAAAATGATCTCCCACTATAACATCAGAAACGCTTTCACCATTGGTAAGCACCAAGTCCAGTATGGCCCCTTCATGTGTGGGTTCTGTTACCATTTGCCTGAATAATTCTCTCTGCAGAGAATCCAGGATCTCCTTACTTCTAGATGATACTGCAGCAGGGATGTGCCAATCTACATCTGGCATATTGAAGTCCCCTATCAGTAGCACTTCCCCTTTCCTGGCAATGTTGTATATGTCTTCAATTAACTCTCCGTCCACTTCTTCTCCCTGTGAGGGAGGTCTGTATATCACGCCAATACAAATAGATTTATCTTTCCCTCTTTCTAGTTTAAGTGGAGGAGTGGCCTAGTGGTTGGGGCAAGGTACTTCAGGCCGGAAAGTCGGGGGTTCAAATCCCACTAGAGGACAGCAACCTTGGGCCGGAAGGACTGGGGTTTCTAGTCCCACAGGTGCTCCTTGTGGTCTTGGGCAAGCCACTTAACCCTCCATAGCCCATGTTCCCTGTAAAATAGTTCTCTCCAAGTTATAATGCCCTGTTCAATGTAATTTCAGTTTGTTCAATGTAAACCGCACTGATGCAGAATAGCGCGGTATATAAGAGAATGTAAATAAATAAATAACCCACAATGCATCCTCTCTCCCTCTTAAGCCCTGTATTTCCATAGCTTTAATATTATTTTTTACATATAATGCCACTCCTCCTCCCCTTCTTCCTACCCTGTACTTTCTGAATAAAGCATAGCCTGGTATAGTCACATCCCAGTCATGGTTGTCTGTGAACCATGTCTCTGATACTGCCGCTAAATCCAAGTCAGCCTCTCCAATTAAAGCCTCAACATCTGAGATCTTATTTTCCTTGCTACGGGCATTTATACACACTGTTTTCCATATGTTGCCCTTTTTACCAATTTCCATAAAGGTATTTAATGTTTCACTTACCTGGAGGCTTTCTTCACCCATCCCCAATGAATCTAGTTTAAAGCCCTTTTCAGTAGGTTAGCCAGTCTGCTACTGAAGATACGTTGACCCTTCTTGGACAGACGGACGCCTTCTCTGCTCTACAACCCTTTGAACAGCATCCAGTGGTACAGAAAATCAAAATGATCTCGATGATACCATCCACACAGCCATGCATTTATCTCCTGCAGGCGAGCTTCTCTGCCTTGGCCTTTACCCTCAACAGGGAGGATTGAAGAGAACACCACCTGCCCCCTGTCTGCTTTACCCTCTGTCCCAGAGCCATGGAGTCACTTTTGATACACTCAGAAGGATACCTGGCAGTATCATTTGTGCTGACATGGATGAGCAACATTGGGTAATTGCCAAGATTCATCAAGCCCACTGACTAACTCTCCGTATATCTCAGATTTTGACACCTGGCAGACAGCATACCTCTCTGAACTTCAAGTCTGGTCGGCAGATGGACGCCTCAGTAACCCTCAGAAGAGAGTCACCAACCACCACTACCCTTCGCTTTCTTGTGATCACTGATTCTGCAACTTTGGGGTGCTAGAGCTCTGGTTCTTCCCTTTCCAGGAATGCTTTCACCTCCTCCACTTCCAGGGCTGCAAAATGGTTCTTCAATTCAAGGACTAGAGGGTTTGGATTGGCTATTCTGCATGCCCTGGAGACTCGTGTCCAGTCTCCGTCATTCTGTAGGCTGTCATCTTCGACTCTGCTGGAGAACTTGGATGTTTCACAGAGCATCTCATCTATGTACTTCTCACTATCTTGAATGCTCCTCAGCCTCACAACCTCTTCTTTGAGCTCCTCCACTTGTTTCCGGAGAGCTTCAGCATGCAGGCATCCTGCATATGGAATCAATCCTTCAACTGGCATTGGGATCTCTGTCTGGACAGAGGCAGAAGCTGTAACGGGGGCAACAGCTTTGGTGATATGATTTTCCCCAGCCATTGTTCAGTTGATGGAGCTTAGGCACCTGTTGATGCAAAAGAGAGAGAGACCTACCAAAGTTATCCTTTCAGAGAAAAAACAGCTAACCTCTTTTAAGTGTGTTCTAAATCTGCTGTTCCAAGACCCTGTGTGTAGCTAATTGGGGAGGTGCCCTATAAAGCAAGACTGCTCACATGGGGTGGGAGAGAGTTCTTGGGGGGGGGGGGGGTAGGGAAGGAACTAACACCTGATGAGGTGTCAGTAGCTTCAAAGAGCTGAGAAAGATACTATAGCACCAAAAGAATGTAACTGTGTTTTAAAATGTACCAAAACCCTTTTAAGAGTTCTCAAGCAGAGAGCTAGTAATTAAAAAGCCACACTCTCTTACCTTTGCTTGGAATGCAGAGCCCCTGTTAGAAATGCCTCAACTGTGCAAGGGTCTGAAGACTTTTATGCAGCCCTCAGCTGCTTTCAGTACTTTCACATGCTAATCAGGTCCACTAACTCCTGATGAGGTGTCAGCTTCAAAGAGCTGAGAAAGATATTAAAAGCAGAGTTTTAAACCTACACCACTAAAGAAAATATTTCCCCTTTTGAACTATAGCACCAAAAAGAATGTAACTTTGTTTTTAAAATGTACCAAAACCCTTTTAAGAGCTCTCAGGCAGAGAGCTAATAATTAAAAAGCCACACACTCTTACCTTTGCTTGGAATGCAGAGCCTCTGTTAGGAGTACCTCTCTGTTAGGAATTTTTGGTCACTTATGCTAGTATTTTAGAAAGAATGCAGAGGGGGGTAGATGGGAGGAGTGCTCCAAAGTCCTAAGTGGACTTTGTAGTTTGGAACACTACAGGGGATTTTAAGATGTAGGATGCATATCTGTTAAAGGTCCTACACTCTCTTTGACATTGTCCTTTTAACATGTGCAGTCTTCATCTAATTAGCATGGAGGCCAATTCCAATCAGGGCAGTCCGGGCCGTTCAGACGTCCGGAATCTGGACAGCCCGGATATGCACCCAATTCTGCTCCCACGAGAGCTAGATGGCCCTGCTTGGGCAGAATCGTGGAATAGGTCCTTGATTTCCTGGATGTGCCCTGATTCAGGCCCGCTAGACGTGCAAAAATCCACCCAGCTAGCCCAGCCAGGCTCCTGCATGGAGCCACAGTGCTGTGGCATCCCATCGCCATGGCACCGCAGCTGCATGCAGGAGCCCCGGTCACCCGCACTACCTGCAATGGTCTTTTTCCCAACTGCTCGACCTCCGATCGAGCCTTCTGGGGCTGGGATTGGACTGCGGGGAACCCCTCCCCTGCTCACTTTGTACTGGGGTCCCTGCATGGATGTCCTCCGCTGTCGGAAGGGACTTATTCCACCTCCGAGATGGAATAAGTCCCCCATCTAAGTCACCCAGCCTGGACGTACAAGGCTGTCACTGGAATTGGCCTTGGATGTCCGGGTCGAGCGCCCTGTCTTTGCCCCTCTTCCAGCCTGCCACCATCCAGAACTCCACGCACATCTCGGTTGTACATGTAGGGAGTTCTGCAACCGGCATCGGGCCAAAGGGTTTAGTGGGGATGTATGTCCAAAACAGACGTACATCCCTGCTAAATGTTAATCAGAATCTATCCCTTAGTGAATTTATATTTTATTTATTTATTTATTTACGTTTCTTATATACCGCGCTATTAAGATCAGTGCGGTTTACAGCGAACAGAACGATGGTGCACTTGTGAGAACACATAGTGCTTACAATGAACAGGGCAATAACATAGTTTACAGCGAAAACAGAACAATAGTCAAATGTAACAAAACCATTGTGCTTAAAATGAACCATGAACAGGGTAATAACATGGGTAAGAACTTGGTTGAAACTATCTACAAAACATTTACAAAGTTCAAACTATCTACAGATCATTTACAAAAGTTAAAGTATCCTATTGAGTAGGCTAGATGGAATAATAGGTTTAAGCCCAGGGAGGGCTAGCTGGGTGGATTTTTGCACGTCTAGCAGGCCTGAATAGGATGTATGTGCTGTTTTCCGCATTCACACACAAAAAAAATATTTGTGTATGTTAAAATAGTTTTCATATTAGCAACAGCAGCAGCAATAAAGTAATTCTTGCTTATTGAAAGTCTTCTTCTACTGCATTATAGCAATCAGACTCTTAGTATAGGGTTTGTACTATACTAGCACCTTTGTTTAAAGCTGATCTCAGCATTCGTTTTGTACATTATGGCAAGAAATGTCTCATTAAAAAAGAGCATTTATCACATACTTCAACAAATCGTGTAGCAAGATTTCGGAAATCTCATATTTCACAGAGGAAGAACTGTATCATATGTGTATTCAAAATTTATGATCATTTTTCTCTGGGAGAAAATTACTTTGACACAGCAGAAAGAATGGGATGAAGCAGTGATTCATAGTATAATGCAAATGTCGGGTCTTAGTAGTTGTAATTTGTGAAAATGAGCATTAATTGTTCACATTTTGACATTATCACCACAGTAACACTTTCTGACAATCTACTCTGTGTTTTCATAACATCCATATCTAAAATACAGTATCTTAAAATCCAGTGGGTCAGTATTTAAACCCCAGAGTCAACGTTTTTTATTCAGCTTGCATTGGTCAATATTTTTAAACACCAGCCGCCACAGGCAAAAGTGAAACCAGATAGTCAGTGGAAGTGCCCGGGTAGCGGCTTCTGCTGAATATCTGGTTTCAGGAACTTCAGGAAGTTGGTCACAGCTTACCTTAGAAGCACAGGACAGGGTACTGTGTAGCACCCTCTTTTAATAAGTCTTATTTCCCTCCCTCCCTCCCTCCCTCCACAACACCCACACCCCTGGGATAATCATAGCTTTATAGGTACTTACACATCTTAAAGGAAAGGAGCTGCTCTCAGGTGCAGCTCTTTATCCAAATCAGTCATACATTAAGGAATTGAGATTAATTAAGCTTCAGCTGAACAAGGTATATTAAACGTATTAGGTACACTTTTATTAATGTAAGTATCCACAGCAACCCTTAGTAAGTAAAGCTGGGTTTAAAAAAGGTTTGGACAAGTTCCTGGAGGAAAGATCCATAGACCATTATTAAAAAGGGATCCAGGGTATCAATGCTTGACCCAATTCAAGCATTGTGTTACCTGTGTCTTTTGGGGAAGGTGCTAGGTACGTTTGACCTAGATTGGCCATTGTTGGAAACAGGATACTGAGCTTGATGGACCTTGGTCTGACCCAGTATGGCCTATCTTATGTTCTTATTCAGGCACTATACAAGTAGCCAGACCGTAGAAAATTAGGCCTAATTTATTTTGGCCTAACTATATGCCGTCACTTATCTAATTAGTGCACTGAAAATCACTGCTAACCAGATAAGTGCTTGCTCCATCCATAGACCTCCCCAGCACTATTTGAATTGTGCCACAACAGTTGGAGGGAATATTCAGCCGTACGATCTGAATAGTACCACTGAATATTGGGCTCAGCAGGGTTTATCCAGTTAGCAGGTCCTTTAGCTGCTTTGCTATATGGATAGTGGCTTAATATCACCAACTCTCCAGTTAGGCGGAACATCCATGTTGTGCCCTGACACTATCCTGATAGTGCAGAGGTGGTCTGTAAGAATTTTCAGTGGCACTATGGGGCCCTTTAACTAAAGTGCACTAAACAGTTAATGTGCATTTTCACGTATGGTAACTGTGCTCAAGGAGCCATGATAACTGTTACGACAAGGGAATGACAGTTATTGCGTTTTGATTCACGCAGTAAATGCCAGTCATGCATTTGGGTGATGAATAGGGGAGAGTGTGCACGGAAAGCACATAGCAGTTAGTGCGGGAGGCATATTGCGCACTATATCAGTATTGCAATTAACATGGGTGCGGCTAAGGCCACTTTAATAGGTAAGATTAGGCACGCCTGAAGTATTTTCTCCTTGAGTTAGGGTACACATCTGTGCATTAAGTATTGGGAATCTGCTGGTCATGCCTCTGACAGACAATTACTGTGAAGGCTTTGCACTTAATGCACGTTAGTTTAAGTAACATAGTAACATGTGTGATGAAGAAGCCCATACTGAACATATGGAAGTAGAAGAAAAGGGTGAGTTTACCTTTAAACAAACTGACAGTCAGGCTGCACACACGTTTCAGCGTTTGCAAGAGAGAGGCAAGCATAGGGAAACAGGAGCTAGGCTGACACACCCAAGCTCTGACGTAACTGCAAGCCTGGAACCTAATTTCACACACCTGTTCAGGAAGGCAGACCCAAGGCTCAGGGAACAGGAATATAAACCCGGGCTAGGAGAAAGCAAGGCAAGAAGAGAAGGAGTTGGTGATTGGAGTCTCGCTGAGAGAGCCGGTAATAGTGTTGATGAGAGTATTAACTGGAGAGGTGGTTGGAGAGACGGTTGGAGAAGAGCTGGGAGGAGACCTTTGAGGAAACCCTGCTGCAGTTCTGGAATTGAAGCAGACAGAGCAGAAGGAGAGAAGGGACAGACTGCTGTCAGAAACCTGCCTAGAGGGAGAGAGCAGAGAGACCTTCAGACCTCATTACCAGATAAAAAGCTTCAAGGAGCTCACAGGTGGGAACCTAGCACTAAACCCAGGAGTTTGCAAAGCTCAGTTTGGGACTGGGAACCAGAGCAGTGCTCCAGACAAGAACTCCAAACAGGGAATCATAGAGTGTTTCCCTACAGCTGGAAAAAGATAGCTGAGCAAAGCCAGAGAGGAATCTCCACAACCTCAGGTATTTCCAATCCTTACCATATAGAACTGTGCCCAAAGGAAGCACCAGAAGTCTTAGGGGGAAATTATCCTAAGCCGTATAATAACAGCTTAAAGCCAAACTCCCTAGTTCCAGAGTTTGAAGAGATGCAACAGGACTTTAATGAGAGTGACTCAGCAGAAGTGCCTATGGACTGTACACTGTGCTTGGCAGATGATATAGAATCCCTTTGCTAAATGTGTATGAGGGAGCTGAGTGTGAACAAAGGGAAAGAAGATATTTTTCTTTGTGAGAAGAAGCTGTTATGTTTTCTATCTGTTACATGTGATATGCATTGCACGTTTTGTGAGCAAAGAGTGTGAAGCTCAATCAGTTTAGGTTCTGTAAATATCCTCGAGCAAACACCTGAAGAGTATCCTGATTTAATCTGCACTGAATCTTTTTGTTGGGGAATAAATTCTTGTCATTTTGCCTTACCACTGGTCTCACAACTATTTCCTTATCAGACGGCAAAAGAACTACCACTCTCAGCAGGCATAGCGGGAGCAAAAACTTTTATCTTACCTTCTGCAAGGAGCATATAATGGCAACCCCAACCCTCTGAGCCCTAGGCGGAGGGCTGGGGCTTGACACATGGTATATGATGGCAGATAAAGACCAGTATGGTCCATCTAGTCTGCCCAGCAAGGCGGCAAGAGTAGGTGCACCTGCCGCTCCTTGCAGGTCACCTCTTCCCATGCCTTTGTTTAGAGGTGTACCCACCGCTCTGTGTAAGTCACCCCTATTTGTTCAGATATAAGAGATAGTTATGCTTATTTTGATTTTATCCTGTTGCTATCAAGGGATCCACTATGTCTGTCCCATGTCATTTTGAATTCTGTCGCTGTGTTTGCCCCCACCACTTCCATCGGGAGGGCATTCCAAGCATCCACCACTCTTTCAGTGAAAAAGTATTTTTTGACATTACCTTTCAGTTTACCCCCTTGCAGCTTCATGTAATGCCCTCTAGTTGTACAGCTTCCCTGTCTTTGGAAGAGGTTTGTTTGCCAATTAATACTCTTTAAGTATTTAAAGGTCTGAATCATATCTCCCCTGTCCTCCATATTTAGGTCTTCAAGTCTCTTCTCATAAGTCTTCTGATGCAGGCTCCAAATCATTTGCTCGCCTTCTTCTGAACCGCTTCCAGTCTTTTTATATCCTTTGCGAGATACGTTCTCCAAAACTGAACACAATATTCCAAGTGAGGCCTCACCAACGACTTGTACAGTGGCATTAGTACCTCTTCCTTTCTGCTGGTAATTCCTCTCTGTATGCAACCCAGCATCCTTCTGGCTTTTGCCACCACCTTGTCACACCGTTTCGCCACCTTGAAATCATCAGAAACATTCACACCAAGGTCTTTCTCCTGGTCCGTGCATATCAATCTCTTGTCCCCTATTGCATACAATTCCCTTGCATTTCTGCATCCCAAGTGCATTACACTGCACTTCTTCACATTAAATCTTAACTGCCAAGAATTAGACCATTTTTCCAGCTTTTGTAGATCTTTCCTCATGTTCCCCACTCCCTGAGGAGAGTTCACTCTGTTGCAAATTTTGGTGTCACCTGCAAAAAGACAGACTTTTCAATTCAGCCTTTCGGCAATATCACTCACGAATATATTGAACAGTACCGGTCCCAAGACCGAACCCTGGGTCACACCGCTAATCACCTTCCTTTCATCCGAGTGAGTTCCGTTTACCGTCATCTTCTGTTGTCTGTCAGTCAACCAATTTCTGATCCAGTTCACCATCTTGGGACCCATCCCCAAGCTGTTGAGTTTATTGATATGCTTCCTATGAGGAAAAGTACTAAATACATGTTAAGTGCAAAAACCTAACACACTTTAGTAAAAGGGCCCCTATATGTATAGCACCACTGAAAATTCACGGTCTTTATATTTATATTTATTAATGTTATGTACTGTAACATCACAGATGCACATAAGCCCTCACAGCCCGACAAGCTGCAAACCAAGTGAGGGACAGATGGACAGGCCTCAACCGAGGTGCCAGACCAAGATAAACCACCTTTCTGGGCAGCAGCAGAATGAGACTATGTTGGCGGCGGAGGATCACATTTCTGTGACAACAGCAACAGCACTAGAATTACCTGCGTGGAAGAAAGGCCTGCCAATCTACTTCCGTATCTTGCCAAGAAAACCTAATGGATAGTCGCAACAAAACAAATTGCACTATAGTGCTGGAAGATGAGACCCCCAGTTTGGAAGGCATTCAACTGGCTACTGGGGAGGAGCTGAAGACTTCAGAATAAAGCCAGCATTTATGATGTGGTTGGATCAAAGCCCTTGGGACATCTAACTGTTGATATAGCTGTGCATGAAATGAGAGTCAGAAGCTGCAAAGATGTCTTACATATTGGGACATGGAATGTACAAAGCATGGACCAAGGGAAGTTGGAGGTGGTCAAGAATGAAATAGAACATGTACAGCTCAATCTGTTGGATGTCAGCAAACTGAAATGGACTGGCATCGGACACTTTGCATCTGATGATTACATGGTCTACTATGCTGGAAATGAAAGACAAAGAAGAAATGCTGTTGCATTTATAATTAAGAAGAAACTTACAAGAACTGTAATGAAATACAATGTACTCAGTGAACGCTTAATTTCTATTCATCTACGACGAATGCCCATCAACACAACTATTATTCAAGTATATGTCCTGAGAACAGCTGAGGAAGAGGATGAAGTTGATGAGTTCTATGAACAAGTACAAGCTGAAATTGACAAAATATGCAAACAGGATATCCTAATAGTCATGGGTGACTAGAACGCAAAGGTTGGCAATAAAGAAGGCAAAGTGGTTGGAAAATATGGACTTGGCAACAGAAATGAAGTTGGAGAAAGACTGATAGAATTCTGCAGGACCAACGGTCTATTCATCTCAAACTTTCTTCCAGTAACACAAGCGGCGACTTTACACATGGACTTTACCCAGTAGATTGTACAAAAATCAAATTGACTACATCTGTGGAAGTCAATAATGGAAAAGCTCTATAATATCAACAAAGACAAAACCTGGAGCTGACATCACCAACTACTAGTATGCAAACTCAAAATAAAGTTGAAAAAAGAGCAAACCACTCATGAATGTAGCAAAATATGACCCTGAGAATATACCTCCGGAATTTAAAGAATGCCTACAAAATTGATTTGCTGCTTTAGATACAAATGACAGAACTCCGGAAGAATTATGCAATGACATCAAGAAGGTTGTGTTGGAAGAAAAAAAAGTGAGAAAGCAAAAATGGCCGAAATGGATGAACGAAGAAACTCTGAAAATTGCCAAGAAAAGCAGAGAAGCTAAAGCCAGAGGAGAAAAAGAGGCAATCCCAGAACTCAACAGAGATTTTCAACATGCAGCAAGACAAGACAAGGAGATGTTCTACAATGACGCATTCAAGGAAATAAAAGCAGAAGCTATTAGAGGAAAAAAAAGATCGACTTTCCTAAAGCTATGAGAGTTAAAGAAAAAATTCCAGCCTCAAATTGGAATGTTACAAGATGCTCAAGGATCCATGTTGAATGATGCTGAGAAGATCAAGAAAAGATGGAAAGAATATACAGAGTCATTATACCATAAAGATCAAGTAGACCCCAATTCAAAGAAAGGTGATCCAATTGACTGTGGAAATTATCGCACAATCGCTCTGATTCCACATGCCAGCAAGATTCTGCTCAAGATTATTTAGCAGAGACTACAACCATGCCTGGAATGAGAACTGCCTGAAGTGCAAGTAAGGTTCCGGAAAGAGCGAGGAATGAGAGACATCGTTTGCGGATGTGAGAAGGATCCTTGAAAAGATAAAAGAATACCAAAAGGATATGACTACACCAAGGCTTTTGAAATTCTGGGCCACATTAAGAAGCATGGGTATAACAGAACACCTGATCGTTCTCTTGCACAATCTTTACATTGATCAAGAAACAACAGTTCAAACAGAACAAGGAGAAACAGAATGGTTTAAAATCAGCAAAGGTGTACGTCAAGGCTACATACTTTCCCCCTGCTTGTTTAATTTATATGCAGAACAAATTATTAGAGAAGTAGGACTATATGAAGACAACCGATGTATGAAGATTGGTGGAAGACTCATCAACAACCTTCACTATGCTGATGGTACTACATTACTGGCTGAAAATGAAGACGATCTGAAACATTTGCTTCTCAAGATCAAGGAACAAAGTGTTAAAATGGGCGTGCACCTTTTTGTAAAGAAAACAAAAGTCCAGACAACTGGCAAAATCAATAAGTTCATCGTTGATGAAGAAGAAATTCAAATAGTGGACAACTTTAACTTACTTGGATCAACTATCAATAAAGAAACAACAAGCAGCCAAGAGATCCGACAACACATTGCTCTTGGCAGAATGGCTATGAAGGACTTAGACAAGATTTTCAAGAGCAGAAATGTCTCTATCCATACAAAGATTCAACTTGTTCAAGCCATGGTATTTTCGATAACTTCATATGGATGCGAAAGTTGGACAGTGAAAAAGATAGACAGGAAGAAAATCTATGCCTTTGAATTATGGTTCTGGCAACAAATTCTGTGTATACCATGGACTGCCCGAAGGTCAAACCAGTCAGTATTAGAGGAGATCAAACCTAAGCTTTCTTTAGAAGCTCAGATAAGATTTCAACTTTCATATTTTGGACATATCATGCGAAGAGAGAGATCATTAGAGAAAGACAAGAGAGAGATCATTAGAGAAAGACACCATGCTTGGCAGGTAGAAGGTCAATGCAAAAAAGGAAGGCCAGCAATGAGATGGACTGATACAATAACAGTAGCTATGGGTGCCACTCTGCCATCAATGGCCTGACTGAAGATTGAATGCAGTTTAGAACAACTATCCAGAGGGTTGCCATGAGTCGACACTGACTCGACAACACTTAACAACAACAACAAAATCTGAGAAAATCTATACATTCTACATTCAGCAAGTGCCACTAAACTTATAAAACCTCTTGAATTTTGGGGCAAGGGCTTTATTCAGGCAGTATGGGCTGGTAGTGAGTATGTCATCTTTTCCTCTGCCTGCTTAAAGTGCCTCATGGAAATGAAATACCAAAGTTTTTCTCCGCTTTGTTCTCCTTCCAGCAGCTTCCAGCCAAACCTGACAGGCCTATGGGAGGAGACGTATCTTCGTCAGCCAGTTTCTTTGGGTCTATCAGAGAAGCAGTGTCTTCAGTTATTCATATTGGTTGGAAATGCTGATTCTCCCATGGGCCCATGGGGTTGGTTGGGGACCACTAGGAGGGAAGCAAGACAGAGCTGAGCAAAACTGTAGGGCTTCATATCAGAGAAGAGCTAGTGTATCATGTTGTTCCTGGCTAGCCTGACAGTAAGCGTGGAGGTAAGAGAGAGGGGATTTAACTTATATAGTGGTTGGAAGAACTTAGAGAAGAGAAAGGGTTCTCTGTTTGTCTCACCAATCTCCTCTTTGCAGACAGGCTGGACCACCTCTCTCTTTCCCTGTAGGCTCAGCATCAGACCTCTTCTTTCCCTCAAGAGATGAAATTGGGCCCTTGTGGAAAGAAAGAGGGGATAAAATCTGCCTGCTGGGAGGAGGGTGGGGTGAGGAGAAAGGGGGGAGGGAGGTGTTATGCTAAGGCTATTGAGTCCCTGTTGTCCTCCTTTTGTGTGTAGAGGGAGATGTCATATGTTGGAACCAAAAAGCCCCCACATTCATTTATGTGGGGGTGGTCTAATTTTGGGGCCACTTAGCCAAGGAAAGATTAGGCAAAGAAAGAGAAATAGTTTTGTTTCTATACCTTCACTGTAGGGCTGCTTATAGAATCTGTTTCCTTGGGGATTCCAGTTCAGATTTTACCTATTTGGTTAGAGGCCAATTCTACTTTGCACGTCCTGCCCCTGTAGGGCCTGTCAGAATCGGGGCGTGAAGCGGTAGCACCCGATTCTGATCCTGCGGGGGCTGGACGTGCCCATGGGATCAGAATCTGGTCTACCGGCCTGAACATGCAGGCCGTGCCATGATTCTGTCAGGCCGGATGCCCAGCAGATTCCTGGCTAGCCCAGTCAGGCTCCTGAATGGAGCGGCAGTGGCATGTCGACCTGTTGCCATGCCACCACCGCTCCATTCAGGAGCCGCAATCACCAGTCGACAGAAAAACCTGTGTTTCCCCACAGCCCAAACCCCAATTGGGCCTTGCAAGGCCAGAGTCAGGCTACAGGGAACTACCTGCGCTTCCTCAACTTGTCCCCCCAATCCTGCATCGCAATCCCCCTCTGTCTAGGGGACGTATTCCACCTTGAAGACCCTGAATGTACCGGGCAAACCTCTGAATCAGTCTTGTACGTCGGGGGTCAGTCGCTGCCTGCCCTCACTCCCCCCCTCTGCCCACACTTTTCTGCCCATGAACAGAGTTCCCCGCACAACTTGACTATACGTGCGGGGAGCTCTGTCCCCAGCAGCACGATCCAGGCATTTAGCTAAATGAGGATTGGAATGACCCCCTTAAACTCTATTCATATTCTGAATTTCTGAACAATATGAGGTATTCTGCTAAAGCTTAGTTTCGCTGTAGAGATCAATAGCAGTCATGCTTGTTACCAGTAACAGGCATATTGATATTCTAAGGAGTGCTATAGTATTTGCAATGCTGCCTTTTCATAGACTTTATGATCAATTACAAGGGATGTGCCTACTCTGTGGGCAGTGTCCTAGATAGTGCTTCTCAATCCAGTCCTTGGGGCACACTTAGGCCCATCGGGTTTTCAGAATTCCCACAATGAATATGCATGAAATAGATTTGCATACAGTGAAGGCAGTACATGCAGATTTATCTCATGCATATTCATTGTGGGAATCCTGAAAGCCCAATGAGCCTAGGTATGCGCTAAGGCTGAGTTGAGAAGCACTGCTCTAGTTGGTCACCCCACCTCTTAAGGATGACCCTGCATTTGAGTACCGCTACATTTTTTCCTCAAAAAATAACACTGCTAAAATCTGATTTGGATCTGATTTGTTATCTCCCTTTCTAAAGTGCAGTTGGCATGAATAAAGTACATAAAATGTAGCATGCATTTTTCATTTTATTTTTCAGAATATAAAAATAGCAACCTTGCCAAAGGCACTCAGGGTAGTTATTTGAATTAGCCAATTATTTTGCCTATCCTAACCTATTTTGTAACCTAAATTCTAAAGATGTGCACTGGCAAAAATTGTAAGTTTGATTGGCTTTTTTCCCAATTGTTGACTTTTTTCCAGTTCCTTTCACGCAATTGTGTTAAGAAAAAAAATTGAATGCACCCTAATTCAGAGGTTAATGTGTGTTAAATTGATTTTGCGCACACTAAATATTTTCAAGCGCACTAATGAACCAAATGTATGCAACGAGTGGACATCTCTACTAAGTTCGTTTAATTAACATTCAAGAAAATCACACATTTCAATTAAGTTACATAAACAGTTTATTTTGGTTTGTGAAAGTAAATCTTAACAAGATTGAAAAGATGGAATCATAGACCCCACAGAGTTTACAGAATTCCTCTAGCTTCATCATTTACCTCGTCTTCATCTCCCTTCTCTCTTTCGCACTAACCTCCTCTCTTTCCACTTCATATTTATCTGCTAGGAACCTCATCCAACTCCCTGATCTGGTCTTCCTTCTTAAAGTATGATTGTCAACTCCCTTTAGGATCAAACTCTCAATTTTCAAATTTCATCAAAATCCATCCACTGGTTTTTCCATTGATAATAGGTCAGAGACAGGCAGACAGATGGATGCAACCTGCTCATAAGAAATTATTTTAGGGGCTGATATTCAAAAGATTTGTCTAGTTAATTTGGGGGTTTTAAATTTACTGTCCTAATGATTTGCTTGTTTTTTATCTCAACACCTCAGGGGGTCATTCCGAACAGCGAATAGTGGGGATGGACATCCCATTTGGACATCCATCCCTGCTGTTCGTTCCCCTGCAGCCCTGGCTAAAAACTCTCCGTATGAACAGCACATTTCTATGGGGAGGCCTAGACAGGGGCGGGAGGGAGCATTCCTGAGGCAGAGAAAGAGCAGGGCATGGGCGGGCTGCGACCCCGGACGTACAGAGCCGATTAAGAGGTTGTCCCTGTATGTCCAGTGCTGTGAACATAGACGGGGGACTTATTCCACTGCAGAGGTGGAATAAGTCCCCCTGGATGTCGGAGGATCATGCTGTCGGGCCCGAACAAAAAGGTAGGGGGTGAAGTAAGTTCCCTGCAGCCAGACCCTGCCAATGGGAGGCTGGATCGAGGATCCGGCTGTGGGAAAAGAAGGAAATCAGAGGCGGCCAGCATTCTTGGCTCCTAAATGGAGCCGTGTTGCCATGGCGATGAGACGCCAAGGCACCGCGGCTACATTCAGGAGCCTGACTGAGATAGCTGGGCATGTCGCTGGGCATGCAGGCCAATCAGAATAGGGACCTGACCTGCACGTTCAGGCTGTAGACCCGATTCTGATCCCGCAGGCATGTCTAGCCTCCACGGGATCAGAATCAGGTCTGCCTCTGGGGGTCCTGATTCTGATCAGCCACACAGGGGGCTGGATGACCAGATTAGAATGTGCATCTCAGTGTCTGTCTTGAAAATAACCAAGATAACCAACTGAAAGGAGGAATCAAACGTGCTCCAGGGCATGTTTCTTTGAACCAGATAATGCTGATATTTAGTGTTATCTGATTGAAGATAACCAAGTTAGACTGATCAAATAAAATTTCTGTCCTAAGGTTATTGGGACAGTTAAGAAAAAACTAAAAGGAGCAGCTGCAAAGATTAAAGATTTACATCAAGCATGGGCGTAGTTTAATAATAGTATCTTGGAAGCCCAGACCAGCTGCATTTCACACTTTAAGAAAGGTGGAAGGAAGTCCAAAAAACTGCCAGCATGGTTTAAAGGTGAGGTCAGAGAGGCTGTTGTAGCCAAAAATATATCTTTCAGGAAATGGAAAAAGGAGCCAAATGACGAAAACTGGAAACAACATAAGCACTGGCAAGTTAGATGCAAGGCATTGTTAAGGCAAGCAAAGAGAGAATTTGAGAAGAAGCTTGCTGTGGAAGCAAAAATGCATAATAAAGGCTTTTTCAAAGTACATTCTTAGCCTGTGAGAGAGTCAGTTGGACCATTATATGATAGAGGGGTAAAAGGAGCATTAAGAGGGGACAAGGCCGTAGTGGAGAGACTGAATGTATTCTTTGCTTCGGTCTTTACTGAAGAAGATGTAGGAAAGTTTGACTGAAATGCTATTTAAAGGTGATGCGTTGGAAGAATTGAAAGAAATATCGATAAACCAAGAAGATATATTACAACTATTTGATAAACAAAACAGTAGCAAATCATCTAGACCAGATGGTATACATCCAAGGGTGTGGAAAGAACCGAAATATGAGATTGCAGACCTACTATTAGTAATCTGTGAACTATCATTAAAATCACCTGTAGTACCTGAAGACTGGTGAATGGCCAATGTGATGCCAATTTTTAAAAAGGGTTCCAGGGGTGATCTGGGAAACTACAGGCTAGTGAGCCTGACATCAGTGCTAGGCAAAATGGTAGAAACCATTGTAAAGAACAAAATTACTGAACATGTAGATAGCCATGGTTTAATGGGAGAAAGCCAACATGACTTTAGCTAAAGAAGGTCTTGTCTTACTAATCTTATATTTTTTTGAAGGTGAGAATAAACAGGTAGGCAAAGATGAGCCAGTCGATCTAGTATATCTGGATTTTCAGAAAGTCTTTGACAAGGTCTCTCATGAGAGACTCTTGGCGAAGTTAAAAGGTCCTGGGATAGGAGGAGGTGTACTATTGTGGATCAGGAACTGGTTAAAAGATAGAAAGCAGAGGATAGGGCTGAATGGCCAATTTTTCCAATAGAAAAAGGTGAATAGTGGAGTACCCCAGGGATCTGTACTGGGTTCGCTGCTTTTTAACAGATTCATTAATGACCTGGAAATGGAAATAATGAGTGAGATGATCAAATTTGCAGATGACACAAAAATATTCAAAGTTGTTAAAACCCAGGAGGATTGTGAAAAATTGCAAGAGGACCTTGATAAATTGGAAGACTGGACTTTCAAACAGTAGATGAAATTTCATGTAGACAAGTGCAAAGTTATGCACCTAGGAAAGAACAATCCAAACTATGGTTACACGAAGCAAGATTCCACATTAGAAACCACCACCCAGTAAAATGTTTTAGGTGCCATCGTGGATAATACGTTGAAACCCTCCGCACAGTGTGCAGCGGCAACCAAGAGAGTAAATGAATGCTAGGAATCATAAGGAAAGGAATGGAGAATAAAGCAAAGGATATTATAATGCCTCTGTATCGTTCCATGGTGTGACCGCACCTTGAATATTATGTGCAATTATGGTTGCCATATCTTTAAAAGGATATAGTAGAATTAGAAAAGGTACAGAGAAGTGCTATCAAAATGGTAAAGGGGATAGAAGGATACCACTATGAGGAGAGGCTTAAAAGATTAGGGCTTTTCGACATGGAAAAGAGACTGCTGAGGAGTGATATGATAGAGGTCTATAAATTAATGAATGGAGTGTAGCAGGTAAACGCAGATCAATTCTTTTCTGCCATCAAATAGTAGAAAGACTAAGGGACATGCAATGAAGCTACAGCCCCTTTAAAATTGATAAGAGAAAATAATTTTTCACTCAATGCGCAACCAAATTCTGGAATTTGTTACCGGAGGATGTAGTAAAAGCTGCTAGTATAGCTGGGTTTAAAAATGGTTTGGACAAGTTCGTGGAGGAAAGGTCCATAAACCATTATTAAAGAGGACTCAGGAAATCCACTGCTTGTTCCAATACAAGCATTGTGGAACCAATGCATATGTATATAGTTTACCCTGTTATCCAAGTTACTTTTTCCTGTTCAATGTAACGACCTGACTTTTGTTTATTGTCGGATACTGTTCTGTTTTATGTAAACCGCGCTGATCGCAAATAGTGCGGTATATAAGAAATGCAAATAAATAAATAAAAATAAATAAATATGTGTCTTTTTGGGAAACTCTCAGATACTTGTGACCTGGTTTGGTTACTGTTGGAAACAGGATGCTGGGCTTGATGGCCCTTGGTCTGACGCAGTATGGCATTTCTTATGTTCTTATTTAAAGTGGTAGTAGGTTTAACAGAATGATAGGAAGAATGGAGGGCTGGGGGCGGTGCAAGGGAGAAAGGAGAAAGAGAGAAAGTCTGGGAAGGGAAATAGAGTTGGGGGATGGTGGTGGTGGGTGACAGCAGGAGAGGTGTTGGAGTTGGCAGGGAAGGAGAAGGAAGAATGCAAGGGGTTGGAGAATGAAGAGATGAATTCATGTGCAGTAAAGGGCACAGTATGTATAATATGTGCAAAACGCACACCCCTCTCCCATCACACACATGCAGACACTTCGCCCCAGCACCACAAACATGCACACAGGCATTCCACCCCCACACACCCACTTCTGCACCACACACCTACACAGATGTGTCTATAAAGGGTTGGTGGGGTTGTGGGAGAGGGAGGAGGAGGAGTGGGGCCACCTCCTTCTGTTGACACTGTGCAATGGCCCATTAAGACTGATTTATTAAGCTCTTTCCCATAGAAAATGGGAACAGCCTTAGTAAATCAGGCCATAAAACCAAAGGAATAGCTGAGATATACCTTTGTGAGGGGCAGGGATGTGCACTGTGACTTCGGTTTCAGCATCCGGTTCCTAGATTTTTAGGTTGGCTCCTAGATTCCAGAAAATTTGTCAAGGCCTGTGTTGTGAAAAAATATTTTTTTTCTGATTAGCCATAAATGTGCTTCATTACAGCTTCAGAATGTCCTGTAGTCTTTCTACTTTTGGAAGGAGTAAACAACTGATCTATGTTTACTTGTTCCACTCCATTCATCATTTTATAGACCTCTATCATATCTCCCCTCAGCCGTCTCTTTTCCAAGCTGAAGAACCCTAACCTTTTAAGCCTTTCCGCATAGGGGCATCCTTCCATCCCCTTTATAATTTTGGTTGCTCTTCTCTGTGACCTTTTCTAATTCCTCTATATCCTTTTTAAGATATGGAGACCAGAACTGCACACAATGCACCATGGAGCATTAAAATATCCTTGGTATTATTCTCCGTTCCTGCCCTTATGATTGCCAACCTTCTATTTTCTTTCTTGGCTGCTGCTGTGCAATGATCAGAGGATTTCAACATATTATCCACAATAATGCTTAGCTCCTTTTTCTGGGTGGTGATTGCTAATGTGTAACCTTGCACTGTGTAACTGAAATTTGAGTTGTTCTTCCCTACCTGCACATGTCTAGCAGAGCTCATGGTCTTCGCCATAAGATTTCCTCCCTGCAGTGACTCCATAGGTGACACTGTCCTAGGCTGATCTAAGCTCCTCGATCCTTAGAGCACTTGATCCATCCACAAGCCAGCTGCATCAGGTGTTCAGGATTGGAAGGAAGGTGTGTACAACTCAGGGCACAGAAAAGTCTCCTCTGTGGCATTTCCTGGTTCAGTGCCACACCCCGACTCAACCTTAGCAGCTCATTGAAAAATGCTACTGATGGAGGATTGCCTCTTCCCTAGGTTTGGTGCAGGCGAAGGGGAATATACCTGTACCTTGCCCTTTCTCTCTACGCCACTGGCGTAAATTCTATCCAAGCAGCCCCCGCGGTATGGGGGATGGCCAGTGCAGAAAGGGGGCCCACAGAGTGGCAGCAGTAGGCAAACTTATTTTATCCTGTTTACCACGCTGCTCTGCTCTTGTAAGTCTGCTGCAGGCCCAGCAGCTGTTCTTTGCTAGACAGAAGTCTCACAATAACAGCCGAACCACGAGATTTCGGCTCGTCGGAGAACAGCCATCGGGTCTGTGGCGAACTTACAAGAGTGGAGCAGCACAGGAAACATGAAAAAGTAAGTTTGCCACACTGCTGCCGCTAATGCATGGCGGGAGGGGGGGCACTGCACGAAGGGGGCATAACAATGCGGGACCCTCAGCAAACGTTTGCTTGGGGGTCCCCTCATTGTAACTTATGCCACTGCTTTGAGCCCTTCCAAACCATCATGATAAGGTAAGGAAAAAGCAAGAAACACAGCACACAGAGCTCCTCAGTGCATTTGAGTGGCAGCCAACTTGCACTCCCCCCCCCCCCCCTGCTGTGTCTTATGTCTCTTTATTGAATTTGCAAGTTAAATTCATATTAAGCTTATAAGTATTGGTAAACTGGATACACATTTGAACAATTTTCACAGAGTTTTACCATGATTTTGGAAATCCATCTCTTAGAATGATGAAATGACCAATTACCCAGGAATGATAATTGTGTTGCAGTATCTAATGGCATTCTTGAAGAATATGCTTAGTAAATAAATGGCAACATTGTCAATGGGTTGCTAAACTAGTAATATATGTATATACTTTTAAGTTAGCAAAATATAATCATATTTTCAAGCAGAAGTTTCCCATATACATTGAGGCACATTCCACTTTGTATGTCTCCGGGCCATCTGGTGGCCGGGAGATGCAGTCGATTCTGCTCCCATGGAGGCTAGACGTCCCCTTGGGAGCAGAATCGCAGCACAGTGGCTGGACGTCCAGAACGTGCCCTTATTCAGGCACCCGAGACATCCAGCCACTTACCCGGCTAACTCAGTCAGGCACCATAATGAAGCCACGTTGCATTGGCATCATGTTGCCATGGTACCGCGGCTCCATTAAGGAGCCACAATCCCCGGCTGCCACAAAAATGTTCTTTCCCCGCAGCCAAACCCCCGATGCAGCCTTCCAAAGGCAGGGTTCGGCTGCCAGGAATCTCCTCCACCCCCTTGCCCGACTGACCTGGCTCTGCGCCACTAGATCAGTGGCAGTGTTTTGTGGATTTTTTTAATATATGTTGATTTTCTCATTAGTTTTTGTATTTATATTTACTGTACGTGCTCTGCTTTGCTTTTTCATATTTTTGGAATGTTTGGAAAATTGAATATTAATAAAAATAAAAAGGAAAAGAGGTTACTGAAAGTAATAAAAGGTGGTATGCTCATAGCACTAAGCTAGCAAATGCCATAATGTGGCAGGCACAAATAATCATCACACACTCAAAAAATTGCTTGTAGAATATATCTTTCTCTTAATACATATCATCTTAGAAAAAGCATCGGGAAAAATCTGGGACATTCAGAGCAGAATATACGAAAACTGGAATGGCAATAATGCCTTCTGAAATCTCTTCATCTCCACCTGAAGAATGAACATCCCTGTAATCTGTAATGGAGGCCCAGCCTCATGCAGGGTGCAAAGCTGGGTACGTGCATGGGTGAAGGCCATTTCACTAATGTGTACCTGCCCAACTTGCACGGCCTCAGAACAGGTTACTTGGATGCCCCATCCTGGGTAGATCAGAAGGAGGGCATCTATGTTATGACACTAGCATGTCATGTCCTGACATTTCATATACTCAGATTACATGCAGCTGCTGACCACTAATATGTTTAGAGTATGTATTTACGGGCATGTTTCTTTGGCCCATGAAATGAGCACTTTTTTGCACTTATTTGTGGTCAGAAGCAGGTATAGGCATGGATGCCTCAACAACCAAGGTCTGACATACTTGCTTCATTCAGAAATTGCACCGCAATGTGAAACTCCCATGCTGCGCTCCATGCACGCCTCCACCACACCTTCGAACTACCTGGACATTCTTGCGCCAAGGACATCTATTTACCCAGGTTTCTAAAATGGCTCCAGGGATGTCTCCATGATTTGCATGTCTGTGTGCCTGTTTTCAGAAATCCAACTCATAACTAGAGCTTCTAAAATGACCCTCAGTATCTATAACACAAAAAAATGTATATTTAACTTGTCAATAATATCTGTCCCCAGGATTACATATGAACCACAGCTACTTATGGAAATCACTAGAATGTTGTTGTTAAGTGCCATCGAGTCGGAGTCGACTCATGGCTAGCTATCCTAAATCGTGTTCGGTCTTGAGTCAGGCGGCTCATTGTTGACAGACAGGTACCCGTAGCTGCTGTTATTGTATCGATCCATCTCATTGCTGGCCTTCCTCTTTTGCGTTGACCTTCTATCTTGCCAAGCATGATGTCTTTCTCTAATGATCTCTTTCTTCGCATGATGTGTCCAAAGTATGAAAGTCGAAGTCTTGTCATCTGAGCTTCTAAAGAAAGCTTAGGTTTGATCTCCTCTAGTACCGACTGGTTTGTTCTTCGAGCAGTCCATGGTATACACAATATTCGCCGCCAGCACCATAATTCAAAGGCATCAATTTTCTTCCTGTCTATCTTTTTCACTGTCCAGCTTTCACATCCATATGATGTTAATGAAAATACCATGGCTTGTACAAGTCGAATCTTTGTATGGAGAGAGACATCTCTGCTCTTGCGAATCTTATCTAGGTCTTTCATAGCCATTCTGCCAAGAGCAATGCGTCGTCTGATTTCTTGACTGCTTGTTGCTTCTTTAATGATAGTTGATCCAAGTAGGTTAAAGTTGTTCATGATTTCAATTTCTTCTCCTTCAACGATGAACCTGTTGATTATTCCAGTTGTCATGATCTTTGTCTTCTTAACATTAAGGTGCAGGCCCATTTTGAGACTATGTTCTTTGATTGTAAGAAGCAAATGTTTCAGATCATCTTCACTTGCAGCCAGTAATGTGGTATCATCAGCATAACGAAGGTTGTTGATGAGTCTTCCACCAATCTTCACACCTCTGTTGTATTCATACAATCCTGCTTCTCTGATGATTTGTTCTGCATATAAATTAAACAGGTATGGGGAAAGTATGCAGCCTTGTCTTACACCTTTGCTTATTTTAAACCATTCTGTTTCTCCTTGTTCCGTTCGAACTGTTACTTCTTAATCAATGTACAAATTGTGCATGAGTACGATCAGGTGTTCTGCTATACCCATGCTTCTTAATGTGGCCCAGAGTTTCTCATGGTTTACACAGTCAAAAGCTTTGCTATAGTCAATAAAGCACAAATAGATATCCTTTTGGTATTCTTTAGTCTTTTCAAGGATCCATCTCACATCCGCAGTGATGTCTCTCGTTCCTCTCCCTTTCCTGAACCCTGCATACACTTCAGGTAGTTCTTGTTCCAGGTATGGTTGTAGTCTCTTTTGAATAATCTTCAGTAGAATCTTGCTGGCATGTGGAATCAGAGCGATTGTGCGATAATTTCCACAGTCAGTTGGATCACCTTTCTTTAGTATTAGTATAAACACAGATCTTTTCCTGTCAGTTGGCCATGATGTTGTCTTCCATATTTCTTGGCAGAGCCTTGTAAGTACGGTAACAGCTGCGTCAGATTGCTGTAATACTTCTATGGGAATGCTATCAATGCCTGGTGCTTTGTTCTTTGATAAGGCTTTCAATGCTGCTTCAACTTCTTCTTTCATCGCCAATGGTTCCCAATCATAAGGTACAGGTTGAAACGGCTGTTGGTCCACTTGATCTTTATCATATAAAAACTCTGTATATTCCTTCCATCTTTTCTTGATCTTCTAGGCAGCATTCAACATAGAACCTTGAGCATCTTGTAACATTCCAATTCGAGGCTGGAACGTTTTCTTTAACTCTCGTAGCTTTAGGAAAGCCGATCTTGTTCTTCCTCTAATAGTTTCTGCTTCTATTTCCTTGCATGCGTCATTGTAGTACTTTTCCTTGTCCTGTCTTGATGCACGTTGGAAATCTGTTGAGTTCTGTGATTGTCTTTCTTTCTCCTCTGGCTTTAGCTTCTCTGCATTTCTGGGCAATTTTTAGAGTTTCTTTCGTCATCCATTTTGGCCGTTTTTTTCTTTTTCACCTTTTGTAGAGACTTCTTGCTTTCTTCCAACACAACCTTCTTGATGTCAATCCATAACTCTTCTGGAGCTCTGTTATTTGTATCTAAAGCAGCAAATTGATTTTGCAGGCAGTCTTTAAATTCCAGTGGTATATTCTCAAGGTCATATTTTGCTGCATTCATGAGTGGTTTTCTCTTTTTCAACTTTAACTTGAGTTTGCATACTAGTAGTTGATGATCTGTACCACAGTCAGCTCCAGGTTTTGTCTTTGTTGATGTTATAGAGCTTTTCCATCGTTGACTTCCACAAATGTAGTCAATTTGATTTTTATACAATCCATTGGGTGAAGTCCATGTGTACAGTTGCCGTTTGTGTTGCTGGAAGAAGGTGTTTGAGATGAATAGATCATTGGTCTTGCAGAATTCTATCAGTCTTTCTCCAGCTTCATTTCTGTTGCCAAGTCCATATTTTCCAACTTCTTTGTCTTCTTCTTTGTTGCCAACATTTGCGTTCCAGTCACCCATGACTATCAGGATATCCTGTTTGCATGTCCTGTCAATTTCAGCTTGTACTTGTTCATAGAACTCTTCAATTTCATTCTCTTCTGCAGCTGTTGTTGGGGCATATACTTGAATTATAGTTGTGTTGATAGGCATGCCTCGTAGAGGAATAGATATTAAGCGTTCGCTGACTGCATTGTATTTCATTACAGTTCTTGCAAGTTTCTTCTTTATTATAAATGCAACACCATTTCTTCTTTGTCTTAAATTTCCAGCATAGTAGACCATGTGATCATCTGATGCAAAGTGCCCGATGACAGTCCATTTCAGTTCGCTGACACCCAACAGATCAAGTTGTACACGTTCCATTTCATGCTTGACCACCTCCAACTTCCCTTGGTTCATGCTTCGTACATTCCATGTTCCAATGTGTAAGACATCTTTACAGTTCTGACTCTCATTTCATGCGCAGCTACATCAGCAGTCAGACATCCCGAGGGCTTTGATGCAACCACATCATAAATGCTGGCTTTACTCTGAAAAGTCTTCAGCTCTTCCCCAGTAGCTAGTTGAGTGCCTTCCGACCTGGAGGTCTCATCTTCCAGAACTATAGCACAATTTGTTTTGTTGTAACTATCCATTAGGTTTTCATGGCAAGATACAGAAGTAGATTGCTGGGCCTTTCTTCCGCACAGTTTAAGTTTGGTGTTGTTGCCGTTGTCACAGAAATGTGATCCTCCGCCGTCAACACTATCCCATTCTGCTGCTGCCCCGATGGGTGGTTTATCACTAGAATATAAATGGTAAAATTGCAACATGCTTACCCGGTCCTTGTTTTGCCTGTTAGGCTTCTTCAGCCAAACTCAAATGGAGTATGGTGGTATAGCACAGATGTATGAGTATTTCATTCTTTATAAGAACAGAAAAACTTCTTTAAAAAAGAAATCAAAGTTTGAGGGAGGGTGTCAAGAAATTGCTGTGAGTGAAAGCACACCATATCTGTTCCTGACTTCCAGCAAACTTTCCTGGAATAAAGGGGAATAAGAATATGGGGAAAAGGCCAAAAGCTTCAAAGTCTGGTGTTGTGAAGGAGCTGATTGATACACAATGATGGCGGTGAAACCCACTCTTGTCTTTGGCTGCAGAGGGAGTATTATCCTCCATGGAGAGCTAGATTGAGCCTGAATGGCCCCCTCTCCTCTCCCCCCTCCCTCCCCGATGATGCTGATGTAACATAAGAACATAAGAACATAAGATATGCCATACTGGGTCAGACCAAGGTCATCAAGCCCAGTATCCTGTTTCCAACACTGGCCAATCTAGGTCATACATACCTAGCAGTTTCCCCAAAAGACACAGGTTCCACAATGCTTGTACTGGGTCAAACATTGATATCCTGGGTCCCTTCTTAATAATGGTTTATGGACTTTTCCTCCAGGAACTTGTCCAAACCTTTTTTAAACCCAGCTACACTAACAGCCTTTTCTACATCTTCCGGTAACAAATTCCAGAGTTTGATTACACGTTGAGTGAAAAAATATTTTCTTTTATTAGTCTTAAATAGTTTACCCTGTAGCTTCATTGCATGTCCCCTAGTCTTTCTATATTCTGATAACGTAAACAATCAATCTACGTTTAACCGTTCCACTCCGTTCATTAATTTATAGACTTCTATCATTTCTCCCCTCAGCCGTCTCTTTTCCAGGTTAAAGAGCCCTAACCTTTTTAGCCTTTCTTCATAGGAGTATCCTTCCATCCCCTTTACCATTTTGGTGGCTCTTCTCTGAACCTTTTCTGATAACACTATATCCTTTTTAAGATACGGCGACCAGAATTGCACACAATATTCAAGGTGCGGTCTCACCATGGAACGATATAGATGCATTATAATATCTTTTGTTTTATTTTCCATTCCTTTCCTTATGATACCTAGCATTCTATTTGTTCTCTTGGCCGCCGCTGCACACTAGGCCGAGGGTTTTAACATGTTATCCACAATGACGCCTAAATCTTCTTCCTGAGTGCTGGTTCCTAATGTGGAACCTTGCATCGTGTAACCATAGTTTGGGTTGTTCTCCCCTAGGTGCATAACTTTGCACTTGTCCACATTAAATTTCATCTGCCATTTTGATGCCCAGTCTTCCAATTTATCAAGATCCTCTTGCAATTTTCCACAATCCTCTTAGGTTTTAACAACTTTAAAAAGTTTTGTGTCATCTGCAAATTTGATAACCTCACTCGTTATTCCACTTTCCAGGTCATTTATGAATATGTCAAAAAGCAGCAGACCCAGCACAGATCCCTGGGGTACACCACTATTCACCTTTCTCCATTGGGAAAATTGGCCATTTAGCCCTACCCTCTGCTTTCTATCTTTTAACCAGTTCCTGATCCACAGTAGTACACTGCCTCCTATCCCATGACTCTTTAGTTTTGCCAAAAGTCTCTGATGAGGGACTTTGTCAAAGGCTTTCTGAAAGTCCAGATACACTATATCAACTGACTCACCTTTGTCCACCTGTTTAATCACACCTTCAAAAAAACATAACAGATTAGTAAGACAAGATCTTCCTTGTCTAAAGCCATGTTGGCTGTCTCCCATTAGGCCATGACTATCTACATGCTGAGTAATTTTATTCTTTATGATGGTTTCTGCCATTTTTCCCGGTACTGACGTCAGGCTCACTGGTCTGTAGTTTCCCGGATCACCCCTGGAACCCTTTTTAAAAATTGGTGTTACATTGGTGCTCCTCCAATCTTCAGGTATTAGAGATGATTTTAAAGATAGTTCACAAATTACTAATAGCAGGTCTGCAATGTCATATTTCAGTTCTTTCAACACCCTTGGATATATACCATCCGGCCCAGGTGATTTGCTACTCTTCAGTTTATCTAATAGTTGTAATACATCTTCCCGATGTATCGATATTTCCTTCAATTCTTCCGCACCTTTAAATACCACTTGAGTCGTGGGTAACATCCCTACATCTTCCTCAGTAAAGACCGAAGCAAAGAATTCATTCAGTTTCTCTGTATTTTCTCTAGTGCCAGATAGGGGTCATACATCAGGAAGCCCGGAAGTAATGGATATAGCTAGTGGGAGCAATGCCCAATATCAGCCTTTTCAAATAGCCTGGAGAAGATGGAGGATGAAGGCAAGAAGGAAGATGTCCCGTGTGAGTTGGCTGGCGTTAGGCCTACCTCCTCTCTATGCCAGTCTTTTCCAGTTTTGGCAGAATGAGCCCCTGTGCCGATATGGTTGGTTGCAAAGTGGCAAAGTGTGAAGCCAGTTTCAGTTTTTAAACCTGCTGCTTTGGAGAATGTTTAGCTTGTGGTGAGCCATACAGAGAAGCTTTTGGTGGATTTTATTTCTCAAAATGTTTACTTTTTCTCTAAAACATTTACTAAGTTGGAGGAGATTGAAGAAAGCCTTGATAAGCTTCAGCAGCATGGCAAACAGATTAGGGAACAAGTAGTCTCATTAGAAGCTGTGGAGTCATCTCATATAATTAGAAACTGGAGAATGGTGAGAGAAGTAGGATTCGGCGGTTATTGAACTTCCACAAAACAAGATTCTTATCATCTGCAGAACTTTGAAAGATGCATTTGAGGGACATTTTAAAGATTAGGAATCCAGAGTCTGTTAGTGTATCAAGAGTGTACTACAAGCCCCAGAAATTGCTTCTGAAACCGTCTAAATATTTATCTACAGAAGTCATTGCCATTAATCACAATCTACTTGTTTTGAAATAAGATGCTACTGCAATTGACTGTCTCTCCTGGGTTTAAGAACCAGGAAGTGGTTAATGAGCTTAGATGCTTATGGCTGACCATGATTGATCTACAGAAGACTGTTGCGTAAATAACTAGGGTGCATGGTTATATTTTAAATATTTTTAAAGTAACAGGACACAGTACTTGTCTTTTTATTTAGAAGTAAACCATTTATTATCATAACATTTCTAATGCTTAGTCATTTTTCCTTTCTTTAGAACACTAGAAGACGACCTAAAGCTAAGTAGTGATGAAGAAGACATTGATCAGGTGAGAAATTGCTCTTTGTGTGATAACTAATAAGGCTAGAAAGATGTTTTATGGTGATGCATATTAGATATTTTGGAATATTAATTAAAATGTATGCAAGCTATTAGAACCATTCATATTAAACTGAATATATTGTGTCCTTCATGAAATGTTTCATCTACTAGACTTAATACAGTGTGCATTACACCACCAATACATTTTTGCCACAAAAGCTGTTGCCTGGAATGAACATAGTACATGTGCTATTTGCAAATGTACTGACAAATAAGGTAGATAGATGAAACATAATCATGATTGTTAATGGATTTACAAGAGTTTTTTTCTACTCCTGCTCTCTAACTAATAACATAGGCATTCACACCTTCAAGCAGCGCTCACACCTGTCAACCACTAATAAACACAACTGAACACTTAAGTAGTAGCAAAGCTAGGTCACAGTTTTATTAACCTCCAGTGAATCACAATTCACATATAATTCACATATTACCATTCAATGGCACACTGAGATTGCTCAGGCTTTTTGACTAGATGATGCCATCCTAGTCATCCAGAGCAACCAGTTCCCAATTCCTGCTCCTCTTCCAGTCTGTAGTGACACCAAGGCTGGAAGAGTATCACTCAAAGCCAAGTCATTTGTTCAAAAGCACTCCAGCCACCCATGGCAGTGAGTCCCTAGTACAATATCACTAGCATACATTCACCTCTCTCCCTGCTAACAAGCCACTCTAGGTAGCCAAAGGTAAAGGAGATATTTACATACCGCTACAAGCAGGGACTGCATCCTGCATGTCCCCATCTCCCACCCTATGATCTGTGGCACATAACCTTGCCCCTTCAACTCAGCATTCTAAATAATTCTACAACTATTGCTTCTCCAAGGTTAGACCAATGCACCTCCATGGAGAAGCTGGACTATACGAATGACTAAACCTTTCACTGCCATAGCACTTTCTAAGACACTGACACATGCCTCAGCTGCGCTTTGTCATCACCCATGGAACAATCCTCATGCATCCCAAGGCTCATGAGAATAGACCCAAATGCGAGTTGCATAGAAAAGGAAAATGGATGAACAATAAGTCCTTACCAAGTTGCCTGGACTAGGCTATCCCTAATCAAGCCGAAGGTGCCTCCTCCCCTTACCAAAATATTATACCGAAAGGAATGGTGGACGTCAAGTTGCCACTATCAAAGGTAAAAACTGTTGCCAGCACTTTCCACGAAGCCCTAAACCATTGAAGTCCAATTTTAAGAAGAAAAGGTGCTCAACTGCTGCCTCCCCCCCCCCCCCCCCATCTCCTTTGCTGGTCCCAAAATGAAAGAAGAACAATACATCCAGAAGAACAATTCCTGCACTGCAAGATCTCTATCCAAATGGAAACAGACAATAAAAGAGTAACTGAGGTACCCATTGTAACTGTCAAGGCTCGGAAACACCAGGGCCCAAATACGTAATAACCTGCACCTGAAACTCTTGCTTCACTGGAGCCGCTCGAGTTTCAAATGCACAACTCCCCAAAATCCAGTATGAAAAGGTGCCACAGCCAAGCTGCAGAGCCAGACAGCCCCAAGTGGCAAACCTTGCAAAGACAGAGTCATCAACCAGACCCAGACCCAAATAGTCCTCTCAAGTGTCTCAGAGTTGCAACTCCTGCCGATGATGTTTCTAACCAATGCCCACTTGAGCTCGCACTGAACATTTGCACACGCTCTTCGATCCCACCAATTGGCTTTGAACCTGGGATCATCTGCCAGACAAACTGTAAACCTACTCTTGTCTTTCCCAAGCAGGCATTAAAATTCCCCTAGGAAGATCTTGATGAAATTATAATTATCAGCCCAATTGCTTAGGAAAAAATGCCAAATACATATGTCTAAACAACCCAAAGCAACATCAGCTCAGCCCGTGTTGAACCTATCTCTGACTAACTTACTAGCACTGATTACTGAAATGCAAGCTGTAAACGGGGGCGCTGGGTGAGAATGTCCACAGTCTTGGCAAAGGGAAATATTAGTATGACTTGCAAAGGATTGTGGGAAATGTAGTCCATTCATACCAGAATCAGCCGTTCACAAATAAATGAGTTGTGCTTGCTCGAGTGTTAAGCAAAGAAAATATATTTTATTTATGGGGTTATCTCTCCCACACAGATTTACTTGGTAGCACAAAAAGGATACTTGCTTTCAGTATTATACTTAGGAAAACAAATCAGGAACAACAACTGAACTTCTTAAGCAATCAAATCAAACAATAAAGACCTTGATGGGAACAGAAAGGTCTTTCAATGGGCTCCTGCTAATACCTTTTAGCAGTGCACCAAAAACAAAACAACCCCCCAAAAAAAAGAATCCAAAACTGTTCTTTTTCAAGGATAACTTCTTGTATTTTCACACACACCTAGAAGTGTCCTTTTAGAGCCCACGTGCAATTATGCAAGGCTTAATTGCTAACAATTAACCAGCTGCAAACCTCTTGGCTGGTTTACTTTCTATACGTGGCTCAAATCCTACCCAAAGGCTTTCTTGTAAACTTTTCTGGGTAGATAAAAGAACAAGATATATTTCTTTTTGATGGTTGTTGCATTTGTGAAAGTATATTACCACAGCAGCCTAGACAAAGAGCAATCCATGTAGTCACACTTTTCATTTATAATATCTCCTTCCTCTTCAACTATCATAGAATCAATATCATGGACTGGCTTAGGGGAATTTCTTAATGGAGCACTCTCAGGACAATACTGGTTTCCCTGCTGTCTTCCAAGTGAAGAGCTAGGGCATAGATCAGTGTTCATACCTGAGCTTCCATTGCTGTTAGGGTTCCTCTCCAGAACTCCTGGCCAGTATGTAGTCCAGTTTTTATGTCCAGCCTTCCAATCAAGATCCCTGGACACTGGGTCTCTCTTCACATACCTTCTTGCACTGGTCTTATGGCCCCTTCCAAATGCAGCCGTCTCCCTCACAGGTGCCGTCCGGGGATTCCTGGCTCTGTAACCCCACTCCTCTGGCTTTCCCCAGTCCAATGGAGTATGCTTGCCTCTGGAATGACTCCCAGCACACGTACTGCTATGGACTCCTTTAGACCTCCAAGATGCTTTCCTCTTCTTTCTTCCACGCTGCTTCTTGCTCTCTCTGTCCTTGAGCTCTGGGTTCCTCTGCTCCTGCTCCGTCTCTTTCTGATTCTGTGTAGAATAGGCTTTACTTTTAACTTGTTTAGAGGGATACTCCACCCTAGCACAGCTCAGCTGTGCTGAATCAAGCCCTGCTCTTGGAGATGAGTGATTGGGGATTGCCTCATAGTTCTCCTGATTGAACACACGTTTCCCCACTTCAGCTCTTCTATAAGGTGTTTGAAACCTGGTGCATTCTGGGACTGGTAGTCTTTTATGGAAACATTCTGTTTTATTATTTCTACCAGCAAAGACAGGTTGCTTGTTCAGAGCCAATTCAGCTCTATTATAGCTCCTTCCTGAACTATGATAAGCTTCCTTATCACAAAGCCCTACAGGTGACCACTGTACCCCTCCAATCCAGTAATGTACCAAGGGTGGGGTGGTGGGTGCGACCCGCCCCGGGTGCCGGCCAGGAGGAGGTGCACCCTTTCCGGTTCCACAGAGGCAGCATGGCAAATTTATGTTTAAGCTGGATTTCTTGCAGTGCCTCGTGCTCCAGGGGCTGGTTGCTCTTCTCTTCCGGCCAGTCTCGTGAATCATGGTGGGAGGGAAGAGTGGCCTGCCCCTGGAGCATGAGGCACTGTGGCAAAGCAAGCTTAAATGTAAGTTTGCCATGCTGCCTCCATGGGCCTGATGAGGGGTCGCCGACAACACAGGGGAACACTGCCCCAGGTGCAAAGGGGGCTGAGAATGTCACTGCTCCAATCTCATGCTATTTTACCACTGGCAATACCTTATGATAATGCCAAAGCTAAAACAAGTTGTCAGGACCAGTATCCATTATCCCTGCACCATCAGACAAACCTTACCAAGGCTACCAACTGGTCCTGACCTAATCCCTTTCCAATCTGGGTCTGACTACTAAAGCTGGGTACTGTCATCAAATCGATGAGCATCATATCAGGCTCCCAGAAGAGAAATAGCCTATTCAGCACTGCCAAACAACTTCAGAAGGCCCCGCTAACATTAGCAACCTGCGAGTTCTCAACACTCACCAGTGGTCTGGAATAAGCCACTATAATTTGGCAGTAGTATTCAAGATACCATTGCTGCCATCAACACCACCACGGCACCCAACGACCCCTGTCCTGCACCCTGGATAAGAGAAAAGCGTTGTGAACTAAGCCACTTCATGAGCAAAATCCTGAACCAATCACTATTGACGGGATCCTTTCCACAAAAATTAAAAAATACATCCATCAGACCGTTATTGAAAAACAATAAGATGGACCCATCAAAAGTTGAATCCTACAGACCGATATCAAGTATACCACTGCTTGCTAAAATAATCGAAAAGGTAGTACAACGTCAAATTCAACAACACATTGATAATGAAGCACCGCTCGACCCATCCCAACATGGATTCAGGGAAGCACACGGTGTTGAAACCCTCCTTGCTACACTCTTCAACACTCTAATCTCAGGAATCGATAATGCGTGACAGGGCTTCGCCCTCATTTTCATGGACATTGCAGCGGCCTTTGACTCTGTTAGCCACGACATACTCATAGAACGTCTTAAGGAAAAGGGATTACAAGGTACCGCCCTAAACTGGTGCATATCCTATCTATCAAACAGATGGCAACACGTGAGAACCAGCACCACAACCTCTGAACCGTTCCTACAAAAACAAGGTGTGCCATAAGGATCATCACTATTGGCATTAATGTTTAATATTTACATGCAACCCATCTGTGCTCTGATACGATCATTCAATGTCCACTGTCTAGCGTACGTAGACGATATCCTCTTATACATGCCATTTGTAATTGACCAGCCAGACTTTGCTCTGCTAACAAGATGTTTTGATGCAGTTGCAGAATGGCTCCACACGCAAAACCTTCGGATTAACCACAACAAGACGGATGTACTCTTCATCACGAGGAGCCAAGATTTCACTCCCCCACCCTCACTAAAAGTTAAGAATGCAGAGTTGACAACTAAATCCACAATTCGATACCTTGGCGTTACGCTGGACCAAAGGTTGGACATGAAAATACATATAAAAAACATAGTAAAAACAATATATTACAAAATACGGACACTTCGGCATCTTAGAGCACTTCTTGACCCCTGCGATTTCCTAACAATCTTCCAGGCCCTGGTTCTCACACACTTTGATTATGCCAATGTTATACAATATGGCTCACGCAGGCAACGCTACACCCACTCCAACTTGCGATGAACACAGCAGCAAGAGTCCTTATCGGGGCAGCGAGAACGGAACGCATCACACCAATATTAATGAGTCTTCACTGGCTACCCATTCAGGCTAGACTTCTCTACAAGATCTTAGTCCTGACCTTTAAAGCCCTAAACAATCACTCACCTACATCCATCAACGAGATGATTCACATTATACATCCAAACAGAACCAGAAGATCCTCAACGGTGAACACCCTGACTATCCCGAAAGAAATGACAAAGTGCACAAAGGCAACATCCAATACAGCCTTCACGATATACGCACCCAGAGCCTGGAATGCCCTCCCTACAGATATGCGGGTCATCACTAGTCTAACTCAATTCAGGAAAGCTCTAAAACATCATCTCTTCATAAGACACTACCCTGAAACTGGCTATACAACCCAACCAACGAGCACTCACATTAAACATTCAGATCCTCCCAACAACATACCCAGCAAGACAAGGAATAACCAACTCAAAATGATCAGCTCTGAATAGAATATAACCTGAAAACACGGACAACATTGTAAATAAGCTGTAGAAATGTTACCCCTTTTAAATCCAAGTTTTAATCCCTGTTCAATGTAAACACTATGCAGCTCGTCCGCACAGTATATTGTTCTGTTCAGTGTACACCGCACTGATAAGTAATAGCGCGGTATATAAAAGAAGTTAAATAAATAAAAATAAATAAATAAATAAATAAAATAGTAGCATAAACTATTTTGTCTATTCCCCCAAAAGCCAAGCTCTAAACCATATCTGTGGACTGTGACACCATGTCCACACACCGTAGCTCCCACTAGATTGTGTACAACAGCCACAGACAACATTGATGCCTGTGATAGCACACTAATTCCTCCCTTCTGAGCTCAGGTAAGGGGTAGATTGCCCCTAAGTCCCCAGTCTACCACTAATGTCATGTTCAGCAACCATTGCCTTATGCTAGCTAAACTATTACAACATAACATAGCTCCCAACAAGAAAACCCTGAACTATATCCACTATACCCCCTCACTATTAGACTAAGCTCTTCAGACCATGAAATTATACACATCCACCACTGAGGAGGGATCTATCTAAACTTGAAGAATGGTCAAGAATTTGGCAGCTGAGACTTCATGCTAAAAAAATGCAGGGGAATGCATTTGAGTTGCAAAAATCTAAGGAAGCATTACAGTGTAGAGGGCAAAGTACTTCTGTCCAAAAAAGAAGAGCAGAACCTGGGTGTGATTGTGTCTAATTATCTTAAAGTAACTAAAAGAAAAGGCGACGGTGAAAGCTAGAAGGATGCTTAGGTGCATAGGGAGAGGAATGGCCAGCAGGAAAAAGGAGGTGATAGTGCCTCTGTATAAGTCTTTGGTGCATCCTCATTTGGAGTATTGTGTGCAATTCTGGAGACCGCACCTTCAAAAGGATAGAAACAGGTTGGAGTCTGTGCAGAGGGTGGCTACTAAAGTGGTTAGTGGTCTTTGTTATAAAGCATATGAGGACAGACTTAAGGATCGTAATATGTATACTTTAGAGGAAAGGCAGGATAGAGGAGATATGATAGAAACATTTCAATACCTCCATGGCATAAATGCACAGGGGAGAGTCTCTTTTGATTGAAAGCAAGCTCTGCTATGAGGGGACATAGGAAGAGGGTGAAAGGCCAGTTTTATAAGCTGCAGGCTGGCGACTGGCAGGACGGTAAAACCAGCCAATAAAGGGCCAGTTTTCTACTGACTGCTGGCTTCGGCTTCCCCCTACCCTTGCCCCAACACCACTTTTCCTCTTCCCATGGTGGCGGCGTTTCTTTGCGACTCCATGCTTGCAAGGCTGGTCTGGTCCCTCCCTCCTCTGACATATGCTTCCATCAGAGGGGGTGGGACGAGACCATCCTTCAAGTGTGGAGTCACAAAAACCCACAGTTTTTTTTTATTGGAGGTCTGCTGCCACCAATGCTAATGGAACAGGAAAAGTGGCAGTGGGGCAAGGGCAGAGCTGGGCATGGGGGCCGAAGGGGATTGCTGGGCATGGGTGTAGAGATACACATTTAACTAGGCTTATATACTGCTTTTCTACCAGTCAGTGGTGTACATTCAGGTACTGTATATATATTTTTCCCTTGTCTCAGAAGGGCTTACAATCTATGTTTTTGAACCTGAGACAATGGAGGGTTAAGTGGCTTGCCCAAGGCCACAAAGAGCAGCTGTGGGACTAGAAACCCCAGTTCTTCCGGCCCAAGGTTGTTGTCTTTTAGCAGAATTCAAATCCCTGGCCCAAGGTTGCTTGCCCCAATCACCAGGCCACTCCTCCCTCCACATGAGGGGATGTTGGACTTGGGGGGATAGGGAAGAGAGGATATGCGGACATGGTTGGTAGAGATACACATGAGGAGATGCTAGACATGGGGGGATAGTACAGAGGGGAGATTCTGGACATGGTAGGAGGAAAAAGGGACAAATAGGGGAAATATTGGACATGGGAATAGAAACACGAGAGAAGATGTTTGACATGGAGGAAGGGATAGAAAAATACTGGATGGAGGAAAGGAAGCAGGACAGAGAGAGGGATTGATACTAGACATGGAGAGGGGGAGAGTTAGTGGAAGACTAGGAAATAAGAGGCTGGGGAAGGAGAGAGAGCTGGGAATTGGAAGGGATGGGATGAGGGAAAGAAACTGAAAGCTATAGCTAGATACAGTTTGGGGTTTTTTTGTGCCATCAAGTCAGTGTTGACTAATAGTGACCCAGCTACCTCTGGGTTTTCTTGGCAATGTATCACTGGAAGTAGATTGACAACCTTTGCTCCAAGGCAATGGAGGGTAAAGTGACTTACCCAAGGTCACAAGAAGTGCCAGTAGGAAGTGAACCCTTGATCTTCTGGGTACTAGGCAGTTGCTGTAACCACTAGGCTACTCCTTCAAGCTAAATACAGTAAAAAGGGTGAAATTGAGGAGGTAAGAAAAAGAAGTAAAATCTGGATAGAGAAGCAGAAAAATAATTGGAAGAAAACTGAAAAGAAGAGATCAGTGTTAAAAACTGATATAAGGGAGGAAATGATGACAGGAGGAGAGAGAAAAATGTCGAATAGAGAGGAGACCATGAAAAGAGAGCTAAAAGAAGACAGAAAAATAAAAATCATAGACTGGGACCAGCACCATTAGAAAACTAAAATGACCCGACAACAAAGGTAGAAAAATTAATTTTATTTTCTGTTCTAGAAAATGTTGGTATTTGGAAAGTATATCTGCCAGGCGTGAGGAATGGTTTCAGCCATGGCTGGGACCTAGCCCAAGGAAAAAATCTGAGAAGGAACCCTAAAGCCCGCTAGCAAGCTGTGCCTTCTTCAGCTCAGACAGATCTAAGGCCCTCTCTGTCTTGGGGACCCAAGAAAATTGCCCTGGTTTATTCCTTCTTAATGCCAATCCTGACATCTGCTGTCTTTTGTTTTGTACAATACAGGGAGAAATGCGTTTCTCCTAGGACAAGCAGGATGAGTCAGCCACATCTGGTGACGTCATCTGACAGCACCGAGGACACAGAAGTAGCTCTCCAGAGCTCAGAAAGGTAAACTTTCTGAGCATGTGCAGGTAACTCCACCTCCCTGGTCCGCCCCTGGCTAGCCCACTCTATTTTCTTCTGCCCTGCCTACAGTACGGGAACTCTAGCTCTCCACACATCCATTTTAAGAAGATACCTACAGGAACTAGCATCATGAGTACCAAACCAGGGTTTAAAAAATGCCCGAAATGCGACCGGAAAATGAACGCCAAGGATGCAAGCATAAGACAGACAGAGAGGTACATAGACGAGACCTACAGGGATATAGTCCTGAAGTCCCACCTCCAGTCTGGCAGCATCCCTGTTGCCATGGAGGAGAGAGGTCATGTGACAGGAGAGCATCACCCTGGTGTGGCAGGAAGTGATCCTGTAACTAGGACCTGTCCTCCAGGTGATGTAAAACCCTCTCGCACTGAGGACGTTTCTCCAGGGCCATGTGCCCATGAGGGAAGGGTTAGGACAGCCGTTATAGTTGGTGATTCGATCATTAGGCATGTAGATAGCTGGGTGGCTGGTGGACGTGAGGATCGCCTGGTAACATGCCTGCCTGGTGCGAAGGTAGCGGACCTCACGCGCCACCTAGATAAGGTCTTAGATAGTGCTGGGGAGGAGTCTGCTGTCTTGGTACATGTCGGTACCAGTGACATAGGAAAATGTGGTAGGGAGATTCTGGAGGCTAAATTTAGGCTTTTAGGTAGGAAGTTGAAATCCAGAACTTCCAGGGTAGCATTCTCCGAAATGCTTCCTGTTACACGCGCAGGACCCAAAAGGCAGGCAGAGCTCCAGAGTCTCAATGCGTGGATGAGACAATGGTGCAGAGATGAGGGTTTTGGATTTGTTAGGAACTGGGGAACATTCTAGGGAAAGGAGGGGCTCTTCCGAAGGGATGGGCTTCACCTTAACCGGGATGGAACCAGGCTGCTGGCATTAACCTTTAAAAAGGAGATAGAGCAGCTTTTAAACTAGATATTAGGGGAAAGCCGACAGTCGCCCAAGAGCGGATGGTTCGGAAGAATGTATCTTTGAAGGATACTACCAAAAGCAGAGAGGTTCCACAAAAGAGTAAAGTAGCCCAAATGCCCTCAAGTATGGAGCAGACAGAGCTTAAAGATCCCAAATTACCCATGTCTAACAGTAGCCAAATTAATATGAAAAAAATACATTCTCTAAAATGCTTGTATGCAAATGCTAGAAGTCTAAATAATAAGATGGGAGAGTTAGAATATATAGCACTAAATGAAAGGTTAGATATGATTGGAATATCAGAGACATGGTGGAAGGAGGACAACCAGTGGGACACTGTGATACCTGGGTACAAACTATATCGAAATGATGATAGAGCTGATCAAATTGGTGGAGGGGTTGCTCTCTATGTTAGAGAGGACATTGAGTCAGAAAGGATTAAAGTTTTGCAGGAAGCAAAATCTGCTGTAGAATCTATATGGATTGAAATTCCATGTAAAAGGGGGAAGGCAATGGCAGTGGGGGTGTACTATCGAGCGCCTGGCCAGAATGACCAAATGGATGATGAAATGCTCAAAGAAATCAAGGAAGCTAATAAAAGTCACAGCACTGTAATAATGGTGATTTCAACTACTCCGGTATCGACTGGGTCAGTGTCACGTCAGGACATGCTAGGGAGATAAAGTTCCTAGATGAAATAAATGACTGCTTCTTGGAGCAGCTGGTTCATGAATCGACCAGAGGGGAAGCCATATTAGACCTAGTCCTTACCGGAACACCAGATCTAGTGCAAGAGATAAGGTTGTTGGGGCCACTTGGCAATAGTGATCATAGCATGATCGCCTTTGATTTTGGGGTACTGTCTGGCATTGGTTCCGCTCTTTTCTTTCATCTCGCTCTTTTTCTGTACGCGTTAACGGCCAGTCCTCATCTACGCTTCCCCTCACCTGTGGTGTGCCGCAGGGCTCCGTTCTTTCCCCTCTGTTGTTTAATATTTTTCTCGCTCCACTTCCCTTGATTATTCAGCAATATCCAGTTTCATCATACTTCTATGCGGATGACATTGTTCTACTCTTCCATACCTCACCAACATCCCCTGACATATCCCAACTAAATCTCTGCCTCGCCCACATAGCCTCCTGGCTCTCAGAGAACTTTCTTCATCTCAACCCAGCAAAGTCCTCCGCAATATGGGTGTCTTTGAGTGGCTCATGTCCTACCCTTGCACCTACTATTGGAACGTCTAGCATTCCCCTCACATCTTCTTTTCGTTATCTAGGTGTTCTTCTAGACCCCTCTCTATCCTTCCACGAGCACATTTCTATGATTTCCCGCCGCTCCTTTGCTGCCTTACGGCAAATTAGGGCTGTCCGCACCGTGTTACCTTCCAGTTCCTTAGTCACCCTGGTACTCGCTTTGGTCATTAGCAGGTTAGACTACTGCAACGTTTTCCTGGCCAATCTCCCAAATTATCAAATTCAAAGATTACAGCGCATCCAGAACACCGCAGCGCGTCTGGTCACCTTTTCTCGTCCATTCGATCATATCACCCCGATTCTCCTCCGGTTACATTGGATGCCCCTTCGCTACCGCTTTCACTATAAATTTTTTATTTTGATTCATCGCGCTATCTATACCTGCAACCCCCTCTACTTAGCAGACTGCATTTCTTTATACTCTCCTCACCGTCAACTTTGCTCAATCCATACTAACCATCTATCCCTACCTTCACCTTCCCATGCCCATCTGGAACAGACACGCCATTCAGCTTTTTTCTTCCTCGGACCATTACTGTGGAATATGTTGCCAACTCACCTCCAGTTAGAACCATTCTATCCTCAGTTTAAGTCGTTGCTCAAGACTCATCTCTTTCAGAAAGCATTTGACCTCTCCCCTGAGGCCCTTCCCTGAGTATTGCCTGTCCCTGTCTTTTGTCCTGTCTAAAGCCATTTCCCTTACCTTTGTCTTTATGGTCTGTGTTGCCCGGCTGGGCTACCCTGTTTTATGATTTGATATTAGTGTGCTGTGCCTCTGTCCTACTCTGTTCCCCTCTTTCCTGTCTATTTTTTGGCATTCTTTTTCTTGGTTTGCAGTGTTTAACCAGTTTTATTGTACACCCCTTAATGTTCTTACAACAGCGGTTTATCAAATGCTGAATAAAGATTAAGATAATTAGTGGAAGAGGGATAGTAAGGAAATCCACAGTACTATCTTTTAACTTTCGAAAGGGAGACTATGATAAAATGAGGCAAACAGTTAAGAAAAAACTAAAAGGAGCAGTTGCAAAGGTTAAAGACGTACATCAGGCTTGGCTGTTGTTGAAAAATACTATCTTGGAAGCCCAGACCAGCTGTATTCCACGCTTTAAGAAAAGTGGAAGGAAGTCCAAAAAACTGCCAGCATGGTTTAAAGGTGAGGTCAGAGAGGCTGTTGTTGCCAAAAAAGCATCTTTCAGGAAATGGAAAAAAGAGCCAAACGACGAAACCTGGAAACAACACAAGCACTGGCAAGTCAAATGCAAGGCATTGATAAGGCAGGCAAAGGGAGAATTTGAGAAGAAGCTTTCTGCGGGAGCAAAAACGCGAAGTAAAGACCTTTTCAAGTACATTTGTAGCAAAAAACCTGTGAGAGAGTCAGTTGGTCCATTAGATGATAAAGGGGTTAAAGGAGCACTAAGAGGCGACAAGGCGATAGCGGAGAGACTGAATGAATTCTTTGCTTCAGTCTTTACTGAGGAAGATGTAGGGATGTTACCCATGACTGAAGTGGTATTTAAAGGTGCGGAAGAATTGAAGGAAATATCAATACATTGGGAAGATGTATTACAACTATTAGATAAACTGAAGAGTAGCAAATCACCTGGGCCGGATGGTATACATCCAAGGGTGTTGAAAGAACTGAAATATGAGATTGCAGACCTGCTATTAATCTGTGAACTATCATTAAAATCATCTCTAATACCTGAAGATTGGAGGATTGCCAATGTAACACCAATTTTTAAAAAGGGTTCCAGGGGTGATCCAGGAAACTACAGACCGGTGAGCCTGACATCAGTACCGGGAAAAATGGTAGAAACCATCATAAAGAATAAAATTACTCAGCATGTAGAATCTAGTCATGACCTAATGGGAGACAGCCAACATGGCTTTGGACAAGGAAGATCTTGTCTTACTAATCTGTTATGTTTTTTTGAAGGAGTGAATAATCAGGTGAACAAAGGTGAGTCGGTTGATATTGTGTATCTGGACTTTCAGAAAGCCTTTGACAAGGTCCCTCATCAGAGACTTTTGGCAAAACTAAAGAGTCATGGGATAGGAGGCAGTGTACTATTCTGGATCAGGAACTGGTTAAAAGATAGAAAGCAGAGGGTAGGGCTAAATGGCCAATTTTCCCAATGGAGAAAGGTGAATAGTGGTGTACCCCAGGGATCTGTGCTGGGTCCGCTGCTTTTTGACATATTCATAAATGACCTGGAAAGTGGAATAACGAGTGAGGTTATCAAATTTGCAGATGACACAAAACTATTTAAAGTTGTTAAAACCCAAGAGGATTGTGGAAAACTGCAAGAGGATCTTGATAAATTGGAAGACTGGGCATCAAAATGGCAGATGAAATTTAATGTGGACAAGTGCAAGGTTATGCACCTAGGGAAGAACAACCCAAACTATGGTTACACGATGCAAGGTTCCACATTAGGAACCACCACCCAGGAAAAAGATTTAGGCGTCATTGTGGATACCATGTTAAAACCCTCGGCCCAGTGTGCAGCGGCGGCCAAGAGAGAAAATAGAATGCTAGGTATGATAAGGAAAGGAATGGTAAATAAAACAAAAGATATTATAATGCCTCAGTATCGTTCCATGGTGAGACCGCACCTTGAATATTGTGTGCAATTTTGGTCGCCTTATCTTAAAAAAGATATAGCGATTTTAGAAAAGGTTCAGAGAAGAGCCACCAAAATGGTAAAGGGGATGGAAGGATATTCCTATGAAGAAAGGCTTAAAAGGTTAGGGCTCTTTAACCTGGAAAAGAGACGGCTGAGGGGAGATATGATAGAAGTCTATAAATTAATGAACGGAGTGGAACGGGTAAACGTAGATCGATTGTTTACCTTATCAGAATATAGAAAGACTAGGGGACATGCAATGAAGCTACAGGGTAAACTATTTAAGACTAATAAAAGAAAATATTTTTTCACTCAATGTGTAATCAAACTCTTGAATTTGTTACCGGAGGATGTAGTAAAGGCTGTTAGTGTAGCTGGGTTTAAAAAAGGTTTGGACAAGTTCCTGGAGGAAAGGTCTATAAACCATTGTTAAGAAGGGACCCAGGATATCAATGCTTGAACCAATACAAGCATTGTGGAACCTGTGTCCCTTGGGGAAACTGCTAGGTACATATGACCTAGATTGGCCACTGTTGGAAACAGAATACTGGGCTTGATGGACCTTGGTTTGACCCAGTATGGCATATCTTCTGTTCTTAAGTTCTTATGATGCACACGACCGATGCATCCGCTGCCTGGGGGTGAGTCACCAAGTGGAATCCTGCCCACACTGCGCCCGCATGTCTCCTCATGCCCAAAAATCCCACAGCCATGCTATCAGGGTGTTCATAGAGGCTTCCTCCAGCTCCAACGGACTCAGCCCGTCGTCCCGGCATGCTGTTCGGAACTCTGCTTCCCAAGGGGTCCTTCAGATTAACCTGCCAGTTGTCGCAGCACGGGACACGCTGGTAAAAGCCTCTGTCCCCTGCGATGCCCAACCGCTGCCCCTCACCTCGCAACTGGCTCCCTCAGACTCCAGTTCTTCTCCTCCAGCCATGCATTCTCCAGCAGAAAGAACTACTGCAAAAGATGGCGTCTCTCCCTCCTTGATCCTGTCTCCCAGAAGTGAGGCTCCCCCACCGGAAAAACGCCACCACGCCTCAGCAAAACATGCCCACTCCAGCGACTCGCATCTTCACGCCGAGAGCAACGTCTCCCCGCGCAACGGAGGAAGTCCTATTCAGACTCCTCACCGCCTAGACACCACAGCCGAAGGTGCAGGGAGGGCTTCATCAGCAAGATGATTGACCTCCTGACACATCTCCTAGAACGACAGCACAGCTGCTCATCCAGCAGAGCACTCCACAGTCACAGCCCATGGTCATGACCACCAAGAGAGGTACAGACACCCCAACTACCCTCACCCACACACGTCTCGCCCCAGCACACAGACTCAGAGGGTGAGCAGGAGAGGGATGAGGAGGCGGCCAGACAGGCCTCTTAAGGACCAGTCCAGCTTGCCAGGTGAAAATATGGATCCTACGCCCCCTCCTCCAATAACACCTGAGGAATCTCTCATACCCCAGGTTTCTCCTGAAGCTGACTACACAACTCTCACTCTCCCCAGCAGATGCCCCGGCTCCGGCAACTACAACCACCAGCACCTTATGATTCCTGGAAACCCCCCAAAACACTATCACCCTTCCAGTTCACCAGCACCTCATGGACAACCTCTTCAAGGTCTCGTGAATCCCCTCCTCAGGCTCTGCCACTTTATGAAAGCTGGAGACAAAATACCAGGTTCAAACTGCTCCAGGATTTGAGAAGCAGCACCTCCCACACCAGTTGATTGTGATGGAATCGGCTATAAAATGGGCCAAGAAATCTTGCACGCATGCCAACGCCCCTCCCGGCTGAGACCTCAAACTCCTCAGTGACGTCAGGAAGGCCTTCCAAAGCACCATGCTCAGTGCCAGGATTGCAGCACATCAGCTTCAGCGAGTCCTTTTCCAGGATGTCCTTCTGGAGAGTTTAAAAGGAACCATCAGTTCACTTCCCAAGGAAACTGCAGAGGCAGCCTCAACGATCCTCAGGGACCTTATCGAGTGCATGAAACACCTTGTCCACTTCGCCTTGGACTTTTTTGATACAGCAGCACATGGGGCCGCCACTGCCATAGCAGCCAGGCGCATGGCCTGGCTCCGTGCATCGGGACTCGGAAGACGCACATGAGCGCATTGCTGATGCCCCCTGCATGGGAGACAACCTCTTTGGCGATAATGTCAAAGACACTGTGAATGACCTAAAGGACCATTGTACCACACTACAAACTCTCGCTGTGGATGGTCTGGAACGTTCCTCCACATTCAAGAAGATGTTGAATCCACAGCGAAAAAGCTATCCGCCATCACGGCGCAACAACTCTTACTCTAAGTGGCAATCTCATCACTTCAAGCAGCAACCGAGCTACCATCCCACATACCAACAAAAGCCTCATCAGCGGGACCGCAAGCAAAACAAACAGGGCATGCCTCCCTCCTACAAGAGCAATCTCTCCTTTTGACAAGCTCAGTCCCCCTGCACTCCCAGTGGGGGGACGGCTCTCTGCTTTCCTCCACGCATGGAGCCACATCACAATGGACAAGTGGGTCCTGGACATCATCGCCAAGGGATACAAGCTCAACTTCTCCATGAACCCAGGGCAGAGAGCTTGTCCCAACACACCTCAGGACACAAGCACTGCTATGGTCGCCAAAATAGCCATCCTCCTGGCGGCAAGGGCCATCGAACCCATACCTCCAAATGAGGTCTCGCTTGGCTTCTACTCCCGCTACTTCTTAATTCCCAAGAAATCAGGAGGAGTGCGACCAATCTTAGATCTCCGCAAGCTGAACAAGTGTATCCGCAAGAAGAAATTCAAGATGTACTCTCTTGGCTCCATCCCGCCTCTGGTACAGCCCAACGACTGGATGGCATCTTTGGACCTGCAAGATGCTTATACGCACTTTCCCATTCACCCTGCCCACAGGAAGTACTTGAGCTTCTGGGCTCTTGGGAAACCCTTTCAGTAGAGGGTCCTTCCCTTTGGGCTCTTCCCAGCCCCAAGAATATTCACAAAATGTGTCGCTGTGGCAGCCGCACACTTCAGTGAGAAGGGAATATGCATCTTCCCCTACCTGAATGACTGGCTCATCATGGCACCCACCAGGCAAGAGCTACAGGACTCAATCACACGGTCGACCACTCTGCTATCCGCACTCGGCTTCCTGCTCAACCAGCCGAAGTCTCATCTCCAACCATCGCAACATCTGGAATTCATCAGTGTGGAAATCAGGACCACCCTAGCCAAGGCGTTCCTGCCAGTGCAACACCAACACCATCTCCCCCCTGGCCAGAAGAGTCACTGCGAGCAGCCATACCTCAGCAAGGACCATCCTGCAGCTGCTGGGCCACATGACAGCATCCAGCCACGTCCTCCCCCTTGCCAAGCTCCACATGCGACACCTGCAGTGACATCTCCGCAAGCATTGGCGGCAACACTCCCAGTCTTTCTCCAGCCATATTCCTCTGGATGAAAGGTTGTGGAGGTCGCTGACGTGATGGATATTCAAGGACAATCTGTCAATGGGCAGGCCACTGCAACCACTGAACTATCACCTCACAGTCACAACCGATGCCTCCAAAATGGGCTGGGGGGCCCATGTGCTCAGTTTCCAGACCAGGGGCACCTGGAACATCGTGGAAAGAAGTCGACAGATCAATTTCTTGGAACTGAGGGTGGTATGCTACGCCCTGCAGGACGTCTGCCACCTCATCATGGGACGATGCATCTTGATCCAGACAGACAATCAGGTCGTGATGCTCTACATCAACAAGCAGGGCGGGACGGGATCCCTGTCCCTTTGCAAAGAAGCCCTCAAGCTCTGGGCCCTCGCCCGAGAGTTGCCTTCTTCAGGCCTCATACCTATGAGGAACAGATAACGTACTGGCGGACCAACTCAGCCGCCAGCTAGCCCCTCACGAGTGGTCGCTCAACCCCAAGACAGCAGTGGACCTCTTTCGCAAGTGGGGCCAGCCACATGTAGACCTTTATGCGTGCGACGAGAACGCCAAGAGCATTCACTTCTGCTCAAAGTACCCATTACCGCACGGCCTGGCTCCCAATGCTTTCAGCCTCCCATGGGGGGACAGGACACTACTGTATGTGTTTCCGCCCACACCTCACATCTCCAAGACCATACAGAAGATCATGCAGGACAGAGCGCGGGTCATCCTCATAGCCCTGTGTTGGCCATGGCAGATGTGGTTTCCCTTCCTGAGCTACCTAGCGCGGGAGCCCCCGGTCTGGCTCCCACCAAACCAGACCTCATCACACAAGACGGCGGCACAACTCTACATACCAACCTGCAAGCCCTGGCCCTGACGGCCTGGTTCTTGATGGGCTGACGGGAAAGGTACAGTAGATTGTCTTGGCCGCAAGGCGGCCTTCCACATGAAACTCTTACAGGCTAAAATGGAAACTATTCTCCACATGATGCGCCATAGAAGGCACCATGCCCCACTCATGCACAATCACTAAGGTTCTCCAGTACCTCACCACCCTCATTAGCGCTGGACTCAAGACGACGTCTATCCACTGCCACCTATCCACCATCGTGGCCTACCATGACCCTCCTGACGGCTCCTCAATTGCCACGCACCCACTGGCCTCCAGATTCATGCGGGGCTTGGCTAATCTCAGGCCTGCCATCAGGCAACCAGTGCCCCCCTGGGACTTCAGCATTGTGCTATACCAGCTCACACAGCCTCTCTTCGAGCCCATGCCCTCAGCCACGCTAAAGTATGTCACCTGGAAGGCGCTGTTCCTCATCGCCATCACCTTGGCTCACCAGGTCAGCGAGCTGCAGGCCCTGGTAGTGCACCCCCCATACATGGTCATCCACCAGGATCACACCACCCTGCGCACCCATCTGAAATTTGTCCCCAAGATGGCCTCACCGTTCCACATCAATCAAGCAGTCATGCTTCTGACCTTTCATCCAGACCGCATACCTCATCTGAAGAGCAACACCTCCACTCGCTGGACTGCATGCGTGCCCTACGGGTCTACATCAGCAGAACGGAGCACCACCGCCAAGGGGCCCAGCTGTTCATCTTGTACGACCCCAACAGGCCAGTGCACCCCGTCACCAAGAGGACTCTGTCGCTCTGGATATCGGCCTGCATCGCCTTCTGCTACAACCAATCAGGGATACAGCTGGCGGGTCATGTATGCGCGCACCAGCTCAGGGCCACGGTGGTGACACTGGCCAACCTATGCTCGGTCCCCATACAGGACATCTGCAGTGCCGCCACTTGGTCCTCCTTGTCCACATTCCAGAGACACTACTGCCTCGACCAGGCCATAGAGGTAGATAGTGCTTTCGGCTGAGCAGTCCTAAGTTCAGCAGCACTGCCCCCCCCCCCCCCGCGATGGGTAGGCACCGCCACAGTTGGTGCAGCGTCAGTATGTCTGCATTGCTCGACTTCTGATTGGTGAATGTTCATTTCGTCCCATTTCGTGAGTGCTACCCAGAACCCCTGTTGTGCCAGGGACCGTTGCACACATAAGTTGCATATATGAGTGCTATCCAGAACCCCTGCTGCGCCAGGGGCCATTACATGCATAAGTTGCATTTATAAAATACTCGAAAGTGTTCGAAGTATCCATGTCTCTGACTGCCTCATCCACCGCAGCCGCCACGTAACCCGGCGTGTCTAGGGAGTCATCAGGTGTGGCTGACTCATCCCGTTTGTCCTAGACAGGGCCGGTCCATCCATTGAGCAAAAATGTTGTCTGCACAGGGCCCCGCGTTTTAGGGGGCCCCGCGCAGACAACATTCTGCATTAAAAGACTGCCGCCGTGGCAGCGGCAGAATCAAGTGTCCCCTGGCCGCGGCCCCCCTGCCCGCCCGGCAGAGCCCTCCCTGAATCAGCTCCCTCAGCGCGGGCTTTGAGCGTCTCATCAGTGTTTCTAAACGGACACAACGCAAAAAAGTTAAAAAGCGGGCAGACTGGTTCAGGGTCGGCCTCTTCCTTGAGGCGGGTTGTGGCTTATTAAGTCTAGCCTGGGAGTGCCGGACCTCCGCGGGAAGAGGGCAAGGCCAGAGAGGAGGCAAAGAAGCAAAGGGGAAGTGCGACGAAGGAGACGGAGTCCGGGCAGCACTACTTACTACAGTGGTGAGTTCAATGCGAGGCAGGTTGGTGCCCCGCCGGCAGCCAGTTGGGGGTTCTGCTTCCTGCACCTGGGGCAGCACGGACTGGTGGCAGGCTAAGGAGTGCCAACCTGGTCAGAGTCGCTTGATGAGAAGCCTGTAGCAGTGCACATTAGTGATGGATAGATAATTCTGTACTTGATCTTTTTATTTTTTGAACTCACGATTTGTGATTTAAATCGCAGGAAGTGTTTGCAACTGTGCTGGGCAGGCTGAGGACGTGCTGCTCTCCCTTGATCAGGAGTAGATGGGGAAGCCGGAGGCAGGCGGAAAGGCGTGTAGCACATAGGTTAGGCAACAGCAAGCGAAAGGGAGGGCTTGGCAGCGTGTGCATGTGCCCTGCGAGGGCTCCGAGGACTCTGATCTGCTTTCTGTCCCTTCAGGGCTTCCTGTCTGCCACAGACTGTAATGAGGTGGGAGCTGCTGCTGCTGCTTATCATTTTGTGTAGAGCTATACCTCTTACAGTCCAGAGAATTGTGCTTTAGTTTCTTGCTGCTTTTTTCATTTTGTACCTGCATGGGAGGAACTGTTGTGCTCTGAAAAGTTCATGCGCCTCAACTTTTTTCCCCTCCCTTTTTTGAAAGGTGTTCTAAAACATCACTAGTCTGTGGGACGTACTGAAATACCGGAGAAAGGTATTTCAGTACCTCCTGGACCTGTGCAAACCTTCAGCCTTGAAATTCATCGCAACTAGCTTTTTATTTATTTATTTATTTAATGGTATTTATATGCCGCCTTATCATTCAATCAAAGCAGTTTCTACGGCAAACAATCAAGGGGGCAAATGTTTTCATGCAGTGTACAGAGTGGTGTGTGTGTGTTGGCGGGGATGTGATTAGATTTGGTTTATCTACATAGTGCGCTATTATACATCATGAGCTATTATACAGTCTTATATACAGTCTTGGAGTGGGGGGGGGGGTTGATGATCTGACTTGTATGCTGGTTCAGGGGGTATGTCCATAGTAATCGATGAACAGGGTTGTCTTCAGCTGTTTTCGGAAGTCCTTGATTTCTGTGGTTAGTCTCAGATCATCTGGGAGGGAGTTCCATATGGATGGAGCAGCCAGGGAGATTGCTCGTTGTGCGGTGTCTTTGCGGGTCTTGGTGAAGTCTTTTGGGGTGTTAACCCGATTGGAGGTGCCTCTTCTTCTTGGCCGTGTGCTTGTGTCGGGTTGTATGAGTGTGTGTAGGCTTATGGCGGAGGAGTGTTGTTTGATCTTGAATATGTTTATGATAGTCTTGTATTTGATGCGTGAGATGATTGGGAGCCAGTGCAGTTCTTTCAGTATGGGTGTGATGTGATCGTATCTTGTAGTACCAGCTATTATGCGGGCAGCTGTGTTTTAGGCCAGTTGTAGTGGTCTGAGGGTCTGCTTTGGTAGCCCGGTGAATATTGGATTGCAGAAGTCTAGTAGAGGGGTTATCAGCGCCTGGCAAACGTTGCAAAAGTGCTCTGGGTCAAGGAGGGGCTTGAGTCTTCTGATGAGTCGCATTCTTAAGTATGCACTTTTGGTTGCTTTGCCTATGTGTGCTTGGAGGTTAAGTTCTTTGTCCAGGATGACTCCGAGGTACTTAACTTCTGACTTTATGGGTATGAGTGCATCTCTTATCTTGATGTCGGGTGGGGGGATAAAGGCCAGGTTTTGTGTGATGATCAGTGCCTCCGTCTTGCTGTAGTTGATTGATAGGTTGTTTTCCTGAAGCCAGTTTGCCATTTGGGTGAGGCAGTTTGTTATGTTGGTTTTTAGACCCGTAGCCATACCCCCCACCCCCCACCAATTTTTTAGATAATTTAAACTCAAATCGTAATCACGTTGTCACCATTCCTCCCAGAAAATCCCATAAAACGCACATTTGGGCTTATACTTTTAAAGATTTAAACTTTGTTGTGTAAATATATACATACTGAGATAAATTTCAAATTGCCTTTTCTTCCTGTGGGTAAAAGTAAGCAATACTGCATGTTTGGTAAACCACTGTGGCCTTTTACAGCTATTGCAATACAATAGCTGCAAAAGATCCACAGCAAAGGCCCAAACCTCTGTGATGTGTGCAGGGGGCTGTTCCAGCTTTCTTCTGTAGAGATTTGGGATTTCTCATGGAGACCTGCAATACCTGCATCAGTAGGTAGCATGGGAAGTCCTGTGGTACCTGCTAATGGGCATTGCAGACCTCTGTGGTAAATCAATAGGGATAAAAGGTGCACAGAGCTCTATGTCCTATGCAGCTGATTCCCCCACCCCAGATCATTGTCTGTGTCTAAAGATCCACGGCACGACAATAAAATAAGTAGCTGTCTGCCCCTGTCTCTGCCCCACAGCCATCTTTGTGAGGACCATTGAGGAGAGTAGGAGCAAAGGCAGCTTCTGTCTTTCAATGGTCCTTACAATGGCTGCCTAAAACTGGCATGCCTGCTTCCCACCCCCCATCCCCTCCCCTCCCCAGTCCACCACGTGAAATGCAGCTATCACAGCACTTTTCTGCAGTATCTGTATTAGTTGCTACTGCTGGGCAGTATTTCCGTGTTAGTCCCGGGGTAGCAGCTAACACAGTTAATAAACCTGTCCCTTTGAGTTAGTGTGAATGTTAGGACCCATTGTTTTGCTCTTACTGCAGCTGGTCTGTACTGCCCCTACTCCCAGAAGCTGCCGCCCTAGGTGACTGCATGGATTACCTAGTGGTTGAGCTAGTCCTGTGATTCTTAACCTTTTTTTTTGTGTCTGGCATGCTTTTGAGTTCATGACATTTTACTGTCAAACAAAATCAAATTTTGCGTAATCCTCAACAGGCAGCATTTTTACATGTGCATGTGCCTTCAGTCTGATGCCTGAACATACTAGGCCAGCAAGCCCTACCAGATTCTAGGAACCCACGTTTGGTGTCTATTGAAATCAGGAAAGGAGGCATACGCCTAGAAAGTACTACTCCCCTCCTGCCAGTGGAAAGGAAGGACAGAGGAAAGACAATCCAATGGACACTCTCAGTTGGAAACTTTAGAATCTATTTCCAAGCTATATTTAAAACCACATTCTTAAAGTTTTTGTTGGTTACCACAAAATACTTTCAAACCCATTATAATAGAGAATCATGGTTGCGGTCTAAGGAAGATCCATTGGTGCATGGTTTGTCCCCCCTCCCCTGGTTTTAGTTTTATCAATGTTCCACAAATAGGGCATATGGGAGGAGGTCTGTTTATGTTTATGTTTATTTCATTTGCTTAACCGCTCTTCAGTGAAAGTCAGAGCGGTGTACAATACATAAAATAACAGAGTAAGGCACTAGGCCAGAAGTATTGAAAGGAAGTTAGAATTCTTAAATAGGAAAGAGAGAAGGCTAGTAAAGAGCGGTGGAATATAGGAGAGGAGGTTAGGGTCAGGGGGTGGGGAGGTTGAAGGCCAGGGAGAAGAGAAAGGTCTTTAGATCATGTCTAAAGGTGCTGTGATGGGGTTCAAGACGGAGAGAGGTGGGAAGAGAGTTGATAGTGCATTAATGTTTTTTACCATCTGAAATTGTTAGATACCGTAATTTTTCCTGATTTAGAAGCGTTATGTTGTGAAGTCACCACTAGGGACTTTGGGGGAAAATGTGTGTTCATTTTGGTTTATCTTCCCCCGGGTTCATGGAGTAAAGTACGAGATTTAAACATAGATTTTTTGGCGTCATGGGTCTGTGATAAGGAAGCTTATCATAGTTCAGGAAGAAATAATACAAGAGGTGAATTGGCTCTGAATAAGCAACCTGTGCTGGCTGGTAAAAGCACTAAAACAGAGTGTTTACCTAAAAGACTACCAGACCCAGAATGCACTGGTTTACAGAAAGCCTCTAGGAGAGCTGAAGTAGGGAAACGTGTGCCTAATCAGAGAAGCAATGATGTAATCCCTAATCACACATCTCCTAGGGCAGGGCTTAATTCAGGACACCTGCAGTGTGCTAGGGTGGAGTGGCCATCTAGGCACTTTAAAGCTAGAAGAAATTCATCAGACAGACAGCAAGGAGAGCAATGGTGGCAAAGACAGCAAATACAGCAAGGGGAGAAAGAGGAACGGAGACAGCCAGAGCTGAAGAAGGAGAGACTGTTCGTGAACAGAAGGAAGAACAGCAAGTCGTCCAGAAGGTCTAAGAAAGGAGCCCAAGGCAGTACGTATGCTGGGAGAGATTCCTGGGGCAAGCATTCTTCATTGGACTGGAGGAAGCCAGAGGCTTGGAGATATACAGCCAGGAACCCACAGACAGCACCTGTAAAGTGGAGTGGAAGAGTGGCCTAGTGGTTGGGGCAAGGTACTTCAGGCCGGAAGGTCGGGGGTTCAAATCCCACTAGAGGACAGCAACCTTGGGCCGGAAGGACTGGGGTTTCTTGTCCCACAGGTGCTCCTTGTGGTCTTGGGCAAGCCACTTAACCCTCCTTAGCCCATGTTCCCTGTAAAATAGTTCTCTCCAAGTTATAATGTCCTGTTCAATGTAATTTCAGTTTGTTCAATGTAAACCGCACTGATGCAGAATAGCGCGGTATATAAGAGAATGTAAATAAATAAATTAAATAAATAAAGGAGACGGCTGCATCTACAGAAAGAAGGAGCTCTAATACCTATTTAAGGAGGTATGGGAAAAGGGACCTGAAGTCCAGAGATTCTGACTGGAGAGCTGGGCACAGAAGCTTTGCAACCTGCTGGCCAAAATACCCAGAGAGGAAACCTAATGACAACGTGATCTCAGGTATGAACTCTGATCTGTTCCCTAGCTTTGCACAAGGAAGACAGCAGGGAAACAGTTTCTATCCTGGTAGAGATCAGTTAGAGAAATCCTCTGAGCCAGTGTATGAAAGTGATCCTATGATATTTCAAGAGCAAGGGGAAATATCAAATGAGGAAGTTGAATGTAGGAATTGTTCTCTTTCTAAGCTGCTGTTCTAAAGTAATCCTCAGTTAAGGATCAAACACCAAAAGGAACTGTACTGATTTTTAGCTTCCCAGAAAAGTTTCTTTGAGAGAAAGCTTTGGGGAAAGTTGGAGCCATGTGGAGAGTGGACCAGCAATGGTTTGCAGCTGGGTAAGCACCTGTGATTAGAGCAAGGCACAAGTGCACGTGGGACTTTGGAAAAAAGCTTCTTCTCTGTGTGAAAGGAAGAAAGCTGTTTTTTTTGATAAAGAGAATTTTCCTTTTGGGTTTATTTTTCATTCCAGCACTGCTAAGAAAGTTTATTAGCAGGGGCTAGAAGAAAGACCTTTTCTGTTCCATCAAGGTCTTTACTAAGTTGTTGCATAAGTAATTCAGTTGCCTTATTTGTTTTGTTTCTGGAATAAAACTCCTGGAGAAATTATCCTGTTGATGTTACCAAGCATATCTGTGCGAGGGAATAACACCCCATAAATAAAATCTGTTTTCTGCTTTACACTCGAGCAACTACAATTCTTTATTCTTGTTAAACGGCTAGTTTTGTGTGAATGAACTACAACACCCACAATCCTTTGCAAGTCAAGTAAATTCATGTCCTTGCCAAGATTGTGGAACTTTCACAACAAGCACCCCCGTTTACAGGTCTCTGTGTTTCCTAATTGTTTCTAGGAGATGTTAATCTTCATTTAGAGGATCAATAGGATCGCAATGTCGGGTTTATATTGGTTCTTTGCATGCTTTAGATTTTAAGGTGACCCCTCTGGCTTCTAGTCACAATTCAGGACATTATTTACATCAGTATGTCTGCTATTTTTCCCCTTCATCCTGTAGTTTTATTTCAGATGTTGTTTCTTCCCCAGTGATATGAACAGACCATTATTTAATGCAGATTTTTTTTCCCTTGGTTTAGCGGGCAATTCAGCCTAAATTTCAAAACATTTATGTGCGTAAGAAACTCTCTCTCCTGATAAGCAGTGGAAAAGAGTGCAAGCTACTAGTTGTTTAGGAACTGATTTATCCTCTGTTTTTGGCCAATTGGATTAAGACGCCATGTGAAATTGTGGAGGAGATTGCCCCATTAGAAGGTTGGAGACGATCTGTGGTTCCTCGAAAGCTTCCTTGGTATACTCATGTATTGGCTACAATAAAAAAAGGATTGTAGAACTCCTGAAATCATTTGGAGGAAATCCCAAAATATTAAGGATAAAACAAAATGGAGGGTTAAATATCAAAAATATAAGGCCTCGATCTGGCAGGCTAGGAAAAAATATTATGAGAGGGTGATTTCCTCTGCTGCTTCACAATCCCGGTCACTATTTTGTTTGGCATTGTCAGTGTTGCAGGAGAAAGTTAAATTGTGTCCTGAGCCTTCTTTGTCTGCATGACTTTGCTAATTTTTTTTCTCAAAGTAAAATAGAAGATATTCCTAATAGTTTATATGTTATAGAGCTAGATGTAGCCAAGTGGTCCAGATTCCTATCCAGCAGACGGCTCTTGGTCCTACCTTTTTTATATAGTCATGCACCTTTAGATTTTAAGGTTTGGTTGTATGAGATTATTGTAGATTCACTGGAACAGGGTTTGTATCCTTATGAAATGGGTAATATTACTCTTATCCCAATTCCTAAGGACAATACCTCGCTCAAGGATGTGGCAAATTTTCATCCCTTTGCCAATTTTCCCTTGATAAATCCAATAGTGGTCGTCTTATTCAGAGTCGTATATGTCAATAATTATGGTGCACTCTGAACCAATATCTAAAGTGTTATGTATCCTTCAACTAATAAATGACTTTCAACCATATACAGTGTTAATGGTGACTAACGGGTCTCAGACTCTGGGCACCCAAAACTTATGATAAACCTTTGGGATTAAAGTCCTTATAGCATCAATGACCCGTGAACTTGATAGTCAATTCGTACAGTATTTGGAAAACTTTAAATGATTCACAATTTGGTTTCTGTAAAGCTCACAATACAGACATGCTTTTAGGTATTTTGATTTTGGATATTAATGCTAGTCTTGCAAATTAGCTGTTGTACTTCATTTTCATTTTAACTATGGCTTTTGATTTAACCAATCACAGTATTCTTTTGGCTATTTTAGATTATCTGTGGATTTTGAGACCAGTTTATAACTGGTTTTTGGCATTTTGAAAAACATAGGTCATACCAAGTACGGATTGGTGTGGAACACCGCAGATTACTTTCCATATCTGAGAGCTCCTCAAGGGTCTCCATTTTCCAATGTACTGATGGCTTCTGTAGGGTGGCTTTTAGATAAGGCAGAGCTCAAATATTATACCTATGCAGATGATATTTCAATATTGTTAACACTGTCTCCATAGGCTAGTGATGTTTATTTAGTTTTAAGTAGTATCCAACATTTGGTTTGGAAAGATGGGCGAATATGGTGCATTTACAATTAAATGTATCAAAGGTAAAGGTTTACCATTATTGAAACACAAAACCTTTGTATAACTTTCATAGAAGCATTAGGTTGGCTAAATATTCATGCTAAATCAGTTTTGTGGGTGTTTGGGGGGTGTTGTTTAATGCAAATTTATCATTCGAGACACAGGTTAGGTTGGTGTCAAAATCATTTTTTCAAATGCGTCAGTTACGCCACCTTCAACCTTTTTTTCCTTTGAACATGTTCGATTATTAGTGCAAAGTACTGTGTTGGTATATCTGGATTATGGAAATCTGCTTTCTATAAACTGTTTAAAACACCAGGAGCAACGGCTTCAATGGTGTCAAAATACTGCAGTTTGTTTAATATATGGAGTCCTAGATACGCCGCAGTGACTCCTTTATGGCATGAGAATCATTGGTTTAAGATGTCTACTTGGTTTGTTTTTTAAGTTTTATTTGATTTTGTATAAAATTATTTTATGATTTTGTGCCGGTTCCTTTTTCAGCGCTGTTATTTCCATTTATAGCTATGAAGTCAAAATGATTGCAATCATTTTGTATTTTCTTTTCTTTCATGTAGGAGTGTTAGTTCAAAAACAAGATTTATTCTTACTTTTTCATACAAAGCGGCTGAATTGTGGGCTAAATTGCCATTGAAGATTAAAGGTTCCCAATGTGTTCTGTTTTTTCGAAAAAAGATTTGAAATTTTGTCTTCTCGATTACCTAATTTATAATCTTGTTTTAATTTTATAATGGTTTCTATCTGCTGTAAACCGCACTGAACCAATTAGTTTGGGATAGTTGCAGTATAAAAGTATATATTAGTATTATAGAAAGCCATGTCTCTGGGTGTTTTCCACCAAAGTCTAGTGGTTGGAGAGCAGTGAGCTGAGAGCTAGGGTTGCTCCTTGTGACCTTGGACAGCTCACTTTTAAGGGCTCTGTACTATTCTGGTTCTCCTCTTTCCTCTACCATCGCTTTTTTAGTGTTAGTTCTGGTGGCTCCTCCTCTTCTGCTATGCTGCTCTCAGTTGGTGTACCCCAGGGGTTTGTATTGGGTCCACTCCTTTTCTCTTTCTATACCCAGTCCCTTGGTGCACTCATTTCTTCCCATGGCTTTCAGTACCATTTTTATGCTGATGACTCCCAGATCTACCTCTCTACACTTGAAATCTCTCCAACAATCCAGACCTGGATCTCTGCCTGCCTTTCTGACATTGCTTCTTGGATGTCTCACCACCGCTTGAAATTGAACATGGCCAAAACTGAGCTGCTTATTTTTCCCCTTAAAACCTCCTCTCCTCTTCCTACTTTCTCAGTCTCTGTTGATAACGCTCTACTTCTCCTTGTTTCCTCGGCTCGTGACCTTGGGACTCCTCACTCTCCTTCTCCACACACATCCATCTGATAGCTAAGACCTGCCGTTTCTTCACCCATTCCTTCCTGAACACACTACTAAGACACGTATCCACTCCTTAATCACCTCCTGTCTTGACTACTGTAAACTACTCCTTGCTGGTCTCCCTTTGAATCATCTCTCTCTCGCCTTTAATCTGTTCAACACTCTGCTGTGTGGCTAATCTTCCGCTAGCCTCGTCATGCCCATATTACCCCTCTTCTCAAGTCACTTTGCTGGCTCCCTATCTGTTCAAACTTCTCCTGCTGACCTATAAGTGCATTCACTCTGCAGCTCCTCTGTATCTTTCTTCTCTTATCTCTCCCTATACCCCCTGTCGGGAACTCTGCTCTTCTGGCAAATTGCTTCTATCTGTGCCCTTCTCTTCTATTGCTAACTCCAGACTTCACTCCTTGCACCTTAAGCCTAGAACAAACTACCTGTGTGTATGCCAGGCACCTTCTCTGACCCTTTTCAAATCCAAGCTGAAAACTCACCTCTTCGCTGCTACTTTTGGACCTTGACTCACCTGATCTCCTTTTCTTTTCCTTTCCCTATTGTTTTATCCCTGTCTACCCCTTCTGTGTTGTCTGTCTTCACTAGAATGTAAGCTCTGATGAGCAGGGACTGTCTCTTACATGTCTGTGCAGCGCTGCGTATGTCTTGTAGCACTATACAAATGCTCAGTATTAGTAGTAGTAGAAGGGAGCATTTTCCATCAGCCCCGGCGGGCTTAACAGAGCCGTGAGAAAGGAAAACTCTCCCTTCGTGGCTCTGAAAAGCCCGTGCTGAGGGAACTGATTCAGGGAGGGCTCTGCCGGGCAGGCGAGGGGGGGGGGGAGGCGCGGCCACAGGACACTTGATTCTGCTGCTGCCACAGCGGCAGTAGTAGCAGCCAGGTTTCTTTTTGTTTTTAAATTTCCCTGGGTTGATGGGGGGAGGGGGGTTAGGACCGGTAATGGGCTATGGGGGGGGGGGGGCTAGGACTGGAAATGGGCTGAGTGGAAGGGGGGGCTTGAACTGCAAATTGCTGATGGGGAGGGGGCTTGGAATGGAAATGGGCTGAGTGGAAGGGGGGGCTTGATCTGCAAATAGCTGATGTGGAGGGGGCTTGGAATGGAAATGGGCTGTGAGGGGAGGGAGCTAGGACTGGAAATGGGCTGAGTGGGGGGAGCTAGGACTGGAAATGGGCTGATGGAGGGGCTAGGATAGGACTGGAAATGGGCTGTTGGGGGTGCTAAGATTGGAAATGGGCTGTGGTGGGGGATTGGATTGAAATGGACTCATGGAGGGGCTAGAACTATAAGTAGGCTCATGGGGGCTTGGATTGGAAATGGGCTGAGTGGAGGGGAGCTAGGATTTGACATGGGCTGATGGTGGGGCTAGGAAAGGACTAGAAATGGGCTGATGGGGGGCTGGGATTGGAAATGAGCTGATGGAGGGAATCGGATAGGACTGGAAATGGATGGGGGGGCTAGGACTGGAAAGGGGCTGATGGTGGGGCTAGGATAGGATTGGAAATGGTCTGATGGGGGGCTAGGACTGGAAATGGGCTGATGGGGGGCTAGGACTGGAAATGGGCTGATGCGGGGACTAGAAGTGAGCGGATGCTGGGTGGGGCTGGAACTAGAAGGGAGATGATGTTGGGGAGGATTAGAATGGGATGGGGCTGGGAGAGTGAAATGGAGAGGGAAAAATATTTTGTGTGGGAGGGAAGAAAAATCTACAATTGGCCAGGTTTTGGGAGAGTAAGTGGGGATTGAGGATGGGGGGTAAAATTTGAGTGGATGAAAAAGGAATGAGGAAAGAACAAAAGAAGAAAGATTAGTATGTTAAAGCAGATGTAGAGAGAGAATGGAAAAAAACTAGAAGAGAGAAGAAAGGACAAATGGACAGCAGACGATGGAAAGTTAGCAGAAGACACGAAGAAACCAGAAGAAAGTGGCTGGAGCAATTGCAACTGAAAAAAATGCACAAAAGGTAGAAAATATCTCTTTATTTTTAATTTATTAACTGGAATATGTCAGCTCTGGGAAATGTGCATCATTAACATCTGCGCTTTGTTTAGTACAAGAGGAAATTAATTTATAGTTTTATTTCTACAGTGTTGTTGTACATTCCAAGTTTGGCTTTTGGGGTTCCCAGTTTAATTATTGTCTTCCTGTTGCTAAATTGTGATTCCTTGTTTGGTGATGGTCTATGCTCTGCATTTGTAACTGAGCTGAGGTATTCTGTTTATGTAATTCCTATTTGACATTGCCACTTGTTCTCTTTCCCCAGTAGGTTATGCATTGTTATTCTCTGAAATGTATTGGTTTAATATTTGCAGTGTTGTCTTTTGATAGGTAGAGTATGGTGCTTTGTGAGTCCTGGTAGTGCTGTTAGGATACGGCGGGTTTGCTATGGATTCTAAATGATCCACAAACTTAGAGTGTCTATATGGTGACTGAGAATCGCTATACCAAGCTGATATAGTATATCAATGTGTGATTGTTTTTGTCGGAAGTTTTTGCCGTGAGTGAGTAACTACTCCCTCTCGAGGCGTAACCTCCCTTTTAATTAAAATTTTTTTGTGTATATGTATATATGGTAATGTGAAATCATGGCACCAAACTCAAAGTGCTCTAACACAACCATTCATACTTTAGTGTGCCGGCTCACGATTTGACGAAAATTTTCCAGGTTGTATCAACTCACGATTTAATGAGCCGACTCACGTCTTGATTTAAACTTTGCAGGTTAATTCGAACACAGTACTGCGTTTAGAGCCTCTGATCTATTTTGGCTCTGTTTCAACGCTTTCACCACTGCAAAAAAGAAAAAGCTTTCTCCTACCATGTTCCGGAGAAAGTCTGTGTCATGCTGGAACCAATCTCAGTCCGACTTACTGAACATCAAGGAAAAACGTCAGGACTGAAATACCAAACTCAGCCAATCAGGAACCATTGTGTCACAGTATGCTAAGCCAATCCAACTCCAAGTTTAGACCTTGTGGTTCTAATGATCCCGTACGAAAAATCCATGACTGTTCCAGTCTCTGCAAACGTTGTTCTCGATCTCCTCCCCTTGGGTTATCCGGAACGTGATCCAGGATTCTCCATCGGAGCTCTGCGAACTGATGGTTAAATGTTATGCAGTGTTGAACCAAAGGGGCCGATTGAACAGCCTGTCTTATCCTAGAGGCATGTTCCTGTAAACGTGTTTTGATCTTCCGTATTGTACGGCCTATATAGATCTTTTCACACGGACATATTAAAACATAAACCACATAAATTGAAGAACAAGTGGTTTTCCAACGTGCCCGTTGTCGTATGGACGTATTAGGGACATCCCACTCAACTCCCTCTATGGTTTGTTGACAAAGATCACATTGTGAACAGGAATAATGACCCACCTGATTCTCAACATGATCTTGTAAAAAATATTTAGAACTGTTAGTCAATAAATTAGCGATATTAGGGCCCCTCGTGAACGCTATTCTGAGTGGTTTTTGAAAGCAAGGATACAATGTTAACAAATGCCAATATTTACGGAGAATATGTGTGACTTCCGAGATTTTAGACATATAGGGCAAAATTCCCGTAATGCAATCTTTGTCCTTAGTTTGTGTCCTCATAATAGGGATTTTTTCTTTTAACCATTCTCTGTGTGTAAATCTCGCTCTAATTCTTGCTTGTTTAATTAAAGCTGAGGGGTATCCCCGATGTAATAATCTTTTTTGAAGATCAGCCGCATGATAATCAAATTCTGAAATTGAACTACATATACGGCATAATCTTAAAAATTGGCCATAGGGTAGACCCTTCTTAAGTGGTACAGGATGGAAGCTAGAGAAATCTAGCAGAGTGTTTCTTTGCACAGGTTTTCGATATAAAGTAGATTGCAGTCGATTGTCTGCCTTATATATTTTCACATCCAAAAATTCTAACTCAGAAAAATGATAATGTAACGTAAAATGTAAGGTTTCCTTTTGTGAATTCATCCAAGCTACAAACTCCTTTAAAGATTGTTCTGATCCCTTTCAAAGAAAGAAAACATCATCCAAAAAACGGACCCACATTGGGATATTAATATACCAATCTGATGGATAAATCACAGTAGACTCAAAATGGGCTAAATATAGAGTGGCTATCGAAGGAGCCACTGTTGCCCCCATCGCTACTCCATGAATTTGATGAAAAAATTTTTCTTCAAATTTGAAAAAATTCTTTGTGAGCACAAAAGATAAAAGTTGATGAAAAAACTGCTTTGGAATCCTAGAAGGTAAAGGCAGAGTCAATTGTTCAATTACCGTTAAAGCTTCCACTTGAGATATGTTAGTATATAAGGCGGTCACGTCAAGGGATACTAAACATAAATCTTGGATCGGAATCATTAGAGAAGCTATTTTTTCCAAAAAATGGGCTGTGTCACGAATATACGAAGGCGTCAATTGTGCACACGGTCTCAAAAAAATGTCGCAAAATTGCGAGAGAGGTTCTAATAAAGAACCTCTACAAGAGACAATAGGGCGGCCAGGGGGGTTGGTCAAAGATTTATGAATCTTGGGGACTAGATAAAAATATGGAATTAATGGATGATTTGGTGTTAAAAATTTAAATTCTTTTCTAGTCAACCAAACTTGATCCAACGCTTGTTGTAACAATTTCATAATTAATTGTTTCAATTCTTGAGTCGGGTCTTGTGGTAACTGTAGATAGAATTTAGTATCTGACAGTTGTTCATTCGCCGATTTTTTATATTGTTCAATAGATTGGATAACTGTTGCTCCCCCTTTGTCTGCTCTATTAATAACTATATGAGATGATTTTGTAAGTGTCTGTATCGCTTCCCATTGTTGTTTGGATAAATTGTGGTGAATATATTGAACTTCTTTCCTAGATTCTAACAAACTTAGATCTTTCAAAACTAACTGTTGATAAGTTAGAATAATTGGATCTATATCTCCTGCCGGTATCCATTTAGATGGTGATTTTATTACCGAGGAATCTTCTGTTAAGGGATGTGTTGCACAAAATTGTGTGACCCGTAGTTTTCTAAAAAATCTTTGTAATGCTATTCTTATTTGAAAAGGATGATATTTAACTTGTGGTACAAACAAAAGCCCTTTATTTAATACTTGTTCCTGCACCGGGGATAAAGATATGCCAGAAATATTTATGACTGTGGTTTCGCCCATAGTCTGGTGATCGGGCCTTGTATTAATTCTGTCTGGGGGGGCATATATTCCTCCGTGGGTTGATAACCTCGTCGCCTGCCTCTGCCTCTCCGGCCCCGAGGAAAAACCTGCTCCTGATAAGAGGAAGACCTCCCTGAACCCCTATTACCACGCCAACTGGTTCCCCGTTCTAATGAGCTGCCTTCTTCAGAATCTTCTTCTGAAGAAGTAGTAAAAGAAACAGCTTTTTGTTGCGAGGTGGACTTCTTGGCCCAAGTATAAACCTGATCTAATTGATAATCCTTTTGGTCCCTATTAAATTTTTTTATCTTAATAGATTTCACATAGTCACGAAACTGATCTAGCTGTGAAGACATTTCCATTTTCTGAACTGTGAAACGATCTTCTGTGAAAGTAGTTTTTACAGTCGTCTCCAATGTTTGAATTTCTGCTCTGAGTTTTGTAACCTCTATGTTAGAGCGCTGGCCCAACAAAGCCACCAAATCTAAACTGCATTTGTTTAAAATGCTGTTCCCCTTGGCATAAAACTCGATATCATCCGTAAATAATTTAGGGGGTTTTAGTACCCGCAATCCTCGTGGACTCATTTGTGATTTTAAATATTGGATCATGGTAAGTTCATGTAATTCCATTCGTATCAAGCATTTGTTCAAAAGTAAAAGATCTTGAAAAGAAGATGATGAGATCAAACTCTGAGAGTCATCAAATAAGGCTGGTCGCTTAACCAATTGTGAAATCTGTTCCTCCGTAAATGCAAAAGTAGCTTGATTAGACTTAACTACTTGCTCAGCTGAAGATGCTTGTTTTTCTTGTCCCTTTCCATGGTCAAAAGGGGATACTCTATAAACTACAACTATAAACCCCAAGCCACTCGATATATCGAATAATCCACAAACTTAGAGTGTCTATATGGTGACTGAGAATCGCTATACCAAGCTGATATAGTATATCAATGTGTGATTGTTTTTGTCGGATGTTTTTGCCGTGAGTGAGTAACTACTCCCTCTCGAGGCATAACCTCCCTTTTAATTAAAATTTTTTTTGTGTATATGTATATATGGTAATGTGAAATCATGGCACCAAACTCAAAGTGCTCTAACACAACCATTCATACTTTAATGTGCCGGCTCACGATTTGACGAAAATTTTCCAGGTTGTATCAACTCACAATTTAATGAGCCGACTCACGTCTTGATGTAAACTTTGCAGGTTAATTCGAACACAGTACTGCGTTTATAGCCTCTGATCTATTTTGGCTCTGTTTCAACGCTTTCACCACTGCAAAAAAGAAAAAGCTTTCTCCTATCATGGGCAGTGTTTGTAGTAGTTCCTAATGTGCCTGGCGGTTGGCACTGGATTATAGTAATGTAGAAATCTTTTCATCTTTCTTTATGCAGACACTCATTAAGAGGCATGTTTACTAAAAGTTAGTGTATGGTAACATTATGCAAATATTTATGCAAATGAGTCCCCGCACCGAGTCTCCGCACATGGCCCCGCACCCCCTTTGTGCCGCCCCTGGTCTTAGAAGAAAGCGAGGTTACTTTCCTGTAACGGGAGTTTTCCATGGACATCAGGATAAGTTAGCCACACATTCCCGGCCGCCTCCCCTCGGATGAAGGCATCAGACTCCTATAGCCCTCCTGCTAGACTCCATGGGCACTGCTCTGGAACAGACTGGGCTAGCCAGGGGCAGGCCAGGAAGGTGGAGTTACCTGCATATGCTCAGAAAGTTTATCTTTCTGAGCTCTGGAGAGCTACTTCTGTGTCCTCGGCACCGTCGGATCTAGGACCAGGGACTGCCCAAGGGGGGTGCAGGGCCATGTGCAGAGACTACGGAAGGGAAGACAATGAAGTGATTTGAGAAGAGAGGTTATATGAGTATATTCAGGCTGCCGAAAGATTAGTCATGAAGCAGAGTTCCAAACAGAATGAAGGGAAGAGAGGTGACTCAGAGGGATACCAGCAAGAAGAATGTTGCAATAGTTGAGACGGGAGGTAATTAGAGAGTGGACAAGTGTTTTAGTAGTGTGTTCAGAAAGGAAGGGGCAAATTTTGTTAATGTTAAAGAGAAAGAAATGACAGGTTTTAGCTATCTGTTGAATATGTGGAGAGGGAGGAGTCAAAGATAACCCCAATGTTTCAGGCTGAGGAAACAGGAAGTAGAAGAGTGTTATCTACAGAGACAAAGAAAGGAGAAAGGGGGAGGAGGGTTTAGGGGGAAAAATAAAGAGTTCGGTTTTGGCCATGTTTAATTTCAAACGGCGGTGAGACATCTAGGAGGTGATGTCAGACAGCAGGCAGAGATGTGGGCCTGGAGTGTCGGAGAAATATCAGATGTAGAAAGATAGATCTGAGAATCGTCAGCATAAAAATAATACTGAAATCCATGGGAGGGAGATGAGAGCACCAAGGAATTGGGTGTAAAGAGAGAAAAGGAGAGAAAAGGAGAGGGCTCAGATTAGACTCTTAGGGAAAACCAACTGAGAGAGGAATAGCAGTAGAGAAGGAACCACCAGAAAAAAACACTGAAAGAGAGGTAAGAAAAGAACCAGGACAGCACAGAGCCCCTAAAACCAAGTGAGGACAATGTGTCAAGGAGAAGTTGGTGGTCAACAGTGTCAAAAGCAATTATTTTTTATGGGATGGGGCTGGGCGGGCATGGGTGGAGTATGGCTAGCCACAGGTGGTGGCTTTTTCTCTTTCAGAAAGTTGGACACCCTAATTGGGACCCTAAATGGGGTCAAATAATAAGTGGATGGGTCACAGAAACAGAGCTGCTTCCCCCCTCTTGATCTCCACTGTGACCTATGCTCATTAGTGGCAGTCAGCATAGGGCTTATGAGGCAGTGAGCACTCAGAGGCCCTGCTTCCTCCTCCTATGTGGGCTTTCTTTTATAATGAAAACCCATATAGAGTACTGAGGCCTATGAGCTTACGCTGTTACAGGAGCCTGTGCTAACTGTTGCCACTGTTATCGCTGCTTTTACTTCTGCCTTCATGCTTTGGATGAGTGAAGGCAAGAGGAAATGGGGGAGAAGAGTGGAGATCTGCTATTTTGTTTTCATCATTATCTGGGGGTCATGTGAATTTTTAAGTGTATTAAACGTGCATATTCAATAAACGTTTGATCTAAACTTAAAACACTGCTCTAAAATAGAAACATACAAATAACAGTTGATAAAGGCCATAAAGCCTAGTTTTAAACAGGATGCCTATGTGAGAAGTCCACAAGTGCACCAATTTTAAGCCCTTTTTGTAAAGGCAACATAAGTGCTTATAAAACTTTACAAAATAGGCTCCCCATAGTGTGCAAATGCCAGTGAATACATTTACACCTGCTCCAACATTGTTGTGTGTGTGTGTGTACTCATTTATTTTATAATTTTATGCATAATTTGCAATTTTGCCCCTCCTCTGACCAAACTACACCCCTATGAATTCCTAAATGTGACACATGTATACAAGTAAGCACATTTTTGTACCATGCCTACTTCTATGCACGTATACATAGGAACATAGAGTTGCTGTACTAAGTCAGACCAAAGGTCCATAAAATCCAGTATCCTGATTCCAACAGTGGTCAATCAAGGTCACAGGTACCTGGCTAGATTGCAGATTATCCATCAGAGATAAGCAATGGCTTTCCCTATTACTACTACTACTTATCATTTGTATAGTGCTTCAAGGCGTACCAAGCGCTGTACATTTAGATGTAAGACACAGTCTCTGCTCATCAGAGCTTGCAATCTAATCAAGACGAGGAACATTACAAAACTGGGGACTAGAGAATGGTAAGATACACATAAGTGGTGAACAAGAGAGTGAGAGGCATCAGGATCCAAAAGCACCTCGAAGAGGTGGGTTTTTAGCCTAGTGAACAAAGCACCCGAGGTTCTGGAACAATGCCATGGTGGTGGTGTATGTCAGCAAACAAGGAGGAATTCACAGTGCCAGAATGGATTTCGAGGTCATGGAACTGTGATATTTGATTACCTTGTCTGCAGCACTCATTGTAGGCATGGGCAAATTGCAAGCTGGCTTCCTGAGTTGGATCTCCGTGGATCCAGGCAAGTAGCTCAGCCTGGATCCACAGGATCCAAGCTTATAAGCAGTGGATATATGCCCAGAGAGAATATTTGATTTTATCTCGACTAAAATTGGATGGTAAAAAATTAGTTTGTGTATTGCTCTTTTCAATTAAGGCTCCCATAGTAGCATATTTTCTGTGTAAACCCTGGAATATATTGCAGGCTCACACTTGTTTCCAAGAAAATCCTATTGTGGCTTATCGTTGAGGAAAAAATATTGTCAACTATTTATGTAGATCTATTACTTGGAAGATAATGAGAATGGTGTGGATCAAAAAGGCCATTATGCTTGTGGGAATTGTGATTTTTGTCAGAATACTATTGAGGGAACCACCTGGACTCCCCCAGGATCTCGTTATCCTGTTAAATTATAATGGAGAACATCATGTAGTTCTACATTTGTTGTATATTCTCTTCAATGTCCGTGTAAAAAATTATACATCGGCCACACCAAACAATCCATGATTCAACACCTTAGAGAACATCAATCGCGGCTGCATACAGCAAATAAAGCTGCCCCAATTGTAGATCATTATATGGCTTTACATCATGCTTTTCATGATCTAAAGTGGTGTATATTGGATCATGTACCGCTTAATTGGAGAGGAGGCGATTGGGACGTCATTTTAATTTAACACGGGATATTCACATTCAATACTATTAATCCTGCTGGCTTAAACCAGCAAATTGACTGGTATACTTTATTTTTAAAAAAGTGGACCAATTGGGATGTAGAGATGGAGCTAAGAGTTGATTTTAAAAAACAGCCATTTTTTCATTAAGCCTGAAATGCTCACAGAAGAATCATGGTGGAGAGATTTAAAGAATGAGGAGGATAGCTTCGGACTTTCAAGACACAAATAAGTGTGATCTATAACTAGGAATTATTTTAGCCCTGAAGCAGAATAAGATGTTCTTTTTGAAATGCGACAGTCATGGTCGGCATGGTAGATGTTCCCGACCAATGACAAGAGACTACGGGGTCTATTCTGAGCCCCAAACAGTGGGGATGTATGACCAGCCTGGACCGTACGTCCCCACTCTACGTCCCCCTTGCCGTCCCTGTGCAAGCCTCCCTGTACGAACAGCAGAGTTGTATGGGAGCCTTAGATAGGGGCAAAAGGGGGGGTGCAAGAGGCAGAGCGAGGGTGGTGCATGGTCAACATCCTGGACGTACAAGGCCGATTCTGAGGTCGGCCCTATACGTCTGGGGTAGGCTGGTTAGTCGGGGGACTTATTCCACCTCAGAGGTTGAATAAATTCCCCTGGACGTGGGGTAGCGGCAGCTGCAGCGGGGACAAAGCATGGTGGCATGCAGGGGGATCCAAACAGCCAGACCCTGGCCATTGGAGACTGGATCGGGGGTCTGGCTGCAGGAAAAGGACATTCTCGGCAGCAGCCAGCAATCACAGTTCCTGAATGGAGCCATGGTGCCAATTCTGATCCCATGGGGGCTAGATGCCCTCGCAGGATCAGAATCAGGTCTACGGCTGTACGTTCCAATTCTGAGGGGACGTACACGGGCTGGATGTCCAGTTCTGAATAGGCCTCTACATGAGTAGAGATTTCTTCTGAGTTTTATCTGTATTAAAAAAAGTATTATAGAAAAGTATATTGGTCACAAATAATAATAAAATGGACTAATACCCTAAAGGCAGCTCTTTATAGCAGCTTTGAATGAAAAAGTCTGACAAATAAAATTTTGAATAATATTATTCGATAGTGAGCTTTTTCTCTATACAGGATATATTGGCAGCATTGGTTAAATACTTTTCCTGAAAGGATTCAGTTAGGAAGATTTGGTATAAAGCACATGGCCACAAATGTGTGCAGCTGCGTTTTCAAAAGGAAACTCTGTTAGGAAGTTTTGCAAGCTCCATGGGCAATATCCAGATTGGCCTACTGGTGGGTTTTTCTGTGCTGACTGACCTCCAGACTTTAAGGTCTGGCACAAAATAATCATTCTTCTCTTTTTATACCCAGCAGGCATCACAGAGGTCAGCTCTTGAAACTCTGACTGATAGGTATGTTTTGTCATTTTTACAACCTATAAATTACTTCATGAAACACTGAGCCCTATTTATTGTCATGTATACTTCACAATCACACTTTGTCCTAAAGTGTCTATGAACCCGAATATTAAAAATTTGACTTGACATGAATGCATGAATCTGATTACTGTGAAAATCATGCTTTCTTGCTATATTTCATGCATATTGCAAAGAAACATTTGCCATGATAAAAATGAGAAGTCAAGTATGAGGCCTATTTTATTGCTTTGTACATCCAGTATAAGAACAGCTCATTCTCCAAAGAATTAGACTTTCGGTATCATCAATCCATATTTTACAGAGGAATAGGCTTTTGACTACAAGTGCTCCCTATTACTACAAACACAGGCTAATTTCCACCACAGGCCCAAGATAAGGGCTGCTTTTATAGATCTCTCTCCAGCCTATGATACTGTGTTGATTGATAACTTGTTCCTGATTGTGTCATATGCCATTTAAATTTGGCTGCTGTAGTCTGAGCATTGTTGAGCAATAGGAAAATTAAGGTTCATTTCTGAAATAAAATTAGGACTCCAAGAATGGATAGTAGCAGCTTTTTACAATGTAGTGTTCTAGTACTAATACTTTTTACTGTTTATACAAGCAATATATCCTGTACATCCTCACAGAAATATATGTATGGTAATGACTTCACCTGGCCTACAGTATATAAGCAAGTATTTTCCAGGATCCTAAAGTCCATTTCAGTTCGCTGACACCCAACAGATCAAGTTGTACACGTTCCATTTCATTCTTGACCACCTCCAACTTCCCTTGGCTCATGCTTCGTACGTTCCATGTTCCAATGTGTAAGACATCTTTTTCAGCTTCTGACTCTCATTTCATGCGCAGCTACATCAGCAGTCAGACGTCCCGAGGGCTTTGATCCAACCACATCATAAATGCTGGCTTTACACTGAAAAGTCTTCAGCTCTTCCCCAGTAGCTAGTTGAGTGCCTTCCAACCTGGGGGTCTCATCTTCCAGCACTACAGCACAATTTGTTTTGTTGTAACTATCCATTGGGTTTTCATAGCAAGATACAGAAGTAGATTGCCGGGCCTTTCTTCCGCACAGTTTAAGTTTGGTGTTGTTCCCGTTGTCACAGAAATGTGATCCTCCGCCGTCAACACTATCCCATTCTGCTGCTGCCCAGATGGGTGGTTTGTCTTGGTCTGGCATCTCAGCTGAGACCTGTCCATCTTGGGAGACCCTGCCAGTAGTTAAACTACCGATAGTTTAGCTCTCAGCATCACTGATGCACACAAGCCCTCACAGCACGACAAGCTGCAAACCAAGTGCAAGAACTGTAATGAAATACAATGCAGTCAGCGAACGCTTAATCTCTATTCGTCTACGAGGAATGCCTATCAACACAACTATAATTCAAGTATATGCCCCAACAACAGCTGCAGAAGAGAATGAAATTGAAGAGTTCTATGAACAAGTACAAGCTGAAATTGACAGAACATGCAAACAGGATATCCTGATAGTCATGGGTGATTGGAACGCAAAGGTTGGCAACAAAGAAGACGAAAAGGTTGGCAACAAAGAAGACGACAAAGTAGTTGGAAAATATGGACTTGGCAACAGAAATGAAGCTGGAGAAAGACTGATAGAATTCTGCAAGACAAACGATCTATTCATCTCGAACACCTTCTTCCAGCAACACAAGCGGAGACTGTACCATGGACTTCACCCAACGGATTGTATAAAAATCAAATTGACTACATCTGTGGAAGTCAACGATGAAAAAGCTCTATAACATCAACAAAGACAAAACCTGGAGCTGACTGTGGTACAGATCATCAACTACTAGTATGCAAACTCAAGCTAAAGCTGAGAAAGAGCAAACCACTCATGAATGCAGCAAAATATGACCTTGAGAATATACCACTGGAATTTAAAGACTGCCTGCAAAATCGATTTGCTGCTTTAGATACAAATGATAGAGTTTCAGAAGAGTTATGGAATGACATCAAGAAGGTTGTGTTGGAAGAAAGCGAGAAGTCTCTACAAAAGGTAAAAAAGAAAAAACGGCCAAAATGGATGACGGAAGAAACTCTGAAAATTGCCCAGAAACGCAGAGAAGCTAAAGCCAGAGGAGAAAGAAAGACAATCACAGAACTCAACAGAGATTTCCAACGTGCAGCAAGACAGGACAAGGAAAAGTACTACAATGACGCATGCAAGGAAATAGAAGCAGAAACTATTAGAGGAAGAACAAGATCAGCTTTCCTAAAGCTTACGAGAGTTAAAGAAAAAGTTCCAGCCTCGAATTGGAATGTTACAAGATGCTCAAGGTTCTATGTTGAATGATGCTGAGAAGATCAAGAAAAGATGGAAGGAATATACAGAGTTTTTATATACTAAAGATCAAGTGGACCAATAGCCGTTTCAACCTGTACCTTGTGATCTGGAACCATTGGTGATGAAAGAAGAAGTTGAAGCAGCATTGAAAGCCTTATCAAAGAACAAAGCACCAGGCATTGATTGCATTCCCATAGAAGTATTACAGCAATCTGATGCAGCCTTTACCGTACTTACAAGGCTCTGCCAAGAAATATGGAAGACAGCATCATGGCCAACTGACTGGAAAAGATCTGTGTTTATACCAGTACTAAAGAAAGGTGATCCAACTGACTGTGGAAATTATCGCACAATCGCTCTGATCCCACATGCCAGCAAAATTCTACTGAAGATTATTCAAAAGAGACTACAATCATACCTGGAACGAGAACTACCTGAAGTGCAAGCAGGGTTCAGAAAAGGGCGAGGAACGAGAGACATCATTGCGGATGTGAGATGGATCCTTGAAAAGACTAAAGAATACCAAAAGGATATCTATTTGTGCTTTATCGACTATAGCAAAGCTTTTGACTGTGTAAACCATGAGAAACTCTGGGCCACATTAAGAAGCATGGGTATACCAGAACACCTGATCGTTCTCTTGCACAATCTGTACATTGATCAAGAAGCAACAGTTCGAACGGAACAAGGAGAAACAGAATGGTTTAAAATAAGCAAAGGTGTAAGACAAGGCTGCATACTTTCCCCCTACCTATTTAATTTATATGCAGAACAAATCATCAGAGAAGCAGGATTGTATGAAGACAATAGAGGTGTGAAGATTGGTGGAAGACTCATCAACAACCTTCGCTATGCTGATGATACTACATTACTGGCGGAAAGTGAAGATGATCTGAAACATTTGCTTCTCACAATCAAAGAACATAGTCTCAAAATGGGCCTGCACCTTAATGTAAAGAAGACAAAGATCATGACAACTGGCATAATCAACAGGTTCATCGTCGAAGGAGAAGAAATTCAAATCGTGAATAACTTTAACCTACTTGGATCAACTATCAATAAAGAAGCAACAAGTAGTGAAGAAATCAGACGACGCATTGCTCTTGGCAGAATGGCTATGAAAGTCCTAGATAAGATTCTCAAGAGCAGAGATGTCTCTCTCCATACAAAGATTCGACTTGTTCAAGCCATGGTATTTTCAATAACATCATATGGATGTGAAAGCTGGACAGTGAAAAAGATAGACAGGAAGAAAATTGATGCCTTTGAATTATGGTGCTGGCGGCGAATACTTTGTATACCATGGACTGCCCGAAGAATAAACCAGTCTGTACTAGAGGAGATCAAACCTAAGCTTTCTTTAGAAGCTCAGATGACAAGACTTCGACTTTCATACTTTGGACACATCATGCGGAGAGAGAGATCATTAGAGAAAGACATCATGCTTGGCAAGATAGAAGGTCAACGCAAAAGAGGAAGGCCAGCAATGAGATGGATCGATACAATAACAGCAGCTACGTGTACCAGTCTGTCAACAATGAGCCGCCTGACTGAAGATCGAACACAATTTAGGATAGCTATCCAGAGGGTCGCCATGAGTCGACTCCGACTCGACGGCACTTAACAACAACAACAAAGTTATCTGAAAGTTTGAAACTTGGGAAGCCTCAATTAATAAATCATGCATCTCCAGGAAGAAGCAGGAATGTAGTCTTCACATATGAGTGATGTCGGTACCGACGGAGCCCGCACAGGAACGCTCCCCAGTGTCCAATAGGAAAGCCTTTGGGAACATCCCATTGCGCCTGCATTGCTGCCTTCCCACCTTTGTGACTCTCCCTCCTCAGTTCTTCGTTTTCCGCGGAGCCAGCAGGAAGCAAATCCTGTCACCACAGAAAATTCTTTAATTCTTTGTTTTTTTGTGGTTTGCATCTGCCTTCTCATCGATGCCGGAACCAATTACCTTTGGTTCTTTTCTTCCTTTCTTTCTTTAAAAAAAAGTAAAACTTATAGAACTTTTCTTCAGGTGCATCGACGCAATTTTAGGCCTTAAGCTTTCCATTTTGTCTGCTGACACTATGGACAAACCAACTAGCAGTTTTAAAAAATGTAAGTGTGGCAGTAACATTTCTGCTACTGACACCCACGACTGGTGTCTTAAGTGCCTCAGGCCCAATCACCAGCCATCAGAATGTCCTCTGTGTAAGAAGATGACAAAGAAAGGTCTACAGAATCGAGCCGCAAAGTTGGGATCACTCTTTGCCTCAGCCGCGGTTTCTTTGACATCAATGTCATCGAGGACATCCCCTTCCTCTCATGGATCTCAGGTATCGAAACGTAAGTCATCTTTGAAGACAGGCCGACCCCAAGGGTAGATCTCTTTCTAAACATCGAGATGCCTCGAGCATTGCCCAGGAGGTGAATTGGCTGGCCAAACAACCCTGGCGGGAGGATCTTTCCTCCAAAGCCATCAAGGGTTCCAGGATGCTCCCAAGGTCTCCACCTCCGGAGAGCTCCTGGTGTCATACTCTGGGACAGTAGCACATATCTCCAGCACCAATACCCAAGCATCGATGGACTCTATGGATCAACGTATCCTCGCCATTGAGCAGAGCTTGGCGGTTCTACTAGCAGCTTCAGTTCCGGTAAAATCCCTACCAATAGTACTGCCAACACCGGCACCATCAACGGTTCCGATGCAGACCGCATCGAGTTATATGCTGCTTGCTGCGCTATCCCCCATGCCTACCCTCGAGTCTATCCCCAGTACGGAGGTATAGGTTAGGCAAGCCCCCCGTTCCGATACCGACTTCGCTCTTCCAATTTTGATTCTTCCAATAACAAATCGATCGATACTCGAAGACTACAAAGTTTTCTGAAAGACTCTTCTCCTTCACCGGAGCAGCATATGTTCCCTCCCGAGGATATGTCCTTTCAAGAATTTATTTGGGACTTAGCTAAGGGCCTTTCCATTACAGCGGCATCCGAGATAGAGCCCACAGCAGAGGAATTGCAGATCCTCCAATATTCTACAGCGCCTAAGGAGGCGGCCATACTTCCGATTCACCGCATATTCCATGATCTCATGCTCCGGATGTGGGAAACGCCCCTTACTATTTCTCCCCATACTCGATGACTCAATACCATCTATCGAATACCGAGTTGTCCCTGTTTTCAAAAGACGCAGCTTCCACATCATTCGATGGTAGTGGAATCAGCGATGTATTAAATTAAAAGTTCTAAGACACATTCTTCTAATCCTCCAGAGAGAGAATCGAGAACTCTCGATGCTTTTGGACGTCGGTGTTTTCAAGCTTCAATGCTTTCAGCCAGAATAAGTTCAAACATATTCTATATGGGTATGTTCCTCAAAGAGGTTATCAGAGATCTTGAATCAATGGCCCCTCTTCTTCCCAATGATAAGAGGGCTGACTACCTTACACTGGTTAGACATGCCCAGATTGTTTCAAAATTTGTCAATAGGGCAATCTTTGATTGTTTTCGGTGCACTAGCAAGCCACATCAATCTGCATCGGTGCACGCAGAATTGCTTGGCTTCAAGCGTCAGATCTTGAGAAATGGGTTCAAGATAAAATGGGTGATATTCCCTGAGCAGGTGAAAACCTGTTTGGCAAAGACTGGCAGGATAAAGCTTCTCAGTTAGAATCTGAGGACACCACTCTAATAGGCTGTCTAAGACTATGGCCAACCCTGTTAGGAAGAAAGCAGCTGCAAAGAAAACTTTCTTTGGTAAGAAGAAAACGTTTTACCCTTCTTACACCCCTGCTTCTCAATACCAACCTCAGGGTACCCAAAAGAGGCAACAGCCTTCCAAGCAACAGAAGAAGCCATAGGCTCCTAAAGCTCAACCAGCTGCGCAGACCCAATCTGCACCTGTTTTTTTCACTTTTTCCTAGAGAACATAGCCACCCTGCCTCTGGAGAACCCCCCCCCCCCCTCCTCATAGCAGGCAGATATTGTCATTATGCCCACAGGTTGCATCTCATCACCTCAGAGCAGTGGACGTTAACCATAGTAAGGTACAGACTTCATTTCCAAAGCCTGCCCCCATCCACTCTAGTGGGGGAATGTCAATCTCAACTCCCCCTCACTGCTCTCCTGCTGCAGGAGTTGACTTCTCTTCTATCACAGGGTGCCATAGAAGAAGTTCCCACTTTTCAGCAAGAGATGAGTTTCTGTTCTCCATACTTTCTCATACCAAGAAAAGCGGAGGGTAAAGACCCATCCTAGGGTACAGATCTTAGGAACCTAAACAAGTTCCTAGTCCATGAGAAGTTCAAAATGGTCTCACTAGGGACTCTCTTGCCCTATCTCCAGAGTCAGGATTGGCTCTGTTCTCTAGATCTAAAAGAAGCGTATCCACATATCCTCATTCATCCAGATCACAGAAAAGTATCTACGCTTCATCGTTCAGGGAAGGCATTACCAATAGAAAGTCCTGCCTTTCAGACTCACCTCTGCCCCAAGAGTCTTCACAAAGTGCATGGTGGTCGTGGCCGCATATCTAAGAACTCTGGGGATATTTGTCTTTCCTTACTTAGATGACTAGCTCATAAAGGTTGGCACGTACCAAGAGGTTCATCAATCCATACTTTGTATAATGCAAGTACTGCAACATTTGGGATTTGTAATAAACCTTCCAAAAGCCCATCTCACTCCTACTCAAGCACTGGAGTTCATAGGAGCCCTCCTAGACACTCAGCGGTCAAGGGCATCTCTACCCCAACCCCGCTACCCGCCTCCTTCAGTTGGCATCTCAGGCTCGTCTCAAAGATCACCTGATAGCCCAAGAGATGCTACAGCTTCTAGGTCATAAGGCCCAACAGTACATGTAGTTCCATATGCCTGTCTGCATTATGTGCACAGCTCAATGGACTCTTGCCTCCTAGTGGAAGCAGGTCTCAGGACGTCTCAGGGACAGGATCCAAGACACTGCCCCTCTGGCTGGTGTTGTGCTCCAGAAAATCTCCTTGTCGAGTCACCTTTTTAGATGGCTCCACATCACTGTACCCTGATGACAGATGCCTCCAAATTGGGATGGGAAGCCCACTTAGGCATTCTCTCCACTCAGGGCCTCTGGACAGCACAGGAGTTGAAACTCCAGATAATTCTACTAGAGCCTCAGGCTATCTTCAATGCCCTCAAGGTGTTTCTGGATTATCTACAATGCCAGAGGGTTATAGTCCAGATGGACAATCAAGTTGCCATGTTCTGTGTGAACAAGCAGGGAGGAACAGGCTCTTGGCCCCTCTGCGAGAAGGCTGTTCATCTCTGGTCTTTTGCCATTGCTCATCTTATATACCTTCAAGCCGGTATATCTACCAGGAGAGCAGAATGTCTTGGCAGACAGGTTGAGTTGGATCCTCCTTCCCCACAAATAGTCTCTCCATCCGGAAACAACATCCTTCATCTTTCAGACCTGAGGGACTCCAGAGATAGACCTCTTTGCCACACCGCAGAATGCCAAGCTTCCACACTTCTGCACCAGAAATCTTGTGTCCAGCATCCAACAAGTGGATGTTTTTCACGTCCATTGGGGTCAAGGTCTCCTGTATGCCTTTCCTCTCATTCCCCTGATTCCCAAAACGCTTTTCAAGCTTCAGGCAGACAGGGGCTACATGGACCTCATAGCCCCATGCTGGCCGCATCAGCCGTGGTTTCCTCTCCTGCTATGTCTGTCTCAGACTCACCCTCTGCGTCTCGGGTCAGCTCCCGATCTCCTCTCCCAGGAAGAGGGGACCTGCTCCATCCCAACCCACAGTCTCTCCATCTCACGGCTTGGCTGCTGAAAGCATAGCTTTGCAAGGTCTTAACCTTACTCAGGAAGTAAAGGAGATCCTTTTAGCTTTCATAAAGCCATCCACCAGACATTCTTATGCGTTCAAGTGGTGTAGGTTCTCTTTCTGGTGGTCTGAGAAGGATCTTGATCCTTTTTCAGCTCCTGTGGAAGCTCTCCTTCAGTATCTCCTCTATCTGTATTCCTCTGGTCTCAAGACCAACTTGGTGAGAGTTCACCTCAGTGCAATTGCTGCCTCTCACCATCCCTTGAGTGGGCAGCCCATCTCCTCACAGCCGTTTGTGGCACTTTTCATGAGAGGTCTTTTATTGACCAAGCCTCCCATCAGGCCACCACCGGTGGCATGGGATTTTAATGTTATGCTAGGGCATCTTCTCAAGCCGCTTTTTCAACCTTTGGCCACAACCTCACTAACGTTTCTGTCATGGAAGGTAATCTTGACCTCACTTCAGCTAGACGCATTAGTGAGCTTCAGGCTTTAGTGGCAGATCTGCTTTGTACTCGGTTCCACCATGACAAGGTTGTCCTTAGGACTCACCCCCATTTTATGCCAAAAGTGGTGACTCCTTTCCATCTGAATCAGTCAGTTTACCTTCCTGTCTTTTTTCCTAGACTGCCTTCATCTAGAGCAGAAGCAACCCTGCATACTTTTGACTGCAAGCGTGCTTTAGCATTTTATCTTCAAAGAACTCGAGAGCACCAAAGAGCTTTGAAGTTGTTCATTTCCTTTGACCCTAATCACCTGGGGCTGCCAGTTTCTAAATGTATTCTCTCAAAATGGATAGCTGATTGCATCTCATTTGCTTATGATAAAGCAGGACTATCCTTTGAGAGTCATGTTACTGTCCATAATGTTCATGCCATGGCCACCTCGATGGCGAATCTACGCTCTGTAGCCATTGAAAAAATCTGTAAAGCAGCAACTTGGTCTTTGGTCCATACTTCTACTGCTCATTATTGTCTGGACAAGGATTCCTGCCAGGATGCCATGTTTGGTCAAGCTGTTCTCCAGCACCTCTTTCAAACCCTCCGTCCCGGAACTTATCAATACCAGACATTCATGGAGGATTCATGACCTCTCGAAGCCTTCTCTAAGACAAACCAACCGGTTCTGAGGTCATTTCTCTGGCATCTGGGAACTAGGGAGTCTCATATGTGAAGACTACATTCCTGCTTGTTCCTGGTGATAGCATAGTTATTCATCTGGAACAGGTGATCTCCGGGAACAGCAGGAATTTAGTCTTCACAACCCACCCTCTTCCCCTAGGAGTTGTAGATTTTCTTTTTCTCTCCTTTTCTCTCAGCTATAAACTCAACTGAGGTGGGAGAGTTGGGAAGGTGGGAAGGCAGCAATGCAGGCGCAGTGGGATGCTCCCAAAGGTTTTCCTGTTGGAGCCTGGAGAGCGTTCCCGCATGGGCTCTGTCGGTACCAACGTCACCCATATGTGAAGACTAAATTCCCACTGTTCCCAGAGATCACCTGTTACAGGTGAGTAACTACGCTTTCTCAGCACTTTGACAGATTTGTGCAGTTTGCTCCCTCTTAGAAGCTCTAAGGTCTCCTATTGTATTCGCTAGTACTTTCACAAATGGATTATAGAAATATCTTTCTTTGCAGGATTGTCAATATTTTTGAAGTTCTAAAATACACAAAATGTAGCTGTTAAATTGCTGCATAAAGCCATGAAATTTGGCCATGTAACTTCTTTATGAGCTACAAAACATTGTCTTCCATTCTATTTTAAAATCCTTTCAAAATTATTTTACTTTCACACCATGCCTTTTATTCAGGCTCTCCTTGTTACTTGGCTAGTCAGCTTATTCTCTGTGGAAAAGCAGAAAATAAGTTATCACATATGGGTGATGTCATCCAATCGACCCTGCGCAGGAGTGCTCACCAGCTACTAATCAAATGTTTTGGGAGTTTCCTCTGCGCCTGTGCACCATATTCCTGCCTATTTTAGATTAGTCTTCGTCTTTCCACGGAGCCCAATGGAAGCATCTTTTCTAGCTCTCACCAGTTGGTCATTTCTGCCCCTTCACGAGGACTCTGCTGCCTCACGGCGGTATCCAGAACATTTTCCCACCTGTACGTCTTTCTTTCTTTTCTTTTCTTTCTTTAGTTAGTTTTTTTTTTTTTACCATTTCAAGTTTCCTTTCTTTTTTGCAGCACCTCTATTTCCTTAGGTGCCAGCGCTCCGGTAGTGGCTACCTTAATTTTTTCCACAATCAAGTCGTTTGATTTCATTGCGGCTGTTTTTCTGGACGATATGTCCCAAAAACATGCCAGTGGGTTTAAAAAAGTGTTCCACAAGCTCAAGGACCATAATCAGTACAGATACTCATAAATGATGCCTTCAGTGCCTGGGATACGATCATCAGCCCTCTTGTAATTTGTGTCTACAGATGACAAAAAGAGGGAAGCAGCGCAAATCCCTTTTGGTGCTTATAAGTCCAATATATCAGCATCGGCAACAGAGGTCTCTATGACATCAAAGGCTACATCAGATGCTGGCAGTGCATCGACATTGTGGAGTTCTCAAGCCCACTTGGAGCCGAGCACCAGTTGTGCCCTGGAGCATCAGCCATCAATTGATGTCCATCTGAAGGATTCAGCTTCAACTTCTTCAATGCTGCAGGGTGATCGCACCAAGCATCGAGTGGAGACCGGTGCATCAATGTCGAAGCCCCTCAAGGCACAGCATCGAGAGTGATGAGGGTCCAGAGAGCGCCCCTTTAAGCTGCCTCAAAGAGAGTAGAGCTCCTCCTCCAAGTCATTTGAGGGGCAGTGATGGCCTACTGTATGCTGAGAGCAAGCCACCGAAATCCCCTTGCAGATTTCGGGAACATCGGCTGATGTTGCTGAGGCCCCACAGCCTGAACGAATCACGGTGCTTTGAAGCATGTCAGTGCCTCATTGTCTGCTGCATTGACATTGGCACATATCCAGCCAATCTTCAAGATGCATGGCTTGCCTGCAGGAGAGGCATTGACATTGGGGCATCGAAGGGCTCTGACACCAGAGCCTATCTGGCCAATCTCACTCTCTAGTGTATCAGGGTCTAATACTCCCTCGAAAACTAGAACAGTATCGGTGCTTTGTTGCTCTCAAAGGAGCTCCCGATCCCCAAGGGTCAGGAGAGAGATCCAGGCAGAAACTCGAAAGTACTTTGACTTCCTCTCTGAGTCACACTTAGAAGGCTGGGTCACCGATGTTGAATCTAGAGATACATCGGAGGACAGGTTTCCAGGGCTTCCATCGGACCCTTCTCCTCCTCATGAATGATTCAGGTTACCTCCTAAGAATATGACTTTCCAAGATTTGTAAGGGATATGGTCAAGGCCATACCCTTTTCTTTAAAGACTGAGGATGCAGAAGAATTGGAGATCCTTCAATACTCTTCAGCTCCTAAGGAAGTAGTAATAGTGCCTGTGCACTGCATCCTTCAGAATGTTCAGATGAGAATGTGGGAGAACTCCCTCACTGTACCTCCAGTTAGTAGAAGGCTTGACGTCATGTATATAATTCAAATGGCTCCTGGATTTGAGAAGTCCCAGCTTCCTTACCATTCCTTGGTGGTCAAATCAGCCTTTAAGAGGTCCAAAAGTTCCGAGACTCACTCCTCGGTGCTCCCAGTGAGAGACACTTGTACATTGGACTCTTTTGGGAGAAGGTTTTTCTAGAGTTCCATGGACTCTTACCAGCTCTACATGGGCATGTTTCTAAAGGACATCATGTGTGACCTAGCTGATCTGACCCAGTATCTCCCTCCAGAGAAACTGGAACAGTATATTTCCTTAGTGAGTTACGGCAAGGACTGCTCAAAGATCATAGTCCAGGTGACCTATGATATCTTTGAAATGGCATCGAAAGCATCTGCCATTGGTATTGGCACCTGGATACTCACTTGGCTTCAGTTCTCAGACCTAGAACAATCAGTGCAGGATACGCTTGCTGATGTGCTGTGCTATGGGGAGAACAAGTCAAAGAGAAGGCTGGCTTCATCTAAAAACAGCAAGTCACCCTTCAAAATATCTCAAGGCACATGTCCAAGTCGGCCTCCTACCACAGGAGGTGTCAAGGTGGCTCCCAGAAAAAGACCTATTACTCTTGTAGATGTAGATACTTTCCTGGGCCCCAGCCTTCCCAACCAAAGTGAGCTCCGTGACCTTAAGTATGGCATGAGAAGCCTTAGAAGCCCCAACTTGCTCCTCAGCTAAAGCCTGGGGCAAGGTTTTGTCTGGTTCCTATAGAGCATAGCCACTCTACCAGTAACCACTGGAAAAATCTCCTGTTGGAGGAAGGCTCACTCTTTTTGCCTAAAGGTGGCCCTTCGGACACTTGGGTATTGCAAATTATCCAAAGCGGATACAAATGATATGTATTCAGCAAACCTCCAAATTTCACCTGGGGGCTCATTCCATCGACCCTCTGCATCAGGACTTACTTCAGAGAGAAATAACTGCTCTCTTGGCAGATCTTGCAATTAAGCTTGTGCCACTAGCGCAAAGAGGGTAAGGGTTTTATTCCAGGTATTTCCTAATTCCCAAGTATACAGGGGGATACTGTCCCATTCTAGACCTCAGAGATCTGAGCATGTACATAGTCAAAGAAAAGTTCAGAATGATTTCTCTGGGTACCCTACTCCTGTATTTTCAAAAAGGAGACTGGCTATGCTTCCTGGATCTGGAGGATATTTATACCCACATACAAATACATCCCACTCACAGAAATTTTCTCAGATTTGTCTTTAGGGGACAGCACTTCCAATACCGAGTACTGCCCTAGCCTCAGCATCTAGCGTCTTCATGAAATGCCTTGCGATAGTAGTTTTCCACACAAAAGATAGTTTCCACTTTGATTGTTTGCTTGTTCTTATGGAGTGATTTTCAAAGCAGTGAGATTTTACTTTATTCCGAGAAGACCAGAACTGTTTTTGTTGCGATAGTAGCAGCAGCGGATGCTGGGACTCTGTCTTCCCCTATTTGGATGATTGGCTAATCCAAAGTACCACTCCAAAAGGAGTTCAAGAATCAACACGGTTGATCATTCAGATGCTGGAGCTACTAGGGTTCGTCATAAATTACCCAAAATCTCACCTTCAGCCCTCCCGACAATTGAAATTCATTGGAGCCCTGCTCGATACGACTCAGGCGAGAGCATGACAGACTTCACAGATTAACAGCACTAGTGCAGGAGATTCAATTTAGTCAGCAGGTAACAGCTCGCAGGATGTTAACTGTACTAGGTCACATGGCCCCTACGGTGCATGTAACACTTTTGGCACATCTCCATATGAATATATGAAAAGATTACTCCAAACAAACATATTACTGAAATAACTGGTGAAAATCCACTAAAAATATGCTATAAATTAAATTCAACTTATTCTTTTTTCTTAAAAAGATCCACAGATATAGTCTCAGATTTCAATAGCGCTTGAAACCATTAGTTTGGTGAGATAGCGCTAGTAATAACATCAACGACTATCGTGGACTTTCTGGTATCTCTTTTTTTGACTTTTCTTTTGTGAATGTCACTTAGTAGCCATCACCATAATGTTGAACTATAAACAGGTATAAAACAGCTTATCTTTTGCTGAAATATTTTCCAGGTAACAGGCTTATCTTCTTCCAAAACCACTTTCATTGAATTTCTCTTTCAAAACCACTTTCATTGAATTTCTCAACGCCTCCCTCGGCACCTAACAGCGTTTCACTCCTTAATGGAGTTTCTTCAGGAGAATCTGGAAAATAAAAATATGCCAAAAATACAGCTCGAAACTAACCGTGAAAACTTGTTAATACATTATTCTTAGCTATAAATTATTTTAAAAAATTTTATATACAGACACTGGCCAAACAACGAGAAAAGACCATTGTAGAAAGGTTACTCACTCCAAAAAAGCTGCTGCCCACGTTATTCTATGGCTGCCTGTATTACCAAAAAACACCGCGCATGCGGACTCAACTCATTATCCACTTTTCACGGGGCAGCAGATAGCTGATGGGTGTAATACTGCTATACAATTTACACACACCATTGACCCTAATGCCATAGTCTTTTTGGATTTGGAAATTTTTCGAGGGATGCAGGGTTGGACTACTACGATATACAAGAAACCGATTGCCCGAAACACCTTCTTACACTATACGAGCGGACACCCAATTAGGCTAAAAAATAGCCTTCCTTTTTCCCAATTTCTTCGCTTTAGGCGAAATTGTTCAGAAACATCGGATTTTAAAGAAAAATCCCAACAGTTATTACGGGATTTTCGGGAACGTGGATACCCAGAACGGGTGTCTAAACGGGCATATCAACGGGCTTTGTTTAATCATCGATCTTGGTTATTGAGGACCACAGAGACAAGACAGAGGAATGAAGATGATACCCCTATAAATCTAGTAACAAAAGTTTCTCCGATAAGCTATAAGATACAAAAAATTGTTTCCAAACATATGAATGTAGTGAGAACGATTCCTGGATTACAGGAGTGTCATGTGCGTTGTGTGTGGCAACGAAATAGTAACATGAAGGAGCAGCTTAGTCCATCAATTTTACGATCTCCTACAACTGAGATACAACGAGAAAAAGAACACGGACATCATAAATGTGGCAAATGTATTATTTGTGCGGTCACTGAGGAGATCACTGAATTTCAGTATCTTGGTCGCACTTATGTTTTACAACATGTTACCTCTTGCAAAACCACTTCGGTGATCTATGCCATAAGATGCCCGTGCAATAAACTCTATATAGGGAAAACAAGTCGTTCTCTAAAGACCCGTATGCTAGAACATAAGAGCCGCTTGCATTGTAAGCAACTAACAGCACCTATAGTTCAACACTGTGAGGAGTTTAAGCATGAATATGCTCATTTATGGTGTTTTTGCATAGATTGGATTCAGCAGGCAATGAGGGGGAAATCTTTGGATGAGACATTGCTGTTCCACGAACAACGTTGGATTTTTCAAATCAATACAGTGAAACCTTTTGGCCTCAATTCCTCTATTGAATGGCAAGTCTGTAGATAATTAGTTTGGCAGGATCCCCAAGGATGCTTCGGTTCTAGGAGTCAGTGAATTTCTAGTAATTTTTAGTACTTATTTACCATCAGCCAATCAGCTATCTGCTGCCCCGTGAAAAGTGGATAATGAGTTGAGTCCGCATGCGCGGCGTTTTTTGGTAATACAGGCAGCCATAGAATAACGTGGGCAGCAGCTTTTTTGGAGTGAGTAACCTTTCTACAATGGTCTTTTCTCGTTGTTTGGCCAGTGTCTGTATAAAAATTTTTTTTTAATAATTTATAGCTAAGAATAATGTATTAACAAGTTTTCACGGTTAGTTTCGAGCTGTATTTTTGGCATATTTTTATTTTCCAGATTCTCCTGAAGAAACTCCATTAAGGAGTGAAACGCTGTTAGGTGCCGAGGGAGGCGTTGAGAAATTCAATGAAAGTGGTTTTGAAAGAGAAATTCAATGAAAGTGGTTTTGGAAGAAGATAAGCCTGTTACCTGGAAAATATTTCAGCAAAAGATAAGCTGTTTTATACCTGTTTATAGCTCAACATTATGGTGATGGCTACTAAGTGACATTCACAAAAGAAAAGTCAAAAAAAGATATACCAGAAAGTCCACAATAGTCGATGTTATTACTAGCACTATCTCACCAAACTAATGGTTTCAAGCGCTATTGAAATCTGAGACTATATCTGTGGATCTTTTTAAGAACAAAGAATAAGTTGAATTTAATTTATAGCATATTTTTAGTGGATTTTCACCAGTTATTTCAGTAATATGTTTATTTGGAGTAATCTTTTCATATATTAGTATTATACTCCACGTAGACCAAACTCATTCCTTGTAGTTGTACATCTCCATATGAGACAGGCTCAGTGGACTCTGAGGACTCAGTGGACCCAGGCCACAGGACAACTCTGTATGTCACCAATCCACTCATTCAGTTATTGTAATGGTGGACAGTCCATCACAATTTGCTCAAAGGTCTCCCAAATTGCTCCACCACAGAAACCTTTGATGACAGCTGCATCCAAACTGGATTGGGGAGCTCGCCTCGATGGGTTTCACATCCAAGGCTATTGGTCCTTCCAAGAAAGTCTCCACCAAATTAATTTCTTGGAACTACAAGCCATGGCAAAAACTCTAAAGGCTTTCAGTGATCAGTTAGCCAACCAAATTGTCCTGATTCAAACCGACAATCAAGTAGCAATGTCCTACATCAACAAGCAGGGAAGAACGGTTTCATACCTCCTGTATTGGGAAATAGTCAGGCTGTGGAAATTTGCCATTACTCACAGGATAGACTTGAGAGTCACATACCTACCAGGTGAACAAAATACTCTGGCATATAGGCTGAGTCGAGTCCTCCAACCACACAAATGGACACTGGACAGGGAGGTTGCTGCTCACATCTTTTGAGAGTAGAGCACCCCCTCGATAGATCTGTTCGCCACTCCTCAGAATACCCAAGTGGATCAGTTCTCCTCCAGAGTAAGATCGCACAGCAGACTAGCCTCGGATGTTTTCCTCCTAAATTGGGGGGAGGGTCTTTGTATATGTATCCTCCAATCCTTCTCATTGTAAAGACTTTCCTGAAGCTCAAAATAAACCAAGGCATGATGATTCTCATCACTCTCTACTGGCCCAGACAACCTTGGTTTCCTATCCTACTACAACTCTCCAGTCAGGAACCACTTTGGTTAGGCAATGCACCGGACTTGATATTGCAGGAGAATGGAATGATGTTGCATCCCAACATCAAGACCTTGGCCCTCGCATCATGGATGTTAAGAAGTGAACGCTATCTGAACTCAGTCTGCTAGCCGGTGTGACCAATGTCCTTTTAGCCTCCAGAAGGGCCTTAACAAGAAAATCCAATTCATGCAAATGGAAGAAGTTTGTTGTCTGGTGTGAGGACCATTCCCTAGATCACTTTGCTTGTTCTACACAAAAACTGCTTAAATATCTTCTACACCTCTCCAGGTCTGGGCTTAAGTCCAACTCTGTTAGGGTTCATCTCAGTGCAATTGGAGCTTACCATAGAGGTGCAGAGGGAAAGCCAATCTCTGTACAGCCTTTAGTTGTTTGCTTTGTGTGGGGGTTGTGTCTTTTTAAGCCTCCCTACAAACCTCCTGCAGTGTCTTGGGACTCAATGAGTAGTTGATTTTGAGCCACTCAATTCCTGCACTCTGAAATTTTTGACCTGGAAGATTTTGTTTTTAGTGACAGTCACTTCAGCACGCAGGGTGAGCGAGCATCAGGCTATCGTACTTCATCTACCCTACATTAAATTCCATCATAATAGAGTGTACTCATCCGAAATTCCTTCTGAAAGTGGTATCAGATTTCCATCTTAGTCAGTTTTCCTACCAACATTCTTCCGAAAACCAGATGCTCACAAAAGGGAAACTGCATGACACATGTTGGACTGCAAGTGAGCCTTAACACTTCTACTTGGAGCGGACAAAAACCCATAGAAAGTCCATCCAGCTTTTTGTTTCTTTTCCCAATAATCTAGGGGCTGCCATCTCCAAACACTGTCTTCCAATTTGGCTAGCAGTCTGAATCTCTTTTGCTTATGCCCAGGCAGGCTTGAGCCTCGATGGTCATGGCACGACTCACAGTGTCAGAACCATGTCAGCATCGGTGGCCAACTTGCGCTCGGTCTCCATGAAAGAAATTTGCAAAGCTGCAACATGGTCTCAGTCCACACATTTACATCTTACTACTCTCTGGAAGGGAATTCCCAATGCGACAGAAACTTCGGCCAATCAGTAATACGGAATCTCTTTAGGGATTAGAATCCAACTTCACACCCCCCCCCCCAGCCCATTCTTTTCTGTTCAGGCTACCAAAAAAAATATATATATATACTGTATATATATATAATACAGAAGGTCTACTGCCAACAAAAAGACAGTTGCCCCTGTTGTGCGAAACTCACATTCTCCTTTCTCTTTAATGTAGCCTGTAGCAAGAGAGTCCTATACATGAGGACTTATTTCTTGCTTATCCTCACAACCATCCCACCTCACCTCGGAGTTGTATTCTGCTATAGCTGTAGTATCAGGCTGATCTAAAATGGCACCATGGCAGCAGGTGGGAATATGGCATGTATGCGCAGAGGAAGCTCCCAAAAGCTGGGGAGCATTCCTGCGCAGGCTTTATTGGATGATATCACCCATATGTGAGGATGTTTTCCTGCTGCCCACGGAGAACACCTGCTACAGATGAGTAACTACCTTTTCTTTTGAAAGATGCAAGACCTACAAGTCGTCTAACGGAAAATCTTGTCATTCTGTCTGTTAATGCGAACTCTCTCCGAGTTAACAAGATGATCAGCCTTTTTTTATATGGCTTTTTTACTATGGAATTCTGTTCCACCATACTTGTGTATAGAATCCTCATACGCCAAGTTCAGAAAGGGCCTGAAAATATTATAGTTTAATAAAGCTTATGGGGATCTCACACACATGACTAACGAATGCTTCACCCTGTAATTCATTGTATATAACCTTTTGGTAAATAACCATTGTAAATAGTTCGGCAGTTCCTCGCCTCACTACCTGTAAAAAGTTAGAAAATTCTGATCAATATTATGATACAGAAATTTATAAAAGTATACAAAATGTAAATAGTTCCGACAGTTTAATGCACTGTTATCTGTATAAAGTTATAAATCTCTGTTCCATGTAATATATTAACTATTATCTGTATAAAGTTAGAAATCTCTGTTCCATGTAATGTATACAGTAGTATAGAAATTTGTTTACTTGTTCCATGTAAACCGCCCCTGATCTCTGGAAGGGGCGGTATAGAAGAAATAGATAGATCAATAAATAAATAAATCTCCTGGGTATAGGTGTCTGATGAGCCTACTGCCTCTAACCTCCTGGGTTCTCTATCCTGAGCTTCTCTTATGTTAGAATAGGTGCTGTCTATATTTTGCTCTGTTGAGAGTTGTGGCCATCTGCTGTGGTTTGCCAGTCTTTGAAAGTATTAAGTTGTCTGTCCTTCTTGCTCTTATGATTTTATCTTTGAATTTTGTAAATCCTTATGAAGTTATCCAGCAAAGGGCAATGATGACTGAATATTCTGATATATAGAAACAGTGGAAGAAGAAACACAGAGTGGAGGAACAAAACCACAGCCGTGCCAGATAAATCTTCACACTGTGGTTTTGTTCCTCCGCTCTGTGTTTCTTCTGGTATTGACTGCGGAGTATTCATCTCATTTCTTGCTGGATATAAAAACAGTGACCAAATATAATTGTGTCCTTCATTTCCACTTTTCATCTTGAAAACTGCAAGGCATGCAGTGCCCTCAGTGTCATCTTTTGTGGAAAAAGAGAACATCATATCCCAACTCCCCTTATCTTAAGGTGATACTTGGCCGCTCTATAACTTACCATCATCACTTTCAAAATAGTGCAATAAAAATAAAGACACAAGTGAATACCATTCATAAGCTTGCTGGCACTAGCTGGAATGTGAAAGGTGCAGTTCTCCTCATCTCTGCCTTAGCCTTGGTCTTGGCTGGTATCGTCTTATTCTTTTATTTGTATAAGCCTTGCTCTTCTCAGAATCTATGAGCATCAAATCAGCATACCAAACGTTTTGACAGAGTTTTGCTCAATGAAAACCATTTCTGGAGCTTTGACATCAACCCCAAAACAGCAAGTACCATTACTTTCAATAATTCCCTTCCTTTTATCCTATCAAATGTAGCAACACATATGGCCAAATGTACAAAAGGGTTTTTCCAATTCTTTATCTATAGGAAAAGTCTCTAGGATATCTGACCCATAGAGGAATAATGTCAGCATAAATTTCAGTCTTCTCAAACAAAAAGACCTTCAATATCTTACTCCTGTGATTTTTGTAAAATCCTTTAGGGGACCAAGATGAGCATCTTATCTCCAGGAACAAGCAGGAATGTAGTCTTCACATATGGGTATCATCGGTACCGACGGAGCCTGCGCGGGAACGTTTCCCAGCGTCCAATAAGAACGCTTTTGGGAGCATCCCTCAGCACATGCGCGCTGCCTTCCCGCCTTTCCAACTGTCCCTCTTCAGTTCTTCGTTTTCCACGGAGCCAACAGGATCCATACCCTGTCACTGCAGAAAATTTCGTCTTTAAAATTGTTTTCTTGTGGTCGCGTTAGACTGCCGCACAATGCTTACCGGTACCGCTGGTTCTTTTCTTTTCTTTTCCAAAAAAACCCCCCTTATACTTTGAGCTGTTTCTCTTCAGAAACTTTTCTTTTTGGTGCTAGGCGCCATTTTGGGAACTAAGCCCCATATTCCTAAAACATGGAAAAACCAACTAGTGGTTTTAAAAAATGTACTAAGTGTGGCGGTACTATTTCTGTCACTGACACCCATGATTGGTGTCTTAAATGTTGAGGGCCTGAACATTCTCCATCAGAATGTCTCTCCTCTATGGGGATGACTAAAAGAGGAAGACAGAACCGGGCTGCAAAGCTCGGTACCCTCTTTTCTTCGGATGCCAGATCCATTGCATCAACATCTTCGAGGGCCGCCTCTTCCTCCCATGGATCTCAGATAACTAAACATAAAAGCCGGTCCTCAAAGGGTAGCTCTCCTGCTAAGCATCAAGAGGCCATTGGCATTGCCCTTGAGGGAACCACACTGGCAAAACAGCTCCGACGGAAGGCTTCGGCTTCCAAAGCATCAATGGGGCTCCAGGATGTTCTCAAGGCCCCGACCTTGCAAGAACTACCTGTGCCATGCTCAGGGTTTCCGGCCATCTTCTCCGGTACCGATACCCAGGCATCGGCAGCGTTGATAGACCAGAGGTTCCTCGCTATCGAACGCAGCATCGCAGCTCTTCTCTCAGCTGCGGTACCGTTGGTCCAACGGGCACCAACATCGACACCGATGCCGGTACCTACACCGGCACTGACGGTACCGGCCCCGGTGGGAATTCTTCCCATGCCATCTTTGGCTGGATTCGACAGGTCGGTACCGGATCAACTCGGTACCGACTTCGATCGATACCGGGACCATGCTTTGCATGAGTATCGTGGTCAGGAATACTTTGAATCCTCCGATTCCGAAGACTCTGACAATTCTGCTGGTACTAGAGGGTTTCTCCCAGAGGATCCCTCTTCTCCCCAACGCAGAATGTCACCTCCAGAGGACATGTCTTTTCAGGATTTTATTCGTGATATGGCTAAGGGCCTTTCAAACACGGTAGCTCCTGAAGAGGAACCCAGAGCAAAGGAATTGGAAATTCTCCAATATCCTAAAGCTCCAAAGGAGGCAGCCACTCTGCCCATCCATGAAATTCTGCATAGCTTGATACTCAGAATGTGGGAGACACCTCTGACTACATATCCTCACTCTAGGAGACTTGATACTATGTATCGAGTTCCCCCATGTCCTGGATTTCAAAAGACTCAGCTGCCACACCATTCAATGGTGGTGGAGTCAGCCATGTGTAGGATGAAAAGTGCAAAGAGGCATGCATCCAATCCTCTAGGTCGTGAATGCAGGACTCTGGACGCTTTTGGGCGCCAAACATTTCAGGCTTCCATGCTTTCAGCTAGGATCAGTTCATATATACTGTATATGGGAATGTTCCTCAAGGAAGTTACAGGAGATTTGGAGCTTATGAGCCCATTTCTCCCAGATGACAAGAGACAAGACTTTCTTGCTCTAGGAATGGAGGAGTGGCCTAGTGGTTGGGGCAAGGTACTTCAGGCCAGAAGGTCGGGGTTTCAAATCCCACTAGAGGACAGCAACCTTGGGCCGGAAGGACTGGGATTTCTAGTCCCACAGGTGCTCCTTGTGGTCTTGGGCAAGCCACTTAACCTTCCATAGCCCATGTTCCCTGTAAAATAGTTATCTCCAAGTTATAATGCCCTGTTCAATGTAATTTCAGTTTGTTCAATGTAAACCGCACTGATGCAGAATAGCACAGTATATAACAGAATGTAAATAAATAGTTAAGCATGCTCAAGATGTCTCCAAGTTTGTAAATCGTGTAGCCTTTGACTGTTTTGAATGCATCAGCAGAACCTCTGCTATTGCCATTGGCGCACGACAGATTGCCTGGCTTCAGGCATCAGACTTGGAGACTTTGGTACAGGACAAGTTAGGCAACATTCCTTGCACGGGAGAGAATCTTTTCGGCAAGAACTGGCAGGAAAAGGCTAATGAGTTGGATGCTGACAATACTACTCTAGATAGATTGTCGAAATCTACAGCCACTCCAGCCAAAAAGAAGTCTTATAAAAACCCCTCTTTCAGCAAAAAGAGGAAATTTTATCCTTCTTATACCCAGCAGAGTCAATCTCAGGGTCAGGTTGCCCAAAAGGGACAAACTAGACAGCAAAAGAACCCAAAAGGCCCCAGAGCCTAACCAGCTCTGCAGGTTCAGCCCCCTCAAGGTCTTTGACTCATTCCTAGAGAGCTTAGCCTTCCTGCCTCTGAGTAGCCCCCAATATCCCAGGCAGGTTATGCCACTTTGCCAACAGATGGCATCAGATAACAGCAGAAGATTGGACTTTGTCCATTGTAGGAGAAGGGTACAAGCTTCATTTTCACAGCATGCCCCTTCCTACATTTCTAAAGCAATTCAATTCTCAAACCTCCGCAAACAATCTGCTAAATCATGAGGTCTCAACACTTCTTGCCCAAGGGGCAATAGAGGAGGTACCCATTCTTCAACGGGGTGCAGGGTTCTACTCCCCCTATTTTCTTAGTCCAGAGAAAACAGGAGGACACAGACCCATTTTAGACCTCAGAGAATTGAACAAATACCTGTTTCGAGAGAAGTTCAAAATGATTTCTCTAGGAACTCTTCTGTCATACCTTCAAAGCCAGGATTGGTTTTGCTCTCTAGATTTAAAGGATGCATACACTCACATTCTGATACATCCAGATCACTGGAAATTCTTACAATTCCTTTTCAGGGGAAAATATTTCCAATACAGGGTTCTTCTCTTTGGTCTAGCTTCAGCACCAAGGGTATTCACAAAATACGTGGCAGTAGTAGCTGCATTTCTACGAACCCTGGGGATATAAAAAGTACCATCGGAAATGTGTATTTTATTGTTCATTGTAAACCGCACTGATGCTGAATAGCGCGGTATAAAAGAGACTCTAATAAATAAATAAATAAATAATAAATAAATATTCGTCTTCCCTTACTTAGACGACTGGCTCATTCGAGCCCCTACAGTTGCAGAGACCAGCACTGCACTGTCTCGCACAATGCGAATCCTCCAATACTTGGGGTTGGTAATAAACTTCCCATAATCCCAACTTGTTCCTTCCCAATGCCTGGAATTCATAGGGGCCTGTCTAGATACCAGACAGGCAAAGGCTTTCCTTCCACAGGCCCGGTGTCTTCGCATAATGCAACTAGCTTCTCAAGCAGCAGGGAAATCCTCCCTAACTGCTTGAGAGATGCTACAGTTGCTGGGGCATATGGCATCCACAGTTCATGTAGTCTCATATGCTCGCCTCCACATGCGAGCAGCTCAGTGGACCCTATCCACACAGTGGACACAGGCCACAGGTCATTTATCGGACAAAATAATAAACTCTCACCGACTAATTTTGTCCCTCCAATGGTGGCAATCCCTAGAAAATCTGACACTGGAGTCTCCTTTTCATCAACCCCTTTTTCAGGCCACCCTAACAACAGATGCATCGCAGGTGGGTTGGTGAGCACACCTGAATCATCTCTCTACCCAGGGAACCTGGACTCCACAGGAGGCTGGTCTACACATAAACCTCCTGGAATTAAGAGCAATCTATTTAGCTCTTTGAGTATTCCACGCCCAGCTCAGCTACAAGACAGTCCTAGTCCAGATAGACAATCAAGTAGCAATGTTCTATGTGAACAAGCAGGGCGGGACAGGCTCTCTGTCGTTATGCAACAAAGCTTTACGACTGTGGGCCCTCGCCAGAGAATATCAAATTCACCTTCTAGTGGTATATCTTCCAGGCATTCAAAACCGTTAGGCAGGAAAACTCAGTCGAGTACTGCTGCCTCACGAGTGGTCCCGCCACTTGGACCAGGTGGCAAAGATATTTCATCTCTGGGGTACTCCAGACATAGACCTCTTCGCAAGTCCACTGAATGCCAAACTTCCCCGGTTCTGTTCCAGGATTCCAGTTCACAATTGTCAGACAAGGGATGCCTTCCTCCTTCACTGGGATCAGGACTTCCTTTATGCCTTCCCACCCATTCCCCTCATCCCCAAAACACTCTTCAAGCTTCAGAGAGACAGGGGTCGCATGATTCTCATAGCACCACGATGGCAACGCCAACCGTGGTATCCCCTGCTTTTACATCTCTCTCAAGCTGCACCTCTGGAGTTAGGGCATGCTCTAGATCTCCTTTCCCAAGAGAACGGGATGCTATGGCACCCAAATCCCCAGTCCCTGCATCTCACGGCCTGGTTGCTGAAGGCTTAGACCTCCAGGATTTCAACCTGTCCCAACAGGTAAAGGATATCCTTCAGGCTTCTAGGAAACTTTCCACAAGAAGATCTTATGCCTTCATGTGGAAACATTTTATCATATGGTGCTCCAAGAAGGGATTAAACCCCCTTGGCATACCCTTAGAATCGATACTAGAGTATCTCCTTCACTTATCGAATTCTGGTCTAAAGACCAATTCGGTAAGAGTCCATCTTAGTGCAATTGCAGCTTTTTATAAGCCTCTGAATGGACAACCAATTTCCTCTCATCCACTCATATCCAGATTTATGAGAGGTCTTCTATTAACCAAACCTCCCATTAAGCCACCACCGGTGGCATGGGATCTAAATCTAGTTCTTGGGCAGCTCATGAAGCCACATTTTGAGCCTTTAGCCACTACAACCCTTAAGATTTTGACCTGGAAGGTCATCTTCCTAATTGCAATCACCTCTGCACGTCGCATTAGTGAACTGCAAGCTTTAGTGGCTAATCCTCCTTATACTAGGTTTCACCATGATAAGGTTGTTCTTAGAACTCATCCACACTTTATGCCAAAGGTGGTTTCGCCTTTTCATTTAAATCAATCAATTTATCTTCCTGTATTTTTTCCGAGGCCTCACGTCTATAATGCAGAAAGAAACCTTCATACTTTGGATTGTAAAAGGGCCTTAGCCTTTTACCTACAGAGAACACAGCAGCATAGAAAGTCCTTGCAACGTTTTATAGCTTTTGACCCTAGTCATTTGGGACAACCAGTCTCCAAAAGAACTTTATCTAAATGGATTGCCCAATGCATATCCTTTGCTTATGAGAGTAAGTGTCTTCCTCTTCAGGACCATGTCACAGCTCATAACGTGAGAGCCATGGCAACTTCCATGGCTAATCGCCACTCTGTGTCTATCGATGACATTTGTCGAGCAGCCACCTGGGCTTCAGTACACACCTTCACAGCCCACTACTGCCTGGATAAAGCCTCCCATCGGGATGCCTTCTTTGGCCAAGCTGTTCTTCAAAATCTCTTTCAGACGTAATTCAACTCCTACCCACCAACCCTGGTGGAATGCCAGAGATCCATGGGAGGAAGGGTTCCCACCTTTCCAGGGTGGCACCTTCCTGGGGCTATCTCTCTGGTATCTTCAGCTAGGGAGTCCCCATATGTGAAGACTACATTCCTGCTTGTTCCTGGAGATAGCGTAGTTACTCACCTGTAACAGATGATCTCCGGGAACAGCAGGAATTTAGTCTTCACAACCCACCCACCTCCCCTAGGAGTTGTCTCTATATCTCTTTGTCTCTTTCCTCTCTCCCTCTATCCGTTTCACTCAGCTACAAACTTAACTGAAGAGGGACAGCTGGAAAGGCAGCGCGCCTGTGCTGAGGGATGTTCCCAAAAGTGTTCTTATTGGACGCTGGGGAGCATTCCCGCGCAGGCTCCGTCGGTACCGACGATACCCATATGTGAAGACTAAATTCCTGCTGTTCCCGGAGATCAGCTGTTACAGGTGAGTAACTTCGCTTTACATTATAATATGGAAGAATCTTAGAAGAAATTTTGGGCAAATGCTTTTTTAAATAAACATATTGGGGATGATATTTAGAACCACTTATACAGCATCCAGTCTGGGTCACTAGCAAGTCCCCTCGCAGATACCATAGAATCGATTTATTTCTTGAAACTCCCTCCCAATAATGGATAGGCTTCTGCACAACCAATATTTTCATTGTATTCGTTGCATATGGGCCAAATGTTTTTGGCTTTCATTATGATTGCATGCTAACTGCATGCACAGATTACTTGTGCACATGTATACCTCTGAATTTATCACACACTATTGATAAGCACGTACAAACGCTTACATTTTAAGAACATAAATGATGGCCAAACAGTCCAGAAATGCACAAGACTAGTAATGCGTGGTAGCTTTCTAAGGTCTGCTTGACTAATAATGGTTTATGTTTTTTTCTTCAAAGAATCTATCCAAACTCCTTTTAAACAGTTATGCCAGATTCCTTGCTCCAGCAACAAATTCTCCAGCTTGATTATTCTATGAGTGAAAAATAACTTTGTCCTATTTGTTTTAAAATTGCTGTTAGTTTGGGGGAGGGAGGTCGCCTAAGTCCAGGTACAGTGTGAAGACATAACTTGCAAACCATGTAAATACTGCTTAGTGGGATATTCAGTGGCACTACCATAGTTAGTGGCCCTGAATATTTGCAGGTCCTGCCGCTGCACACCCCAGTGCTACCCAGTTAGCATCAAGTCGTGCCAGGGGCGGTTCCCGTCAATAACCAGGCAGTGGCGATATTGAGCCATTGGCCAGTTTCCAATATGCGGTGAAAGTCAGGTGCAGTAAAGGCTGGCCTAACTTTCACTGCAGAAGCTAATCAGGCAACGGCTGAGTATCGCCACTGCCCAGTTAGCTACTCAACAATCCGGCCAACCCGGATATTCAAAGCGAGGGCCCGAATATAGCCGCAGCATTGAATATCAGTTTTAGAGTTAGCAGCAACAACTAGCCACATTAGATTAGCTAGCTGCCGCCGCTGAATGTCGAGCCCTTGGATTGTAAGCCCTCCAGGGGCAGGGAAATATCTACAGTACCTGATTGTAACACACCTTTAACTACTACTGGAAAGGCTTTGGCTAAATACTTTTGCTAAATTTACAAAATCTCCAAATCACCTAATTTATATACACTTTGAAAAAATTATTTGCACTTGAACGCTTATTACATTAGAAAGCTGCACTGCATGAAGAATTGTTGACATGCAAGGCTAGCTAAGTTCAGTGAAAAAGCACACAATTTCCAGTCCATACAATCTTTATTCTGTATCTTTTACTCACAACTATTTTTTTCATTACGAGTGACAGCCAGACACCTTTCCCTTCTACATACCATACAATCCTGAATCCCTAAATTTCTGTCATAACTTCTCAATAAGAACATGAAAAGTACCATGTAGATTCAACATAGCCTGCATCCTGTGACTCAGTGGCTAATCTATGTTGCTTATGCCAGCAAAATTTAGAGGACCAGCCACAGCCACAAGAGTCTCATCTGTCACACACAATAGTTCCATCACTTTATCATTTGCACTGCATCCTCTGTACTTCTTTCATGTTTTTAGGAGCATAAAGGTTGATAGTGAGAAGGTGTAGGCACTTATGGAAAATGCAAACTTTTCCCATAGTAGCACCTAAATATAGATTTATTTTATTTATTTAACATTTCTTCTATACCGCGCTATTAAAATCAGCGCGGTGTACATTGAACAAAACATACTGCAGTGCATACAGGCAACATTGAGTTTACAAAGAACAGGGAAAAATAACACATGGGATAACCGTGAGAACTATGTACATGTTAACTTTATACTTGATGCCTGCTTTTACTTGGCCAGCACTCAGCACACATTTCCAGCCTACTGTATGTGCCTAAATTTAGTAGCTATACAATTAGGAGCCCCGTTTTTGGTATCTAAAGTTAGGAAACTACTTTCATCTCAAAACTTACAAACCTTGGTTCAGCTGGAATTATGCCCAGCTTTAGGTGCCTAAAACTGAGGCATCTATTTATTTATTTAGATTTGTATATCACCTTATCATTCAATCAAAGTGGTTACATCACATTGGAGGGTACATTTAGCATGAGGGTATTTAACAACATTTAGACAGCACAATTTGGGTTGGTGGGTTACAATTAGCATGAGGGTACTTAACAACATTATGGAGGGTTACATTTAGCATGAGGGTACTTAACAACACTATACAATGAACTCCTAAGTCTAGTTGGCTGGGGTAGTTGCATTACCGTTCAGGTGGGGACTGTTGTCTGCCTGCTCATATGTTTCTGTAAAGAGCAGTGTTTTAAGGGCCTTGCGGAAGTCTGTGATGTCTTCCAATGCCCTCAGGCTCATTGGGAGGGAGTTCCATAGTGTGGATGCCAGAGGTGATGGAGCTCTTCTTGAAGTATTTTGTTTAGTCTTGTGGTATCCTGCAGGCATGCCGATCATGTTGTCATTATTAGCCCTTCTTGGTCTATTACTGATATCCCTTTTTATGATATCTTGGGGTGCATCTTCCGAGAGATGGTGAGTGATTTTGAAGATGATCAGTATTGTTTTAAATTTTGCTCTGGCCACCATTGGGAGCCAGTGTAGTTGCTGTAAGATGGGGGTGATGTGCTCAGCTCTTGGTGTCTATAATGATGCGTGCTGCAGTGTTTTGTACCATTTGGAGTGGATATAAGGTCTGCTGAGGGAGGCCTTGATATATGTCAGACACTCAGATATTTTGAATATCAGCCTCAAAGAAACTATAATTTTAATTAAAAATTTCCCAGCCATTCCAGTTCCCTACTGGAAAGTGAATTCAGCTACAGAAGATCACCCTAAAATGTGTGTCTGTGGCAAGATGTTATTATATGCTACATAGTTTGATCAGTATTTTCACCTTCACAGCCTGGGGAATTTTATAAGTGCCCCTAAAAAAAAGTGGCCATATTGACCATGTCTATTAGCGGTGGTCCACATGTTACAGTAAAGGTTACAGACTGGTTGTTGTGGTGTTGGGTCAGAAACAAGGGGCCAGCATTCAGAGGTGGACCAGCCATATAATTTTCAATGGATATATTATCCATTTAAAGTTATACATATATTCAGTGGTTGTAAATGGATAAACACTGCTAATGAATATACCTGTATAATGTTAAGGATACTATTTACTAACTGTATTATGTATTTAACAAGACTTAATGCACGATAACAGCTAATGCTGATGTAGTTTATTTGGATTTTCAAATGGCATTTGATAAAGCTCTTCATCAGAAACTCCTTAGGAAATTAAAAGTCATGGGATAGGAGGCAATGACTAATTGTGAATCAATAACTAGTTGAAGAATCGGAAGCAACGCATATGATTAAATCGCCAGTTTTCCCAATGAAATGGAGTAAACAGTGGAGCGCCTCAGGGATCTGCTCTGGGACCAGTGGTTAATATATTCATTAACATTCTGGAAAAGAGAGTAACAAGTGACACAAAAATATACAAAGTATTTAAAACACTAAGGGGGTTATTCTCTCACACGAATAGCAGGGGACATCAATCCCCGTTATTCGTGTCTTCAGGGCGGCCCGGGGGTGGAGTCTGGACAGGCGGTGGGCAGTCGCCGGCTCTAGACATACAGGGCCGATTCTAATGCTGGCCCTACATGTCCAGGGTCGGCGACTTGTGCGGGGAAGTTATTCCACCTCCAAGGTGGAATAACTTCCCTGGACATTTTTTTTTTTCAGACCCAGGGCGCAGATGGGGCAGAGGGGGCCCGAGGACATTCCCTGCAGCCAGACCCTTAGGAGGCCTTAGGAGGCCAGATCAGGGGTCGGGCTGCGGGGAAATCACCTTTTGAAGTCCGGTGGTTGGGATCGTGGCTTTACAATGGAGCCACAGCACCATGGCAACTGGACACCATGGCGCTGCGGCTCCATTGTAGAGCCCTGACTGAGTTAGCCAGGATCAGGCCTGTACATGCAGGCCGGGCTGAAACGCAGTCCTGGCCTGCACGTACAGGCCTTTTCGCGATTCTGATCCTGCGGGGCTAGACCTGCCCTGTGGGATCAGAATCGTGAGCCCCTCTGTACGTCCAGCTCAGACCGGACGTACAGAGGGGCTGGACATCCGGGATGGAATGAGCCCTTAACATACTGTGAGGAACTCCTGAAGATCTTTGCCAGACAGGAAAAGTGGATGTCAAAATAATATTGAAAATTAGTGTGAATAAGTGCAAAGTGATGCATAGGAAAAAAGAATCCTAACTACTTTTTTAATGCTAGGTTTTGTATTAAGAGTTACCAAACAAGAAAAGAATCCTGAAGTCCTGTAGACAATACATAGAAATTCTCAGCTGAGGCATTAGTTCCCAATAATAGAACAGGTAAAATTTAAAATCCTAGGGGGTGATTAAAGCGGCTGGCCATCACCGGTTTGCCTGAATGGCGATTTTGCTTTCTGGTCAGTCATGATATTGAGCTGCTGGTCGGATAGTTATACTGGCTAAAGTTAGGCCTGCTTTTATTTTTCCTAACTTTAGCCAGTTTATGTTAACCAGTTAATGGCTCAATACCGCCACTGACCAGCTAACCATGGATGTCATCCTTCTTCGCCCCCAAAATAGCCCAACACTAAGGGGGGGGGTCATTCTGAACTCCGCTTAATGGGTCTGGACGTCCAGACCTGCTAAATGGCCGGGCAGCCTGCCGGGGACAGAGCTCCCCATACGAACAGGCAGTTTGTATGGGAAGCTCTGTTTGTAGGAGGGAGAGGATGGGACAAAGGCAGAGCGGGGTAAGGCAGTGGGCGGAGAATGATCCTGGATGTACAGGGACGATTCTGAGGTCAGCCCTGTACGTCTGGGGTCAGCCTTGGAGACAGGGGACTTATTCCTCGGCGGTGGAATAAGTCCCCCTGGTTATCGGGGGACCATAGCACCGGGCAGAGAGAGAAGGTGAGGGGGTGCAGGGGGATCCCCACAGCCTGACCCTGGCCATGGGAGGCCAGATCAGGAGTCGGGCTACGGGGAAAGGATGGTGTCACTGTCGGCTAGGGATAGCAGCTCCTGAATGGAGTAACGGTGCCATGGCAACAGGATGCCATGACACTGCAGCTCCATTCAGGAGCCTGACTGAGTTAAATGGGTATGTGTGCTGGGCGTGTGGCCGATCAGAATCGGGGCCCGGCCTGCACATCCAGGCCGTAGATCCGATTCTGATCCTGTGGGCACGTCTAGCCCTCTCGGGGTCAGATTCGGGTCTACCTCTATACACCCTGATTCTGATCGGCCGTACAGGGACTGAATGGCCAGTATGGATTAGCATCGAGCTGTTCAGCTGCTTTCAGAGGAGATGTGCCGTTGAATAGCCCACTCAGTGGGATTAACATGGTTAGCAAATCTGCTAAATGTGTTAATGCCTTTGAATATTCTCCCCCTTAGTTTTATCATTTGGAGGTAATTTATAAATTTTTCCATGTGTAAAATGCTGAGAAGCAGGATTGTATGAAGACAACAAAGGTGTGAAGATTGGTGGAAGACTCATCAACAACCTTCGCTATGCTGATGATACTACATTACTGGCTGAAAGTGAAGATGATCTGAAACATTTGCTTCTCACAATCAAAGAACATAGTCTCAAAATGGGCCTGCACCTTAATGTAAAGAAGACAAAGATCATGACAACTGGCATAATCAACAAGTTCATTGTTGAAGGAGAAGAAATTGAAATTGTGAACATCTTTAACCTACTTGGATCAACTATCAATAAAGAAGCAACAAGCAGTCAAATCAAACGATGCATTGTTCTTGGCAGAATGGCTATGAAAGACCTAGATAAGATTCTCAAGAGCAGAGATGTCTCTCTCCATACAAAGATTCGACTTGTTCAAGCCATGGTATTTTCAATAACATCATATGGATGTGAAAGCTGGACAGTGAAAACGACAGACAGGAAGAAAATTGATGCCTTTGAATTATGGTGCTGGCGGCGAATACTGTGTACCATGGATTGCCCGAAGAACAAACCAGTCGGTACTAGAAGAGATCAAACCTAAGCTTTCTTTAGAAGCTCAGATGACAAGACTTCAACTTTCATACTTTGGACACATCATGCGAAGAGAGAGATCATTAGAGAAAGACATCATGCTTGGCAAGATAGAAGGTCAACGCAAAAGAGGAAGGCCAGCAATGAAATGGATTGATACAATAACAGCAGCTACGGGTACCAGTCTGTCAACAATAAGCCGCCTGACTGAAGACCGAACACAATTTAGGATAGCTATCCAGAGGGTCGCCATGAGTTGACTCCGACTCAACGGCACTTAACAACAACAACAAAATGCTGATTTACATATGTATAAGGTCTCTTATGAAATTTTAGTCATGCCTAAAACTATGTGCACTGCACATAGAAGCATACTTGTAGAGTAGGTATGTTTAGCGGAGGAGTTGGGGTGCAGCCTGGGCGGAGTTGCAATTTTACTTCCATATTTTATAAAATACATATGTATGCACTTATTTTACATGCTTATAGTTATGTCTGCTTCCAAGCAGGCATAAATGCCAGTGCCACATTCTACCCATTACTTCTGCAGAATTTATGCCAGAATTTTGTAGAGAAATATAAAGTGGGATTTTAGAAGAGACATCTAGGAAGAATCTGGGTCGTCCAGAGCTTAACATCCAAAATTTCAAGAGTAGCAGCAGTGAAGGCAGCACATCTAAGTGCCTTCTGAAATCACTCCATCTCCTCCCCAAAAGATGAACGTCCCACTAACTGGTTCTGGCAATGGGCCCGTACAGATAGCAAGGCCAGGTACATGCACAGGCCTAGGCCATTTTACAAATTTGCACATACCCGAATTACATGGCTTCAAAAATGGGTACTTGGATGTGCCAGCCGGGGTATTTCAGAAGGGGATGACTGTGTTATGAGACATGCACAGGGCCGGCCCATCCATTTTACGAGAATGTTGTTCGCACAGGGCCCCACGCTTCAAGGGGCCCTGCGTGAACTTCATTTGCGCAAAATGGATGGCTTCGGCGGTGAGCCAGGGAAGCTGCGCGAGGTCCCAGTTCACCTCTACACAGCTGTCAGTGTGAAAGTGCCATTTTCCCTCAAGCTGGTGGCTGTGTTACTGTGAAGCGCACGAGTGCCGGGAAATACCCTTTAACCTTTCCTGGCATTCAGCATGTCGACTGTGCAGAGCTGAGCCGGGGCCTCACGCGGGCTTTCCCAGTTCACCTCTGAAGCAGCTTAGATAGGCATGGGGCTCTTTGGGGGGGTGTCTAGGATAGGACAAGAAATGGCCGATGGAAGGCTAGGATTGTAAATGGGCTGATGGGGGAACTTGGACTATAGGCCAATAGGAGGCTAGGACTGGAAATGGGCTGATGGGGTAGGGAGCTTGGACTGGAAATGGGCTGATGAGGGCTGGAATAGGACTAGAAATGGCTGATGGGGGCTAGGATTGGAAATGGGCTGAGGGAGGAACTTGGACTGGAAATGGGCTGATGGGAGGCTGGACTAGTACTGGAAATGGGCTGATGGGGTGGGGAGCTTGGACTGGAAATGGGCTGATGGGGACTAGAATAGGATTGGAAATGGCTGATGGGGGGGCTAGGATTGGAATGGGCTGAGGGGGGCTAGGATGGGACTGGAAATGGCTGATGGGGGCTAGGACTGGAAATGAACATGGAGTGGGGAGCCTGAACTGGAAATGGGCTGATGGGGGCTGGAAAAGGACTGGAAATGGCTGATGGGGCTAGGACTGGAAATGGGCTGATGGGGTGGGGAGCTTGGACTGGAAATGGGCTGATGGGGGCTGTAATAGGACTGGAAATGGCTGATGGGGAAGCTTGGACTGGGAATGGGCTGATGGGGGTCTGGAATAGGACTGGAAATGTCTGATGGGGAACTAGGACTGGAAATGGGCTGATGGGGGGCTAGGATTGGAAATGGACTGAGGGAGGAACTTGGACTGGAATTGGGCTGATGGGAGGCTGGACTAGTACTGGAAATGGGGTGATGGAGGGGGGAGCTTGGACTGGAAATGGGCTGAAGGGGACTAGAATAGGATTGGAAATGGCTGATGGGGGGGCTAGGATTGGAATGGGCTGAGGGGGGCTAGGATGGGACTGGAAATGGCTGATGGGGGCTAGGACTGGGAATGGGCTGATGGGGGTCTGGAATAGGACTGGAAATGTCTGATGGGGGACTAGGACTGGAAATGGGCTGATGGGGGGGCTAGGATTGGAAATGGGCTGGAGAGCTTGGACTGGAAATGGGCTGAAGGGGGGCTGGAATAGGACTGGAAATGGCCGATGGGGGAGGGGGCTAGGATTGGAAATGGACTGATGGGAGGGAGCTTGAACTGGAAATGGGCAGATGGGGGCTGGAATAGGACTGGAAATGGCTGATGGGGCTAGGACTAGAAATGGGCTTATGGGATGGGGAACTTGGACTGGAAATGTCTGATGGGGGCTGGAATAGGACTGGAAATGTCTGATGGGGGACTAGGACTGGAAATGGGCTAATGGGGGGGCTAGGATTGGAAATGGGCTGGGGGAGCTTGGACTGGAAATGGGCTGGTGGAGGGCTGGAATAGGACTGGAAATGGCTGATGGGGGGCTAGGATTGGAAATGGGCTGATGGGGGGAGCTTGGACTGGAAATGGACTGATGGGGGCTGGAATAGGACTGGAAATGGCTGATGGGGGACTAGGATTGTAAATGGGCTGATGGGGGAGCTGGAATAGGACTGGAAATGGCTGATGGGAGGCTAGAATTGGAAATGGGCTGATGAGAACATAAGAACATAAGATATGCCATACTGGGTCAGACCAAGGTCCATCAAGCCCAGTATTCTGTTTCCAACAGTGGCCAATCTAGGTCATATGTACCTAGCAGTTTCCCCAAGGGACACAGGTTCCACAATGCTTGTATTGGTTCAAGCATTGATATCCTGGGTCCCTTCTTAATAATGGCTTATGGACCTTTCCTCCAGGAACTTGTCCAAACCTTTTTTAAACCCAGCTACACTAACAGCCTTTACTACATCCTCCGGTAACAAATTCCAGAGTTTGATTACACGTTGAGTGAAAAAATATTTTCTTTTATTAGTCTTAAATAGTTAAATGAGGGTGTTAAGACTGGAGGAGAAGTGGCCTAGTGGTTGGGGCAAGGTACTACAGGCCGGAAGGTCGGTGGTTCAAATCCCACTAGAGTACAGCAACCTTGGGCCGGAAGGACCGGGGTTTCTAGTCCCACAGGTGCTCCTTGTGGTCTTGGGCAAGCCACTTAACCCTCCATTGCCCATGTTCCCTGTAAGTATTAGTGTATGTGTCTCATATCCCCTCATGTTAAATGTATCCCCCAACCGCTTTGACCCGGTGAAAAGCAGGATATAAATGCAGATAAATAAATAAAATAAGACTGGAAATGAGCTGATGCGGAGGGTTGGGAGAATGGGACTAGAAGGGAGTGGATGCTGGCTGGAGCTGGAATTAAAAGAAAGCTGATTTTGGAATAGGACTAGAAGGGGGTGGGGGCTGGGGGAGTGAGGATGGAGAGGGGGAAAGATATTTTGTGTAGGAGGGAAGAAAAATCTACGATTGGCCAGGTATTGGGAGAGTAAGTGGGGACCGAGGATAGAAGGGTGAAATTTGAGTGGATGAAAAAGAAATAAAGAAAGAAATGGAAGAAAGAGAAAAAGGGGAAAGATCCGTATGTTAAAGCAGAAATAGAGAGAGAATGGGAAAAATCTAGAAGAGAAAAAAAAAGACAAATGGACAGCAAACAATGGAGGGTTAGCCGAAGACGCAAAGAAACTAGAAGAAAGTGACTGCGGCAATTGCAACCGAAAAATAAAATGTCCAGACAACAAAAGGTAGAAAAATATTTTTTTTATTTTGAATTTATTAACTGGAATATATCAGCTCTGGGAAATGTGCATTGCTAACATCTTTGTGTTTTTGTTTTGTTCAAAGGGAAATTAATTTGTAGTTTTATTTCTCCAGTGTTGTTGTACATTCCAGCTTTGGCTTTTGGGGTTCCCAATTTAATTATTGTCTTTCTATTTCTAAATTGTGATTCCTTGTTCTTTGTTTGGTGACGGTCTATGTTCTGCATGTGTAACCGAGCTGAGGTATTCTGTTTATGTAGTTTCTATTTGGCAGTGCCACTTGTTCTCTTTCCCCAGTAGGAGATGTATTGGTATTCTCTGAGATGTATTGGTTTAATATTTCCAGTGATGCCTTTTGATAGGTAGGGTTTGGTGCTTTGTGAGTCCTGGTAGTGCTGTTATGATACCGCGAGTTTGCTATGGGCTCTAAATGGGCAGTGTTTATAGTACTTCCTAATGTGCCTGGCGGTTGGCACTGGAGTATAGTAATGTAGAAATCTGGTAGTCTTTCTTTATCCAGACACTCATTAAGAGGCATGTTTACTTAAAGTTAGTACACGTTAACATTATGCAAATATTTATGGAAATGAGGCCCCGCAATGAGTCTTCGCATATGGGCCTGCACCCCCCCAAATGCTTCCTTACTTTATAGCAGGCTCTCTTTTAGAGGTAAGTGCTCTTCAGGTATGCTTGAGAACCCCGGGCTCTTCTCTCTCCTAGATTTCCTGGTTTAAACCCGGGATCTGGCCACACCCTCCCCAGGCATTCTCCAGCATATTCTTAAAGGGACATGGTTTGAGTTCTTACTATAGCAATACCTCACCGGTTCTGGCCCTGGCTGGGGGAAGAGTCCCTGCGGGGGATGGGGAGTTTCCCATACACTCCATCACAGTCCCCTTGCAGTAGAGCTTTCTTTCAATTGAAAAAGTCTCTACTTTGTGCCACAAAGGTATTTAAACGTTTCTGTCATATCTCCTGTATCCTGTTTGTCCTCTAAAGTATACATATTGAGATATTTAAGGCCACTCTCTTCACCTTTTCAGCTACTTCTTTTGAGAACCATAATGGCTCCTGTGCCTTTTACATCTATTTAACTTTCTAACAAAAGGTTTTGTTGCCCTTAAAATGTCCCCTTTCAGTTTTGCCCTTTGCTTTTCTACATCTCCCAGCTGTTCCCAATGTTAACTTTGTCCCATCTTTGCAACGTTAGTTTTCTTACTACTACTACTACTCTTTGCAGTCAATCTAATTTGCTTAGGTTTGGAAAAAAGCTAAGGGCCCAATTTTTAAAGGGGTTAATGCGGCTAGCAGACGTGCTAACCATGTTAATTGCCTTGGCCAGGATATTCAGTGGCACTAACATGCTTGCTGCCGCTGAATCTCCACGGGTGCCACCACTGTATGCTCCGACGCTAGCTGGCCTGCACTGGCACATCGATATTGAGCCGCTGCCGGGTTATCGCAATGCAGCAAAAATTAGGCTCTTGAAAGGCTGGCCTAACCTTCGCAGCAGAAGCTAACCGGGCAGCAGCTGAATATTGCCACTGCCCGATCTGCTTCATCACTATCTTGCTGACCTGGATATTCAATACCGGTGGGCAGATACAGCCCTAGCATTGAATATCCGGGTCTGCAGTTCAGCAGTAGCAGCTAGCCAGTTTAGCAGTGCTAGCCCTGCCACTGAATATCGGGCCGTAAAAGCTTATTTTTTTTCCAGTACATGCATAAACAGGAACTGTATCTTCCCAAATACATTAAGTTACACGTTAATTCTGTTTCATTGTGATGTAGTGATGGATCTTGTTTCTGTTGTATACTGCCTTGATTGCTATTTGTCAGAGGGGGTACTATATACGATTTTATAAATAAATAGAGAGATAAATGTTTTGCATACAGAAAATGACTCTTAGAAAATTGCACATGTAGAAGTACGCATGCTAACAAGACTACAACATACTTTTATGTGGACCGTGCATGGGTGTTCCAAGGGGTAGAGTTTGGGCAGAGCAGAGCTACTGTAGCAGCAGAGCGCAGACAAACCAATAATACCAGGAGTCTGTTCAGAAGGTCCAAATCATTTATTTGTGCACAAGTCTCAAGCAGAATCAAATTCAAAATGGCTGAGCAATGGCTGTTAGTAAAACAACAACTTTTATACTTTTCTTGTCCATTCTAGGTATAGGCAAACTTCTCATTGGTCCCGGTAACCCCTTTCACCCCATCTATTGGTCCCGGTACTATTACGTAGTCATCCAATGAAGACCTTTGACTGGGCATAGCACCTGCTTACCCCCCTTACAGTCCCAATTACAATGGTCAGTTCTTCCAACTTTGATACTTTCCTCCTCCAAGGTCACTTAGCTAACTAGAACATGTGGGAAAGCAGGGCACTGTAACTTTTCTTTCAGCAGTGTTAATTAATTCCATAGAAGCTTCACTCTCTTATCAATACCAATTAAACTTGTTTTTCTATATTTTCTAAGTTTCGATTCTGCTTAGCTATACTTGATTGTGTTCAGTTAAGTTTCGATTCTATGGTAGCAGCATTCAGGGAATGTGTAATTCCTTTGGGCCTCTCCACAGACTTCATTTACAGGTAAAGCTGCTTAGGCCCTTCTGCTCATTTCAGACCCCATTGATCATAGGCCTTCGCCTACCACATTCCCCCCTTTGATTAATCTCACCCTATGACTAATAAGGTGTGAGAATTAAATCACTCAATTACACTGGGGTCGGGTTTCGACCATGTGTAGTAGGATTAGGGTGCCATAAGGCTAAAATCTTAGTTGCGGTTTTCCGCTCCACTGTATTTTCAATAACACTGTTAATAGAACGCATACAGCATGGGATTATACATGGTAACATGAAGAATAAGGCGACAAAAATTAGTATTATCATAGCAAAAGTAGTGAATCCTCCTAATCCAGAGAAGATAGATGCAAACCAATTGGGTATCTTAAGACTATGCCAGGTCTGTACTGGCACATAAGTTTGCTTCCGCATGGTTTCAGCAATTTCTTCAACAACCTGACCCTTATCATCTATCTTCAAACAACAATTTGTGAGATTCAGCTTACCACAGACTCCTCCTTCAGCAGCTAATAAGTAATCTAGTGCCAAGCGATTTTGATAGATTGCAGTGCGCATTTGTGTGCTTTGTCTAGCTAGAAGTGTGAGTGCTTGGCTAGTTTCATTAGTGATAAGTTCAACTACTGCTTGCAAGCGTATAATTCTATTCAACATGTAAATTGGGGTGCGATATCCCCACATGCCATCTTGCTCCCAAGTGGCAGGTCCATAATAGGCAATGATTCGCTTGGGTGGCCAATCTTCACCATCCCATTTCTCCCACTTGCCTATCTGTAAAGCTGCTCTCTTCTGTCTCTTTGAATAAACTGGGTAGCCTAATTGTTCTCCATGTTCTGTGGGCAATAAAAAGAAAGAGGGTTGATAGTTCCTAAGACACACGCCCCTCCCCAGTGGATAGGGAGTTGAGCATATGCTTGGGTTCCGCAAATCCAATATAGGCCAGGTGGGGCTTGCCAGACATGATGTTGGTTGAGGTCAGTCCATAAAGGGGCCAGCTCTGGAAATCTTGCTAATGGATTGGTGGGCTCAGATTCATTAACTCCTGACCACCAAGATGTTTGTTTTGTGATGTCATTATAAAACTTCTGGCTAAGACAGACAAGCTGTCCTACCTTAGAGATAAACTGGGGTCCAGTTCGAGCATAACACAGACGTCCAACTATTGGGTGTGCTAATACCCATTCACTGGTAGTCTTGTGTAGCTCTGTATGATTGTAAATTACTGAGTAATTCAATTCTTGGGCCTCCCAAGGCCACTGATCACCCATCTTGGTTCCACCACAAAAATAACAATCTGAGATATGGAGACTGGAGACCACAGCTCCAGCCAACTCTAAGAACAAATTCTGAGAAGGGTGAGGGATATCAAACTTGTTTATATGCATGGTTTCATAGAAAGTGTTATGTATATGGTACTTTGATGATCGATGGGCTTGGGTATTCAGTCTAATATGTACAATGGTTCCTGGATCTGATCCAGAACCTGCAATGCGTAATCCAAATTTATACCCTTGTTTCCATGCACTGGGATTGGCTATGAACAACTCTAGTGGGTTACAAGCACCTTTCTTACAATTCTTAGAATTCTTCACATATGGCTTGGTTAAGGCAGCCATTCGATTATCTCTGGTATTTTCTATCATACCAGTTTTCCATGTGGCATAGAACACGCATTCCCACTTTGGGCAATAATAGTCTTGAACTGGTGCTGTGCTATATACATTTGCTAAAACTCGTTTACCTGTACAGGCCCCCCATCCTGTGGTTCCTTCAGGACACATATACTTATCATCATTAGCATAAGCTTTCTCCCAATTGGCACATTTTGAACGACTATCTCTATTAATGGCATCACAAGCGTCAAAATACAAAACAGCATACTTTGTAGGATCAGTAAGTGGGGGTGTAGCATTAAGTAAAGCTCCATCAGCATCATTCAATCTTATTTCTAGGGTATAATAAGATGGGTTCTGATGCAGGTTAAAAGAAACTTTAGTATTACCCTTGGTACAAACATTCAGTTCAGTGGTGTTATAAATACACCGACTTACTGTACCAGTACAGGTATAGTAAGAATGATAAAGCAAAGTCTGAGTTACTTTCATTCCAGTCTGAGTAGTAGTAATGCAGGCAGTACATGGGGGTAAAGCATAAGCAAGTTCAAAACACCCCAGGCAAGCAGCCAAAGCAAGATAGAAACAAAGATGCATGTTGATTGTAGTTCTTCTGGATTTCCGCTGGAAAATCTTGACCACGACGTCTTCTTCTTCCGGACACGATGCTGACTCGTTTGCTAATGAAGCAATTCAACGGGTGTCAATGTTGATTGAAGATCCTCAAATGTCCCACTGTGATGCCAACTTACCAATTGTAGTTGGCCTGACAAAAGTTTATAAAGACACAGTTAGTCGATGAAGAAAACAAGTGTCTTTGCTGTGTTAGAAACAGCAATCCTCTTCGAAAGACTTGGCTGCTGTAGGACACTATAGTTCATGAGTGTCCCCAATGAGTTCTAGGCTGCTGGCTGCCTCCGTAGGGTAAGACACAAAGGAACGTCAGGATGTGGCTCTGCTGTCCACTGGTCCTGATCTGGAACTGCTGCTGGCTTGACTCTGCTGTGATGAATCCAGGAATCGATTTCTGCTACCTTTACTGCAGTTGGGGTAGACAGGATGACGGTGTATGGTCCCTTCCAATGAGGTTCCAATGGTGTCTTCTTCCAATCTTTGATCCACACCGAGGTACCAGGCTTGTAGGGATGCAGTGGTTCCGTCAAATTGATAGGCAACTGGTCCTGTATCCACGTGTGAAGAGTCTGCAGAACAGAACTAAGAGCTAGGAGTTCTTGTCTGGTTATTTCTGAACCAATCTGTGGCAAACTACCTTTAACACCCTGCACTATTGGTGGGGGTTTGCCATACACAACTTCAAAAGGGGAAAATCCTGATGATTTCACAGGAGCTGAGCGTATTCTAAGTAATGCTATTGGGAGAACCTGGGCCACTTTAGGTGGGTCTCCTGACATAGCTTGGACATCTGAGATTTCAAAGTTCTATTCATTCGTTCAACTTTCCCTGAACTTTGGGGTCTGTATGCAGTGTGTAACTTCCATTGTATCTGTAGGGCACTTGCTAACTGCTGGGTAATTTGAGATACAAAGGAGGGTCCATTGTCTGACCCTATTACTGCTGGAATTCCAAATCTGGGGATAATCTCTCTTAGCAAAACTTTAGTTACTTCTCGGGCTTTTTCAGTCCTGGTGGGGAAAGCTTCCACCCACCCAGAGAAGGTACAAACTAATACTAACAAGTAGCGATATCCACTGGCTTTTGGCATTTCAGTAAAATCTACTTGCAGGTGGTGCATGGGGGTCACACCTCCTGACTGAGCTCGTGGTGGTGGCGTGGGGCCCTGTTTGGCATTATTCTTGGCACAAATTAGACACTGGCGGGCTACTGAGGCTGACAGGGCTCCCAATAGAGCGATACAAAAATGTGGTTTAAGTGCTTTCTCCATAGCACTCTTCCCATAATGTGTGGCTTGATGAAAAGCTTTGACAAAGGCTGGTCCTAATGATTCAGGGATCACTATTCGTCCTGGAGGTTGACTGCCCTCGGGAGGTGGCAGCTCAATCCATCCATCTTTCAGTACTCCCTCTTCTTTATTACAGTAGTAGTCCAATTCTTTGGTGGTATATCGTGGTGTCCATAGATTAAGGGGTACTGGAAACAATGCTGCTTGTTTTGGCATGGCTTGTGGTGAAATTTGGCCTGTCATGGCTGCTTTACGTGCTGAAGCATCGGCAAATCTGTTTCCTTGGGCGATTTCTCCTTTCCCCGCTTGGTGTCCACGACAGTGTATGACAGCTACACGTGTCGGGGCCCATACGGCATCTAGTAACATCAATATTTCTGGGCCATATTTGATTGATTTGCCTCCTGAGGTAATGAGCCCTCGTTCTTTGTAGAGAGCTCCATGTGCATGCAGAGTGGTGAAGGCATATTTTGAGTCCGTGTAGACGTTCAGCAGGAGTCCCGCACCCAATACTAGTGCTCTGGTGAGTGCTATCAATTCTGCTTTCTGGGCTGATGTGCCTGATGCAAGAGCTGATGATTCAATGACTTCCTCCCGGGTGACTACGGCATACCCGGCACAACGTTGTCCATCAATAATGAGACTACTTCCATCCACAAAATAAGTCTGGTCAGGGTTCTCTAGGGGCACATCAGTTAAATCAGGTCGACTTGAAAATACAGTATCCATGACTTCTATACAGTCGTGCTCTGGGGGGTCCTCGCTGATTGGTATCAGGGTAGCTGGGTTCAGGGCATGGCTCACTTCCAGTTGTATCTGTGGATTTTCACATAGCATGCTTTGGTATTTCAGCATTCGAGAATTGGTGAGCCAATGGTTTGCTTTTTGTTCCATAAGGGCAAGTACCGCATGTGGTACTGTGACGCGTAGATTCTGTCCTAAGGTGAGTTTGTCTGCTTCACTTACTAATAGTGCTGTAGCTGCAACAGCTCTCAAACATGGTGGCCATTCTTTGGCCACAGTGTCCAACTGTTTTGATAGGTACGCTACGGGTCGTTCCCAATGTCCCAATTTCTGAGTCAACATGCCTAAAGCATTCCCGTGCATCTCGTGCACGAATAGATGGAAAGGCTTGTGGACATCTGGCAACCCGAGTGCTTGTGACGACATTAATTCTTCCTTCAGGGTCTTGAAAGCTGTATCTTGCTCAAGTCCCCATTCTAGTGGTGATTTTTCTTCTCCCTTGGTGGCTTCATATAGTGGTTTAGCAATCTGAGCAAAGTTAGGTATCCATATCCGACAGTATCCTGCTGCTCCCAGAAAGGCTCTGACTTGCTTTCTGGTAGTTGGGGTTGGGATACTGCACACGGCTTCTTTTCTCTCGTGTCCCAATTGTCGGCTTCCTTTGGTTAGACGAAAGCCCAAGTATTTTACTTCTTTTTGGCATAGCTGTGCTTTCGCTCTAGAAACTTTGTATCCAGCTTCATCCAATAGTTGCAAGAGGTCAGTAGTGGCTTGTATACATTCACTTTCAGATGTGGCGACTACCAGTAGGTCATCTACATATTGGAGGAGTACTCTTCTTTCAGGGGCCACTGGATAGCTCAAAAGATCTTGGTTTAGTGCAGCACTGAAAATGGTAGGTGAGTTCTTGAATCCTTGAGGTAATCTTGTCCAAGTAAGTTGGCCCCGCCTCCCCGAGACAGGGTCCTGCCATTCAAAGGCAAACAGCAACTGGCTAATTGGGGCTAATCTTATGCAGAAGAACGCATCTTTCAAGTCCAAAACAGTAAAGTGGGTGGCTTCAGCAGGAATCAATCCTAGGAGTGTGTAGGAATTTGGCACAACTGGATGTATGGTCTCAACTGCTTCATTTACTCTCCTTAGATCTTGCACTGGGCGGTAGTCACCTGTCCCAGGCTTCTTTACTGGCAGGAGGGGTGTGTTCCATGGGGACTGACAAATTTTGAGTAGGCCATACTCCAGTAGCCTTAACAAGTGGCGATGGATGCCTTCAGTTGCTGCTCTTGGAAGTGGGTATTGCTTGACATGTACTGGCTGTGCACTAGGCTTGAGATTCACAATTATTGGAGCTATATGTTTGGCCAGGCCTGGTGGATTGCCCTCTGCCCATACTCCAGGAGGGGCATCAATGCTTTTCAGAGTAGGTTCAAAATAGGTATCGATGATTGGCTCAGTACTATAATATCTCCATTCTTCTTCTCAAGGAACAGTAAGCACCATTAGGCCAGCATGTTTTGACTGGGAATTCACTGTCATTTGCATTTCTCCTTTCTCAGTAAAGATATCTGGGCCTGCCGCTTGGCTAGCATATCTCGTCCCAGCAATGGCACTGGGCACTCTGGCATGTAAAGGAATTGGTGCGTTATTTGCTGTCCTCCTAAATTACATATACGGTTTTGAAGAAAAGGCTTTGTGGCTTTAGCACCAGTTGCTCCCACAATGGTGACTGCTCTTGTAGAAAAAGGAGCTATTTGTTTATCTACTACAGAATGTTCTGCTCCAGTATCAACCATAAAGTCCATAAATTGGTCTCCTATTTGTATACTGACCATAGGCTCCTGGAGACCTAAAACAATTCGGAGCCCGGTCTGTCCTAATCTGCTTCATCTAAATCGGAGGCCATTGCTGCTGCAACTCCCTGTATGGCCTCATCCCGTTCTCGTTGAAAATATTCTCGATTGGTTCCTCTGCGGTTCTGGGGTCGGCCTCTCTCTCTTTCCCTCCAAGGGGCGTGGTCCCCTCCATCCTGTGAGGCCTCTTCGAGTCGCGGGCATGCACTTCTCCAATGTCCTTCTTCCTTGCAGTAAGCGCATTGGTTTGCGCCTAATGGGGGCCGGTCATCTCCTCGGCTGCGCCCTCTTCCTCTGCTCCTTCGATTAGGGACACCTCCCCTTTTCTGTTCCACTATGGCCGCAGCCAAAAATCTGCTTTCTTCTTCATCCTTCGATCACTTTCTTTCTTTCATTATCACGATTCACATACACTTTATGAGCGACTTCCAGTAACTGTGTTGCATTCATGCCCGCAAACCCTTCTAGTTTCTGTAGCTTACGTCTAATATCTGGTTGGGACTGTTTTACAAAAGCAGAATTCACCATGCATAGGCTTCCTGGGGCATCTGGGTCATAGGGAGTATACATCCTATATGCTTCAGTCAATCTCTCATAGAATACTGCTGGGCTTTCATCTATGCCCTGATTAACTTCGGTCACTTTAGAAAGATTCATGGCTTTCTGGCCCCCCTTTCGCAGACCTTGCATAAGGCCTTGGCGAAACCAGGACAGGGCTCTGGATCCTAATTCAGTATTTGGATCCCATTTGGGGTCTTCGTTAGGGAATTCTTTCTGAGCTGCTTCGCGATTGTCTATTCCTGCTCTTTCAGCTCCCTCTGCTACGGGATTATCTGCTAGCCAGTCGATAGCAGCTCGCTTAATTCGTTTCCGCTCCTCAGTGGTAAATAGAGTAGACAGGAGCTGACGGCAATCTGCCCAAGTGGGCTGGTGAGTTTCCATGATCGTATGCATCAATTCTGTTAACTCTTGGGGCTTATTAGTGTAGGAAGCATAATGCATCTTCCAGTTCAACAAATCAGCAGTGGAGAAAGGCACATATACTAGACTCAGGGGTCCCGCTACTATCTGATCATGCTCATCCCGCACGGGCAGCCCCGGGACTTGTCTCAGGGGGGCTATTACTTTCGGGAGAGCTTTCGGCTTCTTAGTAGTGACTTTCGGGATCTTGGTGAGGGCTTTCAACTTTGAGACTCGCTTAGTCTGGGGAGCCTCACTCGCAACAGATGAACTAGCACTAACAACTGATTTTTCACTCTCTGTCTCTGTCTGGGAGGATACATCTTCATCTTCCTGCTCTGACTCCAGCTTATCCTCAGTCTCTGTCTCTGACTGATCAGCATCTTCTCTAGGCAGTTCATCTGGCTGATCTTCTGGCTGGTGAGGAGGTGGACTCTCCCGGTCCCGGGGGCCTGCCCCGGGATGCGGTGGTACTCTCACTGGGTGCTGAGCTCGGGGCTGCCTAATTACAGCTCCCGGGGACTCAGGATCTACAAGAACAGGTTTCTGGCTAGGTTTCTTAGCTGTCCCTGTTTTCTGGGTCTGGTCTGTTAATGCTAACATTATCCTGCACTGTTCTTCATAACAGCGCTTTGCCCAAGGGGGCGGATCCTCACAAATACTTAACCAAGAGTCTATATAGGGATACTGATCGGGGTGCACTACTCGCACCTTCCGATGAACTGACTGAATAATTCCTAGGTTAAACGTTCCTTCTCGAGGCCACATGGGGTCTATGATGGGCCACTCCCTAGTACACACAAGCTGTAATCGTGAGGCAGTCAGTTTTACTCCATAATCCCCTGAATATCCTTTATTAAAATACTTGATCATACATTCTAACGGAGTGTTCCTAGTAGACCCCACCCCTCCCATTTCGATGTGTGCGCGCAACAACAAACAGAAGGGAAAAGGAAGGCGGGCCGTGGGTAAGGGGTCCTCACGGCCCTAGAAACATTCAAGGGAGACAAATAACAAGACAAGACGACGGTCGCTTCCTCCTTTTTATGACCTGGACGTGGTCGCCCAGCCAGGAAATGCGTTACTCAGGAGTCCGCCTTCGCTTGGTCTGTGTTGCAAGACCTCTCATTCACACTCCATTCACACAATCATGCTAGCAACGTATCCCAAAAACAGCCCAATCCTGTCTCTGCTGACTAGGCTATATCAAATTCCAAAATCAAAAAGACGATAGTTTCACCCCGCGCATACTCATGCAGGGTTAATCGGACCGTCTTGAGAGGTGATCAAGCTCTCTTACCAAATATCAAATTCCAAAGTTCCAAAGTTCAAACAACAGTTCTGCTCTGACTCTTCTGTCTAGCCAAATCAAAACTATACTCACCGGATCCGGTCCTAGTTCCCAAGCACGCGCATGAGTTGGACCTCGGACTCCCCTCACGGGTTCGAGGTGTTGGCTCCGTCCGGGTCTGGCACCCGCCGAGGTCCGGCCAGCTCCCTCCGATACAAGGGACCGGTGGCACCAGAGAGTGAGCCCACGTCGGGAGGGCACGATCCCGGCAGGACCAAACCTGTAGAGGCGGAAAGTCGTGGTATATTGCCCTATATACCCTCTATTACCACACCTTCCCGGCCAATGCACCAAGAATATGTAGCAGCAGAGCGCAGACAAACCAATAATACCAGGAGTCTGTTCAGAAGGTCCAAATCATTTATTTGTGCACAAGTCTCAAGCAGAATCAAATTCAAAATGGCTGAGCAATGGCTGTTAGTAAAACAACAACTTTTATACTTTTCTTGTCCATTCTAGGTATAGGCAAACTTCTCATTGGTCCCGGTAACCCCTTTCACCCCATCTATTGGTCCCGGTACTATTACGTAGTCATCCAATGAAGACCTTTGACTGGGCATAGCACCTGCTTACCCCCCTTACAGTCCCAATTACAATGGTCAGTTCTTCCAACTTTGATACTTTCCTCCTACAAGGTCACTTAGCTAACTAGAACATGTGGGAAAGCAGGGCACTGTAACTTTTCTTTCAGCAGTGTTAATTAATTCCATAGAAGCTTCACTCTCTTATCAATACCAATTAAACTTGTTTTTCTATATTTTCTAAGTTTCGATTCTGCTTAGCTATACTTGATTGTGTTCAGTTAAGTTTCGATTCTATGGTAGCAGCATTCAGGGGAATGTGTAATTCCTTTGGGCCTCTCCACAGACTTCATTTACAGGTCAAGCTGCTTAGGCCCTTCTGCTCATTTCAGACCCCATGGATCATAGGCCTTCGCCTACCACAGTACATCTGCACTTTATAAAATACCTATGTACCTGCACAAAGTATACTCAGAAAGTTGTATGTACCTCAGAGCAGGTATAACTTTGCACAGAAGCATTTGTGCGATACTGTAGTAGATTACCAGACCAAGAAGAGACACCTGAGGCCTTTGTGAAATCAAACAGTTTTAATAGCATGCGAGAACTCAGTGGAATAGCTTCCAAAAAGACTGAGCCTCCCGGGCAAAGGTTTCAGTTCCATTTATAGACTTTTAGCTATATGCAAACTAATAATTTGTTATCACGTTCTAGCTACTTCATGATAGGCACATATTAAGTTCCCCTTGATCGCTCACCAATAGAGATCAGCTGGGGCATGTTATGTAAGGTGAGAAGCTGCTAAACTATGCATTTCTTACTGCGTGGTTCTACTACTAAGCAGGCTACAGTGAAACAAAAGAAGCAAAGACATTCCAGCTAGGCCACAGGCCTAATATGTCAAGGTACATTTGAAAGCACACTTCTGACACCACTATACTCCCCCCTTTAATTCAGCACCCTCGCCAGCAGGGTGCCAAGAATTATAAGCAGGCGCAGGATGTAAACCATGTGCTGGGTCCGTGTTTGTAATCGGACGGTACTGACACGGGCAGCGGATTTGCGGTCAACGGTACTGTCAATGGCAGCGTGTAAACCACGCAGGCAAAGAGGTATTAGGCAAAGCAAAACAAGGCAGGCCATAAGGGACTTCAGATCACCTAACCCATTAAAACATTCCCAAACCAGCCGTCAACTGACAGACCATTCCAGGTGTGAACAGGAAACATAGAAACATGATGACAGAAAAAGACCACATGGCCTATCTAGTCTGTCCTTCCATAACAACAACTACAACAGTCCACTTTTTACCTTTAGAGATCCTCTGTGTTGGTCCCATGCTTTTTTGAATTCAGTTACTGTCCTCATCTCTACCACCTCCACTGGGAGACTATTCCATGGATCCACTATCTGTAAAGAAATATTTCCGCATATCACTCCTGAATCTATCTCCCTTCACCCTCATCCCATGTCCCCTCATAGCAGAACTTGCTTTCAATTGAAAGAGGCTCTCTCCCTGAACATTTATGCCACGGAGGTATTTAAACATCTCAATCATATCACCTCTATCCCGCCTTTCCTCTAAGGTGTACATATTAAGATCCTTAAGTCTATCCTCATATGCTTTATAATGAAGCCCACTAATCATTTTAGTAGCCACCCTCTACACCGACTCCATCCTGTTCACATCCTTTTGAAGGTGCGGTCTCCAGAATTGCACACCATACTCCAAATGAGGTCGCACCAAAGACTTATACAGAGGCATTATCACCTCCTTTTTTCTGCTAGCCATTCCTCTCCGTATGCACCCAAGCATCCTTCTAGCTTTTGCCGTCGCCTTTTCTACCTGTTTAGCTACTTTAAGATCATCAGACACAACCACACCTAGGTCCCGCTCTTCTTTAGTGGACAAAAGTACTTCACCTCCTATACTGTATTGCTCCCTTGGATTGCTGCAGCCCAAATGCATGACCTTACATTTTTTAACATTAAATCCCAGCTGCCAAATTCTAGACCATTCTTCAAGCTTAGCTAGATCCCTCCTCATGTTATCTACACCTTCCTGGGTGTCTACTCTATTGCAGATTTTGGTATCATCTGCAAAGAGGCAAACCTTACCCGACAGCCCTTCCGCTATATCACTAACAAAGATGTTAAAAAGAATCGGACCAAGGACAGATCCCTGGGGCACACCACTGGTAACATCCTTCTCCTCAGAGTGAGCTCCATTTACTTGTACTCTTTGTCGCCTCCCACCCAACCAATTTCTAACCCAAGCAGTAACTTTAGGGTCCATCCCTAGGGTGCTCAGTTTGTTTATAAGTCGCCTGTGAGGAACAGTGTCAAAGGCTTTACTGAAATCTAAATACACCACATCTAGAGCTCTCCCACGGTCCAACTCCCTGGTCACCCAGTCAAAGAAATCAATCAGATTTGTCTGACAAGATCTGCCTCTGGTGAATCCATGCTGCCTCGGATCCTGTAATCCGCTGGACTCCAGAAACCTCACTATTTTCTCTTTCAGCAGCGTTTCCAATAATTTACTCACCACCGAAGTTAAACTAACCAACCTGTAGTTTTCAACCATATCCTTACTTCCACTTTTGTGTAAAGGCACCACATGAGCCTCTCTCCAGTCCTTTGGCACCACTCCCGACTCCAATGAGGCATTGAAAAGGTCAGTCAGTGGAGTTGCTAGAACGTCCCCAAGTTCCCTCAGTATTCTAGAGTGTATCCCATCCGGTCCCATCGCTTTGTCTACTTTAAGTTGAGCTAGTTTCTCATGAACACAGTCTTCTGAAAATTGTTCAAGATGTCCCTCGCTTCTGTTCTTATTTGTGGGTGTTTTCTGAGGTCCTGCTCCTGGTTCTTCATCTGTGAACACAGAAAAAAATATTTGTTAAGCAATTCCGCTTTATCCTTATCAGCTTCTACATATTCCCCCCCTGCACCCTTGAGTCTGACAATACCACTTTTGCCCTTCCTCTTCTCACTAATATATCTGAAAAATGTCTTATCCCCCCATTTTATTGCATTGGCTATTTCCTCCTCCTTTTTTATCTTTGCCTTCTTGACTACTTTGCTAGCTTCTCTAAGTTTTTCCAAATACAGATGCCTGTCTTCCTCTCTCTGTGATCTCTTGTATTTCATGAAGGCCTCCCTCTTTTTCTTCACTTTTTCAGCTACTTCCTTCGAAAACCATAGCGGTCTCCTTTTCCTTTTGCCTTTATTTACTATTTTAACAAAAAGGTTGGTTGCCCGTAAAATACCCCCTTTCAGTTTTGCCCACTGTTTTTCTACATCCCCCAGCTGTTCCCATCCCACTAACGACTCCCTGAGGTATTGGCCCATCTTCGCAAAGTTAGTCTTCCTAAAGTCTAAGATCCTCACCTTGGAATGGATTCTAACAGCCCTAGTCCTAATACTGAACCACACCATCTGGTGATCACTGGATGCAAAATGATCTCCCACTACAACATCAGAAACACTTTCACCATTGGTAAGCACCAAGTCCATGGGCTAACATGGGCTAACTTTTGCATGCGATCAGTAATGTCTTCAATAACCTTCCCAGCATCACTAGTGAGGTTAAATTTCCCACAGACCCCTTTGTCTGCGGCTAAAAGATAATCAAGGGCCAGCCGATTGATAAATAGCTGTGCGCATTTGAGTGTTTTGTTTTGCCTGTAGGGTCAAAGCCTTGCTGCTGTCATTACTAATGACTCATTAGTAATAATTTCTAGAACAGCTTGCAAGCGAATAATACGATTCAGCATGTAAATAGGGGTACGGTAACCATAGGATCCATCCTCGGCCCATGTTTCAGGGCCATAATACTGTATAATGCGCTTGGGGCATTCCCTACCAGTGTGGTGAATCCTGGGCCGATCCGGGAGAGACATATATTCACTATAATGGCGGTCTTCAATACCCATTCACTAGCCGTGGGTTTAAACTGGGACTAATTATAGGAGGATGAAGAATAATTACACTCCTGAGCTTCCCAGGGCCACTGATCGCCTATATTGATGCCACCAGAGAAGTAACAATAGGTGACATTCAGTTGTGTAGTCACAGTCTCAGCTAATTCAAGGAATAAATTTCTGACAGCTGTGGGTATGGGGTCCATCTGGGTCGCCATTTCCTCATAGAAGGAGTGGAAAACACTAATCAGGTGGGATTGTCGGGTTTTTTCTGCTATTACCCGGACATAAAGATAAGTGCTGGGGTCTGTACCCTGGCTATAAATGAGTAGGCCAAAAAGTTGCCCCGTATGCCAGTCGGCCTGACAAGGGTTCAAAATAGTGAGATTAAGGGGATTACAGGTGGAAGTTTGGCAATGGGGGGAGGCCGACATCCTCGTTAAAACTGCTTTGCGATCATCCCCTTGGTGGCCAGTAGGCACTCCTGGCCAAGAGGCGAAATATATACACTCCCACCAGTGGCAGAAATATGACCCTGCCACAGCCACTACCCAGCGGTAGGGCGCATTGACGCCCGTGCACTGGCCCCAATTATAGGTACGTTGAGGGCACATGTACTTATCATTTGTAGAATAAGTGCAACCACCTGAATAAGAGGTTTTTCCGACTGCGAGGCACGCATCGAAAAACAAGGATTTAGGCTGGCTATCCTCAAACGTGGTAGAATTAAGGAGTGGTACCTGGAAATTGTCGGCACGTACTTCCAGGATCCAATAAACAGGAAACACTTTAGGATTAAAACACACAGGCTCTTTTCCTGCATGGTAACAGGTTGGTAGTATTGTGACGGCAGGGGGTCTGTTTGATACTGGAACACGAATAATAAGTATGATATACCAGGGTCTGAGTGATTTTATGGTCAGTCTTAGTTACTTTCAAACAGGGGGTGCAGGGGAGTGGATCAGTTACAACGGAACTCATGGTTACCATCAGAAATACAGCTACCGCAAACTCAGTATACATAATACTGCAGTTGGTATAAATACAGTCTATAAACAACAGGTCCTTGGGTTCCTTGTTCCCAGTTGTCAATCCTCAGTCTTCAGCCATACGTAGACCCGTCAGCTTCCGGTGGTGACGGGGGTAGGGCGTTGCACTGATTGACGTGCAGGCTGAGTCATTCTAGACAGGATGAGTTTCAGTTGGTTGTCAGGATCCATTCTGGCAGTCCAGGTGCTGTCAGTCAGATGGGTTGCTGGCTTGACTCAAGTATGGCGAATCCATGGCACAAGTTCGGCAACCTCCACAGCTGTGGGGGTGGACAATATGACCGTAAATGGCCCCCACCAGCGGGTTGTCAAAGGGTCAGGGTTCCACTCCTTAATCCAGACAGCGGAACCTGGTTTGTGGGGGTGAATGGGTTCAACAAGGGTTACTGGTAGTCGTTCTTGAACCCAGGAGTGAACATTTTTCGCAATACAGAACCCAATGCCACCAGTTCTTGGCAGGTCAACAGAGATCCAATCTGACCCATGTCTCCTTAATCAAGGGAGGAGGCCGTCCATACAGAATTTCAAAGGGGGACAGATTCAAACTCTGACGGGGGAGAGGACCATATGTACAACAGGGCCATGGGAAGAACAGACGGCCAGCAGAGATGGGTCTCCTGACAGAGTTTGGAAATTTTGGATTTAAGGGTCCTGTTCATACGTTTGACTTTTCCTGAACTTTGAGGGCGGTAGGCGGTGTGCAATTTCCAGTCTATCTGTAGAGCTTGGGCTAGGTGTCTGGTCACCTGAGAGACAAAAACTGGGCCATTGTCTGATCCTATTACTGATGGGAGTCCAAATCGGGGTATGACTTCTCTGATGAGAGCTCGGGAGACCTCACAGACCTTCTCGGTTCTGGTGAGAAAAGCTTTAACCCATCCTGAACAGGTACAGACTAACACCAGAAGGTACTTATGACCCCCAGCCTTGAGCATCTCAGTAAAATCTACCTGAAAATTTTCCATGGGAGCAGTCCCTACAGCTAGGAGACCAGGGGGTGGTAATTTCCCTTGTTGGGGATTATTTCAGGCACAGGTCAGGCATTGGCGTGAAACTGATGCGGCTAGGGGTCCTAATATTGAAATATAAAACCAGGGATGAAGGGCTTGCTCCATTGCGCTTTTCCCCATGTGAGTAACCTGGTGGAACGCTCGGACAAAATGCGGGGCTAAGGTGTCAGGGATAACAATACGGCTAGGTTCAGTTTTCTGGAGGGGTGACAGCTGGATCCATCCCTGTTCAGTCAGTCAATGTCCCTCCCTCCTGGGTACAGAAATAGTCTAGCTCGTCCGATTGGTAGCGGGGATCCCAATCATTCACTGGCACTGGGAATAGTGGGGCTGTTATAGCCAATGCCGGATTGGGCCTTATCAGGCGGAGGGCTGTTTCCTTTGCTACTTTGTCTGCCTTCCGATTTCCTAAGGCAGTCAGGCTATCCCCAGACTGATGACCCTGGCAGTGGATGACTGCCACTTCCTGGGTTCCCAGACGGCATCTACTAGAGCCATGATGTCTGGGGCATACTTAATAGCTTTCCCCCCTGAAGTAACCAAACCTCGTTCTTTATACAGGGCGTGTAGGGTAACAAAAGCATACTTAGAGTCAGTGTAGATGTTTACTTTCAGACCTGCAGCTAACTGAAGGGCTTGAGTAAGGGCAATGAGATCAGCTTTCTGGGCAGAAGTCCCCAGGGGTAAGGGCTCAACCTCCACAACAACCTCAGGAGTGACCACAGCATATCTGGCCTTCCGCTGTCCATCTTCCACAAAACTGCTGCCACCGGTAAAATACTGAGCATCAGGAAAGGCCAGTGGTACATTTTTAAGATCTGGGCGGCCGGAATACACTTCATCCATAACCTGGATACAATCATGTTCGGGTAGCCCAGGTGCTATAGGGAGTAGAGTGGCAGAATTGAGTGTTTTTCACTATCTCCATGTGGACCCGAGGATTCGCACACAGCATGCTTTGGTACTTTGTCATCCGCTCGTTGGTAAACCAATAATTGTCTTTGTACTCTATCAGTGTCAGTACTGCATGCGGCACTTTTAACATACAGTTCTTGCCCAAGAGACAATTTATCAGCCTCTGTTGCCAGGAGAGCTGTGCGGAGACAAGAAGGCCACCCCCTTTCTTCATGGACGTACAGATGGAATGGCTTTTCCACGTCGGGCAGTACTTGACTTCAGTCTGGCACAACTGGGCTTTACTTTGAGACACCCGATAGCCAGACATCCAAAGTGTCACGGTGTGGATCTAGCAGAGCCTATGGAAATAGGTAGAAATGCAGAAAGTGGATCTGACACTGACAGCTCAGAGAAACACATGGCCCAGAGTTGCTATAGGCAACACACACAAACTAGGTCACAAGGTGTGAGAACACGCCCAAGCAGCAGGAAGGCTCAGGGTTCATTAAGTAATGAAGAGCGGCTGAGAGGGGGCGGAGTTGAGGCACACACACATAAACCTAACTCACCTGAAGTTAGAGTTAGTTCGGGAAGTTCTGGTGGAAGTTCGGGTTGGAGTGGAGGTTGGAGTTCAGCCAGTGTGAGAGCCGGAGAGGGAACTACCGAGAGAGCTGGAAAAGCTGAGAGGTGTAGTTCCAGAGCTGAAAGAGACAACCCAGGAGACTGCTTCAGAGAGCAGTGCACAGACACGTCTAAGCTCAGTGACGTTTATCCCGAAGGTAACAGAGGATACAGTTTGGAAGCCAGGCTTAGAAAGGCTGAGAAAGCTAATTACCCAAGCAACAGGCACAGAAGGGAAAAGGAGTTCTGGCCTGAGGATATTTTTATATCTGGAGAAAAGCTAAAGGGAAAAGGCCGTAGGAAGCTTCCGTCCTGTTCCACTTCTGTGATCTCAGCTGTACCGAGAAACCCCAGTTTGAGGGAGCAAGAAGGTAAGCTGATTGGCTCTAATAGAGGGAAAGCTGAATGCAGTAACTTTCCATGTAATTGTCAAAGTTGGTGGGGCTCTCAAGAAAGAAACTCCAGTGAATGTGGTAATTGTCCCTCACACATTTTCACGGAGGAAGAAAGGAAGTCTCTGTGCAATGGGGAGTGACTGCTAAACAATAATACTTCTGGCTATCTGAAGGAAAGACAGTTTGAAGGAGAAAGTGAAGAAATGCAGTGTGATATTCAAGGGGAACAGCCCTCAGATGAATGTAGGGACTGTACACTGATTATTGCCGATGATATCCCCTCTTAATGTTAAAAAGGCTGTGGAAACTTTCTAGTCACTGAAGTGAAGGAGAAAGGTTTATCTGTTTGCTTGGATAAGGACTGTTTAAGATACCTTTTTATTTGAGTAAAGAAGCTGAAGATAAAAGCAATTTTGGTTCATATTTGTTTCCTTTATTTTGTACCAGAAGATGGTCTGTTTGCCTTTGTTTTCATTGCTATAAAAGAATCCACCCGGAAGGGGAATAAAAATGCTGTCTTAAAGCCTTACCACCCGACTGCAACTCATTTCTTGGCTAGCCTGTGAAAACTACAATACCCAGAGGGCATTGCAAGGCTCTCTGCACCACTTCCTGGCTGGTTAAAGATAAGGCCCCAGTGTAATACCCTGCTTTAACCTGTGGGGACCCTCGCTGGGTGACAAAAGCAAGTGCAGAAGTTCTGAAGTGGCGGCAATACATTCTTCTGAGGAAACAGCGGCGATGAGTAGATCGTCCACGTATTGTAGCAATACACGTTGAAAGGGACATGACTGGAACTGACGCAAATCTTGACTAAGTGCATCCCCAAACAGCGTGGAGGAGTTCTTGAATCCTTGGGGTAACTGGGTCCATGTCAATTGTCTCTTACTGCCAGTAATAGGGTCTTCCCATTCAAACGCAAACAGTGGCTGGCAAGGAGTGGCCAATCTCAAACAGAAAGTCATCCTTTAAGTCCAAAATAGTAAAACAGGTAGCTTGTGCAGGAATCAAACTCAGTAAATTGTAAGGGTTTGACTCAATAGGATGAATGGTAACAGCTTCATTGACCTTCCGCAGGTCCTGCACAGGTCGGTAATCATTAGTACCTGGTTTTTGAACTGGCAGCAAAGGGGTATTCCAGGGTGATTGGCATGGTTTTCAGGAGTCCAAACTTAAATAGTCACTGGAGATGTTTATGAATGCCCTCACATCTCTTCGGGGCAGGGAATATTGCCTGACACAATTGGGACATTCGTTTTTTCTTCTCTTTTTCAGTGGCTCATTTCTCTGCAATAGGCACATTGATCTCGTTCCAATAGTCCTTGCTCCAATGACCCTCGCCAGATTCCTCTACCCCGGCCTTGGCTTCTCGGTTCCCACGTCAACTTTCCTTGTCCTTTCTCAACTAGCGCTGCTGCTAACATATCAGCTTTCTTTTTCATCTTTCGTTCACACTCACGCTTCATCTCCTGATCTCTGTTCACAAATACTTTCATAGCAACTTCCATCAGCTGGGTCATATTCATTCCAGCAAATCCCTCAAGCTTCTGAAGTTTCCTTCAAATGTCCCCGTGTGATTGTCCCACGAACACTGTATTCACCATCTGCTGGTTTTCAGGTGCTTCGGGGTCAAATGGAGTATAAACACGGAAAGATTCACAGAGTCTTTCATAAAACTGGCCAGGGCTCTCATCGGAGGTTTGCAGTACCGCAGATATTTTCCCCACATTCATCGCTTTATGCCCCCCCCCCTTTTTAAGGCCTTCCAGGAGAGCCCGATGATAGCGATCCAGGGCAAGGCGGCCTGTATCACTGTTTGCCGCCCAGTGGGGTTCTAGGTCAGGAAAATCTCTCAGCGCTGATTGCTGGGGATTCTGTTCACCTGGAGGGTTCTCTTCCAACCATTTCATGGTTGACCTAGTCACCCGGTATCTCTCTTCAGTACTGAGTAAGGTTAAAAGGAGCTGATGACAGTCTGCCCAAGTTGGACGATGGGTTTGAATAATAGACGAAAACAAATCTATCATAGCTTGAGGTTTATCAATATAGGATGGATAATGAGTTTCCAGTTCAACAAGTCGGTGGTAGAAAAAGGTACATATACAAAGGTTCGAGAGCCTTCAACGAGTTCCCCCTGGGCATTAAAGGCAGCTGGTCCTCGAGCCTCTCGGAGGGGTAGGTGGAAACTAACTTCTGGAGTCTGTTTTCTAGCACGTACTGTGTGGGGGGTCTCTCCTGAGGTCGTAATGCTCCAGTACTGGGGGGGGGGGGAGTACTAAACTGAGACTGACTTCCCTCAGATATGGGACTCAGGGAACTTTCTGAAGGTAAGCAGGTCTGTATCTGAAAATGGTATTCTTGCCTCACTGGCAGTGCTCTTCTGACTATCAGAAAAAGTAGTAACTGTCGAAAGGGGCGGGGGAGAAGTTGAATCCATTCTAGCTAGAGTCCCTGCTGAGCCTGATAACCTAGCCGGAGTCATCTGCCGGGGAACATGGGGGGGAAGAAATTCTTCTGTCTCTGGCTCCTGTACTAAAACTGGAAGTTTTATTTTTACTTTAAGCTGCATTTTTCTGTGAACTAAGGGACAGGAATTCCTCTGGGTGCACTCTGCTAGCTAGATTATAATCAAAGATTTAAAACTCTGCCACTCTTTCTGACAATATTTCTTTAACAGGGACTGGGGTCATATGACTTTGCAGGGCGACTGTGTGTACATCTAGTATCAGGTCTATATCTAGAGATCCCTCGGGGAGGCCAGGTTAAAGACAGGAGGAGGGGGGGGGGCCCATTCCCGTTCACATAAAACTTCCAATCGACCCGGGGGTCATTACAATTACATAATCACCAGAGAAACCCTTCTTAAAGTTCTTAAGGAGACACTGCAGAAGGCTCAGTATAAATACACCCCCTCCCTTGCTGTTCCAAAATACTGTTCAAAACCTTTGTCTCTCTCTCTCTCTAACTCTCCAGCATCTGCAATACAAACACTGTCTCTCTCACACTCCAGCAACTGTAAAACAAACACCGTCTCTCTCACACTCATTCAGGTTTCTCCCTCCCGAATCCCACAGAAATCAGCAGAGTAATTATAACAGAAACAACTGAAGTAGAAATCCAGGCAGAGCTGGGTTAAAACTTTCTCTTTCTGTGTAGAAAGGATACGCCCCTTGAAACTTTCTCATTCTGTCTGTGTGAAAAGGATACACGCCTTATATCCCACCCCTATTTTTTTTTCCGTTTCTCTCTCCTTGCTAGAAATAGCTGCTTTCTATCTCTCTTAGCTGTGCTGTAAATAACTGCTGTCTCTCTCTGAGCTGTTCTGTAAATAGCTGCTCTCTGTCTCTGAGCTGTGCTGTAACTCCGGAGTCTTTTTTTTGTTCCGTTTTTTCGTACAAAAAAACCAGAATAATCTTACAGTATACCAGAAGGGAAACCGGTGGGTTCAGTCAGCATCTGACATACTAGGACCAGTCCCAGGAGTTGATCACGCTCCTTTCAATTACAGATAACAATACCAGATACAGAGAATTACCAAAATCAGACTTACCAGATCCAGTGAAAAGGACAGGTTTGTTTTCCGGGCCCCTTCTAGGTTCATGAGTGAGTCCGATAAGTCCCATGGGCTCCAGGACTTTCGTAAAGTCCCGTCCGGAAACAGTCCGGTGGTGCTTCGAGTCCTCTCGGGACTCCTGGAGCCCGCTAGACAAATGGCTCATCACTCCGAGACAAAATAGTCTTCCTTTCCCGGTCAGGGAACCAAGAAATGTAGTAGATTACCAGACCAAGAAAAAAGACACCTGAGGCCTTTGTGAAATCAAACAGTTTTAATAGCATGCGAGAACTTAGTGGAATAGCTTCCAAAAAGACTGAGTCTCCCGGGCAAAGGTTTCAGTTCCATTTATAGACTTTTAGCTATATGCAAACTAATAATTTGTTATCACATTCTAGCTACTTCATGATAGGCACATATTAAGTTCCCCTTGATCGATCACCAATAGAGGTCAGCTGGGGCATGTTATGTAAGGTGAGAAGCTGCTAAACTATGCATTTCTTACTGCGTGGTTCTACTACTAAGCAGGCTACAGTGAAACAAAAGAGACAAAGACATTCCAGCTAGGCCGCAGGGTACATTTGAAAGCACACTTCTGACACCACTACAATACTGGGGTTTATTCTAGGAGCCTATTTTATAAAGTCACTTACATATACAAATACACATCAATAGAATATTGGGTAGAGAGTAATTTTGATTGAAGAGGTATTAAACATTTCTCTCTAATACGTGGATGCTGATTCTATGGCCTTTGTAAAATAGACATACACATGTACACAGTTATTCATGTCACGAAGAAGGTGTAACTTTGTGCAGCAGCTTTATAAAGGCACATAGACCATATGTTGCCATTATAAAATAGGTGTAATATATGTGCCCATGTGCTTTCACAGCTGAGGTGTCTGTTTATAAAATTACTCTCCAGTTAGTGTAAATCTGGGCAGGAGAACTGCCACAGTTATAGCACAAGGGTAACTTTATAACCAGGCGCCTAGACTGTGAAGACTCATATGTGCATAGGTTGCACCTGTTTTATAACAGCAACACATGTCTCTTTTTAATATGGCCTCCCCAAAAACCGCTGCACAAATTTATACCTGCTCCAAGGCAGGAGTAACTTTTCACCAGTTTGTGAGGATACACACATAGGACCCGATATTCAGCGCCGACAGCTAGTGCTACTAAAGCATCTAGCCACTGTTGCTGAACTTAAAACCCAGATATTCAATGCTGGGGGCCTATCCGGGCTCCAGTACTGAATATCCAGGCTGCGCAGATTGATGCAAAGTTGACCGGGAAGCAGTGATATTCCACCACTGCCCGGTTAGCTTTTACGGCGAAAGATAGGCCAGGGTTTCTTGTGCCTGACTTTTGCCATGTATTGCTAATCTGGCAGTGGTTCAATATCGCAACTGCCCATTTAGTGTTGGGTGCCACTCCAGAACGCTGCTGGCATGTTCTGATGCTAATCGGTTAGCATCAGGTCATGTAGCAGCGACACCCACGGATATTCAGCGGCACTAACCATGTTAGTGCTGTTGAATATCCCCCGGAGCAGCATTTGCATGGTTTGCAGGTCTGCAAACTGTATAAATGCCTTTGAATATGCTCCCCATATTTTATATATAATGCATATCTCACAGCTGTATCCATGCTTCATCCAAGGAATATCTATGTATATATCATATAACAGTACATATCATGCGTTAGAAGTACACACCTTTATGCATCTATTCCCCAAAGAAATTGTAAAAGTCATTTCTGCATGTAAAGCATTGCTTTAAGCACAGAAATGGGCATTTATAAAACTGCACATCTGATTATGCATATAAAGCGACACATGTACAGCCTGTATATCCCGACTAAGCAGAGACATTACTGAGATGGTAATTTGTATGTCGTGAAGAATGGTTCTAAATGTAAGCACATATATTTCCTTAGGCAATCTTCAAAAGGACAACATGCGCATACTTTTCCTTTTGAAAATTCACTGGTACCTGCATACCTTTTATATTATTAATATATCTTATGACATAAATTAAGGGGACAATTTTCAAAACGCCTAATATTCAAAGGGATATACAGTGACTGCAGCATTTGCTGCAGTATAGGGATTGAGTGTCTGCTATCCAGATACCTGCTGACCTTATCTAGATAACAGCAATTTTCAGCCTGCACTTATCTGGACAGTTTAGGCCACATGAAGGCAGGTCTAAATTACTAGCCAGATAAGTTCTGTAAGAAAATAAACACTATCTGGATAAGCTTGGCACTTATCGGGATAGTGGCCATACTGCCCTACACTAACTGGATATCACTGGGGCGGTCTGTGGAGTTATTCAGACAGTGCCGCTGAATATCTTGCTCAGTACTCTTTTCGGAATAGCATTTCATGGGCTTTCTAGATAAGGGCTTTGAATATTGCCCTGTAAAATAATAAATAGATATTCAGTCTCCCACAGAGCCCCTGCTCCATCTTTGGATCGCAAATATTTTTGTTCAGCAAAATAGCGTAGTGTGGTGAGGCAGGTGCAGCACAGACCTGGGAAAGAGAAAAAAAAGAAGGTTTTTCTCCTAAGAGGGGGATGGGCTCACCTAAGCACAGGTCCCAAAATGAAAGTAATACTGAAACACACACTTGCAAGGCTAGCCTGAAGCCACACCCAGTCTCCAGGGCAACAGCAGGGAGAGAGAGGGTGGGGCCAGAAAGGGAAGCAAGCTGGCAAACATTTAAACGTGGTCAGTCAGCAAGTGAAGGGAGAGAGCACAGCAGAGCTGAGAGAACTGGGGAAACCAGGAGAAGCAGAAAGAACTGCCAAAGCGAGTGGCTGGGCCAGAGAAGAGCGGGAAGAAGCTTGAGAGAGTTCCAGGACTATAGTTCTAACTCAGAAGCAAGCAGCTCAGACTCTGAGCAAGAAATGGAGCCTTTTAGAAAGCCTGACAAAAGGAAGGTTTCTACAAGCAAGGTAAACCAGACAGTACCTTTAAGTGACTCACTAAAGGGAAGGAAGTCTAGGAGCACTGACATTATTCTAGGGGGAAGAAGGAATGTTCATTGGGGAAAACTTTTTAAGCTTTTAAGGAAAGTGAAACTTGAAATCCCTGAACGTATCCCAGTCCCTGAGCCTTGTAGCACTGAGGAAGAAATGGAGGTGGAATTCTATAAAGGGGATTCAGATTCTACAGAAGTCTCAATGGAATGCTCATTATGCATGAGAAGTGCTTAGAAAGCATTTTATCAGATATTATAAAGAAAGCCAAGAAGTAGTTATGCTGAGCAGTTGATACTGTGAAGTGCTGGAAAGAGAGAAGTCTCATTTTAAAGCTGAAATAATACTTGTGCTATGAAACTGTTCCAACAGCAGTTTAGTTCCTATGCTGAAAAGTAGAGCCTGTTTTCAAGCTTACCTGAAACAGCTGGGAGAAGCTAACAAGGTTAGCTGGACTTTACTTGCAACAGTGATTTTTCAACTGTGGTTTGTTTGGAGGGAAAAGGAAACTTGTTTTGTTCCAAAGACTGAAGGAAACTGATTTGTTATAGCACTGCTGAAGTACCTTTACAAAGAAGCTTTTTGTTGGAGAAAATATCCTCACTTTCTGTTAATGGTTTGGAACCTTATGGCCAAGGTCCAATTTGAAAACTTGATGATTAAAATAAAATTTAGAAATAAATTTTCCTGTGTTGGCCTATTTCCACTTGGACTGCTTTAACTGCCCCACAACTACACAATTAAGGGCCTCAGCTACCAGGCTGAAGCAAGACACAAGTAATATGGCCCACCGCCCCTACTAGGCAGCCGCCTAGTAGGACTGCCGGCCCACAGTAGTTACTCACCTGTAACAGGTGATCTCCAGGAACAGCGGGAATTTAGTCTTCACATAAGGGTATCGTCAGTACCGACAGAGCCTGCACAGGAACACTCCCCAGCGTCCATTAGGAACGCTTTTGGGAGCATCACTCAGCACATGCGTGCTGCCTTACCGCCTCTCCAACTGTCCCTCTTCAGTTAAGTTTGTAGCTGAGTGAAAGGATAGAGGGAAAGAGGAAAGAGACAGAGAGACAACTCCTAGGGGTGGTGGGTGGGTTATGAAGACTAAATTCCTGCTGTTCCCGGAGATCACCTGTTACAGGTGAGTAACTACGCTATCTCCAGGAACAGGCAGGAATGTAGTCTTCACATATGGGGACTCCCTAGCTGAAGATGCCAGGGAGATAGCCCCAGGAAGCTGCCACCTATAGTAAGGTGGGCCATGCTTCCTCTCATGGATCTCTGGCATCCCACCAGGGTTGGTGGGTAGGAGTTGAATTAGGTCTGAAAGAGATTTTGAAGAACAGCTTGGCCAAAGAAGGCATCCTGACGGGAGGCTTTATCTAGGCAGTAGTGGGCTGTAAAGGTGTATACCAAAGCCCAGGTGGCTGCTCAACAAATGTCATCGATAGACACAGAGTGAAGGTTAGCCAGAGAGGCCGCCATGGCTCTCACATTATGAGCTGTGACGTGGCCGTGAAGAGGAAGACTCTTACTCTCATAAGCAATCCATTTGGATAGAGTTCTCTTGGAGACTGGAAGTCCCAAATGACTAGAATCAAAAGCAATAAAAAGTTGAGAAGACCTTCTATGTTGCTGTGTTCTTTGTAAGTAAAAAGTCAAGGCTCGTTTACAATCCAAAGTATGAAGGTTCCTTTCTGCATTAGAGGCATGAGGCCTCGGAAAGAATACAGGAAGATAAATCAATTGATTTATATGAAAAGGCGAAACCACCTTTGGCATAAAGTGTGGATGAGTCCTGAGAACAACCTTATCATGGTGAAACCTAGTATAAGGAGGATCAGCCACCAAAGCTTGCAATTCACTAATGCAACGTGCAGAGGTGATTGCAATTAGGAAGATGACCTTCCAGGATAAAAACTTTAGGGTTGTAGTGGCTAAAGGTTCAAAGGGCGGTTTCATGAGCTGCCCTAGAACTAGGTTTAAATCCCATGCCACTGGTGGTGGCCTGATGGGAGGCTTTGTTAATAGAAGGCCTCTCATAAATCTTGATATGAGTGGATGAGAGGATATTGGCTGTCCATTTAGAGGCTTATAGGAAGCTGCAATTGCACTAAGATGGACTCTTACTGAATTGGTCTTTAGACCAGAATTTGATAAATGAAGTAGATACTCTAGTATCGATTCCAAAGGTATCATAAGGGGGTTTAACCCCTTCTGCGAACACTATATAGTAAAACGTTTCCACTTGAAGGCGTAAGAGCGTCTTGTGGAAGGTTTTCTAGAAGCCTGAAGGATATCTTTTACCTTTTGGGAAAGGTTGAGATCCTGAAGGTCTAAGCTTTCAGCAACCAGGCCCTGAGATGCAGGGACTGGGGATTCGGGTGCCATAGCATCCCGTTCTCTTGGGAGAGAAGATCTGGAGCACACCCTAACTCCAGAGGTGCAGCTTGAGAGAGATGTAGAAGCAGGGGATACCACGTTTGACGTGGCCACCGTGGCGCTATGAGGATCATACGACCTCTGTCTTTCTGAAGCTTGAAGAGTATTTTGGGGATGAGGGGAATGGGTGGGAAGGCATAGAGGAAGTCGTGACCCCAGTGAAGAAGGAAGGCGTCCCTTGCCTGGCAATTTTGAGCCGGAATTCTGGAATAGAACCAGGGAAGTTTGGCATTCAGTGGATTTGCAAATAGGTCTATGTCTGAGGTTCCCCAGATATGAAATATCTTGGCCACCTGGTCTAGGTGGAGAGACCATTCGTGAGGCAGCAATACTCGGCTGAGTTTGTCTGCCCAAAGGTTTTGAATGCCTGGAAGATATACCATGAGAAGGTGAATTTGATGCTCTCTGGCGAGGGCCCATAGTCATAAAGCTTCGTTGCATAATGACAGAGAGCCTGTTCCGCCGTGTTTGTTCACGTAGAACATGGCTACTTGATTGTCCGTTTGGACTAGGACTGTCTTGTAGCTGAGCTGGGCATGGAATACTCGAAGAGCTAGATAGATTGCTCTGAGTTCCAAGAGGTTTATGTGAAGACAAGCCTCCTGTGGAGTCCAGGTACCCTGGGTAGAGAGATGATGCAGGTGTGCTCCCTATCCCACCTGTGATGCATCTGTTGTTAGGGTGGCCTGGAATAGGGGTTGCTGGAAAGGAGATCCCACTAGAAGATTTTCCAGTGATTGCCACCATTGGAGGGACAAAATCAGTCATTGTGAGTTTAATATTTTGTCCGACAGATGTCCTGTGGCCTGTGTCCACTGTGTGGATAGGGTCCACTGGGCTGCTCGCATATGAAGGCGAGCATAGGGAACCACATGAACCGTGGATGCTATATGTCCCAATAGTTGTAGTAGTTCTCGAGCAGTCAGGGAGGACTTCACCGCTGCTTGAGAAGCTAGGTGCACTATGCGAAGACAGCAGGGTTGTGGGAGAAAAGCCCTTGACTGTCTGGTATCTAAACAAGCTCCTATGAACTCCAGGGACTGAGACGGAGCAAGCTGAGATTTTGGGAGGTTTATGTCCAACCCAAGTATTGAAGGATTCGCATTGTGCAAGACAGTGCAGAGCTGGCTTCTGGAACAGTAGGGGCTTGAATAAGCCAGTCGTCTAAGTAAGGGAAGATGAATATCCCTAGGGTTCACAGAAATGCAGCTACTACTGCCATGTATTTTGTGAATACTCTTGGTGCCAAAACCAGACCAAAGGGAAGGACCCTGTATTGGAAATGTTTTCCCTTGAAAAGGAATCGTAAGAATTTTCTGTGATCTGGATGGATCAGAATGTGAGTATATGCATCCTTTAGATCTAGAGAACAAAGCCAATCCTGACTTTGAAGGTATGGCAGAAGAGTTCCCAGAGAAATCATTTTGAACTTTTCTCGGAACAGATATTTGTTCAATTCTCTGAGGTCTAGAATGGGTCTGTGTCCTCCTGTTTTCTTTGAATAGGAAAATAAGGGGAGTAGAACCCTGTACCCTGTTGAAGAATGGGCACCTCCTCTATTGCCCCTTGAGAAAGGAGTGTTGAGACCTCTCGATCTAGTAGATTGTCTGTAGAGGTTTGGGAATTGAACTGCCTTACGATTGTAGGAGGGGGCACACTGTGAAAATGAAGCTTGTACCCCTCTCCCACAATGGACAGAGTCCAATTTTCTGCTGTTATTTGGTGCCATCTGTTGGCAAAATGACACAACCTGCCTGGAATGTTTAGGGGTTCTGGACCTTTCAGAGGCAGGAAGGCTAAGTTCTCTATGAAGGAGTCAAAGCCCTTGAGGGGGCTGCGCCTGTGGAGCTGGTTGAGCTCTAAGGTCTTTTGGCTTCTTTTGTTGTCTGGATTGTTGTTGCTGACCTTTCTGGGCAACTGGACCCTGAGCTTGCCCTTGCTGGGTATAGGACGGATAAAACTTCCTTTTTTTGCTAAAAAAGGGTTTTTTATAGGGTTTCTTTTTGGCTGGAGTGGCTGTAGAGTTTGACAATCTATCTATTGTCAGCATCTATCTCATTAGCCTTTTCCTGCCAATTCTTGCCAAAGAGGTTTTCTCCTGTGCAAGCGATCTTTTCTAATTTATCCTGTACCCAAATCTCCAAGTCTGATGCCTGAATCCATCACCAATGGCAATAGCAGAGGTTCTGCTGATGCATTCAAAACAGTCAAAGGCTGCAAGATTTACAAACTTGGAGACATCTTGAGCATGCTTGACAAGAGTAAGGAAGTCTTATCATTTGTCATCAGGGAGAATGGGGTTCATAAGCTCCAAATCTCCTGTGACCTCTTTGAGGAACATTCCCATATAAAAAATATGTGAGCTGATCCTAGCTGAAAGCATGGAAGCCTGAAATGTTCGATGCCCAAAAGCGTCAAGAGACCTGCATTCACGACCTGGAGGATTGGATGCATGTCTCTTTGCACTTTTCATCCTACACATGGCTGACTCCACTACCATTGAATGGTGTGGTAGCTGAGTCTTTTGAAAACCAGGACATCGTGGAACTCGATACATGGTATCGAGTCTCCTAGAATGAGGAGATGTGGTCAAAGGTGTCTCCCACATTCTGAGCATCAAATCATGAAGAATTTCATGAATGGGCAGAGTGGCTGCCTCCTTGGGAGCCTTAGGGTAATAGAGAATTTCCAATTCCTTTGCTCTAGGTTATTTTTTAGGATCTACTGTGATTGAAAGGCCTCGGGCCACATCACGAATAAAATCCTGAAAAGACATGTCTTCCAGAGGAGACATCCTGTGTTGGGGAGAAGAGGAGTCTTCCGGGAGAAGCACTCTGGTACAGGCAGAATTATCAGAGTCCTCAGAATCGGAGGACTCGAAGTATCTGTGATCCCGATGTTCATGCAAAGCACGGTCTCGGTATCGATCGAAGTCGGTACCGAGTTGGTCCGGTACCGATCTGTCGATGCCAGAAAAAGCCGGCATGGGAAGATTTCCCACCGGGGCCGGTACTGTCGGTGCTGGTACCGGTATCTGTACCGGTGCTGGTACCAGCATCGGTATCAGTGTTGGTACCGATGCTCATTGAACCGCCGGTGTCAATGGTACCACGGCTGTAAGGAGAGCTGCAAGACTGCGTTCGATAGCGAGGAATCTCTGGTCTATCGACGCTGCCGATGCCTGAGTATCGGTATCGGTAAAAGCAGCCGGAAACCCTGAGCATGGCACCAGTAGTTCTGCTGAGGTTGAGGCCTCGAACATCCTGGAACCCCGTTGATGCTTTGGAGGCCGAAGCCTCCCGCCGGGGCTGTTTTGCCTGTGTTTCCTCAAGGGCAGTGCCAATGGCCTCTCGATGCTTTGAAGGAGAGCTACCCTTTGAGGACCGGCTCTTATGTTTAGTTACCTGAGATCTATGGGAGGAAGACGAGATTCTTGAAGACGTCGATGCAATAGACCTGGCATCCGAAGAAAAGAGGGTACCGAGCTTTGAAGCCCGGTTCTGTCTTCCTCTTTTAGTCATCCCCATACAAGAGAGACACTCCGATGGAGAATGGTCAGGGCCTAAATATTTGAGACACCAGTCATGGGTGTCAGTGACGGAAATGGTACTGCCACACTTAGTACATTTTTTAAAACCACTAGCTGGTTTTTCCATCTTTTAGGAAAAATGGGGCCTAATGCCCAAAATTGCGGCTAGCACCAAAAGAAAAGTTTAAGAGAACAGTTCAGAAAGTGTGTATATATATATGTATATATATATATATATATATATATATGTATTTTTTTATTTTATTTTTTTTAGAAAAGAAGAAAAAAGAACCGGAGGTACTGGTAGGTGTCGTGTGGAAGCAGACGCGACCACAAGAAAACAAGTTTAAAGAAGAAATTTTCTGCGGTGACAGGGTATGTGTCCTGTCAGCTCCGCGGAAAACGAAAAACTCAAGAGGGACAGTTGGAAAGGCAGGAAGGTAGCGCGCATGTGCTGAGGGATGCTCCCAAAAGCATTCCTATTGGACGCTGGGGAGCATTCCTGCACAGGCTCCGTCGGTACCGACAATACCCATATGTGAAGACTACATTCCTGCTTGTTCCTGGAGATAGCTCTGTCTCAAGGCCTCATTTCTAGACTCAAATTGAGTGAATTGACTCCCTCTGTCTTCTCTTTGGGGTCCTTTTGTGGTTTTGCACCTAATGTGTCAATAGCTTGCAAAATTGCAAAATGTTATGTGGCTAGATACCGTGTTACCTGTTGGGAGCGCGGACAGCATTTCCCCGATAGGTAGCACATGATCTCCAGGAACAAGCAGGAATAAGTCCTCACATATGGGTACGTCGGTACCGACGGAGCCTGCGCGGGAAAGCTCCCCAGCTTCCCAGAAGGAAAGCTTTTGGGGCCTCCCACTGCGCATGCGCGCTGCCTTCCCGCCTTCCTGACCAACTCTCCTCAGTTCTTCTTTTTCCGCGGAGCCAGCAGGTCGTGTTCCTGTCACCGCTGAAGAAGTTCTTATTTTAATTTGTTTCTTTGGCCGCGTATCTGCCTTCCCCGATTCCGGACCGGTACCGCCGGTCTTTTTTCTTTATTTCTTTAAAAAAAATAAAATAAAATTCTTATTTTTCCCCACTTGGTGTGTTTGTCCTGTGAGGCCTCTAGGCCTTCACAGAATTCTCCCTCATGGAGAAACCAGCCTATGGTTTTAAAAAATGCACCAAGTGTAGCGGTACTATTTCAGTCACAGACACCCATGAATGGTGTCTTAAATGTTTGGGGCCTGACCATTCCATTCCGGATTGCCCATCCTGTTCTTTGATGTCTAAACGTGGCTTACAAAACCGGGCAGCCAAGTTTCACATGCTGTTTTCTACAGATACTCCAGCATCGACATCTTCCAGGTCTTCCTCTCCTGATGGATCTCAGGTAACCAAACATTCCTCTGGCAGGTCCTCAAAGGGCAAATCTCCCTCTAAGTATCGAGATGCCCCCGGGCTAGACCCTGAGGACCCTGCCCCAGCCAAACAACCCCGGCGGGAAGCTCCGGCTTCCAAAGCTCCTCCTATGGGGTTATAGGTTGACATCGATGGCACGGCCTCGACCGATCACCTGTTAGACTGCTCTGGGGTACTGGCTCAATCTTCCGGTACCGACATCCAGACAGTCGTGGCGTCTATGGATCATACAGTTCAATTCATGCAGCAGGCCATACTGGCTTTTATTAGAGCTGCAACGCCCTCGGTACCGCAGCCAGCGATACCGACTCCGGTTCCGGTACCACAACCGATACCGGTACCCAGGGCATCCACATCGACCAGGATACCGATTCCGGTTCCCGGTTCCGGGGTTTTTCCCGATACCGATCCGGTACCGGGTACCCCCGATGTGGGTACCGGTCGATACGCTTATCGATCCCTGGAAGCAAACAGACGATACTTCGAGTCTTCTGATGATTCTGATTCATCAGATGACTCCGCTGAAGTATCTCTTACTCTTCCTGAAGAGCCCTCTTCTCCAAAGAGGAGAATGTCTCCTCCAGAGGATTTGTCCTTTCAAGACTTCATCATTGAAGTAGCTAAAGGTCTCTCTATTTCAGTGACCTCTGAAAAAGAACCTAGAGCAAAAAATTAGATATTTTAGGATACTCTAAGGTTCCCAAAGAGGCAGTCACCTTGCCCATTCATGAAATTCTTCAAGAACACATGATGGACTTATGGGAGACTCCTCTCACCCTATCTCCACATTCTCGTCGCTTGGACACCATGTATCGTGTCCCTCCTTCTCCTGGTTTTCAAAAATCTCAGCTCCCTCACCACTCTATTGTGGTGCAGTCAGCTATGAAAAGGATAAAGAGTACCAAAAGACACTCTTCTACTCCTCCAGGAAGAGAATGTAGGACTTTGGATGCTTTTGGTAGAAAAATCTTCCAAGCAAGTATGCTTATTGCCAGAATCAATTCATACAGCCTCTATATGGGCATGTTTCTGAAGGAGATTGCATTGAAAATACGCCATTTTCTCCCCTTTATCCCACAGGATAGAAAGGAGGAGTTCCTTCTTTTGCTAAAGCATACCCAAGATATTTCAAAGTTCTCCAACAGAGCAGCCTTTGACTCCTTTGAGGGTGCTAGCAGAGCCTCAGGTATTGCCATAGCGGCTCGCAGAATTGCTTGGCTCCAGGCCTCTGACCTAGAACCCTGGGTCCAGGATGGGTTGGGAAATCTGCCCTGTACAGGTGAGAATCTGTTTGGTAAGGAGTGGCAAATCAAAGCCACCCAAATGGATGCAGAAAATGCTGCTTTAGATAGACTTTCTAAGTCTACCTCTGCCCCTGTCAAGAAAAAATCTTTCAAGAAGCCTTTCTATAAGAAGGCCAGATTTGCTACAAATACTGGCCAACAATCTTCTGCAGCTCGCTTTGCTCCTAAGCGTCAGCAGCCTAAACAGGCCAGGGCAAAACCTGCAGGGGCTGCTACAGCCCAGCAGTCCCAACCCCCTCAGGGTTTTTGACTTAACACTAGAGAACTTAACCTTTCTGGCTCTAAAACATCCAGGGCCTCTCACCATTCCAGGAAGGCTAACTCATTTTGCGCCCAGATGGGAGCAAATCACATCAGAACAGTGGACCCTCTCTATTATCAGAGAGGGCTACAAACTCCATTTCTCCAGCCTTCCTCCCCATACCATGGTGAGATGTTTCAATTCTCCCCCATCTCTCCTAGACCTGTTGGGTCAGGAGGTGACCACTCTTCTCGCCCAAAGGGCAATAGAAGAGGCTCCTCTTCTTCAACAGGGGTCAGGGTTTTACTCCCCTTATTTTCTCATTCCCAAGAAAACAGGGGGGTACAGACCCATTCTAGATCTGAGAGAATTGAACAAATTTCTATGCAAGGAGAAATTCAAGATGCTTTCTCTAAGTACTCTCCTTCCATACCTACAGAGTCAGGATTGGCTTTGTTCTCTAGATCTCAAGGATGCGTACACACATATACTCATCCATCCATCCCACAGAAAATTCCTACGGTTTCTGTTCCAGGGAAAACATTTCCAATACAGAGTACTTCCCTTCGGTCTAGCCTCTGCTCCAAGAGTATTTACCAAATGCATGGCAATAGTGGCTGCATTTCTACGCGCCCTAGGAATTTTTGTCTTCCCATACCTGGACGACTGGCTCATCTGAGCTCCATCTCAGTCCGAGGCTCAGACTTCCCTGGATCGCACCAGACGCATCCTGCAGTATCTGGGACTTGTGATCAATCTGCCAAAGTCTCAACTCACCCCTACTCAGTTCCTGGAATTCATAGGGGCCTGGTTGGATACCACCACTGCAAGGGCCTATCTTCCTCAGGCCCGTTGCCAACGTCTAGTGCACTTGGCCTCCCAGACTCAGTCCAGAAGCCACTTGACTGCCAGGGAGTTGCTACAACTATTAGGCCACATGGCCTCCACAGTACATGTGGTGCCTTATGCTCGCCTACATATGAGAGCAGCTCAATGGACTTTGTCCACCCAGTGGACTCAAGAATCAGGAGCTCTCTCAGACCAAATAGCAAACTCCAAACGTCTCTTTTGGTCTCTCCAGTGGTGGATGTCCCCTCAAAATCTGTTGTTGGGGGCCCCCTTTCAACCATTGTTGCCCCAAGCAACCCTCACAACAGATGCCTCCCAAACAGGTTGGGGAGCTCATCTTCAAGATCTCTCCACTCAGGGCACTTGGTCTCCACAGGAGACCACCCTTCATATCAACCACTTGGAACTTCGAGCAATCTTTCTAGCTCTCAGATTTTTTCATACCCTCCTCAGCAACATGACAGTCCTTATTCATACGGACAATCAAGTAGCCATGTTTTACATAAACAAACAAGGAGGGACTGGCTCTCTGTCGCTTTGCAACGAAGCTCTAAGATTATGGGCCTTCGCCAGAGAGCATCAAATCCATCTCCTGGCAGTATATCTTCCAGGAATCCAAAACTCTTGGGCAGACAGACTCAGTCAAGTTCTGCTTCCACACGAATGGTCCCTGCACATGGATCAGGTACTCAGAATCTTACAGAAATGGGGAACCCCGGACATAGACCTCTTTGCAAGTCCGTGGAATGCCAAACTTCCCCGGTTCTGTTCCAGAATTCCGTGTCAGGGAGTGCAGGCCAAGGATGCCTTCCTCCTTCATTGGGGTCGGGCTTCCTATATGCCTTTCCACCCATTCCTTTGATTCCCAAGACTCTGTTCAAACTTCAAAGGGATCAAGGGTCCATGATCCTCATAGCTCCACGCTGGCCACGCCAAGTGTGGTACCCTCTACTTCTGCATCTCTCCCAAGCCCCTCTCTGGACTTGGGAGCAGCTCCAGACCTTCTGTCTCAGGAGGAGGGGACTTTGTGGCACCCAAATCCCAAGTCCCTTCACCTCAGAGCTTGGTTACTGAAGGCCTAGACCTTCAACACTTCAATCTTTCGCAGCAAGTGAAGGATATCCTCCATGCTTCTAGGAAACCTTCTACTAGGCGTTCTTACGCTTTTAAATGGAAAAGATTTTCCATTTGGTGTGCTCAAAAGGGTCTTAACCCTCTAGCACTCCCTTTGAATTCTCTTTTGGCATATCTCCTGCATCTCTCCAATGCAGGACTCAAAACGAATTCAGTAAGAGTCCATTTGAGTGCTATTGCAGCATCCCTTAAGCCCATCAATGGACAACCTGTTTCCTCTCATCCTCTTATTGCAAGATTCATGAGAGGCCTAACCTTAACTAAACCTCCCATTCGACCTCCTCCGGTAGCATGGGACTTAAACTTGGTTCTTGGTCAGCTTATGAAGCCACCCTTTGAACCCTTAGCCACTACCTCCTTGAAATTTCTTTCCTGGAAGGTTATTTTTCTTATTGCAGTCACCTCAGCTCGCCATATCAGTGAACTGCAAGCTCTAGTGGCTAATCCACCTTATACAAGGTTCCATCATGATAAGGTGGTCCTTAGGACCAATCCCCACTTTATGCCTAAAGTGGTCTCCCCTTTTCATCTTAATCAAGAGGTATATTTACCTGTCTTTTTTCCAGCTCCTCATGCATCCAGTGCAGAGAGGAACCTTCATACTCTAGATTGTAAAAGAGCTCTTGCCTTTTACCTCCACAGGACACAGCAACATCGAAAGTCTTCTCAGCTTTTTGTTGCTTTTGATCCTTCTCATTTGGGACTTCCAGTCTCTAAAAGAACACTCTCCAATTGGATTGCTCAGTGTATCTCTTTTGCTTACCAGAGTAAGAACCTTTCTCTGGAGGGCCATGTCACCGCTCACAATGTGAGGGCCATGGCCACCTCTATGGCTCATCTAAACTCTGTGTCCATTGACCAGATCTGTCGAGCAGCCACCTGGGCCTCGGTTCATACCTTTACAGCCCATTACTGTTTGGACAAGGACTCCCGCCGGGATGCCTTGTTTGGTCAGGCTGTCCTCAGACACCTGTTTCATTCTTGAACAACTCCAGCCCACCTTCCCTGAATGGATGCCTGAGATCCATAGGAAGATGAGGAACCTTTCAGGGTCTCATACCCTTGAGGGGATCTCCCGGGCATCTTAGCTAGGGAGTCCCCATATGTGAGGACTTATTCCTGCTTGTTCCTGGAGATAGCACAGTTACTTACCTGTAACAGGTGATCTCTGGGAACAGCAGGAATTAGTCCTCACAACCCACCCACCTCCCCTAGGAGTTGTATCTCTCTCTCTCTCTTTCCTTTCCTCTCTCTATTGTCTCAGCTTTAAACTCGAACTGAGGAGAGTTGGTCAGGAAGGCGGGAAGGCAGCGCGCATGCGCAGTGGGAGGCCCCAAAAGCTTTCCTTCTGGGAAGCTGGGGAGCTTTCCCGCGCAGGCTCCGTCGGTACCGACGTACCCATATGTGAGGACTAATTCCTGCTGTTCCCAGAGATCACCTGTTACAGGTAAGTAACTGTGCTGTGCCAATCCTTAACATGGATTGGCGGTAATGTGGATGCAGTTAGCTTCACCTAAGTTGGAAGGAATTGTGGCTGTGCTTATTGTAAGGTGCACCATTAGCTGATCTCACCATGCCCACTCTCCGTCCCTAACCTACCCTTTTCCCACTTGCACATGTGAGAAGCAGTTAGCATGGGAACTGATGTGTGCTAATTGTCACGGTCACTTACTAACAGTTACCAAAGGCCACAGCACATGGTTAGCACATGCCTAAGCCCACACTAACTGCGTAGAACACTTTAGTAAAAGGGTTCCTTCGAACGTCTTCTTTGAAAAGGCAGTCTGTCATAGATTCTTACAGTGATATAAGTGTGCATGTGTAAATTACGTTGATATTTTGTATTATATTAAAGCTTTATTACATTTTTTCTTTTAGTACACATTTTATGCTAAATGAAGGGAAAGCTAATGTGTAGATAAAAGAGGCCCTGTCCTGATATGGAGAATATATAGCAAGCTGTTGGAATGAAGAGGGAGGATGTGTGCAGAATGCTGTATAACGAAGCATAACATTAAGCTCAGTGAATAGGCAGCAGACTTGTAGGTAACCATGATCAAAGTATATTCTGGTGATTTATCAACTTGTGCAACCTTGTATTTTGCTGTGAAGCAGGTCATTCCTGAAATCTAGGGCATGCAGTACAAAAGAAAATTGCAAGAACTTAAAAGTTAATCATACCCTTGGTGTGCATCCATCTGTTTCTGAGATAGCGAGTCACCGTGCTGTAAGAGGGAATATTTCAAAGCAATAGATTAGGAAATAATGTTTTCTGTGAATCCTTAAATATCAATGGGTATACCCTACATTTATAAAACATTATGTTTATCTGATTAATTTTATTTAGATATTGAATGATGTGTTTTGTAGAATCAAATGTTTACAAAATAAATGACACCATTACAATTAAGAAGCCTGAGCCATCAGGGAGTTCATTACTGCATGTAATGCTCATAGCTAATTATCAAATAATTGTAATCTAATACTTGTTGCTGTTTGAGACAAAACTAGTAGAAATATGAGACCACAAATGAGTAGAACAATTTATGGACCAAGCAAAAAGAGGTAAAGCAGATCATAAGAGATGGCAGAATTTATTAAGGCTTTTTTTTTCACTTAGAGAGAGATGGCAGATGCAGAGTTGTATCTTGCCCTTGACTTGTATTATTTCAAGTTGGCTGTTGCGGTCATTTTTGATCATAGGATAAGGGTTTTTTTTCCACTGTCTATTACAATTTGTTTGTTTTTTCTTTGTCAGTGAACTTTTTTATTTTTGTTTATATAATTTGATATCTCACTTTTACATCTAAGCTCAAAGTGGATTACAACATCTTAAATACATTTGCAACTAATAACAATATACAATGCACATAAAAAAATCAATACAAATAATCTATCTAAAAGTAATCCTAAATGCATCTCAACAATAATATAGCAAAATCCTCCAACTATTACGAAAAATGGTTGGCTGAATAACTAAGCTTTTTCAAAAAGCTCAACTCCAGCCTTGCATCTAATGGGATCAAATTCCATTTTTTGATGTCCATTTATTCATGCTGATTGGTCATTGTATTTTGATGATTCTTCTGATTTGTATGACTTGGTGTCATTATTTATTATTGCCTCTGTGAGAACTTACAATATAGGCATAGTTGAGTAAACATATTATTTATGTTTACTCAACTATGCCTATATTGTAAGTTCTCATGGGGGCAATAATCATAACTTTTGATTACCACCTATCAAAAAATTACCTGCAAAGATTTGTACCTGCTTTATCCATGAGTACATTTTTTTTAAACTAATTAGGTTAATTTTATAAACCTTTTCATACATAAAACACCTCTTATAAAATTAGATTACATCTGAAAATATGTATGGTGCAAGCCAGCATGTATTTGTAGAGTAGAAGTGCTTAGGGGTGGAGTTTGGGCCAGTTATAAGAGGATTCACAATTACATGCACATTTTAGAAAATACACACATTTGAACGTACACTGCATGCTAACATTTATACCTGCTCTTGAGCAGGCGTAATAGCCACACCTTTTTGTCCTAGTAACTTATAAAGATGCATCGATGTAGATGCATTTTTACTAAAAGATGCTTTGGTGTTGCACCAAATGCGTCAGTAACGCTCCGATTCATGGCATGTTAGGGCAACACATAGCATTAACTGCTGGGAGCATGAAAAGTATGTTCCTGGCAGCTACTGCAGTGCCTGCGGCCCTGTCGTAGCATGACAGTACTGCGAGTGCACTCAGCGCACGTGCACTACTTGCTCATCATGCAGGTAAGCAGGTGCTCTACCTGCACATCACTTACCCCACCCACTCTCTGCCCCTAACCCTCCCACTTGCAACCCTAAAGCACCATGAACAATTGCCGCCAAAATCTGGCAGCCCTACTGTCATGACCCCATGTCAGCTATCAATGCATATCCAACACATGCCTTTAGTGCACAGTAGACCTGTGCTGACAGCTAGTGTCCTTTAGTAAAAGGGCCTCATAAGCACCTACCAAATGCAAATAAAAACAGAGAAGTAAGCATTTAAGTCCTCTAACTGCTGGTATTCAGCCTCTATCTAGATGGCGCCCGCCCAGCACTATGCATACAGGGCTAGGTAGAGTTAAAGCAGAGTGATAACCATATATTATCTGAATAGTAGTGACATTCGGCTGTTATAGAGATAACCTGTGGTTTGCTTTAAGCATGATGAAAAGGAGATCTAATGTAAAATGCCTGTGCTTTCCATACAGAGGGTAATCATATAATCTTGAATGCAGGCAAATTGCATTGCCGCACACATATTTGAGGCTTATTCTATAAAGTAAAACACACACCGGCTATACTTTATAGAATAGGGGTGTACAGATACACCTGAGTCTACTCACAGTGGTTATGCCTGCTCTAGAGCAAGTATTACTGCCTGTGCCTAGATTGGTGCAGTGACACACATACATCATAGTAAAGTCGTGGTCAATATTATTGGCACCCTTGCAGTTCAACCCCTTAATATCCAATATCTCCTAAAAAAAGTGGCCACTGAAATGGCTTTGGACTATATATGCACACATATTTGGCACATAAAAGAATCAAATAAAACAAGATCAATTAAAAAAGGAAATAGTTGGAAATAATATAAAAACTGGGACATTGCCAGGACATGATTATTTGCAACAACACTATTGGTCAAATGACAGAGCAATCACTGCTGATGTACCAATGTTCTATTATTTGCTCATATATTCACCACTAGAAACCTAGAAAAGTTATTTGCCACCAATCTAGCACAGTGTACAAAGGTCTCAGTAAAAAACACGCAGCTGTTTGTAAAGGGTTTTTTGATCATCGCCCTTACGGCTTGCTGCTGTTCACATCAATGACCTTTTCTTCACGTACACATTGGCTGTTTTTTTATATACTTTAACTTTTTTACTTTTTCAATAAAAAATAATTTATGTGTTTTTCTTTAAACTATCAGTAACAGCCGACACTCCTCAATCAAAATTATGTTGTATATTATCAAATATCAGTGCAGCTGGTACTTAGCTTCTACTCCAAAGGTAATGTCTTTCATTTTGCTGGCGGCTGCAATTTAAATCCCAACGCCATACTTCTAAGGCGCCCAAGCGTTTCACAATTCGTGATTCATCAGGGGATTGCGTTTAGACATTTCAAACTGGGTAGAAAAATACAGCCAAACAACTGTTATATCCTAAATACTGTTTCTTTGTTTCACTTAAACATTTACCACGTTTAACATTGTCACCTGAAAATGTATCCTCAAACATACCTCCATTGTAGTAACCATTATTTCACTGCAAACAGAGGGAAACTCTAACCACTGGACTTTCCCCACTCTTTCGATCAAAAAGACGTTGCGCATGCGGTTTAGGGCTTTCATCAATCCTTATATGGACTTCTTACAAAACTCCTCCCCCCTGGTGTGCACTGCTATCCAAGTTCTTTACGCACATACGGACCAATCCATCGAAGCATTCAAGCCATGAGGTTTAACTGTGTTCAAAATAAAAATCCATCGTTGTTGTAAGAAGTCCATATAAGGATTGATGAAAGCCCTAAACCGCATGCGCGGCGTCTTTTTGATCGAAAGAGTGGAGAAAGTCCAGTGGTTAGAGTTTCCCTCTGTTTGCAGTGAAATAATGGTTACTACATTGGAGGTATGTTTGAGGATACATTTTCAGGCGACAATGTTAAACGTGGTAAATGTTTAAGTGAAACAAAGAAACAGCATTTAGGATATAACAGTTGTTTGGCTGTATTTTTCTACCCAGTTTGAAATGTCTAAATGCAATCCCCTGATGAAACACGAATTGTGAAACGCTTGGGCGCCTTAGAAGTACGGCGTTGGGATTTAAATTGCAGCTGCCAGAAAAATGAAAGACATTACCTTTGGAGTAGAAGCTAAGTACCAGTTGCACTGATATTTGATAATATACAACATAATTTTGATTGAGGAGTGTCGGCTGTTACTGACAGTTTAAAGAAAAACACATAAATTATTTTTTATTGAAAAAGTAAAAAAGTTAAAGTATATAAAAAAACAGCCAATGTGTACGTGAAGAAAAGGTCATTGATGTGAACAGCAGCAAGCCGTAAGGGCGATGATCAAAAAACCCTTTACAAACAGCTGCGTGTTTTTTACTGAGACCTTTGTACACTGTGCTAGATTGGTGGCAAATAACTTTTCTAGGTTTCTAGTGGTGAATATATGAGCAAATAATAGAACATTGGTACATCAGGACATGATTATTGGCAGGTCCCAAAATATATAACAGCTCCCCTCAAAAATGTTTGGTCGGACAGTGACCCCCAGGCTAGAAACAAGCCGTAGCTGAAGGATCGTGTCCTTTTAATCGCTTGCAGTAAAACCTTTGTGCAAAATACATCACAACATATCTATCAAATTTAACTTATCTGTAAAACTGTCGCAGCAAAGCCCCATCATAGGTGAAACGACAACGACACAGTACTGCATTTCGGGTTTCAACATCTTTAAATCCTGCTCAGGTTTCTTCACACCATGCTGCTAGCCACACCGACATAAACTCAAAAATGCTCGAGAGAGCTATTTAAACCCGGCATCTGACGTCACTACCAGAACACATGCTTACTGCTGAGCCAACCGGGGGCAGACAACATATGTGTAAACGCCTCCCGGTCAACTTTAAAATCAGCGTCACAATGAAAGTCACAATAAACTATGCCAGTCAAGTTCCAAGTTTAAACCATTCGGAGTTACAGAGTCCAGTTTAAAAATCCATTGCTGTTCTCTCAATTATAATCGAAAAAGTCTGTCACCACCTCGCACTGAATGGGGAGCCCAATCAATTATTCTCCACGAAAACTGAAAAAAGGCATGGTCATACTGAAGTACATGTTGAGCAATCTGGACAGACATGACTTTCATACGAACTCATGAGGCATGTTCAGCCAACCTTAGTTTAAACAGGCGAGATGTACGGCCAACATACTTAAGGCTACATGGGCACAGCAATAAATACATCACAAAAGAAGTATCACAAGTAGTGTGGTGTTTAAAGTGTCAGGTCCTTTTTATTGTCAAATCAAACCAAGTGTCATCCACCAGAGATCCCGATCAATATGTGTACCTCCTGCAAGGGAAATGCCCAACCTGCTGTATCGCACTCTGTCCTGGGACTGGCTTGTACTAACCAATCTCGTAGATTCTTACCACGAGTGTAAGCTAAGCAAAGGTGTTTTTGAAAACAAGGGTAGAGATGCAATACATGGCAATGCTTATGAAGGATCGATTGTACCATCAAGGCTTATTGCTAAAAGGTAAGACCCCCACCAAGGTATCTTCCCGAGACTATTTTGACTCATCCTGGGCCTAAGGGATCAGTAACCAATCCCTGTGATTACATATCACCCGTTTATAGTCCTTTCAAACAATGCACGTAGGGTAATCCCGAGAATATAAACGTTCACATAACTCATTTATTTATTTATGCTTATTTACCGCTTTTTGTGAATCAAAGCGGTTTACAAGGAACTCAAAATTTAGTAGTCTACATAGAACAAAGCTTAATATAGTGCATTTAACAATTTAACAATATTAAAAATTATTAACACATTTATCACATTATACAGGGATCATTGGCAAGAGGAATGATGGGGATTGAAGGAAGTAAAATATTGAACTCGCAATATGCTGTGTTCAGCTTTGAATTATATACAAGGAAAGAAGTAAGGTCATATCTAGGGAGTAATATATGAACTCTTGATTACAATGAGATAAATAATGATGTGGATTGTGACTAGTAATTTTGGCGAGAAGTTGGATTTTTATTTTTATTTTTTGGAATTGATTGGTATTACAACTAGTCATTGGTACATTTTTTATTAAGTAATTGTCTCCCCAAAATGTTCCTTGAACAGAGATGGTTTTAGTAGTTTGCGGAAAGTGTTTGGGTCCTTAGAGTTTAAGGGGTATGTTTACTAAACCGGGCTAATGGTTAACCCGGGCTATTTGCCACTAGGTCCCATATTATTCAATGGGACCTAGTTGCAGATAGCCCGGGTTAACCGTTAGCCCGGTTTAGTAAACATACTCCTAAGTCTTCAGGCAGCGAGTTCCACAGAATTGGTGAGTAGAGGGAGAAGGCTCTCTTTGATGTGGAGGACTTGCATATCCTGAATTCAGTGGGTACCACAAGTGAATTTTTGTTTCTGTTTCTCCATGGTCTGTTTTCCGAGGTGGTTCGAATAAGCGTCTTCAGGCAGTTTGCTGTTTCTGTTTGGAGGGTTTTGAATATTATGTGGATAGCCTTGAATTTTATTCTGCTTTCTATTGGTAGTCTGTGGAGATGTTTTAATATTGGATTAATATGATTTTTGATTGGAGCTTGTGCAATTACTCTGTCAGCTGTATTTTGTGCTAGTTGAAGTCGGCGGATGACTTATTTTGGGAAACCTATTAGTAATGCATTGCAGAAATCTAAGTGCGGGAAGACCATTGCCTGGACTGCTGTTCTGAAGTCACTTGTGGAGAGGAGAGGTCTTAGATGTTGTAGCATTTTTAGCTTTGAGTAGATGGACTTGGTTATGTTGCTCACATGTTTGAAGAAACTGAGTTGATGATCTAGAGTGACTCTAACCTCTTTTTTAACTTGGATACTTGCGTCCTTTAACTTGATTGATTCTGGTGGAGTGAAGGAGTTGTCTGTTATAAATAAAATTTCAGTTTTTTTATAATTTACTTGAAGATTGTGGTCCCCCAACCAAGATATGATGTTGTTGAAGCATTCCTCTATTTTTTCCATTGATAGTTGTTTGGTGTTGATTTGGGTGTATAACATTATATAATCGGCATGCAAGTGATAGTAGATGCGGTGATCCTTGATTATGTTGCAGATAGGCTGAATGTATAGGTTAAAAAAAAGAACTAATAACACTGAACCTTGGGGGTATACCTATCTTTTGGAAGAATGTGTTTGACATGATATTATCCATTTTTAATTAGATGGTTTGGTTTGATAGGTAGGGCTTAAACCATTGTAATACTTTATCTTTAATTCCGATTTCGTATAATCTGCTTAAGAGGTAATCGTGTATTATGGAATCATATGCTGCTGTAATATCCAAGAATATTAAGATGAAATTGGAGTGAGGTGTTTCAAATCCTTTTATGAGCTTATCTGTTAATGTCAGGAGGAGGGTTTCCACTCCATGTCCAGCTCTAAATCCGTGTTGTTGGGGATCAAGCAGTGCGAAGCTATCTACGTGGCTTTGTAGTTGGAGCTGAACTGTTTTTTCTAAGATTTTTGCCATGAATGGCAGACTTGAAATTGGTCTGTAGGAGCTTAGTGTAGACTTGTCTAGCTCTTTGCCTTTAAAGATGGGATGGACAGATGCACTTTTTAGTTCTTCTGGAATATAGCCTTGCTTTAGGGAGGAATTGATTAGATTCAGTATATGTGGTGAGAGCCGGTCGCGAGACAATCGTATCCATGTGGCTGGGCAAGGTCAAGTGCCTATGTTGTAGTGTTTAAAGATTTGATTATGTCATCCAGCTGCCTTTCAGGGATGGAGTAAATTGTTTCCAGACCTTTTTGATTGGAGAGGCGGTTGTCTTGGATTTGTGGTTACCTTGTAATGTTTTCCCCACCTTTTCCTTGTAATATTTGGCCATTGTATTGGCATCTTGGGCTATTGTGGAGTTATCTTCCTTTGGGATGGTTGTTAGTGATTTTACAATATCAAACATTTTTCTTGGCTTATTCAGAGCAGACATTATTAGCTTGGTGTGATAATCACATTTGTTGTTGTTTATTAATGACTTGTAATCTTCTAGAGCAGTGATGGCTAACCTTTTTGAGCCCGAGTGCCCAAACTGCCGCACAAAACCAAAGAATTTCCTCAAAGTGCCAGCACGTCCATTAAAGCCTCATTTGCATAAGGTGCCTCATTTGCATAAATATTTGCATAATGTTACCATACACTAACTTTTAGTAAACATGCCTCTTAATGAGTATATGGATAAAGAAAGACTAAAAGGTTTCTACATTACTATAATCCAGTACCAACCGCCAGGCACATTAGGAACTACTACAAACGCTGCCCATTTAGAACCCATAGCAAACCCGCCGTATCCTAACAGTACTACCAGGACTCACAAAGCACCATACCCTAACTATCAAAAGGCAACACTGCAAATATTAAACCAATACATTTCAGAGAACAACAATACATGACCTACTGGGGAAAGAACAAGTGGCAATGTCAAATAGGAATTATATAAACAGAATACCTCAGCTCAGTTACACATGCAGAACAGACCATCACCAAACAAGGAATCACAATTTAAAAACAGGAAGACAATAATTAAACTGGGAACCCCAAAAGCCAAACTTGGAATATACAACAACACTGTAGAAATAAAACTATAAATTAATTTCCTCTTGTACTAAACAAAGCGCAAAAATTAATGATGCACATTTCCCAGAGCTGACATATTCCAGTTAATAAATTCAAAATAAAGAGATATTTTTCTACCTTTTGTGCATTTTTTTTCAGTTGCAATTGCTCCAGCCACTTTCTTCTGGTTTCTTCGTGTCTTCTCCTAACTCTCCATCTGCTGTCCATTTGTCCTTTCTTCTGTCTTCTTGGTTTTTTTTTTCCATTCTCTCTCTACATCTGCTTTAACATACTAATCTTTCTCCTTTTGCTCTTTCCTCATTCCTATTTCATCTACTCAAAATTTACCCCTCCATCCTCAATCCCCACTTATTCTCCCAATACCCGGCCAATTGTAGATTTTTTATCCCTCCCACACAAAATATTTTTCCCCTCTCCATTTTACTCTCCCAGCCCCATCCCATTCTAATCCTCCCCAGAAACGAGCTCCCTTCTAGTTCCAGCCTCACCCAGCATCCATTCCCTTCTAGTCCCTGCATCAGCCCATTTCCAGTCCTAGCAGCCCCCCAACCCATTTCCAGTCCTAGCAACCTCCCAACCCAATACCAGTCCTAGCCCCCCCTCATCAACCCACTTCCAGTCCTAACCCCCCATAAGCCCATTTCCAGTCCTAGCTCCCCCATCTATTTGCAGTCCCATCCGAGTCCCTCCATCAGCTCATTTCCAAACCCAGCCCCCCATGAGCCCATTTCTAGTCCTTTCCTAGCCCCACCATCAGCCCATGTCAAATCCTAGCTCCCCTCCACTCAGCCCATTTCCAATCCAAGCCCCCCATGAGCCTACTTCCAGTTCTAGCCCCTTCATGAGTCCATTTCAATCCAAACCCCCACCACAGCCCATTTCCAATCTTAGCACCCCCCAACAGCCAATTTCCAGTCCTATTCTAGCCCCTCCATCAGCCCATTTCCTGTCCTAGCCCCCCTCACCCATTTCCAGTCCTAGCTCCCTCCCCCTCACAACCCATTTCCATTCCAAGCCCCAATCCCATCAGCTATTTGCAGTTCAAGCCCTCCTTCCACTCAGCCCATTTCCAGTCTTAGCCCCCCCATAGCCCATTACCAGTCCTAACCCCCCCATCAGCCCATTACCAGTCCTAACCCCCCCATCAGCCCATTTCCAGTCTTAGCCCCCCCCCATAGCCCATTACTAGTCCTACCCCCCCCCAAATCACCATCACCATCACCATCACCAGCCCACTTCCAGCCTTAGCACCCCCCATGGCCCATTACTAGTCCTAACCCCCCCCCCATCAGCCCATTTCCAGTCTTAGCCCCCCCCTGGCCAATTACCAGTCCTAACCCCGGCCAATTCCCATTCCTCACCCCCCCCCCCGGGCCAATTACCCGTCCTTCCCCCCCCCCCTGGCCAATTACCATTCCTCACCCCCCCCCCTGGCCATTTACCAGTCCTACCCCCCCCCCTGGCCAATTACCAGTCCTACCCCCCCCCCCGGCCATTTACCTTTCCTACCCCCCCCCCTGGCCAATTACCAGTCCTACCCCCCCCCCTGGCCAATTACCAGTCCTACCCCCCCCCCTGGCCAATTACCAGTCCTACCCCCCCCCCCTGGCCAATTACCAGTCTTCGCCCCCCCCCATGGCAAATTACCAGTCCTACCCCCCCCCTGCCAATTACCAGTCCTACCCCCCCCCGGCCAATTACCAGTCCTAACCCCCCCATCAGCCCCTTTCCAGTCTTAGCCCCCCCCCCCATCATGGCCAATTACCAGTCCTAACCCCCCCCCATCAGCCCCTTTCCAGTCTTAGCCCCCCCATGGCCAATTACCAGTCCTACCCCCCCCCCATCAGCCCATTTCCAGTCTTAGCCTCCCCACCATAGCCCATTACCAGTCCTAAACCCCCTTCCCCCCTATCATCCCAAATTAAAAAAAAAAAACCCAAACAAAGCGGCTGCTTCTGCCGCGGCAGCCTCAAGAGCTCTGCCGCGGCAGCATCAAGAGCTCTGCCGCGGCAGCCTAAAGAGATCTGCCGCGTGGCTCCCCCCCACTGCCCGGCAGAGCCTCCCTGCATCATCTACCTTCAAGTCGCAAAACGCGGGCTTCTTTCAGAGCCGCGAGAGTTTCCTTTCTCGCGGGAGAGCCGCGAGAAAGGAAACTCTCGCGGCTCTGAAAGAAGCCCGCGTTTTGCGACTTGAAGGTAGATGATGCAGGGAGGCTCTGCCGGGCAGGGGGGGGGCCCCGCGGCAGAGCTCTTGAGGCTGCCGCGGCAGAAGCAGCCGGTTTGTTTGGTTTTTTTTTTTTTTAAATTTGGGACCTTTTAAATGCGGACCTTCCCGCGTGCCAGCTGCAAGGCCTTCGCGTGCCACAGCTGGCACGCGTGCCATAGGTTCGCCATCGCTGTTCTAGAGTGATAAGGAATGATACATTGTCGTCAACGTTTTTTGATTTTCTCCATATCCTCTCTAACTTCCTTAGTTGCTTTTTTAAGGCTCGTACATCTTTTGTATACCAAACTGCGCTTTTCCTTGGATGAGTGTTGGGAGTTGTGGAACTGATAGAAATAGTGGCTGCTTTGCTTATTGTTGAATTCCATCTGTTTATGAGTAATTCGGTGTCTTTGGTGTCTGTTTGAAGCTGTGGTAAAACTTCTTTTAGGAAGTTGTCCTTGTCAAATTTGTGGAATTTCCTATGTTAATAGCTGATTTGATTTGTATTTGATTTGCTTGGAATGACTGGGATGTTGAATTGGATAGTGTGATGGTCAGACCAAGGAATTTGTTGGATCTGTATTTTTGAATTGAAGATATTGATTCTCAGCTCTTGGTGAATAAAAATGAGGTCCAATGTATTTCCCTTAATGTGCATAGGATCTTGAATTATTTCCTTAAATCCCAGGGCATCCATTGCCTCCATAAATCCTTGGGCTATATGTGTTGATGTGGAAGGCAGGTTTAGGTCTCCTAGAACAATTGTGAATATATTAGAATTATTTATGTTACATAGGTAATCTGTTATGTCGGTAAGCTCTTCTCCTTTTGATGAAGGGGGCCTGTAGATTAGACATATGTGCATGCTTGTATTTTCCACTAGGATAACGCCCATGTTTTGTGACATTTAATTTGAGATTGAGAGTTGTACTTCCTTCTTTGCTAGGATGGTTACACCTCCTCCTCTTTTATTTGACCTTTTGGTGGTTGAATATGTCATATCCTGTTGGTTTTAGTTGATTAATCAAAACTGTGTCATTAGTTGTTAGCTATGATTTAGTTATGAATAGAATGTCAAAATTATTATCGATGATGTGGTCAATTATCAATGGGATTTTGTTCCTGATAGAGCGTCGGTTGATGAGAGAGCATTTTAAACTGAGAGTGGAATTGCTGAATTTGGTTTTGGATTGAACCATTTCACTGAGTTTGATCTGAATAAGGCGTCGTTTGTGCTCTGTATGTTTAATGAATGGATTGAAGTTTTTAAAAACTCATGAGCATGAGTTTTAAAATCAGGGAGGAGAGTGGATGTTAACAATGGGTATTACCTAACGCCTGTTGTGCTAACATGTGTCAAAGCCTTTTAATGCTGGGAACCCTAACACCAAGTAAAACCTCGCGGAAAGGGTATATTTTTAGGGGAGAGAGCCTATTTAAACGTCTGCAGTGTGATGCACAGATAGGGGAGTCCAAGATAGCGATAGTAGTGCTTCATTAGCAGCAACAGCATAGTGCCCAAATATGAAAGGGTACCATGTTGATGGTGCAAATGGGGCAAAGGAGGTGGCACATCGGTCATGCAGTGGGGGTTTCTGGGGCGCAAGGCAGCTGTCCAGGTGGCACATCTGTGATGTCCGTCATGATCCCACATGGACACTGGCAGCACACAGGCATGGTGCTGCATTGGAAAGGTGATGAAAGGTGATGCTCCACATGGGGCGGGTCAAGGTTTCCTGGAACCCTAGGCAGGGACCCCAGCCAGCCCCCTCCCCCCCCCCCCCCCACTGCCAGTGAAGCCAGCTCCGGAGGAAGAGGATGATAGCGCCAGCAGCTGTAGCGATAAAGGGAGCTGCAAAATGCAGGTGCCCGGGGAAATACCACTTCCCAAGACATATCAGAATCAGGCAGTGATGGGGTCCTGGCAGTGGCAGTTGTTTGGGCGGATGGCGTATCCATCAATGTGAACCTCTGCCCCACCCATCTGGACCTGGCATCCTAGGCATCTGCCAAAGCTGCATGGTGGACCAGTCGGTACTGCATTCCCACTGACAGAATGCTGGCATGGCAGCATGGTGTGGGGGGGGTCTGTGGCAGGTGCAGCGGTTACAGGTGCAGTGGCACCCGCCTGCAGCAAACAAGACCCATGTCATGGTCCTGTGTAAAAGGGTCAGTAAGAGGGGAAAAGGCTATAGCGGAGAGCCTGAATGAATTCTTTGCTTCGGTCTTTACTGAGGAAGATGTAGGGATGTTACCCATGACTGAAGTGGTATTTAAAGGTGTTACTGTGGAAGAATTGAAAGAAATATTGATACACCAGGAAGATGTACTACAATTATTTGATAAACTGAAGAGTAGCAAATCACCTGGACTGGATGGTATGCATCCAAGGGTGTTGAAAGAACTGAAATATGAGATTGCAGACCTGCTATTAGTAATCTGTGAACTATCATTAAAATCATCTGTAATACCTGAAGATTGGAGGATTGCCAATGTAATGCCAATTTTTAAAAAGGATTCCAGGGGTGATCTGGGAAACTACAAACCGTTGAGCCTGACATCAGTACCAGGAAAAATGGTAGAAACCATCATAAAGAACAAAATTACTCAACATGTAGATAGTCATGGCTTAATGGGAGACAGCCAACATGGCTTTACACAAGCAAGATCTTGTCTTACTAATCTGTTATCTTTTTTTGAAGGTGTGAATAAACAGGTAGACAAAGGCAAGTCGGTTAATATAGTGTATCTGGACTTTCAGAAAGCCTTTGACAAGGTCCCTTATCAGAGACTTTTGGCAAAACTAAAAAGTCATGGGATAGGAGGCAGTGTACTATTGTTGATCAGGAACTGGTTAACAGACAGAAAGCAGAGGGTAGGACTAAATGGCCAATTTTCACAGTGGGAAAAAGGTGAATAGTGGAGTACCCCAGGGATCTGTGCTGGGTCCGCTGCTTTTTGACATATTCATAAATGACCTGGAAAAGGGAATAACGAGTGAGGTTATCAAATTTGCAGATGACACCAAACTATTTAAAGTTGTTAGAACACAAGAGGATTGTGGAAAATTGCAAGAGGATCTTGATAAATTGGAAGACTGGGCATCCAAATGGCAGATGAAATTTAATGTGGATAAGTGCAAAGTTATGCATCTAGGAAAGAACAACCCAAACTATTGTTACACGATGGAAGGTTCCACATTGGAAACCACCACCCAGGAAAAAGATTTAGGCGTCATCGTGGATAACATGTTAAAACCCTCCGCCCAGTGTGCAGTGGCGGACAAGAGAGCAAATAAAATGCTAGGTATCATAAGCTGGACAGTGAAAAAGACAGACAGGAAGAAAATTGATGCCTTTGAATTATGGTGCTGGCGGCGAATACTGTGTATACCATGGACTGCCCGAAGAACAAACCAGTCGGTACTAGAGGAGATCAAACCTAAGCTTTCTTTAGAAGCTCAGATGACAAGACTTCGACTTTCATACTTCGGACACATCATGCGAAGAGAGAGATCATTAGAGAAAGACATCATGCTTGGCAAGATAGAAGGTCAACGCAAAAGAGGAAGGCCAGCAATGAGATGGATCGCTACAATAACAGCAGCTACGGGTACCAGTCTGTCAACAATGAGCCGCCTGACTGAAGACCGAACACAATTTAGGATAGCTATCCAGAGGGTCGCCATGAGTCGACTCCGACTCGACGGCACTTAACAACAACATCATAAGGAAAGGAATGGAAAATAAAACAAAGGATATTATAATGCCTCTGTATCGTTCCATGGTGCGACCACACCTTGAATATTGTGTGCAATTCTGGTCACCGTATCTTAAAAAGGATATAGCGTTATTAGAAAAGATTGAGAGAAGAGCCACCAAAATGGTAAAGGGGATGGAAGGATACTCCTATGAAGAGAGGCTAAAACGGTTAGGGCTCCTCAACCTGTAAAAGAGACAGCTGAGGGGAGATATGATAGAGATCTATAAATTAATGAATGGAATGGAACGGGTAAACGTAGATCGATTGTTTACGTCATCAGAATATAAAAAGACTAGGGAACATGCAATGAAGCTACAATGTAATCCATTTAAGACTAATAAGAGAAAACATTTGTTCACTCAATGTGTAATCAAACTCTGGAATTTGTTACTGGAGGATGTAGTAAAAGCTGTTAGTGTAGAAGGGTTTAGAAAAGGTTTGGACAAGTTCCTGGAGGAAAGGTCCATAAACCATTATTAAAAGGGACCCAGGATATCAGTGCTTGACCCAATACAAGCATTGACGAACCTGTGTCTTTTAGGGAGACTGCTAGGTACTTATGACCTAGATTGTCCACTGTTGGAAACAGGATACTGGGCTTGATGGATCTTGGTCTGACCCAGTATGGCATATCTTATGTTCTTATCACATCGCAACATGTGCCCAGGTCTTCCTAATGAGTAACATGTCAGGGAGAGAGCCTCTTTCAATTGAAAGCAAGTTCTGCTACAAGGGGACATGGGATGAGGGTGAAGGGAGATAGATTCAGGAGTGATATGCGGAAATATTTCTTTACAGAAAGAGTAGTGGATCCATGGAATAGTCTCCCAGTGGAGGTGGTAGAGCTGAGGACAGTAACTGAATTCAAAAAAGCATGGGACCAACATAGAGGATCTCTAAAGGTAAAAAGTGGACTGTTGTAGTTGTTGTTATGGAAGGACAGACTAGATAGGCCATGTGGTCTTTTTCTGTCATCATGTTTCTATGTCAGCCCCAAGGACTGGTGCTTCCATATGGTAGCTCTGTGGCTCAACACACAAAGCCATTGCATCTATAAGTGGAGAATCACAGGTTCAGGACCCTGCTGTGGATCATGCATTGTATGTACCTGTGGACAAACTTTAGGCTACGGTGTAGGTACAGCATCAGCATGTGCAACCCCAAATGAATTGTTCAGCAAGGGTATAGCCACAAAGACAGACTCCACTATCCACAGCTGTGTGGCAAGTCAGCCTGATAGCACCAGCACACTGAGTGGGCATTAATGTCAGAGGGTGCTACAAGTGCCTGCACAAGTTAACAATGATTAAGCTGATATGGAGACCAAAGTGGCAAGCAGGAATGCTAGCCATCCCCACTTTTGCACAGCATGGCGATGTGAGTGTGTGTGTGTCTCTCCAGAGTTCTGTGGCCTTCTGCACTGCACTGTGCCTCGCATTGCCTAGGTCGATCCCAGCATTAGTCTGCAAATGTGCATGATGAAGAGCAGAGGATTGTGAGCATGGCCATAAACAGTGCAGTTTGCCCAAGCTTTGTCTGCATCGGAGGTAGGGTCAATGGCTGAGACTTCATAGTGCCTGTCTGCCATGTGCATGGCCTGGGTGGCCACAGCAGTTCATGCTGTGAGGACACTCTCACTCTGACCGAGCTGTGACCATGGCACGGCTATGTATCCACATAGCACTTATATAACATGCTACTCCAGTAATGTGGGTGCAGTCCCTATCCTGAGATGCCAACCACTGTGACACATGCTTTGTATCCATGCAGTTTGTCCCAAGCCAGGGTGTATATGCTCACCTTGTGCACATGCAGCGTGTACTGACTAGTGGACCGGCCCTGTTTGGTATGTGGATGGCTGAGACAGCCCTGTAGTGGGTAGCAGGTGCAGTCTAACTGTGCTTGCTGTGGTGGATTGGCACTTTCAGATAGTTGGGACAGGAGCTGTTCCTGCCCTGCTCACTGTGGTCATGGCAGGATGGTGGCAGCAGCCCCAAGCAGGCCTAGTCAGCCCACACTACAGTTAGCATTCATAGCACCTACTACTATAACACCAGGCACTGACATGCACTGTTCTATGAGGGTCCCTGTCCAACAAGGGCAGGACCCAGATGCGACAGCCACCTACAGCATACTACAGTTTTGTAGTAAGCAAGGTGACTAGCATAACATACTACAAACAATAGCTACCACACACTAGCAGTAAAGTGAATTTGCAGTACAGTCAGCAGAGACCATCTCTAGCAATGCAGGCTCTGGGGACAAGGGTGCATATCCTCACTCTCAGGGTGACTGCAGAAACTGCTCAGTAGCATGGTTTGTACCTACTCTGTGCTTGTATCACACACTGTCAGTGCATCTTACTGAGCTGAGGTGATGGATCAGTGCATTCTCCATTTGGTGTTCAGCTGCAGACTTCTGTTCTGTATGTGCACTGTATCATGGGTACTGGAGGGGCTAACCTATACTGGCACACACAGCAGACATTTTAGGCAGTGCCCTGTAGTCTCTTTGTATCCAGCCATTGCTGTACATAGAGGTGTGGAGGTATAGCTTACTGGTTAGTCCAGTGTGTTCATAAAGAGCAGGCAGGTGTTTGATTTCTACTTGTTCTCTTTGTAACTATGTGCTACTTCAATCATTTTCATGCCTGTAACTGTCAGGGCTCTGCTATGACTGGCAGACACACAGCCTTAGAGTTTACTATGCATTTTGCGCACAATTTGGGCCAACAAACAGACTATTCACCATCATGTCCTTCTGAGAGCATGGCTTTATTGGCTGCGCTACAGCACTTTGCAGGGGGTCATACATGTTCACCCTACAGATGTCTAGCAACTGCTTAGAGGTGTGGCATGATGGTCATGGCACAGACTTGTGACCCAGGATACCATGGTTTGAGGCCCACCAGCACTCCTTCTGTGACACTTTGGAAGGTTTTACTGTGCAGTTTAATGTATGCAACACCCTTCATGGATTGCCCACACCTGACCTTGGGCAGGTTACCTAACCCTCCACCACCTCAGCTGACTTCAGGTTCTTACGGTCCCTGTTTTTTATCAGACATTACAACTTTTTTGGTACAAGGTATCCCAACGTGACTGCACTAATGCAGCGGTATACTACAGGCAGTTACATGCATACAGCTGTAACCTACTTGTGCAACATGAGCCATGTATGCCATGTATGCCATTAAGTATACAATCTATGCTGATGATATTATGATTTTCACAACTATCACTATTGAGAACCCTGATTTCTCGGGCATTACAGAATGTCTCTCAGAAATGTCCAACTGGTGTAAAACAAACAACATGGAAATTAATTTTAGCAAAACAGAGGCGTTATTTATTTCTCGTAACCATAATTTTGCGCATCCTCCTGACATCAAAATAGATAACTCAACTATTCCTATTAAATCAGAAGTGAAATATCTTGGAGTTATTCTGGATAATGAGTTGAATCTCAGATCACACATAAATAAGACAATTAAAAGCGCTTATTACAGAATGAAGCTCATCAAAAGACTAAGGCCGCTTCTTGATACTGTTCACTTCAGAAATGTTTGTCAAGCATTGATTACTCCATTACTTGACTTCTGTAATCCAATATATCTGGGTTTATCTAAGCAAGCACTTAAGCCTTTACAACTGGCGCAGAATACTGCTGCACGTATAATTTTTGGTCTATCAAGTAGAGAACATATAACTCCCATCTTGAAAGAGCTTCACTGGTTACCTATAGCTTCACGTGTAAAATATAAAACTATAATTTATATTTTCAAGATAAAACAACAATATTATGCAGAAAGCCTGACATATCTCATACAGTCAGATATTAGCAACAGACCTAGAAGAAGAGGATCTGACAACAGAATCAGCTTATCAAATGATGTCAGAAAAACACGTAAAGACACCTCTGAAAGGGCTTTCTCTTTTGCTGCACCTTCCATCTGGAACTCTCTACCTAATGAGCTGAGAGCAGCTCAGGACATCAATGACTTTAGAAAGCAACTGAAAACATCTTTGTTTATAGAACACTACGGTCATGCAATTAACTAACTTAATTTGTCTGGAATGTAAATCATATACATATTGTATAATAGCTCACATTATAGTATAGCTCACTATGTAGATAATGCAACTCACTCTAACACATTATACCATAACTTTAACTTTTATTTCTTTACATTTTCTCACTAATACTCTTAATATCTTTGTTTGTAAGACCGCTTTGATTGTATGATAAGGCGGTATAGAAATCCAATTAAATAAATAAATAAATAAAATAATGACTGTGACTGTGTAGCTCTGTCTCCATCACATCTGTGCAATACATATACACACACATGCAGATATCACCTCATGTCCGTACACGCCCCATTTGCCCAGTTAGGATGACACCTGTCCAGATGTTATCTGCACATTTGTCTGGGGTGTTGTATGGTAGTTCTGTTGCTGAGACAGGTGTGAGACCCACATGTCTGGTATCAGGCCTTTCACATGGCAGTGGTGCACATTTTCACTCACAGTATAAATACACTGGGGATGGCACATTGGTGCTTCCAGCCCATACCATCCTCTCCTCTGCTGCCATCCTTCCTTCAGCCCATCCATCTGACTCTATCAGCTATGTGCAGTCATGTCTTCTTGTGCAGGTTGCTACACCATGGCCTACATTGGTACTCTTTTCCGCATTTCGGCTCTTCACGCACGCCTCTCCTGTGCTTAATCTGCACGTCACCACTCCTACTTTGTCCTCCTGTCGCTGCACACATCCTGCCACTGCTGACTCTGCTGGGGGACACATCTTCCCCATCCTATGCTACACACTGACATTGCGCCATTTTACTTTGGCACGCCCCCTATGCTTTGGTACAACTGCCTCTCAATGCTTGTCCAATTTACTGACTGCCACATTGGGTACCCACGAGTCTTTCAGGTCCATCAGCTCCCACCTGTCCTTCCATCCATCATCTTTACATTGACTTTCCTTGGTGCTCTTTTATCCAGCGCTTGAGTTACAGCCATTTTTTGGGGTTAAGGTGCATGCTTGACACCTTAACGCCCAATGTCCTGTTAACGCATGCTAAATGGCCCATAGTGCCCTTTACGCCGGAACGCCTCCTACCCGCCCATCTCCCTTTAGCGTGTAACACCCCTTGTTGCTGCCATTAACACCTGTTATCTTAACACCTTTTAGTAAACATAATCCCTAAGTTGCACAGACATCTTTTTTGTTGTTGTTTACCTTTGAACATGTTAAAATATTATGATGACATACAGTTGGAAAATTTCCAATTATTTCTCAAGGTATTGTATACAACATACCCAAAATGCAAGGGTGCCAATGTTGACCATAACTGTATTCTATAGCTTACATGCATAGATTTAGGCTCTACCTATGCTCTGCCCTCCATGCATACCCCAACTGAAGATACGCATGATTGGGTTTACGCGCATGAGTGCAGATAGCAATCACCCAAAACGCATGCATAAGTGCCCTTTCACATATAAACGTCCTTCAGAATGGAGACTTAGCATGATTTGAGCACATACCTCTCTGCACGCCCTATATTGAATTAACCCCATAGCAGACAAATATCACTGTTATACAGAATAGCCTGTGCTCAGCATCAAATGAAGATATTCAGCACCACTCACTATTCATACTGTGGTGGTAAATACATGCATTTGTAAATGCCACAGCTCATATTTAATAAATTGAGTCGATACATATTAGAATACATAAAAACTCAAAACTCGACTGTGACAGTAATCAGTAGCAGGCAGTTACAGGAGAACCCATCACAGACACTTCATTAACGCCCTTCAGTTTGCCTGGGGACATTCTTACAACCATCTATTCATGAAATACGTATAAGACTTTTATTCACCTCTGACAGGTTTCAGACACAGATATATTTACTTCCACATAAGGTTAGCGCAAATCTGCACTAGAGAACTGCTGCATTTATGTCATTTCTATTGCTTTTATTGAAACTTATTTTTCAAACTTTTTATACTCATGGGAAAATAGAAAATCTAGCAGGAAGAAGTCTGCTTCCATTATGCTGTCATATAACACTTCTGCAAAAATGTTTGCAATTTCCTCTTATCTTTAAACACTGGCTACGTTTTCCGATGAAAAAAACACTTTTAAACAGCATACTATTACTTTGACAATTGGTGAAAAGCATGTGGGTAAAACTATAGTCATCTTTGTCATAATGCAGACACTTTGAAAATTGTTCCCTTAGGAAGTATTTTAAACAGTTTTCCTCCCTTCCCTCATGGCAGTACTGCCACCACCAGCATCATCATAAGGGTACTATTTAACAGGAATCAACTAAACTTTGATACAGTTGTACATAAATAGTAAATTATAATATTGTGATTTTCAGTATATGATTACTAATTTAAATTTAGGGGCATGTTTACTAAACCGCGGTAATGTAGCATTGGTAACGTTACCTAATGTAATGTCAACTCGCGGTATGGCGGCGGTAAATGTCCCAGAGGGTGGTAAGAAGGCGGAGAGAAGGGATCAATGGGCGGGGAGTGGGTGGGGAGAAGCCCCTGCTACACTAACCCTGGAACAGTAACGCCAGGACTTTACCACTAGTGAAAACCTGTCGTTAGATGCACATTTGCAGGAGAGAGAGATCATTTCAGTGTCAGCAATGTACAGCACAGACAGGGAGCCCAAGAAAAGTGATAGTAGTGCTCCATTTGCAGCAACAGCATAGTGCCCAACTATGAAAGGCCACTATGGTGATGGTGCAAATGGGGCAAAGGAGGCTGCAGGTGGGACATGCAGTGGGGGCAGATGGGGCACAGGGTGGACTAGGCTGTTGCCTAGCTGGCACATAGGAACACAGAAACTGGAAATCAGCAAGACAGCATCTGACCAAGGTCAAGCATGCCCCGTAGTCTGTGTTCCACAGTGTCCCATCCAGGGGACACATACCCAGAAGGTACCCCAAACATCACCCAGGAACCACAATGCCTGTAATGAGGCAAGCAGGGCACATCTGGGGATCACTCTAAGAAGGGTCTATGTACCTTTCCTAGGATACGTCCCAAACTGTTCGTAAACCGAGCTAAATGAACACTCTATACTACAGCCCCTGGTAAGGCAGTGCAGGGTGTGACCACGCGTTGTCTGAAACTTGTACCCAGTTTGGATTACTGGATGTATACACTGTACCCGCATTGAATGCCCTAGCCTGTCCACAATCTGCTGGCATAACACAATCTACCTACATTTACCAGGTCCACCCTAGCCAATAGTTGCTAGATCATCAACCTGACACCCCCCAGCCATCTCTTCCCCATGTGGAAGGGACATAACATGGGCAGATGGTGATGGGGGGATGTGTGGATGTCCATGTATGCCTCCCCACCCCAGACCCTGCACCCTAGGCACTCACCTACCTGCACATTGGATGGCCTGGGACTTGCCACTACCAGCACCGACAGTATATGGGCATGTCAGCATGGTGGGAGGGTATTGGTGGCAGAAGGGGCAGTGGCACCCACCTGCAGCGGACCAAGGCCATGCCCTATTCCAATGCATAGTGTGCAGTGCAACAGACAAGTTCTGTCTGATGAAAAGCAAAGGTAGCTCCAGGGACTGCTGTGCTTCTGTGGCAACAGTGTGGTGCAGTACACACAGCCAGTGTGTTGTGGAGGAGAGGGACACAGGTTCAGGTCCCAGCATGTCCCTACATTGCAGATACAACATCAACATGTGCAATCCCCAAAGCATCAACCAAGAGGGGTATCAAACACCCACACACAAGCTCCACTATCCAAAGCTTCATGGAGAGTCAGGCTGTTGGCTTTGGCACAGAGCAGCAGATAACACCAGAGCACTACTACTAAGCTCCTGCACACCTTAGCAGTGCCTGCATTGTGATCAGGACCAGTGTGGTGGGCAGGGTTGCCAACCACTCCTATCTTTGCACAATGCTGCAATAGGAGTGGGTGTATGTCTGTCCATTGTTTTGTGGCTTCCTACTCCTCACTGGACCCACAATGCGTACACTTTTTCCAGCGTTAGCCTGCAAATGTGCATACTTAGGAGCAAGGTATTGTGGGTATGGCCCAAACAGAGCAGATTGGGCAGGATGCGTCTGCATTGGAGGTAGGGCAATGGCTGGGACATCATAGTGCCCGACCACCACCTGCATGGACAGGGTGGCCACAGCCGAGCAGTGATCATGGCATGGCTATGTTCCCACATAGTGCTGTATAGCACCTGTCTCTAGTGATATTTGTGTGCTCCCTTTTCTGAGAGCCTAATCACTGAGGTACCTGCTGGGTGTCTGTGCTGTATATCCCAACTCTGGATGCATATAGTTCCTCTGTGAACATGCAATATGGACTGGCTAGCATACTGTCTGCAGTTAGTATGTGCATGGCTGGAACACCTGGTGGGGTGCAGCAGGTACAGTCTGATTGTGCCTTCTGCTGGTGAATGTCAGACCTTGGTGGATGCCTGTTGAGCTTTTCCAGGCCTACTCCCAGCATTACTGTTGGTCTGCCAGTGCCATAGTAACAGGTACAGATCTGGCCTACTGGTCCAACCCCCTGGATGACAGTCTTTGCCCAGCGGGACTGGGATGCTGGTCCCACAGCCATTCTTCATGGCTGTGCCACATGTCCTGCCACTGCCTCAATTACAAAAAGGTTGATTGCGGGCCCTTTGACCCGGAGAGGGTGGTATATTAAGCATTGCTACATAAATCTCATGTGAGTCTAGACACCCCTCTGCCCTGATAATAGGTGGCCATGGCAGCCACATTGTAACACTGGGTATGCACTAATCTGGGTGGATCCCAGTCCACCAGGGCTAGATGTGACTGGGGCATACAGATGGACACAGGGCAACTTTAGGTTCCACTGCAGGGAACACTTGCCACACACAGGTAGTGTTGGGGATCTGTAGCAGAGCCTATCTCTAGCATCAGAGGTACTGCAGACCTGGTGCTGGGCGCCCATCCTCACCCTCAGCATGAACACAGAACCTGTGCAGTGGCATGGTCTGTAGCTGCTCTGTGCTAGTATCACACACTGTCAGTTCTTCTTACCAAGCTGAGGTGCTGGAGAAGTGCATTCTCCATTTGGTGATCAGCTGTAGACTGCTATTCTGCATGTGCATTGCATCATGGGTACTGGTGGGGTTACCCTATCCCGGCACTCAGAGCAGACAGTTTGTGCGGTGACCTGCAGTCCTTCTGTACCCAGACATTGCTGTGCAAAAAACCATAGAGGTGTAGCATACTGGTTAGTACAATAACGCCTTATGCAGGGGTCAAATTCCTCTTTGTTCTCTTTTTTTATGCCTGTCCTACTCAAATCATTTTCATGCCTGTAAGTCACATCTCTGCAGATCTGTGCTGCCAGCCCATAACACCCTCATCTCAGTTGCCAACCATCCTTCAACCCATCTATCTGCCTCTGTCAGCTGTGTACATTCCTGTCTTCTTGTGCAGGCTGCTGCCCCATGTCCTGCACTGGTACCCCTTTTCTGCATTGCGGCTCTTCGTGCTTGCCTCGCCTGTGCCTGATCTGCATGGCACCACTACTCCTCTGTCCTATCATTGCAAATATCCTGCCGCCTCTGCCTCCACTGGGGGACACGTATTCCCATCCTCTGCCACCCACTGTCATTGCAGCATTTTACATTGCCAACACCCTGTGCATCGGTACAGCTGCCTCCAACATGTTTGTCCACTTTACTGGCTGCCACATAGGATGCCCGCAGATATGGCAGGTCCATCAGCTCCCATCTCTCTTTCCTTCAATCACTTGTTCATTGGCTTTCCTTGGTGCTCTATCCAGTGTTAGGGTTACAGCTGTTTTTATGCCTTCCAATTCATGCTTGTCAACTTGAAGCACCTTACAGCCCTTAGGGCACCTTATGTTAGGGCACCGTGTCTTAACCCAAGGCTCCTTAACCTAAGGCGCCCTAAGGGCTTTAAGGTGTCCTAAAGGCACCTTAGGTTGTGGCACCTTACAGCCCTTAGGGTGCCTTGACTTAAGGCGCCTTAAGTTAAGGCACCTTAAAGCCCTTAGGGTGCCTTAAAGCCTTAACATGCACTGTTTGTCATCTTAACGTGCAATGTACCGTTAATATGCGTTAAACGGCCAAGGCGCTCTTTAATGTACGTTAAACAGCCCATTGCTCCCTTTACGCCAGAATGCCCCCTATCTGCCCACTGCCTTATATGGCTTCAGGTACCTTAACGCTGCACTGGTAACTTTACCGCGGTTTAGTAAATGTACCCCTTAGTTTCATTCTAAGATGTAAATCACCATTCCAAATAAATCAAGGAGGAAAATACAACAGTAACCCATGTGTCATCAATATAATACCAATGAATAAGACAAGCAATCCAAAAGTATCCAAACATGGAACAGAGTTTAAAAATTTAAACATAAGCTACAAAATTCAAAACATAACGGTGGAAAAGTACATACGAACATAAGAGATGCCATACTGGGTCAGATAAAGGTCTATCAAGCCCAGTATCCTGTTTCCACCAAAATATTATTTTCTTCATCGAAAGTGAAATCAGGTTTTCCTAAAGTTGGTTTTCATGCTGATTTTAAATCTGTAATTAGTTTTTCTCTAGCACGTATGGTTTTAGAGATATCATCCATAGAAATTTCTGTAAAATGTTACATATTATAAACATTAAAAAAAGTCAGATGTCACGCGTGCTAATAACCATATTTGGCATGTTTACATGTAAGAAACGCACTAAAAGTGTTTACAGAAGACTTTCTGCTGTAAAGTTTGTCAGGATTGTCACGATACAACATTCAGCAGTAATCAGCCATCATGCTGTCATCCCAGAATCCCTAGTAATGTTTTTCCATGGCCTGAATGTCTTGGTGAAACCTCTCACCCTGTTTGTCACTCACATCACACAAGTTTGGTGGAAAAAAGTGAAGATGTGAGTGAATGAAGTGCATTTTGAATGACATGCGGCAACCAAGTTTACGATATGTGCCAAATAACCTCTGTACTCCATCAACATAATCTGGCAATTTGTGATTACCCAGAAAGTTTTCACACTTAAAGGCTTGCTATGCTTCAAGTTCCAAAGCATCCAGGCATTTTTCGAATTCTTCATCCTCCATCACCTGTCTTATTTGTGGCCCCACAAAAATGCCTTCTTTCAGTTTTGCAGCAGTGATCTTTGGAAATTTAGAAACATGATTCTGAAATCTTTTTGAATTTGTTTGCACCATCCTTTTCATTAAACCCAGTTTTATATGCAAAAGAAGAAGCAAAATGTTTGCTGGATTTACTAATGGAACATGACTAATTCTGCTGCTTTCTGGATTATAGGCAGTTCTTAAAGGCCAGTCATGAACAGCATAATGATCTTTGACAGCGCGACTGTCCCAGAGGCAGAGAAAACAGCAATATTTGGTAAATTCACCTTGCATGCCCATCAGCATGTCAATAACCTTAAGATCCCTGCAAATCTTCCACTGGTATTTGTTTTGGAGGCTGATTCTGTATAGGCTGTCCAGCCCCTGTACACCTAATCTCAATTGGGGCATACAGAGATAGACCTGATATTGATCCCGTGATGGCTAGACATGCCCGCGGGATCAAATTCGGGATGTGACGACCAGGTCCTGATTCCAAACGGCCGCACGCTGAGCCACATACATGGCTAACTCAGTCTGGCTCCATAATGGAGCCGCAGTGCCATAGCGCCTCGTTGCCATGGCACCACCCTCCATTATGGAGCCGCGATCCCTGGCTCCCGATCCAATGTCCTTTTCCCACATCCCAACCCCGATCCAGCCTCCCATGGCCAGGGTCAGGATGTGGGGTACCCCCTGCACCCCCTCACCATTTCATCCTGGCCCAGCACTGCGGTCCCGATCTATGTGGCCAATCCCAGATGTAGAGGGACAATCTCAGAATCGATCCTGTATGTCCATGGTCTCGGCCCGCCCATGCCCCACTCTTGCTCCGTCTCCAGACTGCCCCCTCCCACCCCTGTCTAAGGCTCCCCATACAACAATGCTGTTCATACAGGGAGCCTTTCTGCCGGGAGCAGCAGGAGGATGAACAGCGGGGATGTACATCCTGCCTAGACATACATTCCCGCCGTTTGTGGCACAGAATGACCCTCACAGAGGATAGATTGGAGCAGTATCTGCAGGTTATCATACGTCTCCTTGAGGTGGACAGAGTTTGCAATTGGAATAGACAGCTTTACATTGCTATCATGAATAAGAACAGTTTTAAGGCTTTTTGTTGAAGAATCAATGAATAAGCACCATTTTGACAGTCTGTGTACCTGTGAGAGGGCTCCAAAAAGTCCGTCAATATCATTGCTATAACACATTGGACTATCTACTTTAAAGAACATCGCTAAATTACAATTGCGCGTGTGATAGTGGCCAATGAGAACATACTTTTGAAGTAACTTCTTTTCCTTCAGCCTTGCAGCAAAGAGTTCCACTTTATCTTGTGAGTGCCAAGTCTTGCATATGATCACTAAGCTCTTCTAGGCAGAATTTCTATGGGTTGCCATCACTTTCATCTGGCACATAGTCTGCATCTTCTGACTCTTTAGGTTGGCCGCCACTTGCACCTTCATCTTATTCCATTTCGTCTGCTACAGAAGACAGCCTTTCCTGGGGAGGAACTGGAACAGGACGTGTTTCGTCATGTGGGACTGGTCACATTGCAGACATAAGATTTGGATACACAATGTTGTGCTTGCTCTTTGCAGAGAATCCCGTGATATTAACCAGACAAAAATAGCAGTTGCCATGATGGACTCTTGGCTCCCTCCATATCATCGGTCCAGCAAATGGCATCACTGTTTTCCTTTAAATTAACCAATCACGTAGTCTATTTGCACAGGCAGTGCAACTGATATGAGGCACTTATGGATTATCCTGGTCACCCAGAGGGCATTCAAAATATAATTTGTACATTTTGCAAAGATCTGACATTATTGTACAACGTTGAGATACAGTACAAATAACAAACGTAACAAAAAACATCAGAATGATTTCTACACTGTCTTGGCATGATTATTTTATTTCTGATGATTTCTTCAATGTTATCATTACCAAATATATAATTAAAATAATTAACCTGAAAAGCAAAATAAATATCAATCAGTATTGGTATTCACTGACACAATTTATTTCAATTCAACTAGTATAGCAAAACGTCTGACACTATCATCTTTCAAACCTGACGTAATACAACAAAAACAAAACCAGTTTGAACATTGTTCATCATAGGTTATCTTTTACACATGAAATTATTTGTAATGATTTTTTTCTTGTTGACCAGTGTTGTCAGGTTCCCAAAAGATAGACAGATTCCATGTGCTTATCCTAGGATTTTCCCAGTCCACTTTAATAATGGTTTATAGACTTTTCCTCTAGAAACATGTCCAAACTTTTTTTTAAGCCCAGCAACACCAATAGCTTTTACTATATCTTCTGGCAACAAATTTCAGAACTGGATTACACATTGAGTGAAAAAATAGTCTCTCCAAGTTCCTTAGTCTTTCTACTTTTTGAAGGCATCAACAGTCAATCTGTATTTACCCGTTTCACTCCACTAATTATTTTATAGACCTTTTGTCATATCACCCCTCAGCCATCTGTTTTCCAAGGTGAAGAGTCCTAACCTTTTAATCCTTCCCTTGTATCCTTCCATTCCCTTTATCATTTGCTCGCTTTTCTCTGTACCTTTTCTAATTATGCTACAGTATACATCATTTTTTAAATATGACAACTAGAATGGTACACAATATTCAAGGTGATAGAGAGACATTATAATATCCCTGGTTTTATTCTATATTCCTGTTCTTATAATTCCAAACATTCTATTTCATTTGTTGGCTGCTGCTGCACACCAAGCAGAGGGTTTCAACGTATTCCACAATGATGCCTAGATCCTTTACCTGGGAGATGATCCCTAATGTGGAATCTTGAATCATGTAACCATAGTTTGGGTTGTTCTTCCCTAAGTGCATAACTTTGCACTTGTCCACATTAAATTCCATCTGACATTTAGATGCCCAATTTCTCAAGGCACTGGGTTACTTTTACCTTTATTGCAGTCTCTGTTGAGATGTCCTGACTTGTGTGTTTTGCTAGTATCTTTCAAAGAGGGAGGAGTGGTCTAGTGGTTAGGACAAGGTACTTCAGGCCAGAGGGCCGGGGGTTCTAGTCCCACCTGGGGACAGCAATCTCAGGCCGGAGGGACTGGGATTTCTAGTCCTATAGGCACTCCTTGTGGTCTTGGGCAAGCCACTTAACCCTCCACTGCCCATGTTCCCTGTAAGTATTAGTGTATGTGTCTCATATCCCCTCGTGTTAAATGTATCCCCCAATTGACTGCTTTGACCCGGTGAAAAGCGGGATATAAATAAAAAGCTAAATAAATAAAATAAATAAAAAAATCATTCCAAGCTATTCGCTCTTGGACGATTGTTGGCTTTCCCCTGTTATCTAGTTTAAAAGTTGCTCTGCCTCCTTTTTAAAGGTTAATGCCAGCAGCCTGATTTTCCCCATGCTCTGTGTCCATCATCTCCACCTATTCCCTTCCTCCTGATCCATGCCAAGAATTTCCCCTTCTCTTCCTCACCTCTCCCCCTAGTCCTGAATCGTCCCTTTTCTACCCCATCATAGTCTATCTCTTCTTCCCTGCTCCCCATGACCAACATCTTCTCTTCTCGTGCCTTCCCCCTGCCCCTTCACTTCTTCATCTATACCTTAGTCCAGCATCTTCCTTTCTTTACACCCCCATAGTCCATCATCTCTGCCCTTCTTTTCACTACTCCCCTTGTCCAGCATCTCTCCTGTTTTCTTCCTCCTGCTCTGTGACCACCATCTCTCTCCTTTCCTTTTCCCTGCTCTGTGTCCAGCATATCCCCTTCCAGTTCTTAACCTCCCCCACAGATATTCAATATTTCCCCTTCCTCTCCCAACCCCCAGGTGTTTAGCTTCTCCCCTTCCTCCACACTACTACTACTACTACTACTACTACTGAGCATTTGTATAGCACTACAAACATACACAGTGCTGCACAGACATGTGAGAGACAGTCCCTGCTCATCAGAGCTTACAATCTAGTCAAGACAGAGAACACAGTAGGTGTAGCAAGGGATACATCTAGGGGGAATGGTAAGGAAGCCCAAGGAGATAAGGTGAGTCAAGATCCAAAAGCGGCAGCAAAGAGGTAAATTTTCAGCCTGGATTTGAAAAGGGTCAGAGAAAGCACCTGACGTACAGACTCAGGAAGTTTGTTCCAGGCGTAAGGTGCAGCAGATTGAAAGGAGCAAAGTCTGGAGTTAGCATTAGAAGAGAAGGGCACAGATAGAAGTGCTTTGCCAGAAGAGCGGAGTTCCCGAGGAGGGGTGTAGGGAAAGATAAGAAAGGAAAGGTAGTGAGGAGCTGCAGAGTGAATGCACTTATATAAACAGATTGAAGAGGAGAGAGATGATTCAGTTGGAGACCAGCAAGGAGTAGGTTACAATAGTCAAGAAGGGAGGTGATTAAGGAGTGGATAAGTGTCTTAGTGGTGTGTTCAGAAAGGAATGGGAAGATGTTGTTGATGTTATAGAGAAACGGCAGGTCTTTTATTTATTTAGCTGTATTTATATCCTGCTTTTCACCGGGTCAAAGCGGTCAATTGAGAGATACATTTTAACACGAGGGGATATGACACACATACACTAATACTTACAGGGAACATGGGCAATGGAGGGTTAAGTGGCTTGCCCAAGACCACAAGGAGTGCCTATAGGACTAGAAATCCCAGTCCCTCTGGCCTGAGATTGCTGTCCCCAGGTGGGACTTGAACCCCCGGCCCTCCGGCCTGAAGTACCTTGTCCTAACCACTAGGCCACTCCTTTCAGATGGATGTGGGTGGAGAAGGACAGAGAGGAGTCAAAGATGACCCCAAGATTGTGAGCCGAGGAAACAGGGAGGAGTAGAGAGTTATCCACAGAGACTGAGAAAGGAGGAAGAGGAGAGGAAGTTTCAGAGGGGAAAAATAAGCAGCTCAGTTTTGGCCATATTCAGTTTCAAGCAGTGGTGAGACATCCAACAGCAATGTCAGAAAAGCAGGCAGAGATCCAGGTCTGGATGGCCAGAGAGATTTCAGGTGTGGAGAGGTAGATCTGGGAGTCATCAACATAAAGATGGTACTGAAAGCCATGGGAAGAGATGAGGGCACCAAGGGACTGAGTATAGAGAGCGAAAAGGAATGGACCCAAGACAGATCTTTGGGATACACCAACTGAGAACGGGATAGCAGCAGAGGAGGATCCACCAGAACAAACACTGAAAGAACGATGGGAGAAATAAGAGGAGAACCAGGATAGTACAGAGCTCTTAAAACCAAGCGAGGACAGGGATCAAGGAGAAGGTTGTGGTCAACAGTGTCAAAAACAGCAGAAAGGTCAAGAAGGATGAGGGCTGAGTAAAGGCCCTTGGATTTTGCCAGGAACAAGTCACTGAAGACTTTGGCAAGAGCCGTTTCAGTAGAATGTAAAGGACGAAAACCAGATTGTAAAGGATCCAGCAGGGCTTGAGAGGAGAGAAAGTCAAGACAACAGCAGTGAACTGCATGTTCAAGTAGTTTAGAAATGGAGGAGGGAGATGGGTCGATAGTTAGAAGGACAGGTAGGATTAACTGAGGGTTTCTTGAGGAGAGGTGTAACTACAGCATGCTTGAAGGCTGCAGGCACAGTTGCAGTGAAGAGCGATAGGTTGAGAATATGAGAGATGAAAGAGATAACAGTGGAGGAGATGGGCTTAGGAGATGGATGGGAATAGTATCAGAGGAGCAGGTAGTGAGTTTGGTGGAGGAAAGAAGGTATGAAGTTTCCTCCTCAGAGATCATAGAAAAGGAAGAAAGGGTAACAGAGGTAGAGGGGGCAAGTTGGGAGTGAAGAGGGGAAGGAGGGGAAGTAGCTGAGTTTGTGGGGAATTGGAGGGTGATCTTATGGATTTTGTCAGGAAATAGCCAGGGTTTGGGCAGAAAGGGAGGGAGGGGTTGGAGGTGGAGGCATCTTGAGGAGAGAGTTGAGAGTAGTAAAGAAACGGTGAGGGTCAGAGGCAAGAGAGTTAGTCAGGTGGACATAATAGTCTTGTTTGGCAAGTGCTATGGCTGACTGGAAAGAGACAAGCATGAATTTGAAGTGTAGAAAGTCTGCAAGGGAGCAGGATTTGAGCCAAGCATGCTCAGCTGAATGGGCACAGGAACTTAGATAATGGGTAGTGGATGAAAGCCAGGGCTGGGGTATAGTACGCCTCACAGGACGTAGCATGGGTGGAGTGAGAGCATTCAGAGCAGAGGAGAGTGCAGCATTATAGGAAGCTACTGCCTCATCAACAGACTCAGACAACATAGTGGAGGAAAGAGATGATGAAACAGTGGAGGAGAGAACCAAAGGGTCAATAGCATGAAGATTTCTAAAGAAGTTGGAGGGGGATAAGACAAGGTTGAGGCAGTGGGTGATGAAGAGTGAAGTTAACAGATGATGGTCGGATAAGGGAAGAACCGAGGTACAGAAGTTTGAGGGTAAGCAATTAGAGAAAAATACAAGGTCAAGGCAGTGGCCATGAGGGCGAGTGGGGGCAGTAGAGCAAAGCTGGAGCTTGAATGAGGAGGTAAGGGAAAGGAGCTTTAAAAGCATAAGGATCAGAGGGGTTGTCAACATGAATGTTAAAATCCCAGAGAATAAGAGTGGAGGAAGAGGAATCCAGAAAGAAGGAAAGCCACAAGTCAGTGAGAAAGGTAGATATGGACTTGTCAGGAGGTTGATAAATAATAGCTACCCAGAGAGGTAGTGGAGTGAATGGAGTGGACTTCAAAGGAGGGAAAGGAGTGAGACTGAGGTAGCAGGAGGGGTTGGAATTGGCAGAAAGGAGAAAGTTGAAGCCCAACACCACCACCTCGGCCAGTGGGCTGAGGCGTGTGGGAGAACTGATAACCACCATGACAGAGAGCAGCAACAGATGCCATGTCTTCTGAGAGGAGCCAGGTCTCAGTTAGAGCAAGAAGATGGAGAAGCAGAAGGGGTTGGAATTGGCAGGAAGGAGAACCCAAGTGTGCAGCATCTCCCCTTCCCCTCCCTACTCCTTCCCCACCCTTGGTATACATCTCCACTTCTCCTCCCGACCACCACATATGCAGCATCATCCCTTCCTCTCCCTATCCTTCTACCCCAGGTATCAAGCATCTCCTCTTCCCTCCCTGTCCCCCACCCTGTTGTCCAGCATCTCTCCACATAGGGACACCATGGCTACATGTACGTTTAGCTGCTATTAAGCAAAGGTTTGCAATAAACATAGGTTGCAGGCATTTGTGGAAAATTCCATCCATGCTATCATTTCTCATATCAGGAAATGGTAATTTTGCAGCTGTAAGTTAACAGTCCCATTGTGGGTTGTTAAAGTCAGTGACAAAGGTAAGGCCACTTCACTAGAGAAATGTTTGGAAAAGGGTCAAACAGTCTCTAAGCAATAAATTTTAATAGGGCAAGGAGATGAAACCATAAAACATCAGAATGAAAAGTATAGTCTTGTGGGTCATTGCAGCTATTTCAGTATTCCAACTCAAATGAAAATGAAAAAAAGAAAGGTGGGGATAGAAAAGAAAAGCTAATGTAAGAGTTCTCACAGAAGTGTCCCTTAGTAGTTACTCATAAGTGAGGTCAGAAAGAAGGATTGTGAATTTTATATTCATAGGGTGTGTTTCAATTCATTAAGGCCACAAATACCTGGACCTAAGGGCAGTCTGTTCCAGTTCACTTTAAGGCCATGTGCATGTGTTGCTTAAAAGGGGTGCCACTGTAGCACTATAGTCTTCCTCTGCTCCTCTCCTGGTTCTCCAGTTTTTTGGATCTCTGATACCCCCAACCCCGTTCCACTGTTTGAGATGTGGCGTTTGGTCTTGTCTATGGATGCCAAAATATTAAATGAGGAAAGTGTTTCTGATGTTATAGTGCGAGATAATCTCGCATCCAGTGATGAACAAATGGTATGGTTCAGTGTTAGGACTAGGGCTGATAAAGTCCATTCAAAAGCGAGAGTCTTAGACTTTAGGAATCTAATCAATCTAATCAATCTCGCCCAGTCTCCTCCAGCCTTTTTAGAAATCTTCATACTATTGATCCATCAGCTCTGTCCACTTTTGTCTCTTCACCTGTTTCCTCCACTTTGTCTTCTATGCCTGTTGATGAGGCTGTAGTTTCCTATAACTGCACTCTTCTCTTCTCTAGATACTCTTGCTTCGCCCATACCACGTCCTGTGAGACACACTATACTTCAGCCCTGGCTGTCTTCAACTACCTGCTACTTACGCTCCTGTGCCCACACAGCTGAACGCATTTGGCTCAAATCCTGCTCCCTTTCTGCTTTGTTTTCACTTCAAATTCATGCTTTCTTCCTTCCAGTCAGCCATAGCACTCATCAAGCGAAACTACTATGTCCATCTGACTAACTCTTTTGCCGCTAACCCCCGCCATCTCTTCTCAACTCTCTCCTCAAGGCATCTCCACCTCTGACCCATTCTTCTCTTTCTGGCCAAACTCCAGCTGACTATTTCCATGACAAAGTCCACAAGATTACACTCCAGTACCCCACAAAATCAGTTTCTTCCCCTCTTCATTACCAACTTTTCCCCTCAATTTCTATTATCCTTTTATCCTTTTCTAAGATCTCTGAAGAGGAAATCTCTCATCTTCTTTCCTCCTCTAAACTTATTACCTGTTCCTTTGATCCTATTCCCACCCATCTCCTTAAATCCATCTCATCCTCTTTCATCCCTTCCATCTCATATATTCTCAACCTATTGCTCTCCACTGTAACTTTCCCTGCAGCCTTCAAGCATACTGTGGTCACATCTCTCCTCAAGAAACTTCCACTTGACCCTACTTGTCCTTCTATCAACCCATCTCCCTTCTTCCCTTCATTTCCAAACTTCTTGAATGTGCAGTTCTCCGTCATTGCCTTGAATTTCTCTTCTCTCAAGCCTTCCTAGATCCATTTCAATCTGGCTTTCGTCCCTTGCACTACTGAAACAGCTCTTGCGACATGTTTCTGGCTAAATCCTTTTCTCAGTCATTCTTCTCGACCTTTCTGCTGCTTTTGACACTATTGACCACCATCTTCTCCTTGACACATTGTCCTCACTTGGTTTTAGGGGCTGTGCTGTCCTGGTTCTCTTCTTATCTCTCACATCGCTCCTTCAGCGTTTGTTCTGGTGGTTCCTCCTCTTCTGCTATCCCACTCTCAGTTGGTGTAAACCAAGGATCTGTTCTGGGCCTTCTCCTTTTCTCCCTCTATGACCAGTCCCTTGGTGCTCTCATCTCCTCCCATGGCTTTCAGTATCATTTTTATGCTGATGACTCTCAAATCTGTCTACACCAGATATTTCTCCTACACTCCAGGCCCGTATCTCTGCCTACCTATCTGACAACGCTGCCTGGATCTCTCACTGCCGTTTGAAATTAAACATGGCCAAAACCGAACTTCTTCTTTTACCTCCTAAGCCCTGCTCCCCTTCCTCCTTTCTCTATCTCTGTTGATAACACTCTTATACTTCCTTTTTCGTCTGCACGTAACCTTGGGTTCATCTTTGATTCCTCCCTCTCCTTCTCTACTCATATCCAGCAGAAAGCTAAAACCTGTTGTTTCTTTCTTTATAACGCCTTCCTTTCTGAACACACTTCTAAAATACTTATCCACTTTTTAGTCACCTTCCGTCTTGACTATTGTAACTTCTCCTTGCTGGTCTCCCTCTGAGTCATCTCTCTCTCCTTCAATCTGTTCAGAACTCTGCTGCACGGCTAATCTTCCTCCAGATGCGATATACTCATATAACCCCTCTTTTCAAATCACTTCATTGGCTCCCCTTGTGTTTCCACATCCAATTCAAACTTCTCCTTCTGACCTATAAATGCATTTATTCTACTGCTCCTCTCTGCCTTTCCTCTCTCTTCTATCCCTACACCCTTCCTCGTGAACTCCGCTCTTCGTCTAGCTTACTCCTCTTTTTGCCCTTTTCTTCCATTAGCAACCCCAGACTTCGATCTTTTCACCTTGCTGCTCCTTATGCCTGGAACAAACTACCTGAATCTGTACGTCAGGTTTCATCTCTCCCCCTTTTCAAATCCATGCTAAAGGCTCACCTCTTTGAGGCTGCCTTTGGATCCTGATCCCTTGTTCTCCTTGTATCACCTTCCCCTTCGTGTACCTCTGTTCTCAACTATTGTACTGTCTGTCTTGATTAGATTTTAAGGTCTGACAAGCAGGGACCATCTTTCATGCGTATCTGTACAGCGCTGCATACACCTTGTAGCGCTACATAAATGATTAATAGTAGTAGTAGTAAGAAAACTAACTTTGCAAAGATGGGACAAAGTTAACATTGGGAACAGCTGGGAGACGTAGAAAAGCAAAGGGCAAAACTGAAAGGGGACATTTTAAGGGCAACAAAACCTTTTATTAGAAAGTTAAATAGATGTAAAAGGCACAGGAGCCATTATGGTTCTCAAAAGAAGTAGCTGAAAAGGTGAAGAGAGTGGCCTTAAATATCTCAATATGTATACTTTAGAGGACAAACAGGATAGAGGAGATATGACAGAAACGTTTAAATACCTTTGTGGCACAAAGTAGAGAATTTTTCAATTGAAAGAAAGCTCTACTGCAAGGGGACTGTGATGGAGTGTATGGGAAGCTCCCCATCCCCCGCAGGGACTCTTCCCCCAGCCAGGGCCAGAACCGGTGAGGTATTGCTCTAGTGAGAACTCAAACCCCTGTCCCTTTAAGAATATGCTGGAGAATGCCTGGGGAGGGTGTGTCCAGGTCCTGGGTTTAAAACAGGAAATCCAGGAGAGAGAAGAGCCTGGGGTTCTCAAGCATACCTGAAGAGCACTTACCTCTAAAAGAGAGCCTGCTATAAAGGTAGGAAGCATTTGAATTTATTACTGTTTGCTCAGCCTCGCTGCTGGCGTTCTACTGGGTTGGAGAAACTTGCCCAAAGTGAAGAAACTTTGAGGAGCCAGTTTTGTTTGTTTTGGAAGTGTTGTCTGTGCTGGAGCAGCCTTCAACTGTGAGAGCAATTAAGGACTTGTTACAGCTGTGGGAAAAGATTAGGGCAACAGAGGGTTTAACTCTCCATGTGCCTAAAACCCAGGGCAGGTGTCTGGATGCTTGCCCCCAAATAAATTATACTTTCTTTAAACCTCTCTTGGTTGTGGAGTCCTCTGTCGTTCCTCCCACTGGCCATATCTACCACATATGGTGGCAGTGGTAGAATTTTTTTTCTTAACCCAGTGACAAAAGAAAAACCACACACCTCCTGGGCTCTGACCACTCCACAGTATAGAAAAGAAGAAGAGAGGAAGGTTTTTGGTACACAGCTAAAGAGGTTAACCCTGCTGCAGTTAGGGAAGGAACCTCAATTTAGTTAGAAGCCGGACAGGCAGGAGTTTTGTTTTCTTTTGCCTACCCCGGGTGGGTTGGAAAGAATGAATAAACCAAAATGGAGAGATCACTCCAGGTTCTAGTGGAAGGACAGCAGCAGCAGCAGCAACAACAACAACAGCAGCAGCAGTTACTACACGCCCTAGTGGAGGGACAGAAACAGCTGTAGTGTGCCCAGGGCCAGCCCGTCCATTGAGCGAGAATGTTTTTTGCACAGGGCCCCGTGTTTCAGGGGGCCCCGCGCAAAAAACATTCTGATCTAAAAGTAAAATTTAAAAAAAAAAAAAAGCTGTCTGCTGCCGCTGCCGGGGCCGCCGCGGCAGAATCGAGTGTGCTGCGGGGCCCCCCCTGCCCAGCAGAGCCTGCCCTCCCCTGTATCACCTCTCTCTTTACAGCTGCAGTCACATGCGCCGACTTTCAGAGCGCGAGGGGAGAGTTTCTCCCTCGCTGCTCTGTTAAGCCTGCGGGGGCTGATGGGAAGTTCCCATCAGCCCCCGCGGGCTTAACAGAGCCGCGAAAGGGAAACTAGTTCCTTCGCGCTCTGAAAGCCGGCGCGTGTGACTGCAGCTTGTCAGACGGCTGCCTAGGGTGAGAACTTACACAATCTTGACGATGCATATATTCATATGATTCTTGCAAGGTATTGTGGGTATTTTAGTTCATTCACTCCCAAACACAGCTGATGACAATAATTTGAGTTGTGAAACCAAGTGGTAAGATCAATAAAATACTTCTTTTATTGATGGGGTTTAATTCACCCAGCACATGTATGCTTGATAGCACTATAAATGAGGTTACTTGCTTTCAGTGTTTAAATGGATAACAAAAAGTCACAAAGTAAACCAGAAAACAACCTTCAGCTTGTCAGGCAATTAGCTAATGTGTTCTTAGCAAATAATTACCAAATACAAAGGCACAAAGAAAAGAATAAACTTTGCTGGTTAGGTTAACTTCTGCTTATTTTCCACGCAGATCTCAGCAGTGATTCTCCCTTGCTCACACACAATCAGGTGCAGCTTTAATTACTATCAATTGACCAGCTGTAAGCCTTTAGCTGGCTGGCTGCTACTGTGTGAACCCAAATCCTGCTTTAAGAGCTGTTTGCAGTGGAAATAAAGAACAAAGTTAGGTTTCTTTGTGATGGCTGATGTGTTTGCTCATAGAAAACTAGCAATAGCATTTGATAAAGAACAGTCCATGTAAATAGTTTCATCTGCTGTATTTCCCCCTGCATCAACAATCATAGGGTCAATATCATACATTGGCACAGATGAGTCTTTCATCAAGGCACTATCATGAGAATGCTTATTCCCTTGCTGCCATTCTCTATTGTAGATAGGGTCTGGATCAGTGTTCATACCTGAGCCTCTCCTGCTATCATTATTCCTCTCTGTATAGCCTGGCCAATATGTAATCCAATTCTGATGTCCAGCCTTCCAATCTTGATCCCTGGACGCTGGATCTTCTCTCACATACCTTCTGGCCTTGGTCTGAAAGTCCCTTCCACATGCAGTCTTCTCTCTTCCAGGTAGCCACTGGTGATTCCTATCTCTGCCACTCCATTCCTCTGGCTGAATCCAGTCCAATGGACTCTGCTGGCTTTTGGAATACCTCCCAGTATGAGTACTGCCTTGGAATCTCCCAGACCTTCCAATGGCCTTTCTTCTCTTCCTTCCAGAGAGTTTCCTTCTCTCTCTATCTGCTTGGCTTGGCTTCTGTTTCTCCAGGTGATACTGGTGCTTGTAGCCGTTGCTGTCTCTGTATCTCTTCCTCCCTCTGTAGCTTTTGCTGAAGCTGTTCTTGAAGTTCTCCCTCAAGCCGGGCTGGAGCTTGTAGAAACTGTTATCTGAAGAATAAGCTCTATTCTTATCCTGTTCTAATGTGTGCTGCTCCCTAACACAGCGCAGCTGTCTTGAATCAGGCCCTGCCCTTTGAGATGAGTGCTTAGGGATTACCTCATAGCTCTCTTGATTGCACACACATTCTCTCACTTCAGCCCTCTCAGGGCTGCTGGAAACCTGGTGCATTCTGGGACTGGTAGTCTTTTATGTGAAAACTCTGTTTTCTTGCTTCTACCAGAACTGACAGGTTGCTTGTTCAGAGTCACATCATCTTTTCTATAGCTCCTACCTGAGCTATGATAAGCTTCCTTATCACAAGCTGTAAAGAGAGAGGTAATACAGGGGAGGGCAGGCTCTGCTGGGCAGGGGGGCCCCGCGGCACACTCGATTCTGCCGCGGCGGCCCCGGCAGCGGCAGCAGACAGCTTTTTTTTTAAAAACCTTCCCTGGGCTGGGCTGGGCTGGGGGGGGTTAGGAGTGGTGATGGGCTGGGGGGGTTAGGAGTGATGATGGGCTATGGGGGTGCTGGGGGGGTTAGGAGTGGTGATGGGCTATGGGGGTGCTGGGGGGGTTAGGAGTGGTGATGGGCTATGGGGGGGCTGTGGGGGGTTAGGAGTGGTGATGGGCTATGGGGGAGCTAAGTCTGTATATGGGCTGATGGGATTAGGACTGGAAGTGGGTTGATGGGGGGTTAGGACTGGTAATGGGGTATGGGGGGGCTTAAACTGAAAATTGGGTGATGGGGTATTAGGACTGGAAATGGGCTGGTGGGATTAGGACTGGGAGTGGGCTATGGGGGGCTAGGACTGGTAATGGGTTGGGGGGTTGCTAGGACTGGAAATGGGCTGGGGGATTAAGACTGCAGGTGGGCTGATGGGGTTAGGACTGGTAATGGGCTGTGGGCTGTTGGGTGGGGTTAGGACTGGTAATGGGCTATGGGGGGCTAGGACTGGAAATGGGCTGATGGGGGGGTTAACACTGGAGGTGGGCTGATGGGGTTAGGACTGGTAATGGGCTGTGGGCTATGGGCGGGGTTAGGACTGGTAATGGGCTATGGGGGGGTTAGGACTGATAATGGGCTATGGGGGGCAAGGACAGGAAATGGGCTGATGGGGAGGGGTTAGGACTTGAGGTGGGCTGATGAGGTTAGGACTGGTAATGGGCTGTGGGCTGTTGGGGAGGGTTAGAACTGGTAATGGGCTATGGGGGGGTTAAGACTGGTAATGGGCTGTTGGCTGATGGGGGCTGTCTGGTAATGGGCTATCGGGGGGTTAGGACTGATAATGGGTTATGGGGGGGCTAGGACAGGAAATGGGCTGATGGGGAGGGGTTAGGACTTGAGGTGGGCTGATGGGGTTAGGACTGGTAATGGGCTGTGGGCTGATGGGGGGGTTAGGACTGGTAATGGCTATGGGGGGCTGACTGGAAATGGGTTGATGGGGGTTAGGACTGGAAGTGGGCTGATGGGGGGGGTTAGGACTGGTAATGGGTTATAGGGGGGGCTTAAACTGAAAATGGGGTGATGAGGGGTTAGGACTGGAAGTGGGTTGATGGGGGGGGCTAGGACTGGTATTTGGTTGGGGGGTTGCTAGGACTGGAAATGGGCTGATGGGGGGCTAGGACTGGAAATGGGCTGATGCAGGGACTAGAAGGGAATGGATGCTGGGTGAGGCTGGAACTAGAAGGGAGCTGATGTTGGGGGAGGATTAGAATGGGATGGGGCTGGGAGAGTAAAATGGAGAGGGGAAATATTTTGTGTGGGAGGGATAAAAAATCTACAATTGGCCGGGTATTGGGAGAGTAAGTGGGGATTGAGGATGGAGGGGTAAAATTTGAGTAGATGAAATAGGAATGAGGAAAGAGCAAAAGGAGAAAGATTAGTATGTTAAAGCAGATGTAGAGAGAGAATGGAAAAGATCTAGAAGAGAGAAGAAAGGACAAATGGACAGCAGACGATGGAGAGTTAGCAGAAGACACGAAGAAACCAGAAGAAAGTGGCTGGAGCAATTGCAGCTGAAAAAAAATGCACAAAAGGTAGAAAAATCTCTTTATTTTGAATTTATTAATTGGAATATGTCAGCTCTGGTAAATGTGCATCATTAACGTCTGTGCTTTGTTTAGTACAAGAGCAAATTAATGTATAGTTTTATTTCTACAGTGTTGTACATTCCAAGTTTGGCTTTTGGGGTTCCCAGTTTAATTATTGTCTTCCTGTTTCTAAATTGTGATTCCTCGTTTGGTGATGGTCTATGTCAGCGATGGCGAACCTATGGCACGCGTGCCAGCTGTGGCACGCGAAGGCCTTGCAGCTGGCACGCGGGTAGGTCCGCAAAAAAGAAAAAGCTGGCTCTGGCTGCTGCCGCGGACGCGGCAGCGGCAGAGTGCAGTGTCCCGCGGGGCCCCCTCCGCCCGCTAAGCCCCTCTGCAAGGGCTTTCAGATTCGCGAGGGAGAGCGTCTCCCTCACGTCTCTGTTAAGCCCGCAGGGGCTAATGGGAAATTTCCCATCAGCCCCTTTAGACGCGAGGGACTGATGGGAAATTTCCCATTAGCCCCTGCGGGCTTAACAGAGACGCGAGGGAGAAGCTCTCCCTCGCGAATCTGAAAGCCCTTGCAGAGGGGCTTAGCGGGCGGAGGGGGCCCCGCGGGACATTGCATTCTGCCGCTGCCGCGGCCGCGGCAGCAGCCAAAGCCAGCTTTTTTTTTTTTTTTTTTAATATGCCATGGGGGGAGGGGTTAGGACTGCTAATGGGCTAGGGGGGGGTGTAGGACTGCTAATGGGCTGGGGGGGGTTAGGACTGCTAATGGGCTGTGGGCTGATGGGGGCTGTCTGGAAATGGGGTGATGGGGGGTTAGGACTGGTAATGGGCTATGGGGGGGTTAAGACTGCTCATGGGCTTTGGGCTGATGGGGGCTGTCTGGAAATGGGTGATGGGGGTTAGGACTGATAATGGGCTATGGGGGGGGGCTAGGACAGGAAATGGGCTGATGGGGAGGGTTAGGACTGGATGGGCTGTGGGCTGTTGGGGGGTTAGGACTAGAAATGGGCTATGGGGGGCTTAAGACTGGTTTTGGGCTGTGGGCTGATGGGGGCTGTCTGGAAATGAGGTGATGGGGGGTTAGAACTGCCAACGGGCTATGGGGGGTTAGGACTGATAATGGGCTAAGGGGGGGGCTAGGACAGGAAATGGACATGGGGAGGAGTTAGGACTTGAGGTGGGCTGATGTGGTTAGGACTGGTAATGGGCTGTGGGCTGATGGAGGGGGGGGGGTTAGGACTGGCAATGGGCTGTGGGGGGCTGACTGGAAATGGGCTGATGGGGTTAAGACTGGAAGTGGGCTGAGGGGTTAGGACTGGTAATGGGCTATGGGGGGGTTAGGACTGATAATGGGCTATGGGGGGGTTAAGACTGGTAATGGGCTTTGGGCTGATGGGGGTTGTCTGGAAATGGGGTGATGGGGGGTTAGGACTGGTAATGGGTTATAGGGGGGCTTAAACTGAAAATGGGGTGATGGGGGTTTAGGACTGGAAGTGGGTTGATGGGGGCTAGGACTGGTAATGGGTTGGGGGGTTGCTATGACTGGAAATGGGCTGAGTGGAAGGGGAGGCTTGAACTGCAAATAGCTGATGGGGAGGGAGCTTGGAATGGAAATGGGCTGTGAGGGAAGGGAACTAGGACTGAAAATGGGCTGATGGAGCAGCTAGGATAGGACTGGAAATGGGCTGTTGGGGGGAGCTAAGATTGGAAATGGGCTGTGGGGGGGGATTGAATTGAATGGGACTCAGGGAGGGCCTAGAACGGGAATTAGGCTCATGGGGGGGGGGCTTGGACTGGAATTGGACTGAGTGGAGGGGAGCTATGATTTGACATGGGCTGATGATGGGGCTAGGAAATGACTAGAAATGGGCTGATGGGGGGCTAGGATTGGAAATGAGCTGATGAAGGGACTCAGACTGAAAATGGATGGGGGAGCTAGGACTGGAAATGGGTTGATGGGGGGCTAGGACTGGAAATGGGCTGATGCAGGGACTAGAAAGGAATGGATGCTGGGTGAGACTGGAACTAGAAGGGAGCTGATGTTGGGGGAGGATTAGAATGGGATGGGGCTGGGAGAGTAAAATGGAGAGGGGAAAAATATTTTGTGTGGGAGGAATGAAAAATCTACAATTGGCCGGGTATTGGGAGAGTAAGTGGGGATTGAGGATGGAGCGGTAAAATTTGTGTGGATGAAATAGGAATGAGGAAAGAGCAAAAGGAGAAAGATTAGTATGTTAAAGCAGATGTAGAGAGAGAGAATGGAAAAAAAGACTAGAAGAGAGAAGAAAGAACAAATGGACAGCAGACGATGGAGAGTTAGCAGAAAACATGAAGAAACCAGAAGAAAGTGGCTGGAGCAATTGCAACTGAAAAAAAATGCACAAAAGGTAGAAAGATATCTCTTTATTTTGAATTTATTAACTGGAATATGAAACCTCTGGGAAATGTGCATCATTAACGTCTGTGCTTTGTTTGGTACAAGAGGAAATTAATTTATAGTTTTATTTCTACAGTGTTGTACATTCCAAGTTTGGCTTTTGGGGTTCCCAGTTTAATTATTGCCTTCCTGTTTCTAAATTGTGATTCCTTGTTTGGTGATGGTCTATGTTCTGCATGTGTAACTGAGCTGAGGTTTAATTGACGTGCTGGCACTTTGAGGAAATTCTTTGGTTTTGTGCGGCAGTTTGGGCACTCGGGCTCAAAAAGGTTAGCCATCACTGGTCTATGTTCTGCATGTGTAACTGAGCTGAGGTATTCTGTTTATGTAATTCCTATTTGACATTGCCACTTGTTCTCTTTCCCCAGTAGGTCATGTATTGTTGTTCTCTGAAATGTATTGGTTTAATATTTGCATGTTTCCTTTTGATAGGTAGGGTATGGTGCTTTGTGAGTCCTGGTAGTGCTGTTAGGATACGGCGGGTTTGCTATGGGTTCTAAATGGGCAGTGTTTGTAGTAGTTCCTAATGTGTCTGGTGGTTGGCACTGGATTATAGTAATGTAGAAATCTTTTAGTCTTTCTTTATCCATACACTCATTAAGAGGCATGTTTACTAAAAATTAGTATATGGTAACATTATGCAAATATTTATGCAAATTAGGCCCCTTATGCAAATGAGGCCCCGCACCGAGTCTCCGCACATGGCCCCGCACCCCCCTTGGGCTGCCCCTGAGTGTGCCCAGGGGCAGCTCAAGGCAATCTGCTGCCTGAGGTGAAGGATGAGATGGCGCCCCCCCCCTTCCTGGTAGAGGTGGGCGGGGCTTTCTCAAAACTCCAATCAGTGACTGAACCAAACCAAAAAGCTGATTAGATTATATGGAGGAAATGAAAGATGTTTGCACACCAAGGAACTAAAAGAGAGCGAGAAACACAGCACAGTTTAAAAATGAGTTATAATTTAGTTGTATATTTTGTTATAAACTGCGTTATGGTTATTACCTTTTCTTTTTCAACAAATATTTTGCATCCACAGAACCCCCTGCAACAGTGGTTGCAGAGCAGAACCAGGACATTCACCCACAGAACTCAATATCTTTAAAAAAAAATCTGATTCTGATCATCTCAATTAGAACAACAACAAACATTCTCCAGTACCAAGCATATTGTGAACTAATACAAAACCCTACAGCAAACTCACTGAGTATCGATAGAGCAAATCTACCATATCAGCACCAACTTCCAAAACTCACATAAGGATCATGCAGACCAATATACAGCAGCCCACTGTTAGCTAAAATAATCGAAAAAGTAGTTCAATGCCAAATCCAACAACACATTGATACCGAGGCCCCCCTGGACCCATCCCAACATGGCTTCAGGGAAGCACATGGTATAGAGACTCTCCTTATTACCCTCTTCAACACCATAATTACAGGAATAGACAACATCCGTCAAGGTTTTGTCCTTATATTCATGGACATTGCAGCTGCGTTTGACTCGGTAAATCATCAAATACATATTGAGCGTCTGCAAGAAAAGGGAATACAAGGCTTAGCACTGAACTGGTGCATATCATACCTAATCAAAAGATGGCAACAAGTGAGGATTGGCACCGCAACATCAGGCCCATTCCTACAGGAGCAAGGAGTACCTCAAGGCTCCTCGCTATCCGCATTATTGTTTAACATTTACATGCAACCCATCTGCGACCTGGTTCGATCTTTCAGTGTAGCCTGCCTAGCATATGTCGACGATATTCTCCTCTACATGCCTTTTACAACGGACCTACCCGATTTTTACCCCACTGATAAGCTGCTTCGATGCAGTAGCGGAGTGGCTCCTCACACAGAATTTGCGAATCAACCACAAGACCGACGTACTGTTCATCACGAAGAACCAGGATTTCGCACCCCCGTGCACACTAAAGGTAAAAGACAGAACTGACAACTAAACCCAATATCTGATACCTAGGAATCACCCTTGACCAGAGGATGGACATGAAATCACATATAAAAAACACAACAAAATCAATATACCACAAAATACGGACACTCCGTCATATACGACCACTACTCGAGTACACAGATTTCAGAACAATCTACCAATTCCTGGTGATGCTACACATTGACTTCGCAAATGCAATACTATATGGACTACCACAAGCAACTCTAAACCCTCTTCAATTGGCAATGAACACAGCCGCTAGAGTGCTAGAAGGAATATCTAGATCTGACCACATCACACCAATCCTGAAAAGGCTCCACTGGTTACCGATTCAAGCCAGAATGCAATATAAGATCATAATTATGACTTCCAAAGCCCTGAACAATCAAGCCCCCACAGCCATCACCGAGCTAATACACACCTCTCCCACCATCAGAAGCAGAAGATCTGCAGCAGTGAACACTCTGACGGTCCCAAAAGAAACAACAAGATGCACAAAAGCAACAACTAACAGAGCCTTCAGCATCCGCGCCCCAAAAGCCTGGAATGCCCTCCTTCCAGACATAAGGGTGATCCCCAACTTAACCCAATTCAGGAAGACCCTAAAACACTACTTATTCACAAGATATTTATCAGTGTAGTCTCAAAAGGGAAATACGTGTGCCATGTATATAACTGTAGATATCCAACAATGTAATAATTGTATATAGTTACCCTGTTTATCCATGTTTTAACCCCTGTTCAAATGTAAATACATTACACTTATCCTGTAATGTATATGGTTTTGTTGAATGTACACCGCACTGATGTGAATAGCGCGGTATATAAGAAATGTTAAATAAATAAATAAGGAGCCCATACAAAAAAATGTGTCGCTGTAAATGCTACAGAGGGCCCTGGAACATCCATACACCTATTTGAAAAGCTGAACAAGTCAAATTACAACAGTACAGTATAGATCTTTATGTACAAACTCTGTTAACAGAACACCTGGGCTCAGTCACACACTCAGAACACAGACCCTCACCAAGTACAGAATAAGTGATTTACAATCTAAAGTAAAAATAAAAATATGTAGACAAAATTTAAACTGAAACTCCAAGAAGCCAGATTCTTCAAGCAGTGCAACATCAGATCAATATACAGTTCCTCCATGCGGTATAAAATATAAAGATAACACAAAGTCCAGTCACTAAAATGAAATAAAATTATTTTTTCTACCTTTGTTGTCTGACCATTTTGTTCTCTGATCATGCTGGTCCCGATCTGAGGCTTCTGCTTTCCTCTCTTAGCTCTTTTTCTGTGGTCTATGGTCCATCTGCCATTTCTTCTCCTCTTTCTTCACTTCTTTCCATCAGCCTATTTCCAGTCCCAATAACCCTTCCCAGTATCAGCCCCTTTCCAGTCCTCCCTCCCAGTACCTTCCAATGTCAACTTGCATTCACGTGACTGCCACTGGAGTCCATTCCCTTCCAGTCCCCTTCCTTCCCCACTGTCCAGCCCCTTCTAGTCCAAATACCATGGCAGCCCCTCTCAGCATCCACTCCCTTCTAGTTCCATTCTCCCATCCCCTCGCATCAGCCCATTTGTAACCCTAGCCCCCAGTTTTCTTTCAGGGCCAGCAGCTCTATCCTCCCCTCCCCACCATCAGTCCATTCCCAGTCGAAGGCCCCCCAATCAGCTCACTTCTAGTACTCAACCCCATTACCAGTGCTAGCCCAATACCAATCCTAGCCTCCAGCCCATTTCCAGTCCTATCCCCCCCCCCCCCGATCAGCTAATTTCCAATGCTAGCACCCCCATCAGACCATTACCAGTCCTAGCCTCCCCTAATCAGCTCATTTCCAGTGCTAGTCCCCCCCTCAACCTCATTACCAGTGCTAGCCTCCCCTAATCAGCCCATTACCAGTTCTAGTCCCCCCATCAACCAATTACCAGTCCTAACCTCCACTAATCAGCCCATTTCCAGTCCTAGCCCCCCATCAGCTTGTTGTCAGTGCTAGCCCCCTAATCAGACCATTACCAGTTCCAGCACCCCCTCGATCAGTCCATTACCAGTCCTAGCCTTCCCTAATCAACCCATTACGAGTGCTAGCCCCCCCATCATCCCATTATAATCCTAACCCGCACTTTCTCTCCCCTTTGTCCAGCATTTCTCTCCTGTCGCTCCCCTTTGTCTACTATTTATCCCCCTGTCTTCCTCTTTCTCCAGCATGTCCCCTTGTCCAGCATCATGTCCCCTGTCTCCTCCTTTGTCCAGCATGTCCCCTGTCTCCCCCTTTCTCCTCCCTGTCACTCACCATTGTCTCTCCTTGTTGTCCTCCTGTCCCCATTCCCTCCACCTGCACCTCTCATCCGGTGGCAGCGGGGAGCACTCCGACTGTTTTAATTTTAGATTTTGCCACCTCTGCCCTGCCTCTGCCTTCCCGTGCGGGAAATCAGAGGCAGGCTAGAGGATGTAAAATCTAAAATTAAAACACATCCAGAGTGCTGCCAGCATTGGGAATGCCACCCTCATCAGAGTGCCATCTGAGGCAATCGCCTCAGACAGCCTAATGGAAGAAACACCCCTGATGTCTACCATTTCTCACCCTTCATCTAGTCTCTTTCTCTTTCCTTCCATCCAGTATCCATTCTTTCTCTCCCTATCCTTCCATATCTGTCCTCTCCCTTCCTATCCCCTTGCATCGTGCACTCCATCTCCCCTCCTTGATTCTCCCTATGCCCGTTCCCCCTATACCTCTTCCCATGTCCAGTATCTCCTTTCTTCTCCTAGCCCCCACCTCTAGCTTGTCTCCACTGTTTCCCTTTCCCCCTGCATCTTTCATCTCTTGTCTGTCAGTCTATGCCCCTCCACATCCAGCATATCTCGTCCACCCCCATGACCACTCCCAATACCCTCCTCCATGTCCATTCCCCCCCTCCCTGGTAATGTGCAAGAGGCATTGACTTCCCATGAAACAGTGTGTTCCGCAGGCAGGGCAATGCAAGATGAGATAACAGCCCAAAGAGACAGATGGTGCACAAGTTGCTGCCGCTGCTGAGCCTGCTTCTCGGCAGCGGCAGACTGGCTCTCTGTTTCCTATGGCAGCTGCGGCTCCTGCTTCTTAGAGCCGCGACTGTGCTACTGCTAGTAACTGTTGCCCATTTTTAAAAAAGCTCATACCGGTGCGGAGCCTGCTTGCCCCCTCTGTGAAGGAACCCGTGCAACTGTGTCCCACACACAAAGGAAGTTACAACAGAAGTGGCTCGGCAGCGGCAGCAACTTGTGCGCGTGGGGTTTTTTTTAAATTATTTTTGAAGGAGAAGTGAGGCGGCTGTTTTGGGGGCATTTTTGCTGCCCTCAAAACTTTGCCACCTGAGGCAGCCGCCTCACTTCGCCTCGTTATAGAGCCGCCCCTGAGTGTGCCCTATTGGTAGGAAAGCAGCAACAACAGCAGCAACTGCTACAGGACATTTTTCAAGCACAAGGGATGCAGCAACAGCAAGTACTACAGAAATCATTGGAAATCCAGAAGGGGTTGCCAACGCAAGTCTCACAGGCAATCAAAGGGCGGCAACCGCACTCCCCGGTACCACCCCTGCCTAAATGGGGGAGAGGACCTGGACAACTCCCTAATAAATTTTGAGCAGATAGCCTGATTGGTTGGGTGGCTGGAGATGATGTGGACCACATATCTTGGAAACTTGCTGACTGGAAGTAATCAAGCCACCTTCCAGGAAGCTAACACTGATGCAGCATACTGAAGCGAGTTGGATGTACACCAGAGACCTACCGGCAGACGTTCAGAAAAGTAGCATTTGGGCCTAAAGACAAACCTCAGAATTTCTTCTACTGACTGAAATAGATTGCCTGGAAATGGTTACAACCTGAGGAGAAGACCGGAGTAGAGGTGGCCAAGATTGTTCTGTTGGAACAGTTTCTAGAGGGCTTGATCTCCACCATGAGAAAGTGAATGTGCCAGTTCTCTAAATTGACCCTGGAAAGTGCTGTAGAAATAGCAAAAGGATTTTATGAAGCTTAGCCTGTAACGGAGGCACCCAAGGCGAATGAAACAAGGTCAGCCATAGCCCAAGAGGGCCGTGGAGGAAAACCCTTAGCCTTTGAGGGCCCCCACACCAAGGCCTCCACAGTCCCCAACCTCACAAGGATCCAGAAGTGGCTAATTGACTTGTTTCAAGTGTGGGGGCAGGAGCCACTATGCCCATGAGTGCCCCATGGAGATGGGGGAGTCAATGGATACAAATGTTATGACTTCCCATGAGTGTGGTATCATGGAAGGATCCCTAATGGAGGGGGGATGTTTGTGATACCTGTAGAGCTGGAAGGCACTTGTCAGCAGGCCCTGGTGAATTCGGGAAGCGTGAGGACTCTCATCAGGTAGGACACCAGGACAAGGCATCAGATCAACTATGAGAAGCTCGCAACTTTAGTTTGCATCAATGGAGATCAACAGTCATATCCAATGGCACAAGTTGAATTAAAAACCCACGTGGGAACTGAGACTCTTGAGATGGTGGTTGTACCCTGGCTGACTTATCCAGTGATTATAGACCAAGATTTCCCAAATTTCAAGGACATGTGGAACCGAGGAAAGAACACCCAGACAAGGGGACAGTGGAGGATTTTCTAGAATTCTTCCATTTGAGAGACCGAACTTGTTTGTGAAGGACCCCAAAACTCCCAAGTCCCATAGGCAGTGCCAGCTGGAGAGGGCCTGTCATAACTCAAATGTGGGGGCAGCTGTAGAGGAGGATTCTGAGGGGGAGGAGTCACCGGAAAGAGCCACAGATGATCTTCAAGAAAAACCCAGCACCACAACTAGGGTCTCCAGGAACTGGGAACAGCCCACCTGTATGGGTGGCATTGAGAGCCCAGGCCAGTTTAAAAGAGCCCAAAGGGGAGATAATACCCTTAGGAATGCCTGGCACCAGGTTCAAGAGCTAGAGGGGGCCCCTATAGGTAACTTGGACCCTTTCCAAAGGGGCTTTCCCTACGTTTTGGTGCGACAAGACCTACTGTATGAGATTACCAGGAGGCAATAGAGGGAGAAGAGATGGAGAAGTTGGTAGTTCCCCAGCTGTATCGATGACAGGTAATGGAGTTTGACCATAGCCATCCCTTGGGTTAACACCTGGGGGTAGAGAAACTCAGGAGCGCATTTTAGCCCAGTTTTACTGGCTGGAGTTTCATAAACATGTACAGCTCTTGCTAATCCTGCTCCACCTGCCAGTTGCATAGTCCGCCAAAGGTTAGATCTGCCCCTCTAATGTCAATGCCTGTTGTCAACCCCATTTGAAAGGGTTGTGATGGATTTGATGGGACCCTTGGAATGCACTCCCCGTGGCAACAAGTTTATCCTGATGGTAATGGACTATGCCACACGGTATCTGGAAGCAATAGCCGTACGGAATACTAAGACCACAAAATTGTCCAGTGCACTATGGGAACTCTTCTCCTAGTTGGGGATACTTGCTGAAATCCTCACGGATCAAGGGACACCATTTGTCTCCCGTGTAATGAAGCAAATATGCACCTTGTTGAAGATCAAGACCTTGCGGACATCAATGTATCATCCACAATTTTGGTTGAATGTTTTAAACAAAACATTGAAAAAGATGCTAAAGAAATTTGTGAACAAAGAGGGGAAGGACTGGCATATTTTACTCCCTTATCTTTTGTTTGCCATCAGAGAAGAAACCCAGAGTTCGACTGGCTTTTCCCATTTGGGTTTGCTGTATGGGTTGCAGCCATGGGGAATATTACAGATACTTCGAGAGACCTGGGAAGAGAAACCCAGCCCCAGATGGAATGGGGTAGACTACATACTTTGGATGCAGGATGCGCTTAAGGAAAACTGGGACAATGGCATGACGGCACCTGGAGAAAGCTCAGGAGGGCCGGGTCCATGCCTTTAATCAGAAGGCAATGCAACGGATTTTCCAGACTGGGGACCGGGTCTTAGTTTTGCTCCCTATCTCGGAGAGTAAACTTTTTCGTAAATGGCAGGCTTCCTAATAGCCGATCCCTTGACCCACTTCCTCCAGAAGAAAGCCCAGACAAGATCCTCTGGACAGCTGGGTTGAAGGAGGCCTTTAGGAAATTAAAGAAAGTCTTGTGTTCTGAAGCAGTCTTGGTCAGTCCGGACTCCACATATCCATTCATCATTCAGACAGACGCCCCGGATGTCGGTCTTGGGGCCGTCTTAGCCCAGGACATAGAGAGTGAGGAGCATCCAGTGGCTTTTATTGGCTGAAAATTACTGCCCCGGGAACAGCATTACGCCACCACCGAGAAGGAGGCCCTTGCAGACATGTGGGCTCTAGAGACTTTCCGATACTACCTGCTTGTGCCACCCTTTTACGTTAGTTATGGATCATCAGCCACTCAAGTGGTTGGCGCAGAATAAGGAGACTGTGATAGGGTGTACATCCCATCACTGCCAGAATCCCAGGGGACCCCAGCCAGCCCTGCTCTGGAGATATGGACCCATCTAGGAGGGGTCCCTCTAGAGCAGCAGACAAGGACACCCAGGGAATGAGGGAGGGCCTGAACTCCTGCTCCCTCCTGGGCCAGAAGACATAGGGCCCAGCTCCCTGACAACACCTGGGATGAGAGGGACTTGGCCCTTACCCCCATGGAGATTAGACTCTCTTGGGAAGGATTGAGAGGACCCCAGCAGGAGGAGGAGATGGAACTGGGAAATGAGCAATAGCTAGTCTCTGAAGAGACCCCTATGGACATTCAGCCAGCGGATAACCCGCCAGACTTAGGGTGGTAGTAGCAATAAGCAGCTATGTGGGAGGTGGTGGGGAATACAGGTAATTCCACACTTGGGACGCACCCCGGCTGAATCCAAGACTTACAAGGGGGGAATTTATTGTGATATTGGATATGTATGTTTGTATAAACTGAAGGATGTTAGGAAAACATAATTTGCATTTCTGACCTAATTTGCATAGTATTCACATTGTGTGTTCATACAAAGGACCCTGGTGAGGGCCCAGACTGGGGGGAGGGGGGCAGACTCCAGTGTGGGAAGGGATCCCACCAAGTATGGACTTTGGGACTATTGGATTGCTCACCCTAATGTATAGGGAACCCCAGAGATAGACCTCCTTGCTGGGATGTGGAGGGGGGAGAGTGTGGTTTCTGGGTTTTTCTTAGAGAGTGGATTAAGCTAGGAGGATCACTGGAGTATTCTGAAAGAACTAACAGATACCTGCTGGCTGGATCTGGAGATGTCCACTACTAGATTGGACCCAAGACAGAACAACAAATGGTGGCAGAAGTGGGATCTCCAAAGTATGCTAGAGCAGAATCGCTGATCCATTGAGGAAGGGCCCATTTTAGCAAGACTAACTGATTGACAATACTGAGACCCCATCTGCCTAGAAGATGTGAATATCTAGGGCATGGGATATGGTAGGACAATTGGTCCTGGTAAAAGCAGAGTGGGTGTACTCTCCTAAAGACCTGCATTTGGGTTGTTTTCTCTTTGTTTGCTTTACAGCCATAGCTTCAGAAGAAACTGGTTCATTGGATGGCTGAGCAGCCTCGACTCCAACATGAGGCAATGGATCGGAGCATCATCCAGGTCCTGGAAAGATAGGCGCAACTTAACCAGCCATTCTTCCGGCTACTAGAGGTACAAACTCGGTAGCTTAAGAAACTCACAAACAGGAAGATTGGATTGACGAGGACATAGAAACCTGAGGTGTGCCTAATTGAGGGATGTGTTGCAATGGAAGGGAACCGGACCCTTACCTTAGCAAAAATGGGTCCTGGAGACGATCCTGAAGTATACATTCTGACAATTTAAAGGGTGGCTACAGCAGCAGGTTAGCCCTTGGACCAGTGGGCTATGCATTTAGCACCACTGCTTACAGGGCAAGCCCAGGCAGCCTCTCCGTCCCTAGACAATATTCAAGCCGCGGACTATTACGAGTTGAAAGCGGCTATCCAGGACTGGTTGGGGCTATCCCCAGTGAACTATCAAAAGCATTTTCATTCCACCAAATTTCACGCAGGAGAAAATCTGTGGGCCACGGCCCTAGGCCTAACTGATTTGACCACCAGTTGTCTGGAACCCGAGAAGAACTCTGGAATTACCATAATAAGGAAGATAGTGCAAGCACAATTTATCTGTATTTTGCCAAGGGAAGTATGGGCATGAGTATCCAGGCAGGGCCCATGTCCATAACGGTGCTCGCCGAGAACTTTCTCAACACCGAATCCCAAGGACCCCGAGTCCCAGGGAAGGGAGAAAGGAGATACCCCAAGGGATTCCTGTGGGAAAAGGACCCCAAAGGCCAAAGGGAAGTTGGGATAATCCTAAGGACCTCACAGGGAAGAAACCCACTCATAAGTCCTGAAGAGGGCCATGATGCTTTGCATGTGGGGAGCTGGGCCATTTGCAATGGGAATGTCCAAAAGGGGAATGTTCCTTCTCTAGGGTAGGACTCCTGGGAGACCCAGGAAGCTGAAGTGGACCCCTTAAAGGGATCTGGATTGGTGGGACAGACCTGGAAGCTCTCAGACACTGAGAGTAATCAATCTCTCTCTCGAGATCTGGCCCAGAGCCTAGGGGTCGGTAAGAGACAGGATAGATACCAAGGCCCCATATTAATGAGGTGTGTCCATCCCGAAACAAGCAGTCAGATACACTAAGGAAACAACTAAAAGAGCCTTCAGTATCCATGCCCCAATAGCCTGGAATGCCCTCCCACCAGAATTGGGAGCTATAGTCAGCCTAACACAATTCAGAAAAAGCCTCAAACACCACCTCTTCTTAAGCTATTTCCCAATCTAATCTTTGCATAGGAAAATACTACCTACACGTTTCTGACCAAGATAATCCCAAATGATAACCAAATATGACTAATGTGTATAGAGTTTTTTGTAAATAGTTACTTAGTCTATATAGTTTCCTTTAATCCCAAGTTCAAAAACCCCTGTTATTTGTAAAATGCATTACAGTTCTCTGTATGTATATATTTGTTCCATGTAAACCGCGCTGATGACAATAGCGCGGTATATAAGAGATATTAAATAAATAAAATAAATAAATAAATATGGAATGATCCCGTTTACCAGATAACAAACAACTACTAGGAATGGCCATTGTGACGGGGCTCCCAGTGCCATTAATCTTAGGCTGGGATTGGGAGGGATTATTAGACTCAACTGGCTTCCACTCTGCTTTAGTAGCCACCCGTTGCCGAGACTGTACCCCAGAGGAAAAGTCTGTCCCCAGTCTCTGGAGTTGTCCCCACTTGCAACACCGGACGTGGTAGAAAGAGGGGGAAAGACTAGAAAAAGCAGGGCTCAGCAGAGAGCAGAAAAGTGGAAAGGGTTGATTCCCCCAGGGAGAGTCGAGGCTCTTGGGGAGGAGGTGCTCTTTTGGCCCACAGCCACCCCTTGGCAGGACACCTAGGGGAGCAGGGGGTTATTGCACATCTTACACAATGGTTCTTCTGGCCTAACCTTTATCAAGAGGTGACTAAGTTCTGCCAGGCATGCCTCATGTGCCAATGGAAAAATAAGAACCAGCCCCAGGGGCTGGACAACTCCTGGATTGAATGGCCAAGGACATTGTGGGTTTATTAGATAGGAGCATGGCAGGTTACCAGTACCTCTTAGTACTTGTCGACTATACCACCTGCTATCTGTGGGCAGTTCCCCTGCAGAAAGTTACCGCAGGTCAGATAATACATGAATTGTTGAAAATTTTCTGTGAGGTAGGCTTCCCCAGAGAACTTTTGACAGATCGGGGCACCGACTTTTTGTCCAGACAGAGGCAATCTTAGCATTTTTTGGGATCAGGCATGTTAAGACCGTCACCTATCACCCACAAACTGACGGCCTCGTCAAGCAGTTTAACCAGACCCTGATACAAATGGTTAGAAAAAGTATAGGTGATTAACAGTCGGACATGGGAGCAAATGATCCCATTTGTCCTGTTTGCATATAGAGAAGTCCCCCAAGCTACCTTGGGCTTTTCCCCATTTGAGCTTTTAATGGGGAGACAATCCAGGGGACTCTAGGATGTAGTATAGGAAGCATGGGTAGGATTGGAAAGAGGGTTAGAGCCCGTAATTGAGCAGGTTACCCATTTGAAAACACAGTTAAGAATTTTCTCCCAGTGGGCTAATGAACATTTGAGGAAAAAACAAGAGAAGCAAAAGGTCTATTATGACAAGCAGGCATGGGAGAGGAGTCTTAACCCAGGAGATCTGGTATTAGTTATGCTGCCCACTTTCAATAATAAGCTACTAGCCCAGTGGAAAGGCCCTTTTAGGGTGCGACGGAAACTGGGCCCTGTGTATTATGAAGTGGAGCAGTCGAGGGGAAGGTGTAGACATTCCACATCAATTTGCTGAACCTCTGGGTGTATCGGGAGGGGCTAGGAGCGCAAGTAAGTGAACAGGACAGGGACCTGTGTCTAGAGATTGCCCAAACGAAGGACCCCACGGAGGTCTCAGTAGAAAGTAAGTTGACAGGAGACCAAAAGAGACAGGTAAAGCACCTGCTAGCCAAGTTCCCAGACGTGTTTTCACTCTTGCCTAGGAGAACCCATCTTGGAACTCACAGAATTATCACCCTGGATTGTAAAATCATAAGGCAATGGCCATATCACGTTCCCCCAGCCACAAAAGGAGATTGAAAAAGAGGTACAAAATATGCTGCACTTAGGGGTCATCAAAGCGTTCAGCAGTGAATGGTCTAGCCTGAAAGTCCTAGTGCCCAAACCTGACATAATCACTAGGTTCTGTGATTTTCAGCAAGTAAATGCCATCTTGACATTTGATGCCTATCCCATGCCCAGGATTGAGGAACTGCTAGAGTAGTTGGGAGGGGCAATCCTTTACCTAACGAAAGGATACTGGCAGATTCCCTTGGAACCATCCTCTAGAGAGAAAAAACAGCTTTTTGAACACCCCAGAGGCTATTCCATTTTACTGTCCTCCCTTTTGGCTTGCATGAGGCGCCATCTACATTCCAGCATATTGTCAATAAAGTATATATTTATTTAACTGATTTTGGTATACCGTTTTTCTACCAGTCAAAACGGTGAACAAATAACAGTAGAAAGACAAGGGAGGAAGAGCAGTGGGGTGTGACAAGTTCATTTACGAGTGGTGGACATTTAACAGAGGACACACAGGTGTAGAGGCGGGTACTCAAACCACATCTAGGGTACGCAGAGGCCTACCTTGACGATGTGGTTATTTATTTCAAAACCTGGAAGGAACATCTAATCCACCTACGTAAAGTGTGTGAATCCTTAAGGTGGGCCGGGTTGATAGCTAACCGTAAGAAATGCCAGTTGGCAAACTGGGAGATACAGTACTTAGGCCACCGGGTAGGAAATAGAGTAGCACAACCCACCTTTAGCGAAGTACAAGCAATTCAAGGGAAGGCTCTGTCAAAAAACAAAAAGCAAGTTAGAGCATTTTTGGCCTAGTGGGCTATTACTGGATGTTCATTCCCCACTTTGTGGAATTGGCCGCTCCCCTTACCGATCTGCTGATGGATGAGGACACCCAGGGGGCAAGGGAGGGGCCGAACTCTTGCTCCCTTCCCGGCCAGGAGACATAGGGCCCAGCTCCCTGACAACACCTGGGATGAGAGGGAGGTGAAGGACTTGGCCCAGACCCCCATGGAGATAGATCCTCAGCGGGAGGAGGAGATGGAGCTGGAAAATGAACAACAGCTAGTCCCTGAAGAGACCCCCATGGACTTTCAGCTGGTGGATAACCCGCCAGATTTGGGGTGGTAGTAGCAACAAGCAACTACGTAAGAGGTGGCGGATCATCCAGGTAATTCCACACTTGGGACACACTCCGGCTGAATCCGAGACTTACAAGGGGGGAATTTATTGTGGTATTGAACATGTATGTTTGTATAAACTGAAGGACATTAGGAAGACAACATTTGCATTTCTGACCTAATTTGCATAGTGTTCATACAAAGGACCCTGGTGAGGGCTACTTTGGACCCGGGGAGGAGACAGTTACCCGGAAGACTTTGGGACTATTGGATCACTTATCCTAATGAACAGGGGAACCCCAGTGATAGATCTCCCTGCTGGGGGGGGGGGGGGCATCTAAAAGTGTGCTTTCTGGACTCTTCTTAGAGAGTGCACGAATCCCAGGAGGATTACTGCAGAGACCTGAAAGGACTACCAGATGCCTGCCTGCTGGATCTGGAGACGGACAATACTGGACCAGACTCCTGGTTACCAAGCTAGTGTTCTTACCACTATCTACAACCTCATCCTAACTTGCACTTTTATGTAGAGCAGGGGTCACCAACCTGCGGCCCGCGGGCCGCATGCGGCCCACGAGGTCCCTTCGTGCGGCCCACGAGGCTCTACCCCGGTTAACATTACGTGCGGCCCGCCAAGGATTCCCGCCATTGTATCCACGCGCTCGCAGCTCACCGACGACCACCTGCAAGCGTCCCTTCTCCTGTCAGTGTCATCTGTGAAGCCGGACTTTAAGCGTTTGTCTGCTAGCATGAATCATCAGCCATCTCATTAAATTCAATAAAGGTGATCAGCCATTGTTTTCATAATTTTGCGTTTGTTGTTTTTTTTCGTGGGGGCGGGGAGAAGGGGGGGTGCGGCCCGCGAGGCTCCCGGTAGTCGGCTGTGCGGCCTGCGGCCCTCTGGAGGTTGGTGACCCCAGATGTAGAGGAACCGCATGCACCCTTTTCCAGTCCTCTGGAACCACTCCTAAATCTAAAGAAGCATTGAAAAGTTTAGACAGTGGAGCCACTAGAAATCTCTAAGTTCCTTCAATATGCTCAAATGTATTTCATCTGGACTCATCGCTTTGTCTACTTTTAGTTTAACTAGCTCCTCGCAGTTTTCTGAATATTGCTCAACATCTGCTTCACTTCTTTTCCTATTTGTGAGTATTTTCTGAGGTCCTGCTCTGTAAGCACAGAACAGAAATATTTGTGAAGCGATCCCTTTTTATCCTCTTCAGCTTCTACATATTCCTCCCCTTTACCCTTGAGTCTGGCAATACCACTTTGACATTTCCTCCTGTTGTTAATATATCTCAAAAAATATTTTGTCCCCCCTCCCATTTTTTTTTCTTCCATTTGTATCTTTGCTTTCCTGACTACTTTCCTAGCTTCTCTTAGCTTTTCCAAATATTGATGTCTGTTTTTCTCTTTCTGTGATCTCTTGTTTTTAATGAAGGCTACCTTCTTTTTCTTCACCTTTTCAGCTACTTCTTTCAAGAAACATAATGGCCTCCTTTTCCTTTTACATTTATTTACTTTCCTAACAAAAAGGTTTGTTGCACTTAAAATATCCCTTTTCAAAATTTCCTACTGCTTTTCCACATCCCCCTGCTGCTCCCATCCTGCTAATAACTCCTTGAGATATTGTCCCATCTTAATCAAGTTAGTTTTCCTAAAGTCTAGAACACTCAATTTTGAATGGATTATATTAGCCCTTGTCCTAATAATGAACCATACCATTCAATGATTACTGCACTGTCCCCATTCATAAGCACAAAGTTCAGTATAGCCCCCTCATGTATGGCTCCTGTTGCTAGTTGCTGGAAGACTTCTCCCTGTAGAAAATTTAGGATTTCCTTACTTCTGAATGATACCACAGCAGGGATGTCCCAATCAACATCTGGCATTTTAAAATCATCTATCAGCAACACTTCTCCTTTCTTAACAATATGTGAATATCTTCATTTAAATCTCGATGCTCTTCTGCCTGAAGTAAGTCTATCACCCCAGTGGAAATGGACGCTCCATTCCCTCCTTCCCGTTTAACACACAGTGCATTCTCCTTCCCTCGTAAGCCCTGAAATTCTGTAGCTTTAATATTATTTTTTACATATAGTGCCACTCCACCTCCCTTTCTTCCTACCCTGACCTTCCTGAATAAATTATAGTCCACTATAATTGGATCCCAGTCATGTTTTTCCATGAACCATGTCTCTGTAACCACCACTAAATCCAAGTCATTTATGATTTATGCTTTATTAAAAACTTTATATACCACCCTTCAAAAAAAACCAGAGCAGTGTACAATGGCAATAAAAACATATAGAAAAAGGAAAGGAATGTCATTAAAATAATAGGAAAGGAGAAATAGAAAAGGAAAAGCAGGTATAGTCATAGGGGGAGGAGTCGGAGGAGGAGGGAGGGGAGGTGCAGACATCTATACCCGGGATGAGGAATCAAAGCCAACTGAAAGAGATGAGTCTTTAGAAGTGTTTTGAATTTGGAGCAAAAGAGCGCTAGACGAATGTCAGGGGGTAGAGAGTTCCACAAGCTGGGACCGAGAAAGTAGTTAAAGCCTCAACTTTCGGGCATTAATACATACTGCTGTTCTGTTGTTGCCCCTTTTACCCATTTCTACAGAAGTATTTAATGTTTTACTTACCTGAGGGCTTTCTTCACCTGTTCCCAACAAATCTAGTTTAAAGTCCTTGTTATTAGTAGATTAGCCAATCTGCTACAGAAGACGCTTCAAACCTTCTTCGAAAGGTAGATGTCATTTATTTATTTAACTAAGCTTATACTGCTTTTCTACCAGTCAAAATGGTGTACATTTCAGGTACTGTATATATATTTTTCCCTTGTCCCCAAAGAGCCCACAATCTAAGTTTTTGTACCTGAGGCAACAGAAGGTTAAGTGACTTGCCCAAGGAGCACCTGTGGAACTAGAAACCCCAATCCTTCTGGCCCAAGGTTGCTGGCCTCTTCCACTAGTGGGATTCAAACCCCTGGCCCTAGGTAACTTGCCCCAACACTAGGCCACTTCTCCCTCTTTGCTTAGCAGTCTTTGGAAAATCATCCTACAGTCCAGGAAACCAAAATGTTTTGTTGTGTACTGCTTTACTGGGAAACTATGCAGCTTAAAATGAAAAAAAGCCAGAAAAGTTATACTTTCTCTCAGGGGCAGTTTCTCCAAATGGGTTAATTTTTGTGCATACCTTTAGTCATGAATCTCACTTCTAATCTGTTCTTTTCTATTTAATTGATTAAAGTAAAGCTAATTCTGCCTGTATAAGGGGATAGTGTTTGGTAGGGAAGTACTTTTTGAAGGAAAGGTTTTACAAAAGGTTATTTTTCTGTGATAAGATCTGAGACAGTGGCTGTATTTATTTGAAAAGAGTGAGTTAGAAAGGAAGAATAGCTGAAAGATCACCTCGACATGCTAATTGCAGAGTGAATCATGAAAGGAATTTGTTCTAAGTAATTGCCTTGGAAGCACAGCTATATTGAAAGGAATAAACTTGGTAACTCTTAACTCTAAAGGATTACTGATAAGCATAAGCAGCCTCTGCTAGTGGGTGAACAAGACTTGTGAGACCTGTTTTGCTGCCAGTTGGGTATTTTAAAGCGGGAGCATGCTAGAAAGTTTAAAATAAAGCTAATTCTGTGTGGGGCCCCTTCTGTTCTTTTTAGGTAATTAAAGCTAATTCTGTGTAAGACCTGTAAATTAATATTTTTAAATAACATTTATTTGTCACATTTCTCAATAGAATCATACCCCCACAATACTGAAAGGGCTATACGTATATCTACAGCCAATCTGCAATATCATTCAGAAGTACAATGTGAAATACCACATTTATGCAGATGATATCATGATGTACCTACCCTATGATGGCACAAAACCAGATTACACCTAAATAGTAATTTGCTTCAATGAAGTTGCACAATAGCTATCAGCATGGAGGTCAGCAATAAATTACAAGAAAACAGGTGTTATATATAAATAGAAATAAAACCTATATCCCACCATCAATACTAAAAGTCAAGGATGCGGATTTGCAGTAAAACATGAAGTGCGATATCTAGGAATAACCCTCTGAACAACTAAACCTAACCTCGCATATCAGCAAGACAACTAGAGCAATTTACAACAAAATAAGAAACTTACACTTACAGCCACATCTAGCACCAAAAGACTTCTGCACAGTACTCCAGGCAATGATCTTCCCACACACTGGCATTTGCAACATTATCTATCAAGGACTACCAAAATATGCCTTATATCAACTACAAATGGCACAACACACAGATGCCCAACTCTACTATGGAGCAACAAAATCTGAGCACATTACCCCAATACTAAAACAATTACACTGGCTTCCAATTACAAGTAGAATTAAATACAAAGTCCTGCTAAATATATTCAAAATCACACAGAACTTATCATCAACCTATTTAAAGTCAGTCATACAGATAGCTCCAAACAACAGAACCAGAAGATGTACCCAAAACACATTAACCTTACCCACTGAGCTAATAAAGAGCAACCAAACCACCTGCAATAGAGCATTTTCACTCTATGCACCAGGTCTCTGGAATTCCCTCCCTGAAAGAATAAGAAATATATCAGACCTTATAGTATTCAGCAAAAAATTAAACCTACCTATTATAGTTTTTTAACTTATCCTTTATTGCAAACAGTGTTTAAGAATACAAATCAACCTCAACAAGCCCCCCCACACACACTTTCCACCCACTCATATTGGACCCACAGTCACAAAGTCCAAAAACATGGTCATCTGGTATGGAGATCTCTGGTCCAGGAGCCTCGCATAGTCTTTCTCATCCCCCCTCCCAAATACTTCCAAAGGATCTCCAAAGAATCTCCAACTTTTCCAAAATTCAATCTCTCCATCAACTCCGTCATCCCATCACATCCCAGTCCCCAACCTCCCATCTCCTTCCCCAACCAATAACAGTAACTCCCTTCCATACCTCCCACAAACCAGGAAGGTAAGCGTGCATTACAGTATACAAATAAGCAAATAAACAAAGTATCGAGTGCAAAAAAAATTCTTACAGCCTTCAACAATCCCATTCCCTCATTTATTACAGAGGGAGAAACACACACAGGCAATGGAAGGCCCGCATACCCCCATGCACGCTTAAGTAACAACATGGCCGCCTCCAAATCCCTCAGACCCTCTCCCCACTTCATCCCAAACCCATGCACCCTCCTCCCTCCCCCATTCATTCACTCAACCCTCCAACTCTCGTCCATTTTCCAATTCGCACCACCCCTCAACCACACTAGCAAGCCATTCCATCTTCCTTGAGTACACTCTCACTCTTTACCCTCTGCTCCAAAACTCTCGAGACTGAGTCCTCCATTCCTCATATTGGGCCCAACGCTGTTGAACCTTCGCTCACCGGTGGCAGCGGTGTGCCACCAATTAGTTCATATTATACCCATACTGGAGTCACTTTAGAATATCCCCCCCGGTGGGAATTAGTGCACTACACCATACCCTGGCCAATGCCATCCGAGCTGCCAGCGCTACCTGCACTTCAAATGCCTTGGTGGTCTCCTCCCCTCCCTCGCCTGCCTTGAACAAAAGCAGAAATTCTGGGGTAGTCTCCATAGCAGTTTTCATCACCTTCTGAAAGATCCTTGCTGCTACCCTCCAAAATTCCCAAAACCTCACACACGCCCACCACATGTGGATGTAGTCTCCCCTTTGCCCACATCCCTTCCAACACTTGGGACTACTACCTCCTAACCACCCACTCATTTTCTGTGTTGTCAGATACACCCTATATACTACCTTCCAACAGTGCTCCTGCATTGCTGCTGAGCCCCCTACTTTAGCTACCCATTGAAAAATCTGGTGCCATGTCCGCTGATCCCACTCCTTCTCCAACTCCTGTTCCCATGCCAACATAAAATCGCCCTTACCCTGAGGCTGAAGAAGCTGTTGATTTATATCTGATCCAATTGTCCTATTACATACTGACCTTTTTATCTACCAATTTTTCAAATCTAGTAATCTCGGTCCCCCCCCCCCACCTGTCCTCAGCCTCCCCCTAAAAAATGCACCGACTACAAGTAAGAGAAAAATTCTTCTTGTCCCACCCTATAGCTGCGCCTGATTATTTCAAAATCCTTAACCTGTCCCCTGTCCATTAGTAGTTGACCCCACTTTGTCAACCCCCAGGCTTCGCATTCCTAAACTCTCTTGACACACATCCTGGCTCGAACCCTGGTATCTCCCTTACTCACTGCAGACTGATTCCCCCCTTACTTACCAACCATGTGTACACCCTCCTGAGCTCCTGCAACCTCTGTACAAATAGGTGATCTACCACCCCCAAACCTCGCCGTCTCTCCACACCCCATATCCCATCCCTTGGATCCCCTTGCATTAACCCCCATTCCATTTCTGCCAATTGTTTGCCCCCCTATCTTTTCTCCCCCATTCCACCATGGCCTGGGTGGCCTGATAATATCCCTCAAATCAGGTTCCCCCTTGCCACCCTCTGCTTTCCCCCATCACATCACCTGTCAATTCACTCTAGGCGGCTTCCATTTCCATATAAATCCAAATATTCTCCTCTGGCAATGTTGGATGAACAGATCTGGCATCGCTATAGGCAACATCTGGAATAGAAACAAAAATCATGGGAGGATATTCATTTAACTATAGAAATTCAACCTCCCCAGGAAAAGTAAGGTTTATTTATTTTATTTATTTAATGTCTCTTTTATACCACGCTCTTTAGAATCAGTGTGGTTTACAGGTAACAAATTTGTGCAGTGCAGGCTGCACCTACACTGGACTTAACAATAAACAGGGGTTTTATACAGGGCTAACAGGGTAACTATGTACACTTTAACTGGTTTGTCCCACACATCCAGATCACGGCAGACTTACTTCCACAAGGGCAGGCAGTTTATTGTTTATTTATTGAACTAATTTTATGAACCACAGATCTAAGGGGTATGGTTACTAAAGGGCGTTGAAGGAACCAGTGTGTCGTTAATGCCTCTTATCGGCACCCTTGCGCCCTTAACGCAGCAGAAAAGCTGCTTTAATGGGTGTTAAAGGCTCCAGCAGCATTAAGGGCACAGTAGGTGGAGAGTGGGCATTAATGGTGCGGAGAGAGGGTGTTAACAATGGGTGTTCCCTTAACACCTGTTGCACTAATATGTGTTAAAGCACTTTAATGCTGGGACCTCTAACGCAAAGTAAAACCTCTGCGGAAAGAGTGTATTTTGAGGAGAGAGAACCTATTTTAACATCTGCAATGTGATGCACTGACAGGAGAGCCCAAGATAGTGATAGTAGTGCTTCGTTAGCAGCAACAGCATAGTGCCCAAGTATGAAAGAGCACTATGTTGATGGGCAAAGGAGGTGACATGTAGGTCATGCAGTGGGGGTTGCTGGTGCACAAGGTGGATCAGGCAGCTGCCCAGGTGGCACATAAGAACATAAGATCATAAAATATGCCATACTGTGTCAGACCAAGGTCCATCATGCCCAGTATCCTGTGGCCAATCTAGGTCACAAGTACCTAGCAGTTTCCCCAAAAGACACACAGATTCCACAATGCTTGTATTTTGGCAAGCAGTGGATATCCCGGGTCCTCTTTAATAATGGTTTATGGACCTTTCCCTAGGAATCTTTTTTTTTTAAACCCAGCTACACTAACAGCTTTTACTTTATCCTTCGGTAATGAATTCCAGAGTTAGATTACGCATTGTCTGAAAAAATATTTTCTGGTTATACTGTAGCCTCATTGCATGTTCCCTAGTCTTTCTACATTTTGATGGCGTAAACATTGATCTAGGTCATTAATTTATAGACCTCCATCATATCTCCCCTCAGCCATCTCTTCCCCAGGTTGAAGAGCCCCAGCCTTTTTAGCCTCTCCTTATAGGGGTATCCTGCCATCAACATTACCATCTGTGATGTCCATCATGATCCCACAGTGGCGGAACACAGACATGCTACTGCTGCGGAAAGATGTGCCACATGGGGCTGCCACCCTGCTGCTGCTGAACCCAGATGTGGGGGAAGAGACCAGTAGTGCCAGCAGCTGTAGCCCTGCAGGTAGCTGCAACATGCAGGTGCCCAGGGGACTACCACAGCAGTGGCTGTCATCCTCCCCCTTAAGATGTATCGTTAGCAGGTGGTGATGTGATCTCTGCAGAGGCAGATTGTTGGGGGGGCTATGTGCCGTCCATTTATGCCTCTGCCCCCCCCCCCACCATCTACACCTTGCACCCTAGGCATCCGCCAACTCGCATGTTGGATGGGCTGGGACTGCGCAACACTGACAGCACACGGGCATGTCAGCATGGTGTGGGAGTGTTGGTGGAGGGGGCAGCAGCACCCACCTGCAGCAGACCAAAGCCATGTCCTGGTCCTGTGCACTGTGCGCATTGCAATATGTGCCAAGGTCTGTCTGTCTGGGAAGCATGTCAGCCCCAGGGACTCTTGTACCTATATGGCAGCACTGTGGTTCAACAAAGAGCAAAAAGCCACGTCAGATGAGGCACACAGTCAGAGAACGTGGTCAGGAAAACCAAGGAATAAAATGTGTCAAAAAAACTTTATTGGCAAATCAAAATTTTTTTTTGACACATTTTATTCCTTGGTTTTCCTGACCACATTCTCTGACTGTGAGCACTGTGTTTCAATGCATATAGTTGGTGTTTATATGAACACAGGGTCACAGGTTCAAGTTCTGGCTGTAGATCATGCATTGTATGTCCCTGTGGCTAAACTTTAGTCTACACTGCAGGTACAACACCAGCATGTGCAACCCCCAATGAATCTGCCAGCAAGGGTACAAACACCCCTCGGGCACACAGACATGCTCCAGTATCCACAGCTGGATGGAGAGTCAGACTGATAGCACCAGCACACTGAGTGGGCACTAACAACTGGTATTAATATCAGAGCATGCTACTAGCTCCTGCACAATGAGCGCACATTAACAATATTTGAGCTGATATCATGACCAAAGAGGCAGGCAGGAAGGCCAACTATCCCCATTTTCGCACAGCGCAGCAGTCTGAGTCTCTCCATTGTTTTGTGACTTTCTACACCTCACTGAGCCTTGCATTGCCTAAGCTGTTCCCAATGTTAGTCTGCAAATGTGCATGATGAGGAGCATAGTATTGTGGGTATGGCCTAAAACAGGACGGATTGGCCAGGATGTGTCTGCATCAGAGGTAGGATCAATAGCTAAGACGTCGTAGTGCCCGTCTGCCATGTGCATGAACTGGGTTGCCACAGCATGCCATGCTGAGAGGGCACTCTCACTCTGAATGAGCAGTGACCATGACATGGCTATGTATCCACATGGTGCTATATAGTGTCTAGCTCCAGTGATGTTGATGCACTAACTGTCCTGGGGTTCCAATCACTGAAATGAATGCTGTGTCCATGCCGTTTATCCCAAGCCTGGGTGCCCATGGTCACTCCGTGCACATGCAATGTGTGCTGACCAGCGGACTGTCTGTAGTTGGTATGTGCATGGCTGGAAAACCTAGTAGTGGGCAGCAGGTGCAGTCTGACTGTGCTTGTTGTGGGTGTATGTTAGTCCTAGGTGGTTGGGACAGGAGGTGTTCCAGGCTTATTCTCTGTGGTAATGGTAGGACCAGCAGCACTCTAGTAACAACCCCATGCAAGTCTCAACACAGCAGTTTAACACTGGGTCTTAACTTGCACTGTTTTTAGGAGGATCCCTGTCCAACAGGGGCAGGATACAGAACCAGATGTGACTGGCACATACAGCATCCTGCAATTGTGCATGGAACAAGGTGACTAATATAACACACTAGCAATGATGGGAATCTGCAGTACAAGCAGCAGAGACCATCACTAGCACTGTAAGTTCTAGGGACCAGTTGCTGGGCGCCCATCCTCACCCTCGGGGTGACCGCTGAAACTGCGCAGTAGCACGGTTTGCAGCTGTTATGTGATTGAAGCACACACTGTCAGTGCGTTGTACTGAGCTAATGTGATGTATCAGTTCCTTCTCCATTTGGTGATCAGCTGCAGACTGCTATTCTGTATGTGCAGTGCATCATGGGTACTGGAGGGGTTAAACTATACCGGCACACATAGCAGACAGTTTAGGCAGAGACCTGCAGGCTCTTTGACTCCAGATATTGCAGGCTAGAGAGGGTGGAGGTAGAGCATGCTGATTAGTTTATTTTGAGCCTGTGTGTTACTCAGGTCATTTCCCTGACTGTAACAGTCCAGGCTCTGCTGTGACTTGCAGACACCCATCCTTCTACTTTGTTATACATTCTGGCTACACTTTGGATCGGCCCACAGGCTGTTCCCTATCATGGCCTTCTGAGAGCATGGCTTTATTTGCTGCATTGCATGGGGTTAGACATATTTACCCTGCAGATATCAGGCCTCTGCTTCAAGGCATAGCATGATGGTCCTGGCAGTGGCTTGGGGGCCAGATACCAGGATTTGAGGCCCACTACCTCTCCTTATGTAGCATTTCAGAATGTGTTTCTGTCGCATTTTATGTCTGCCACAACCTTCATGGACTGACAACACCTCCACAATAGAGTAGATACCCAGGAAGGTGTAGATTACATGAAGAGGGATCTAGCTAAGCTTAAAGAATGGTCTAGAATTTGGCAGCTGAGATTTAATGTTAAAAATGCAAGGTCATGCATTTGGGCTGCAGCAATCCAAGGGAGCAATTTAGTATAGGGGGTGAAGTACCTTTGTCCACTAAAGAAGAGTGGGACCTAAGCGTGATTGTGTCTGATGATCTTAAAGTAGCTAAACAGATAGAAAAGGCGACAGCAAAAGCTAAAAGGATGCTTGGGTGCATAGGGAGAGGAATGGCCAGCAGAAGAAAGGAGGTGATAGTGTCTCTGTATAAGTCTTTGGTGCGACCTCTTTTGGAGTATTTTATGCAATTCTGGAGACTGCACCTTCTAATGGATATAAACAGGCAGTACAGAGGGTGAAATGGTTAGTGGTCTTCATTATAAAGCATATGAGGTCAGACTTAAGGATCTTAATATGTACTGTACACCTTAGAGGAAAGGCGGGATAGAGCGGATATGATTCAGGCATTTAAATACCTCCGTGGCATAAATGCACAGGAGGAGAGCCTCTTTCGATTGGAAGCAAACTCTGCTACGAGGGGACATGGGATGAGGGTGAAAGGGGATAGATTCAGGAGTGATATGCAGAAATATTTCTTTATGGAAAGAGTGGTGGATCCGTGGAATTGTCTCCCAGTGGAGGTTGTAGAGATGAGGACAGTATCTGAATTCAAAGAAGCATGGGACAAACACAGAGGATCTCTAAAGGAAAAAAGAGGACTATTGTAGTGGTTGATATGGAAGGACAGACTAAATAGGCCTTGTGGTCTTTTTCTGTTGTCATGTTTCTATGAGCTCGGTAGATGCTCAAGGCATGGAGCAGGAGCCGAAGGTGCATCCACTCATGCAAGGCGTGCAGATATCCACTACTATCTTCCTAGTCCTGGAGGTGCTCAAAGGCATGGTCCGGTCGGAGTGGATGTATAAAACAATGTAAGCTCTCCCGGAGAAGTGCGTTATGTGGTTTGATATTCTCAAGGTAGATGCCCAGGTCATGGGGGTTACCAGACGGACCACCATTCCTGTGAAAGACAGATTGGCCTTAAAGGATACTCTGAACCAAAAGGTAGATTTGTTTTTGAAAAACTAGTTCTCCGCAGTGGCCGCTATTCCTTAGTTGGTGGTATGTGCAGGCCTGACATCTCAAGCCCTGCTCCAGTGGATTCAGTCTCTTCTGCCGGATGATACTACCCCTCTTTTGGCGTTGTCTACAGTCTTCCTTGCTGATGCCATGTATGACCTGCTATGTTTAGCGGCTAGGGATAATGCCCTGTTGACGGTGACACAGTGTTGGATTTGTCTCCTACACTGGGTGGTGGACACATTTCTAAAGCCTGGTTTACTCAACTTACCTTTAAAGGGAAAGCTTCTTTTTGGGGCCAATTTGGAGAAGCTGGTGAAGGACCTGGGCGAGACAAAATCTTACTGCCTTCCAGAGGACAGGTCCAATGGGCCTGTGATGCAGGCAGGAGTCCCTTTCCCATCAGCCTCTACCTGCTCCTGTGAGTGTGTTGGTAAGATTTTCAGGGGACTTGTGACTGCCATCACCGCCGACCTGGAAAGCCTTTTCCCCCTCTGCTGCCAAACTTCAGGCTCGCTATCAGTCCTTTCATGGAGTGCGTGGGCCAAGGGACTCTGTCCACTCCAGAGGAGGACCCCCCAGGCTCCGCATTGAAGTTGTGGGGGCCCATTCCCTGGTTCCTCTGGTTGGGGGGCAGGCTTTGGGGTCATCAAGGATCGCTGGATGCTAGACACCATTCAGTATGGATATGTTCTGGAATGCAGAGAGCCAATCCTGGACACTTTTGTCATCTCTGCTAGTGGATCTGTGATCAAAAGGGCCGCTATGTGGACTACCTTGGACAAGTTGCTCCTGGATGATCAGGGCAAGAGAAGGTCTTCCATCTATTTTGTGGTGCCAAAAAAGGATGGACCTTTCTGGCCCATTTTGGACCTCAAGGATGTCAATGAGCATTTGCGCATCCTGTGCTTCTACATGGAAACCTTGCGATCTGTGATTCAAGCTGTGCGCTGAAGGGAGTGTCTGGCATCTCTGGTTTTGGCTGAGGTGTATTTTCGTATCCTGATCCAGGAGGATCAGCAAAGTATCTACATTTTGCTGTGCTTGGCTTTCATTTTGAGTTCGTCACCCTCCTATTCAAACTCTCCACTGCCCCACGGACATTCTCCAGAGTCATGGTGGTAGTAGCTGTGGTGCTACAGCACCAAGGGATTTGTGTGCACCCAAATCGGGACGACTGGCTCATCTGAACCCGTTCTTTCAGAGTCATCTTGGGAAGCGACCCAAGTGGTGTCCTTTTAGGAAAACCTTGGCTGAGTGGTCAATCGGGGAAAGAGCCAGTTGTTACCTTCCCAGTGCCTGGAGTTCCCTGGAGCATGTTTCGATTCTCATATGCCAGAGTCTTCCTACCAGAGGAGAAAGTCAAAAGGCTGTTGGATTGCCTGGCGCTGTTCTGTTCGCAGCAGGCTTCCAGAGTCCGGTATTATCTTCAACTCCTCAAATTGATGGCGGCAACAATCAAGATGGGTCAATGGGTGCATGCTCATATGTGGACGCTTCAACGGTCCTTGCTGTCCCCGGATCCTCAGGAGTTTGAGCTCAGGCTCCCACTCCCGATGATGGTGAAGGCCAGCCTGCAATGCTGGCAACAGCCCTATCTTCTGAGGAAGGGTGTTCCACTGGACAATTTCTCATGGATCCTTCTGACGACGGATGCCAGTCTCAGCCTAAGGAATCTTTTGCCATGACTGGATGGCCCAGGGCTATTGGAACTGCAGGAAAGCAGTGTGGTCCATCACCTACTTCAAGGCAAGAGCCATCAGATTGGCTCTTCTGTGTTTCCGGCCCCTGGTCAAAGGCTGAGCAGTTTGAGTGTTTTCAAACAAAGTCACAGTGGTGACTTATGTCAGTCAGCAAGGTGGCATGAGGAGTGCTGGGATAGCCCTGGAGATGGCCCTCCTATTTACCTGAGTGGAGAAGAACCTTCTAGCTTTGTCGACTCGGCATATTGCCAGGATGGACAGTGTCAACAATAATGTATGCCCCTCTAATGTTTACTCGGCTATGATCTTTTACCAATATGTACTGTGATAAGGAAGCTTGTAGTCAGCCTATGGAAATAGGAGAAACTGATGATTTTGCTTTTAAGAAAAGTGACATCCCTGCAGTGCACAGGTTTCAGCCTTGGCATAAAGAAAGCAAGCAGAGAGAAACCAAACCTAGGCTGCCACACCCAAGCTCTGCTGACGTAGTTGCAGGCTTGGAAGATAATTGCAAGCACCTGTCCAGAGAGGGAGAGACACTGCCCAGGAAGCAGGGATATAAACCTTGGGTAGAGAGAAAGAGAGGAGAACCCGGAGGAGGAGAGCACGGGAAGAGAGAGCACGGAAAGAGAGACACCGGAAGGAGAGAGCAGAGAAGGCTCAAAACCCCAGTTCCTAATCAGAAGGTTCAGAGAGTTCAGAGGTGGGAGCCCAGGACTCAGCACAGGAGTCAAAGGAGCCAAGCCTGGAACAGGGAGCCATGGCAGAGCTCCAGGAAGGAACTAAGGGAAGTGAACCAGGGACTGTTTCCCAGAAGCTGGAGGGAGACTGGTGAACACAGCCAGGGAAGAGTGACCACAGCTTCAGGTACAATTTATCCTTACCGGGTGGAGCTATGCTCAAGAAAGACACAGGGATCCTCAGAGAGAATAGACCCTGAGACATATGTTAAAAGCTCAGAGCAGGGCACTGCATTACTTGAGCCTGAGGAAATGCAGGTTGAGCCTATTAAGCAGGACTTATTGCCCCCAGAAGTACTCATGGACTGTACTCTGTCAGGCTGTTAGCATGGAGTCCCTTTGCTAAAGAATAGCTGAAAAGATAGTCTCCTGAAAAGTAGAGTAATGAAACCTAGCCTGAACTGAAGGTAGGAACTTGCTCTTTTTAAGGGGAAGATACCTGTTGCACGTACATTGGAATGCTTAATGAAGACAAAGGTAAAAAAGAAGAGATTTTTACTTTGTTGAATGAAGAAGTTGTGTTTTTCTTTATCCGTTATATTGAAGCAGCTGCATATAATTGACTGTGAAGCTCATGCAGCCTAAGTTGTAAATAACCTTGTGCGAATGAATGAAGAAGTATCCTGTTACAGTCTACATGAACTTTGTTTGCGTTTGGGGAATAAATTTTGTCATTTGCCTTTTACTTTCGGTTTCATGACTACACTTCATCTTAGAAGGCCAAAACTACAACTCCCAGCATGCTTCACTGGAGAAAAATAGTTTATTCAACCTTTTATAAGAGAAGTTAATGGCAGCCCTACCCCTCCTAAGCCTTAGGCAGAGGGCTGGGCATGACAGTACCTAATAACATTTAAAATCTCCAAAAAAGATATTAGTCGAGGACTTGAAGGATGGACAGTGTGGCAGCAGACTTTCTTTGCCAGCACACTCTGGGTCCACGAGAGTTGGGAGTAGAGTCAAGAGGCATTTTAGTTGATTCTGTGCCACTGGGGTCGCCCCAAGATGGATATGATGGCGACCTGTGAAGTCCAACAGTGAAGCAAGCAACCACTCGCAAAGTTAGAACACGGACCAGTCAGAATCGAGGTGCAACCAAAGTACAATAAATATTGGCTTTATTAGGGATATAACAACACACCTAATTCCTGGGGTTAAAAAGAGCTACATCTGACATGGCCGTGTTTCGGCACTGCCATCTTCAAGAGTGCATAGGCATTGCAAACAAAGAATAAAACAAATACATTGAACAATTCAAAGAGGAAACTTTGTTGTTAAGTGCCATCGAGTCGGTGTCGACTTATGGCGACCCTCTAGATAGTTGTCCTAAATTGTGTTCGTTCTTCAGTGAGGCAGCTCATTATTGACAGAATGGTACCCGTAGCTGCTGTTATTGTATCGATCCATTTCATTACTGGCCTTCCTCTTTTGCGTTGACCTTCTATCTTACCAAGCATGATGTCTTTCTCTAATGATCTCTCTCTTCGTATGATGTGTCCAAAGTATGAAAGTCAAAGTCTTGTCATCTGAGCTTCTAAAGAAAGCTTAGGTTTGATCTCCTCTAGTACTGACTGGTTTGTTCTTCGGGCAGTCCATGGTATACGTAGTATTCGCCACTAGCGCTATAATTCAAAGGCATCAATTTTCTTCCTGTCTATCTTTTTCACTGTCCAGCTTTCACATCCATATGTTATTGAAAATACCATGGCCTGAATGAGTTGAATCTTTGTATGGAGAGAGACATCTCTGCTCTTGAGAATCTTATCTAGGTCTTTCATAGCCATTCTGCCACGAGCAATGTGTCATTGGATTTCTTGACTGTTTGATGCTTCTTTATTGATAGTTGATCCAAGTAGGATAAAATTGTCCACAATTTCAATTTCTTCTCCTTCAACGATGAACTTATTGATTTTGCCAATTGTTATGATCTTTGTCTTCTTTACATTAAGGTGCAGGCCCATTTTAAGACTATGTTCCTTGGTCATGAGAAGCAAATATTTCAGATCATCTTCACTTTTAGCCAGTAATGTGGTATCATCAGTACAGCGAAGGTTGTTGAGTCTTCCACCAGTCTTCACACCTCTGTTGTCTTCATACAATCCTGCTTCTCTGATGATTTGTTCTGCATATAAATTAAACAAGTAGGGGAAATGTATGCAGCCTTGCCGTACACTTTTACGTATTTTAAACCATTCTGTTTCTCCTTTTTCCGTTTGAACTGTTGCTTCTTGATCAATGTACAGATTGTGCAAGAGAACGATCAGGTGTTCTGGTATACCCATGCTTCTTAATGTGGCCCAGAGTTTATCATGGTTTACACAGTCAAAAGCCTTGCTATAGTTGATTAAAGCACAAATACATATCCTTTTGGTATTCTTTAGTCTTTTTTCAAGGATCCATCTCACAACCGCGATGAGATCTCTCGTTCCTCACCCTTTCCTGAACCCTGCTTGCACTTCAAGTAGTTCTTGTTTCAGGTATGGATGTAATCTGTTGAATAATCTTCAGTAGAATCTTTCTGGCATGTGGGATCAGAGCAATTGTGCGATTAATTTCTACAGTCAGTTGGATCAACTTTCTTTAGTATTGGTATAAACACAGATCTTTTCCAGTCAGTTGGCCATGATGATGTCTTCCAAATTCCTTGGCAGAGCCTCGTAAGTATGGTAACAGCTGCATCAGATTGCGGTAATACATCTATGGGAATGCCATCAATGCCTGGTGCTTTGTTCTTTGATAAGGCTTTCAATGCTGCTTCGACTTCTTTCATCACCAGTGGTTCCGGATCATAAGGTACAGGTTGAAACGGCTGTTGGTCCACTTGATCTTTATCATATAAAAACTCTGTATATTCTTTCCACCTTTTCTTGATCTTCTCAGCATCATTCCATATAGAACCTTGAGCATCTTGTAACATTCCAATTCGAGGCTGGACTTTTTTTCTATAACTCTTGTAGCTTTAGGAAAGATGATCTTGTTCTTCCTCTAATAGTTTCTGCTTTTATTTACTTGCGTGTGTCATTGTAGTACTTTTCCTTGTCCTGTCTTGTTGCACGTCGGGAATCTCTGAGTTTTGCGATTGTCTTTCTTTCTCCTCTGGTTTTAGCTTCTCTGCATTTTCTGGGCAGTTTTCAGAGTTTCTTCCATCATCCATTTTTGCTTTTTCACCTTTTGTAGAAACTTCTCGCTTTCTTCCAACATAACCTTCTTGATGTCATTCCATAACTCTTCTGGAGTTCTGCCATTTGTATCTAAAGCAGCAAATCAATTTTGCAGGCAGTCTTTTAATTCCAGTGGTATATTCTCAGTTATATTTTGCAACATTCATGAGTGGCTTGCTCTTTTTCAACTTTATCTTGAGTTTACATACTAGTAGTTGGTGATCTGAACCACAGTCAGCTCCAAGTTTTGTCTTTGTTGATATTTATAGAGCTTTTCCATCGTTGACTTCCACAGATGTAGTCAATTTGATTTTTGTACCATCCATTGGGTAAAGTCCATGTGTACAGTCACCGCTTGTATTGCTGGAAGAAGGTGTTTGAAATAAATAGATCATTGATCTTGCTGAATTCTATCAGTCTTTCTCCAGCTTCATTTCTGTTGCCAAGTCCATATTTTCCAACCACTTTGCTTTCTTCTTAGTTGCCAACTTTTGCGTTCCAGTCACCCATGACTATCGGGATATCCTGTTTGCATGTTCTGTCAGTTTCAGCTTGTACTTGTTCATAGTACTCATCAATTTCATTCTCTTCTGCAGCTGTTGTTGGGCCATATACTTGAATTATAATTGGGTTGATTAGGCATTCCTCGTAGAAGAATAGAAATTAAGTGTTCACTGACTGCATTGTATTTCATTACAGTGCTTGCAGGTTTCTTCTTTATTATAAATGCAACATCATTTCTTCTTTGTCTTTCTTTTCCAGCATAGTAGACCATATGATCATCTGATGCATAGTGCCCAATGCCAGTCCATTTCAGTTCACTGACACCCAACAGATCAAGTTGTACACGTTCCATTTCATTCTTGACCACCTCCAACTTCCCTTGGCTCATGCTTTGTATGTTCCATTTCCGAATATGTAAGACATCTTTACAGCTTCTGACTCTCATTTCATGTGCTATATGAGCAGTCAGACATCCTGAGGGCTTTGATCCAACCACATCATAAATGCTGGCTTTACTCTGAAAAGTCTTCAGCCCCTCCCCAATAGCTAGTTGAGTACCTTCCGACCTGTGGGTTTCATCTTCCAGCACTATAGTGCAATTTGTTTTGTTGTGACTCTCCATTGGGTTTTCATGGCAAGATACAGAAGTAGATTGCCAGGCCTTTTCTACGCGCAGTTTAAGTTTTTTAGTGTTACCGTTGTCACAGAAATGTGATCCTCCGCCGCCAACCCTGTCCCATTCTGCTGCTGCCCAGATAGGTGGTTTGTCTTGGTCTGGCACCTCAGCTGAGACCTCTCCATCTTGGGAGACCCTGCTAGTAGTTAAACTACTGATAGCTTAGCCCTCAGCATCATTGATGCACACAAGCCCTCGCAGCACGACAAGCTGCAAACCAAGTGAGGGAGAGAAAAAATATAAAATCGAACTCCTCTATGTGCCCCTATGCTATCCAGTCAGCAGTGGGGCGTTCTGGGGCAGAGCAGAGGTGGCGACAAGCGATAACGAGGGAGCAGCGTTATTGCTTGCTGCCCGGTTAGATCCTGTGCCTTAAAGATAGGCGAGGAAAACCCTTGCCTATCTTTTTGCTGCAGATCGCTAACTGGGCAGCATGCAATATCGCTGCTACCCAGTTATCACTTGTCACTGCCTATGCTCCACCCCAGAATATCCACGACACGCCCCAATGCTGACCGGTTAGCATCAGGGCGCATAGGGGAGTTCGAAGAAGATATTCAATGGCTCTAGCCATGTAAGTGCTGTTGAATATCCCAATTTAAGGCATTTACACGGTTTACTAGGCTGTAAACTGTGTAAATGCCTTTCGAAAATCAGGCCCACCATCCTTATAGGGCAGTGCAAAAGAAATAAAAAGTACATACATTAGAACATCAGTACAGTGCTGAAATAAGAATCATCATAGAGGCAAATAAGAAGCACATGTGGGAGAGCAGAGGTAGAGATCAGACAAGCAAATCGTAACACTGTAGCCTCTCATGTAGGGGTCTGATTGAAGAAACCTGGTATAAAGGATGGGATACATTTTGAGTCCGAATAAAACTGCAAATACCTTACGGACCTTGTAGCCTTGTAAGTCACAACATGAAAGCTACACAATGGTCATGGAACTCTGCAGCTATTACCTGGAGGACCCTGCTCCCTTCTAACTTACAGCTTGGCTTTTGAGAGCAGATGGCTAGCGCGTAAGAGCTACTCTCCAGCGGTGGTTTCCACTCTGCTTGGAGACCGGAGGAGGTCTACCAATCTGGGATATGTGTCGGTCTGGTGCCTCTTTGGGCAATGGTGTAGCACACAGCAGCTGGCTCCTGAGGTGGCCAAGGTGCCATCCCTTTTGGCTTTTCTGCAGGACAGACCGGGGAAGGGCTTTTCTCTTAGCTCCCTGAAGGTTCAGATGACAGCTTTGACCTGTTTCAGAGATCTGGTGGCTGTTAAGTCTCTAGCTTTACATGTGGATGTTTTGCGGTTTCTTCAGGGGATTTGGTGTCTGTGTCCTCTCCTCTGGTCTGTGGTCCGGTCTGGTGCTCACGGTCCTGATGTCTGAACCCTCTGAGCCATTGAAATGTGCTATTCTGAAGGATTTCATGCTCAAGATGGTCTTCTTGGTTGCGATTTGTTCCGCAAGGCAGATTTCTGAGCTGAAGGCTCTGTCTTACTGAGATCCTTACCTATCTTTTTCTAAGGAGGCCGTTTCCATTTGGCCTGTGCCTTCCTTCTTGCTTAAGATGAATTCTCCCTTTCAGGTGAACCGGGTGATTTGCCTGCCCTCTTTTTCTAAGAAATAGTGTCTGGAGAATAAGGATCTTCACCTTGTGGACGTCCAGAGGGTGCTTTTCCGGTACTGGGAGGTTATGAATTCTTTTTGTAAGTCAGACCATCTTTTTGTGCTGTTTGCTGGCCCACGTGGCTAAGTCCACATTGAATTAAAGAGGCCATTGCCTCAGTGTAGCTGCTGCAAATCTGGATGGTTCCGGAGGGTTTGTGTGCCCATTCTATCTGAGCGTAAGCCTCCTCATGGGCGAAGTGGAGCTCGCTAGCCCCTGCTGCCATTTGTTGGGCGGCAATGTGGACATTTTCCATTTTTGTCAAGCTCTACTGCTTGGAGGTCTACATGCGGGTAGACACTGACTTTGGCTCTAAGGTTTTGCGAGCTTCTGTGTCTTCTTCCCAGGCAGTGGAGTCATAGCTTTGGTACATCCCACTTGTCTGGACTGGTCTAGCAGAACGATATGGAAGGTGAAATTTTACGTACCAGTTAATGTCTTTCCTTGAGTCCTGCTAGACCAGTCCAGGGCCTGCCCCTGATACTATATTTGCTCTGTTTTTCTGCTGCAGTGCCCTTGGGTCTGCTATGTTTCTATACTTGACTCTGCAGTTTCCTCTGTTACTGACATGTCAGCTGTTTCTGTTTTCCTGTACATAGTTCTCTACTGTTGATTACTCACTGTTGCTCACATTAAGATTGTGGAGGCTTGCCATGTTCTCCCAAATGCTTTGGGACAGATACTGAAGAGATCTCTGGTGAGAACTCAAGGAAAGGACATTATCTGGTAAGTAAAATGTCACCATACAATACAAGCCCAGAATTTTCTGGACCTCATTGAACAGCAAGTTCTGAAACACACCCTATTCAACAAGGAGACAATTGTATATCTGTGTGATATTGTAAAAGGTGATATGAAAACATAAGAGCATACAATATGCCTTACTGGGTCAGATCAAAGGTCCATCAAGCCCAGTATCCTGTTTTCAACAGTGATCAAACCTGGTTACAAGCACCTGGCAGGATTCCAAAAGGTAGACAGATTTCATGCTGCTTATCCCAGGGATAAACAATGGATTTTCCCCAGTCCATTTTAATAATGGTTTATGGACTTTTCCTCCAGGAGCTTGTCCAAACCTTTTTTGAACTCTGCTACACTAACAGCTTTTACTACATCCTCTGGCAACACATTTCAGAGCTTATTTGCATTGAGTAAAAAAATATTTTTTTCTAATTAGTCTTAAATGTACTACTTAGTAGCGTAATTGCTTCTCCCTAGTCTTTGTACTTTATGAAGGAGTAAACAACTGATTCACATTAACCTGTTTCACTACACTCATTCTTTTATAGACCTCTATCATATCTCTCTCAGCCATCTCTTCTCCAAGATGGAGATCCCTACCTTTTTAAGCCTTTCCTCATAGGAGCATCCTTCCAACCCCTTCATCATTTTGGTCTCATTCTCTGCACTTTTTCTAATTCTGCTATATCGTTTTTTAAAATGTAACGACTAGAACTGCATGTAGTACTCAAGGTGCAGTCACACCATGGAGTAATTCATAGCATTCTATAAGCTTTCTTGGCTGCCACTGCATACTGAGCAGAGAATTTCAATATATTATCCATGAATGTACCTAGATCCTTTTCTTGAATGATGACTCCTAATGTGAAACCTTGCATCATATAGTTGTAGTTTGGATTGCTACATAAGATATGCTATTCTGGGTCAGACGAAGGTCCATCAAGCCCCGTATCCTGTTTCCAACAGTGGCCAATCTAGGTCACAAGTACCTAGCAGTTTCCCCAGAAGATACAGGTTTCACAATGCTTGTACTGGGACAACTAGTGGATTTTCCGTGTTCCCTTTAATAATTGTTTATGGACCTTTCCTCCAGAAACTTTTCCAAACCTTTTTTAAATCCAGCTACACTAACAGCTTTTACTACATCCTCCGGTAACAAATTCCAGAGTTTGATTACACATTGAGTGAAAAATATTTTCTCTTATTAGTCTTATATGGATTACACTGTAGCTTCATTGCATGTCCCCGAGTCTTCCTACATTTTGATGGCATAAACAATCAATCTGCATTTACCTCCATTCATTAATTTATAGACCTCTATCATATCTCCCCTCAGCCGTCTCTTTTTTTCAGGTTGAAGAGCCCTAATCTTTTTCGCCTCTCCTCATAGAGGTATCCTTCCATCACCTTTTACCATTATGGTGGCTCTTTGTATCTTTTCTAATTCTGTTCTATCCTTTTTAAGATATGGCGACCAGAATTGTACAGAATATTTGATGTGCGGTTGCACCATGGAACAATACAGAGGCATATAATGTTGTTATATGCCGTCGAGTCGGTGTTGACTCATGGCGACCCTCTGGATAGTTGTTCTAAACTGTGAAGTGTAGCGACAACTTTTTTCAGGTATATTCGGGAGAGGAGGAAAATCAGAGGTGGAATTGCAGGACTCAAAAATGCCGGGAATGGACCTGTGAAAAGTGACATTGAAAAAGTGAAAATGCTAAATACTTCTGTTCTATTTTTACTAAAATAAATTCTGAACAAGGACCACCTGAGATTGAAAAATACGAATGAGAATGGAGTAGATACCACACCATTCACAGAAGATGTTGTGTTAGAACAGCTTGCAAAACACATCATCTTCTGTAAATGGTGTGCTATCTATTCCATTCCCATTTGTATATTTATCAATCGCAGGTGCTCTTCCCTAAATGCATAACTTTGCACTTGTCCATATTAAATTTCATCTGCCATTTGGATGCCTAATCTCCCATTTTCTCAAGATTCTCTTACAATTTCTCACAATCCTCTTGTGATTGAACAACTTTGAATAATTTTATGTCGTCTTCAAATTTGATCACTTCCTGTTCCCATTTCCAGGTCATTTATTGATATGTTAAAAAAACTGTGGGCCCAGTAATGTGTGTTTGGAGGGGGGTGTAGTACATGTCTGGATCTTTGATACTCTCGTATATCACTAACTTTTTAAGCCATGTGTTATATGGTCAGGAAGATTGCAACAACTATATAAACCTTCTGCTCCTAACAAGTTCAGAGATGTTTCTTCGGCTGGCTGAAGATCATGCATAATGCAATAGTGCCTTGGTCTTCACTGCCATTGGTCAAGGGCCAGCAACAGGCCCAGCATCTCTGGATATCCCTAAAGAATATGCATGATAAGATTTGCACACAATAGAGGTAGTGGACATACATATGTATGAGAAAGATCTGTATTTGAGACATCCGGAAAACCTGATCAGTTGCTGGTCCTCAAGCACTGGAAGTGAAAATCATGGGTGTAGTGCATGTCTTAGAGAAACCCAATAACACTAGAATGGTCTCCTTTGCTTGCTATATGGCGTTGTTCCTTGCATCTTATTATTGGCACTTCTTGTGGCCACTTACAGCTTGCTTTGTCCCAAGTGCTGAGCAGAGACATTTAAAGTGACTGAGCCTCAATTCAAGCTTTTCCCAGCTTTCTTCCAAATATCACTGAAGTAAAGTTATGACCTTGGTGCTTCTGTATGGATGAGATTGTTGTGTCCAGTAGTCCTGTGTGAGAACCTCGCAAAAACAGAGGGTCTATCCTTTGCGTATATTTAAAATTGACTGATAAAGACTTACCTCCTTTTAGAGATTTCTGCCTTTAAGGACACAAATCCTTGTATGGATGCTTGTTGCAAGCTTTGGGAATTACAAACCTAATGGGCTCTCCGAATCACAATGTCTTGTCTTGCTCCTAATTCCTGAAGAGCCCGATGTTGTTGTGCAGTTAAATTTGAGAAGGAACATGGGTAGAGTGTTCCAAAGCAGACAAATCTGCTAGTATAGTAGGATCAACTACTCCTGGTGGTATCCACTTTGAGGGCTTACGACAAATTGGATCATCAATAGTATTTGAGGAAACGGTACTGGCAAAAAAGTGTATGATCTGTAGTTTCCTGAAGAACCGATATAAAGCTTGTCTCATTTTAAATGGATCATACCGAGAGGTAGGGACAAAGGAAAGATCCAAATTTAACACATTCTCTTGGGTTTGTGTAAATGATGTGTGTGTCTGATTGTAAATGATTGCTGTCTGATGTACAATCAGGTAGAGAGCCGATAAGGGAGGAGCAATTGTTCAAGATATAGCAGATCATCATAATTACATAAGAACATAAGATATGCCATACTGGGTCAGACCAAGGTCCAGCAAGCCCAGTATCCTGTTTCCAACAGTGGACAATCTAGGTCGTACGTACCTAGCAGTTTCCCCAAAAGACACAGGTTCCGCAATGCTTGTACTGGTTCAAACATTGATATCCTGGGTCCCTTCTTAATGGTTTATGGACCTTTCCTCCAGGAACTTGTCCAAACCTTTTTTAAACCCAGCTACACTAACAGCCTTTACTAGATCCTCAAGTAACAAATTTTCTTTGATTAGTCTTAAATAGTTTACCCTGTAGCTTCATTGCATGTCCCCTAGTCTTTCTATATTCTGATAACGTAAACAATCGATCTACGTTTACCCGTTCCACTCCGTTCATTAATTTATAGACTTCTATCATATCTCCCCTCAGCCGTCTCTTTTCCAGGTTAAAGAGCCCTAACCTTTTTAGCCTTTCCTCATAGGAGTATCCTTCCATCCCCTTTACCATTTTGGTGGCTCTTCTCTGAACCTTTTCTAATAACGCTATATCCTTTTTAAGATACGGCGACCAGAATTGCACACAATATTCAAGGTGCGGTCTCACCATGGAACGGTATAGAGGCATTATAATATCTTTTGTTCTATTTTCCATTCCTTTCCTTATGATACCTAGCATTCTATTTGCTCTCTTGGCTGACGCTGCACACTGGGCTGAGGGTTTTAACATGTTATCCACAATGACGCCTAAATCTTTTTCCTGGGTGGTGGTTCCTAATGTGGAACCTTGCAAGGTATAACCATAGTTTAGGTTGTTCTTCCCTAGGTGCATAACTTTGCACTTGTCCACATTAAATTTCATCTGCCATTTTGATGCCCAGTCTTCCAATTTATCAAGATCCTCTTGCAATTTTCCACAATCCTCTTGGGTTTTAACAACTTTAAATAGTTTTGTGTCTTCTGCAAATTTGATAACCTCACTCGTTATTCCACTTTCCAGGTCATTTATGAATATGTCAAAAAGCAGCGGACCCAGCACGGATCCCTGGGGTACACCACTATTCACCTTTCTCCATTGGGAAAATTGGCCATTTAGCCCAACCCTCTGCTTTCTATCTTTTAACCAGTTCTTGATCCACAGTAGTACACTGCCTCCTATCCCATGACTCTTAGTTTTGCCAAAAGTCTCTCATGAGGGACCTTGTCAAAGGCTTTCTGAAAGTCCAGATACACTATATCCACTGACTCACCTTTGTCCACCTGTTTATTCACACTTTCAATAAAACATAACAGATTAGTAAGACAAGATCTTCCTTGTCTAAAGCCATGTTGGCTGTCTCCCATTAGGCCATGACAATCTACATGCTGAGTAATTTTATTCTTTATGATGGTTTCTACCATTTTTCCCGGTACTGATGTCAGGCTCACCGGTCTGTAGTTTCCCGGATCACCCCTGGAACCCTTTTTAAAAATTGGTGTTACATTGGCGATCCTCCAATCTTCAGGTATTAGAGATGATTTTAATGATAGTTCACAGATTACTAATAGCAGGTCTGCAATCTCATATTTCAGTTCTTTCAACACCCTTGGATGTATACCATCTGGCCCAGGTGATTTGCTACTGTTCAGTTTATCTAATAGTTGTAATGCATCTTCCCGATGTATCGATATTTCCTTCAATTCTTCCGCACCTTTAAATACCACTTTAGTCATGAGTAACATCCCTACATCTTCCTCAGTAAAGACCGAAGCAAAGAATTCATTCAGTCTCTCCGCTATCTCCTTGTCGCCTCTTAGTGCCCCTTTAACTCCTCTATCATCTAATGGTCCAACCGACTCTCTCACAGGTTTTTTGCTACGAATGTACTTGAAAAAATCTTTATTTCGCGTTTTTGCTTCCGCAGCAAGCTTTTTCTCAAATTCTCCCTTTGCCTTCTTTATCAATGCCTTGCATTTGACCTGCCAGTGATTGTGCCGTTTCCAGGTTTCATCGTTTCGCTCTTTTTTCCATTTCCTGAAAGATGCTTTTTTGGCAACAACAGCCTCTCTGACCTCACCTTTAAACCATGCTGGCAGTTTTTTGGACTTCCTTCCACTTTTCTTAAAGCGTGGAATACAGCTGGTCTGGGCTTCCAAGATAGTATTTTTCAACAACACCCAAGCTTGATGTAAGTCTTTAACCTTTGCAACTGCTCCTTTTAGTTTTTTCTTAACTATTTTCCTCATTTTATCATAGTCTCCCTTTCAAAAGTTAAAAGGTAGTACTGTGGATTTCCTTACTGTCCCTCTTCCACTGATTAAATCAAAGGCGATCATGCTGTGATCACTATTGCCAAGTGGCCCCAACACCCTTATCTCTTGCACTAGATCTGGTGTTCCACTAAGGACTAGGTCTAATATGGCTTCCCCTCTGGTCGGTTCATGAACCAGCTGCTCCAAGAAGCAGTCATTTATGTCATCTAGGAACTTTATCTCCCTAGCATGTCCTGCCATTACACTGACCCAGTCGATACCGGGGTAATTGAAATCAGCCATTATTATTACCGAGTTGTAACTTTTGTTAGCTTCCTTGATTTCTTTGAGCATTTCATCATCCATTTGTTCATTCTGGCCAGGCGGTCGATAGTACACCCCCACTGCCATCGCCTTCCCCTTTTTACATGGAATTTCAATCCATAGAGATTCTACATCAAATTTTGTTTCCTGCAAAACTTTAATCCTTTCTGAGTCAATGCCCTCTCTAACATAGAGCGCAACCCCTCCACCAATTTGATCAGCTCTATCATTACGATATAGTTTGTACCCAGGTATCACAGTGTCCCACTGGTTGTCCTCCTTCCACCATGTCTCTGATATTCCAATTATATCTAACCTCTCATTTAGTGCTATATATTCTAACTCTCCCATCTTATTTTTTAGACTTCTAGCATTTGCATACAAGCATTTTAGAGACTGTTTGTTTTTTATTCAAATTAATTTGGCTATTGGTAGACATGGGTAATTTGGGATCTTTAAGCTCTGTCATGCTCCATGAGGAGGAGTAGCCTAGTGGTTGGGGCAAGGTACTTCAGGCTGGAAGGTTGGGTGTTCAAATCCCACTAGAGGACAGCAACCTTGGGCCGGAAGGACTGGGGTTTCTAGTCCCACAGATGCTCCTTGTGGTCTTGGGCAAGCCACTTAACCCTCCATTGCCCATGTTCCCTGTAAGTATTAGTGTATGTGTCTCATATCCCCGCGTGTTAAATGTATCCCCCAATTGTGTTGTGACCGCTTTGACTGAAGGATAAGGCGGTATACAAAACTGTCTAAATAAATAAATACTCGAGAGCATTTGGGCTACTTTACTCTTCTTTGGAACCTGTCTGCTTTTGGTAGTATCCTTCAAGGATACATTCTTCCGAACCATCCACTCTTGGGTGACTGTCGGCTTTTGCCTGTTATCTAGTTTAAAAGCTGCTCTATCTCCTTTTTAAAGGTTAATGCCAGCAGCCTGGTTCCATCCTGGTTAAGGTGAAGCCCATCCCTTCGGAAGAGCCCCTCCTTTCCCCAGAATGTACCCCAGTTCCTAACAAATCCAAAACCCTCATCTCTGCACCATTGTCTCATCCACGCATTGAGACTCCAGAGCTCTGCCAGCCTTTTGGGTCCTGCACATGGAATGGGAAGCATTTCGGAGAACGCTACCCAATTGTCTCAGCAAAGTATTACACGGCACTACCAGGTGATCCTACCCCAGAATTGTCTGATATACGGAATTATATAGCAATAGCCATTTTGAATGGCTGGATCACTAAAAAGAAGATGATTTTTTATATAAATTGCATCCTTGTATTCCAATTATGTATATGGTGCCCAAGGTGCATAAATCTCTGACTACGCCTCCAGGTCATCCTATTCTGTCTTGCAGGCATTCCATTTTGGAACTCTTGTCTCAATTTTGTGATTGTTCCCGCATTGTTAAAGGCTGCAAAAAACTATCATATATATAAAAGATTCTTTTCACTTTATATCTTTATTACAGCAGGTCTCACTCAATATACTTTCAGTAATCCTGGTGACCATGGATGTCTTTTCATTATACACTAATATTGATCAGCTTGAGGCTTTGGATGTCATTGCTCATTTTCAACTTTTACTTCTTGCAAGTCTGCCTAAACATTTTGTTTTAAAATTATTGTATTTAGTCTTATGTAACAATTATTTTTTATATGATTCCACGTTTTATTTACAGACATATGGAGTAGCAATGGGGGCCACGGTTGTTCCCTCAGGGGCCACCCTTTATATGACTCATTTTGAAGAGTCTTATGTTTACATCCCTCACTTGGTTTGCAGCCCTCACTTGGTTTGCAGCTTGTCGTGCTGTGAGGGCTTGTGTGCATCAGTGATGTTGAGAGCTAATCTATCGTTAGTTTAACTACTGGCAGGGTCTCCCAAGATGGACAGGTCTCAGTTGAGGTGCCAGACCAAGACGAACTACCCATCTGGGCAGCAGCAGAATGGGATAGTGTTGACGATGGAGGATCATATTTCTGTGACAACGGCAACAACACCAAACTTAAACTGCGCGGAATAAAGGCCCGGCAATCTACCGTACTTCTGTATCTTGCTATGAAAACCCAATGGATAGTTAAAACAAAACAAATTGTGCTATAGTGCTGGAAGATGAGACCCCCAGGTCTGAAGGCACTCAACTAGCTACTGGGGAAGAGCTGAAGACTTTTCAGAGTAAATCCAGCATTTATGATGTGGTTGGATCAAAGCCCTCGGGACGGCTGACTGCTGATGTAGCTACGCATGAAATGAGAGTCGGAAGCTGTAAAGATGTCTTACACATTGGAACATGGAATGTTCGAAGCATGAACCAAGGGAAGTTGGAGGTGGTTAAGAATGAAATGGAACGTGTACAACTTGATCTGTTGGGTGTCAGCGAACTGAAATGGACTGGCATCGGGCACTTTGCATCAGATGATCACATGGTCTACTATGCTGGAAATGAAAGACAAAGAAGAAATGGTGTTGCATTCATAATAAAGAAGAAACTTGCAAGAACTGTAATGAAATACAATGCAGTCAGCGAACGCTTAATCTCTATTCGTCTACGAGGAATGCCTATCAACACAACTATAATTCAAGTATATGCCCCAACAACAGCTGCAGAAGAGAATGAAATTGAAGAGTTCTATGAACAAGTATAAGCTGAAATTGACAGAACATGCAAACAGGATATCCTGATAGTCATGGGTGACTGGAACGCAAAAGTTGGCAACAAAGAAGAAGGCAAAGTGGTTGGAAAATATGGACTTGGCAACAGAAATGAAGCTGGAGAAAGACTGATAGAATTCTGCAAGACCAACGATCTATTCATCTCAAACACCTTCTTCCAGCAACACAAGCGGTGACTATACACATGGGACTTCGCCCAATGGATTGTATAAAAATCAAATTGACTACATCTGTGGAAGTCAACGATGGAAAAGCTGTATAACATCAACAAAGAAAAAACCTGGAGCTGACTGTGGTACAGATCATCAACTACTAGTATGCAAACTCAAGCTAAAGTTGAAAAAGAGCAAGCTACTCATGAATGCAGCAAAATATGACCTTGAGATTATACCACTGGAATTTAAAGACTGCCTGCAAAATCAATTTGCTGCTTTAGATACAAATGACAGAGCTCCAGAAGAGTTATGGAATGACATCAAGAAGGTTATGTTGGAAGAAAGCGAGAAGTTTCTACAGAAGGTGAAAAAGCAAAAATGGCCAAAATGGATGATGGAAGAAACTCTGAAAACTGCCCAGAAAATGCAGAGAAGCTAAAGCCAGAGGAGAAAGAGGCAGTCACAGAACTCAACAGAGATTTCCAACATGCAGCAAGACAGGACAAGGAAAAGTACTACAACGACGCATGCAAGGAAATAGAAGCAGAAATTATTAGAGGAAGAACAAGATCGGCTTTCCTAAAGCTACGAGAGTTAAAGAAAAAGTTCCAGCCTCGAATTGGAATGTTACATAGAACCTTGAACATCTTGTTTGTTTATTTATTTTATTTAAATTCTCTTATATACCGCACTATTCAACATCAGCGCGGTTCACATAGAACAGGGGTCTCAAACACGCGGCCCGCGGGCCGCATGCGGCCCGCGAGAGCATCTTGTGCGGCCTGCGAAGCACTTACCGGCGTCTAAAAAAAAAAAAAAATTTCCAAACTTGCCGCCGCAGTATTAAGCGTCCCGCGGGCCCCTCTGCCTGCTCTGAGTCCTCTCCTCCCTGCAGCATCAGCTCCAAAAGCGGCGGCTTTCAGAGCCGCGAAGAGAGAGAGTTTCTCTCGCGCGGTTCTGAAGACTCTCTCGCTGCTCTTCAGAACCGCGCGAGAGAAACTCTCTCTCTTCGCGGCTCTGAAAAGCCGCCGCTTTTGGAACTGATGCTGCAGGGAGGAGAGGACTCAGAGCAGGCAGAGGGGCCCGCAAAGTAGTAAATAGTGGAGTGCCCTAAGAATTTGCATTAGGACCAGTGCATGTTAGCATATTTAGAAATGAACTGGAAAAAACAAATGAGATGACCAAATCTGCAGGTAACACAAAAATGTTCGGAGCCATTAGATCGCGAGCAGATTGTAAGGAACTGCAGTGGGACCTTATGAGACCGGGCATCTGGATGGCTGATGAAATTTAATGTAGATAAGTGAAAACTAATCATATAGGGAAGAATAATCCAAATATTTGCTATAAAATGCTAGGTACCACATTAGAAGTCACCATTCAGGAAACAGAATCCTCAGCATAGTGTGCAGAGGTACTTAAAATGCAAATAGAATGCTATAAATTATTAGAAAAGAAATGGAGAATAAATTAAAGTGTATTATAATGCTTCTATTGCTTCATAGTGCTACCGCACCTTGAGTACTGTGTACAATTATGGTCACCACACATCTGGATCTGCTGTTGCTCATGGGACTGGCTGACGGCATCAGGACTTACAGTAGTAGATGGTGGCAGGATAGGGGAGCAGCATTGGGGGCTCCAGAGCAGGAGAATGCAGGCAATGCTAGGCACGGCTAGGTCTAGTGAATTCTGGAGGGGGAGCCAGTCTTAAAGGGGCCAGCAGACTCTTCTGGGTGCAGGGTTCAGGTGCCGCGGCGGCAGGGTGAGAGCGATCGGGACAGCAGTAGTAGTTCCTAATGTGCCTGGCGGTTGGCACTGGATTATAGTAATGTAGAAATCTTTTAGTCTTTCTTTATTCATGCACTCATTAAGAGGCATGTTTACTAAAAGTTAGGGTATGGTAACATTATGCAAATATTTATGCAAATGAGGTCCCTTATGCAAATGAGGTCCCACATCTCATGCGGCCCCCGGGTTATTTTAGAAGTCCTCATTTGGCCCTCAAAGCAATTTGAGTTTGAGACCCCTGACATAGAACAAAAAAAAAAATCTCAGTACAGTCAACATGCATGAGTTTACAGATAACAAGGGAAGGAACTTGGATAACATGGGTAACTATCTACAATCAATTTATGTTGAATGATGCTGAGAAGATCAAGAAAAGGTGGAAGGAATATACAAAGATGAAGTGGACCAACAGCCGTTTCAACCTGTACCTTATGATCGGGAACCATTGGTGATGAAAGAAGAAGTTGAAGCAGCATTGAAAGCCTTATCAAAGAACAAAGCACCAGGCATTGATAGCATTCCCATGGAAGTATTACAGCAATCTGATGCAGCTGTTACTGTACTTACAAGGCTCTGCCAAGAAATATGGAAGACAACATCATGGCCAACTGACTGGAAAAGATCTGTGTTAATACCAATACTAAAGAAAGGTGATCCAACTGACTGTGGAAATTATCGTACAATCGCTCTGATCCCACATGCCAGCAAGATTCTACTGAAGATTATTCAAAAGAGACTACAGCCATACCTGGAACAAGAACTACCTGAAATGCAAGCAGGGTTCAGGAAAGAGTGAGGAATGAGAGACATCATTGCAGATGTGAGATGGATCCTTGAAAAGACTAAAGAATACCAAAAGGATATCTATTTGTGCTTTATCAACTATAGCAAGGCTTTTGACTATGTAAACCATGAGAAACTCTGGGCCACATTAAGAAGCATGGGTATACCAGAACACCTGATCGTACTCTTGCACAATCTTTGCATTGATCAAGAAGCAACAGTTTGAACGGAACAAGGAGAAACAGAATGGTTTAAAATAAGCAAAGGTGTAAGACAAGGCTGCATACTTTCCCCCTACCTGTTTAATTTATATGCAGAACAAATCATCAGAGAATCAGGATTGTATGAAGACAACAGAGGTGTGAAGATTGGTGGAAGACTCATCAACAACCTTCGCTATGCTGATGATACCACATTACTGGCTGAAAGTGAAGATGATCTGAAACATTTGCTTCTCACAATCAAAGAACATAGTCTCAAAATGGGTCTGCACCTTAATGTAAAGAAGACAAAGATCATGACAACTGGTATAATCAACAGGTTCATCGTTGAAGGAGAAGAAATTGAAATCGTGAACAACTTTAACCTACTTGGATCAACTATCAATAAAGAAGCAACAAGCAGTCAAGAAATCAGACGACGCATTGCTTTTGGCAGAATGGCTATGAAAGACCTAGATAAGATTCTCAAGAGCAGAGATGTCTCTCTCCATACAAACATTCAACTTGTTCAAGCCATGGTATTTTCAATAACATCATATGGATGTGAAAGCTGGACAGTGAAAAAAGATAGACATGAAGAAAATTGATGCCTTTGAATTATGGTGCTGGTGGCAAATACTGTGTATACCATGGACTGCCCGAAGAACAAACCTAAGATCAAACCTAAGCTTTCTTTAGTAGCTCAGATGACAAGACTTCGACTTTCATACTTTGGACACATCATGCGAAGAGAGAGATCATTAGAGAAAGACATCAAGCTTGGCAAGATAGAAGGTCAACGCAAAAGAGGAAGGCCAGCAATGGGATGGATCGATACAATAACAGCAGATAAGGGGACCAGTCTGTCAACAAGGAGCCACCTGACTGTAGACCGAACACAATTTAGGATAGCTATCCAGAGGGTCGCCATGAGTCGACTCCGACTCAACGGCACTTAACAACAACATGTTTACAAATCTCCTTGGTTCTCTTATATCCCTTTTTGGACGACATATTTTTTCTTTGGATAGGTTCTGAATCAGATCTTCAGGAGGATTTTTGTTAGTTTAATTCCATTAAATCATTCAGTTTACACCAAAATTTCACTCAACACACATTGCATTTTTGGATCTCTAGGTATACAAGGATAAAGACCGATCGTCTACCACTCTTTATCACAAATCTGTTCAAAGAAACGCTTTGTTGAGATATCAAAGCTACCACCCAGGCTCATTAAGGAGGGGATTACTTTAGGCCAATTTTTGAGACTTAGACGTATTTGCACATCAGAATTGGAATTTCACAAACATGCAAAGGATTTGTTCCAGCGTTTGCTGGACAGGGGATATCCATATCCTATTATACATCAAGCCTACAGGAGAGCTCAATTTAATCATTCTGAATGGTGGCATTCAAACACCATTTCAATTAGTCCCTCTGAAGCTCCCACAAATTTAGTGGGTGTATTACCGTTTATGACAAATTCTTCTGCAATGACCACCATTCTCAAAATACTTTGGCACATTCTGCCGTTGCATCATTGTTTTCAAACACGTCTAATTGCTTAGAGAAGGGGTCATAATATAAGACTTGTAGTACGTACAGCAGCACCTTCGGACCGCATTATTTGTCAGCATAATCAGAAATTAGGTCACTTCTCATGCTCAAATTGTTATTTTTGTGATAACACATTGAGTGGAATAGAGTGGAAAGATACATCTACGAATATCACCAATAGAGCTCATTGGCGTACATCATGCTTGACCTCTTATGTGGTGTATTTATTAACTTGTCCATGTCAACTTAAATATGTGGCAGGACAACTAGATCAATAAAATCTCGCCTACAAGAACACCGGTCCCGGATAAACACTAAGGTTCTTTCAGCTCCAACAGTGTCTCGATGTGTTCAGTTGGGACATTCTTTTCAGGATATTAGATCACACTCCTCCTGATCCGAGAGGCACTGATAAGACATCTAGGTTACAATAGTTGGAGCTATCATGGATTTTTAAACTTCATAAGGCGATGCCTCATGATTTACATTCAGAAATTGATTGGTGGAGTTTACTTTAATATCTTCCTAATTTTATATGATATTCTTATGGCCTAAAGCAAAACATCATGATGATTGACGTGACTGATGCTGTATATAATGGCCCACCCATTTTTCAACTCCAAAAGATTTTGGATCATCATCCTTTTGGGAGGATCTTTCGACACTCATTTTACTTGAGGAAGAGCCCTTAGTTATCAAGGGCCTGAAACACGGTGCTGTGTCACATGGATTTATGGATTTGCAAAGTTCTTAGGACCACCAACAGACTATGGTTATTCCGGCTTAATTTTGGCGACAATTGTAGCCACAGGAGAACTAACGGTGGCAGACTTTGGGCTGTTAGTGACTCTCACACAGATGCCGGTGTTGCTGTTCCTAATGTGGTTTGTCCATTCTTCAAACAAAATCTTCTTTGGAATAAGTTAAGTGGAAGTGTGGGTTTCACTGTATGCATTATTTACACGCTGATTTTGAGTTACGGGCATCAGGTGCCTTTTAAATAGAGAAAACTAAAGGGTTTGATATGAGAGGTCCCCTTTCAAGACAAGCAATCCAACAAAAAAACAACAAAAAATATATAATTGTTATTTAGTTTATTAATTACTCACTCATGTGAGGTCTATAGATAGTGGGTGTAGATTAATTTTGGTCCTACTTTTTTGAAATTTGGATTTCTTCTGAGTTTTGGACCTTTGGTCTTTTTTGTTGAACAATACTGACTCCTGGCAACCCAGCAGCTCCTGGGTTTTCTTGTCAGTGTGACCAGAAGTAGATTGCCAGGCCTTTCTTCCAAGGCAATGGAGAGTTAAGTGACTTGCCCAAGGCCATAAGGAGTGCTAGTGGAAATCGAACCCTGAGCATAAGAAATGCCATATTGGGTCAGACCAAGGTCCATCAAGTCCAGTATCCTGTTTCCAACAGTGGCTAATCCAGGTCACAAGTACCTGGCAGGTTCCACAATGCTTGTCCTGGGGTAAGTAGTGGATTTTCCTTGTCCTTTTTAATAATGGTTTATGGACCTTTCTTCCAGGAACTTGTCCAAACCTTTTTTTAAACCCAGCTTCATTAACAGCTTTTACTACATCCTCTGGTAATGAATTCCATAGTTTGATTACCTATTGAGTGAAAAAATATTTTCTCCAGGACCAAGCAGGAAGTCAGTCCTCACATATGGGTGACATCGACGTCGATGGAGCCCCTGCGGAGCATTTCCCCAGCTTTCTATGAAAGCCTTTGGGAATACTGCACGCATGCGCGGTCCCCTTCCCGCCTAAAGGTGCCATCTTGCTCAGTCTCTCTTTTTCCGTGGAGCCCGTCGGACATGTGTCCTAGTTCACCCGGAAAATAGATTTTTTTTCAGTTAATTACTTGCGATTCTTCGTGGGTTTTTCTCCGGTTCGACGCCGGTTCCCCTTCTCGCCAGGTTCAGTACACCGGTATCAAGCCCGATCTTAATTTTTCGAGTTTTGCCCTTCGTGACTGGCGTTCGCGCCCTTTTTTTCCTTTCCCTGGAAGGCCGGTCCTTTGACCTCGCGGGGACTCTTTTTTTTCCCGATGGCTTCCAGAGGTTTTAAAGTGTGATCGGTGTAAGAAACTAATGTCTCTCACCAACACACACAACTGCTGCCTTTGGTGCCTCGGTCCTGATCATGACCCTAAGATCTGTGGACCGTGTGGGAAAATGTCCACTAAGGCACTGCGAAGTCGTCAGCACCAAAAGGAAAGGCTTTTCTCCGATTCGGCCTCCGGCCGGGCCCAGACCTCATCTGAGACCTCGATGTCTCGGGAGTCTGACCCCGAGCATCGTCGGGGTTCCTTGGAGAGGGGGTCCCCCGAGTGGGAGCGAAAGAGGAATGTCCCTTGCCGAGGTGAGAACCTTTTTGGCAAGTCCATGGCCGAGAAGGCTGCTGAGCTCGAGACCGAGCACCTCACAAGGACAAGGCTGTTTCGAAAGACTTCTGCCCCTTCACACAAGAAGAAGGGCTCGGGTAAAAAGTCCTTTTACCCGAGGAATGCGTCTGCCTACAAACAGTTCCCAACTTACCAGGCCTCCCCCGCTCCCCCACAGGGTCAGCAGGCCAAGGGGCAGGGACATGGGCCCCGTAGGCAGAAGGTCCCCAAGCCTCCGGCTCCTGCTCCCACTCAGCAGGGTGGGGGTTTTTGACTCCCAAGGCATAGCCTCTCCATCTCTGCTGTCCCATCCCTGCACAGGAGGTTGCCTAACCCTGTTTGCCCACTGGTGGCCACTCATTACAGGGGACAACTGGGTCTTAAGCATAGTCCACAAGGGCTACTTGCTTCATTTTCATAAGTTGCCACCTCCCTATTTTCCAGGGGAGCCTCCAAGGCCTCCTCTCCATACAGCCCTCCTCCTACAGGAGCTCCAGGGTCTATTACGAGACCAGGCGGTGGAGCCTGTGCCTCCCCACCTGCACGGTCACAGTTTCTACTCCAGGTACTTCCTAGTATCAAAGCAAACAGGGGATCTCAGGCCAATTCTCAACCTCGGAAATCTCAACAAGTTCTTACAGAAGGAAAAGTTCAAGATGCTTACTCTTGGAACACTTCTGCCCTACCTCCAGCAGGGAGATTGGCTATGCTCTTTAGATCTAAACGATGCGTACCCTCACATCCTCATTCATCCAGACCACAAAGTACCTCAGGTTCATTGTGAGAGGAAACCATTACCAGTACAGAGTGCTGCCCTTTGGCCTCACCTCCGCCCCCAGGGTCTTTACAAAATGCCTGGCAGTGGTGGCGGCCTACTTGAGGAATCAGGGTATCTTTGTCTTCCCCTATCTGGACGACTGACTCATCAGGGGTCAGACGGGCCAGGAGGCCAGGCAAGCCACCCTCCGAACAATTTCTCTACTCCAACATCTGGGGTTTGTAATAAACTTTGCAAAGTCCACTTTGCTCCCCTCCCAAACCTTAGAGTTCATAGGGGCAAGGCTAGACTCTCTGCAGGCAAAGGCTTTCTTGCCAGAGGACAGAGCCCAAAGACTGATGGCTGTGGCAAACCAGTTTCTCAGCAGGTCACTGGTCTACGCCAGGCTCTGCTTGAGGCTTCTCGGCCACATGGCTTCGACAGTACATGTGACTCCCAATGCCAGGCTTCATATGAGGCCTGCGCAATGGTGTCTCAGGAGTCAGTGGTCACAGGCCACAGGGAGCCTCAGCGACAGAGTAAGGGTGTCCAGACCATTCCTGCACTCCCTACGTTGGTGGCTGCATCCCCCCAATTTGCTGAAAGGGATGCCTTTTCAGCCACCGGGGTCCACAGTGGTATTGACCACCGATGCCTCCCTACAGGGCTGGGGTGCACACTGTCTGGGCAAGTGCACCCAGGACCTGTGGTCTCCCTGGGAGGTCCAGCAGCAGATCAATCTACTGGAACTTCGGGCTATTCGCTTAGCCCTCAAGACTTTCTCTCAAACCCTGGCTCACCATTCTGTTTTAGTGCAAACAGACAATCAGGTGGCCATGTTTTATGTGAACAAACAGGGAGGCACTGGGTCCAGGCTCCTTTGTCAGGAGGCGCAGGACCTTTGCTTGTTTGCGCTCAGGCACAACATGTTGCTCAAGGCGGTTTATCTCCCTGGCCAGGAAAATTACCTAGCGGACAGGTTGAGCAGGATTCTGCAACCCCACGAGTGGCAGCTCCATCCCTTGGTGGCTCAGAATATCTTCCTGAGATGGGGACTTCCATCCATAGATCTCTTTGCCAGTCCCCTGAACAGACAGCTGCCCAGGTTCTGCTCCAGGCAACCGCATCCTCTGAGACTAGCAGCAGATGCTTTTCTGATTTCCTGGTCCCAGGGCCTCCTGTATGCGCTTCCTCCCATGCCTCTGGTGGCCCGAACCCTGTTCAAGATTCTACAGGACCAGGCCTCGGTCCTTCTGGTAGCACCAGGTGGCCGAGGCAGCCTTGGTTTCCACTTCTACTTCAGCTGGCAGTGGACACTCCACTACCTCTAGGGTTGCTGCCCGACCTTCTCTCTCAGGACCAGGGGTCTCTTCTTCACCCCAATCTCAAATCTCTCAGTTTGATGGCCTGGAAGCTGCAAGGGTAGTTTTGGCTCCTTGGGGCCTACCTCCTGAAGTTGAAGAGGTCGTCCTGGCCTCTAGGAAGCAGTCCACTAGGAAAACCTATGCCCTGAAGTGGAAGAGGTTTGCTGTGTGGTGTCAACTGCGTACAGAAAATCCTTTCTCCTGTACTGTACCAGTGGTGCTTCAGTACCTGCTGCACTTATCCAATCAGGGCCTTAAGTCCAATTCTGTTCGGGTCCACCTCTCAGCTCTAGCAGCTCACCGCTCACTGGTGGAAGGACACTCTCTATCGGTTCACCCCTTGGTGTCCCGGTTCCTCAGAGGTTTGCTCTTGCTCAAGCCTCCTGTCCATCCTCCAGCTCCTGAGTGGGAGTTGAATGTGGTCTTGCAGCAACTGACTCGCCCACCTTTTGAGTCGATGGCTACTTGTCCTCTCCGCTTCCTTTCCTGGAAGACACTCTTCCTAGTAGCCTTAACCTTGGCCAGACGGGTGAGTGAGCTTCAGGCCCTGGTCTGTGACAGGCCTTACACCCGCTTCTATAGGAACAGGGTAGTCCTTAGGACTCATCCAAAGTTCCTCCCTAAAGTTGTCTCCTCTTTCCACCTCAACCAGGAGGTGGTTCTTCCAACATTCTTCCCTAGGCCTCATGCAAGCCAGGCTGAAGCAGTCCTGCATACCCTGGACTGTAGGAGGGCCTTATCCTTCTACCTTGACCGTATGCAAGGACATAGAAGGGCTACTCAGCTCTTCATCTCTTTTGACCCTAAAAATTTGGGGTTAGCTGTGTCCAAGCGTACCTTGTCCGTATAGGTGGCTGACTGTATCACCTGGGCTTACAGGTCGGCTGACCTTCCCTTGCAGGGTCGGGTCACGGCCCATCGTGTCAGGGCAATGGCTGCCTCAGTAGCTCATCTCCGCTCTGTACCGTTGGCAGACATCTGCAGGGCTGCAACTTGGTCCTCAAGCCAGACTTTTGCAGCTCATTACTGTCTGGAGAGGGAGTCCCGTAGGGACAGTGCTTTTGGCCAGGCAGTACTCCAGAATCTCTTTGAGGTTTAGGCAACTCCTGCCCTCCAGCCCTCCGTTGGGCTACCAGTGGAGGTTCTTTCAGTGAAAAGCCTTTCTTTGATGCTGGGACTAGAGGGAGTTCTCTTGTTCAGCCTGGGTTCCTTGGTAGCCCAGAGCTAGGGAGTCACCCATATGTGAGGACTGACTTCCTGCTTGGTCCTGGAGAAAGAGTAGTTACTCACCTGTAACAGGTGTTCTCCAGGAGCAGCAGGAATCAGTCCTCACAACCCTCCCTCCTCCCCTGGGAGTTGCAGTTGTACATAGTTTATTTTACATTTTTTGTGTGCTGTTTATTAGCTATGTCATTTGACTGAGCAAGATGGCACCTTTAGGCGGGAAGGGGATCGCGCATGCATGCAGTATTCCCAAAGGCTTTCATAGAAAGCTGGGGAAATGCTCTGCAGGGGCTCCATCGACATCGATGTCACCCATATGTGAGGACTGATTCCTGCTGCTCCTGGAGAACACCTGTTACAGGTGAGTAACTACTCTGTCTCTGATTTGTCTTAAATGTGCTACATTGTGGCTTCATTGTGTGTCCCTAGTCTTTCTACTGAAAACCATGGGAAGAAATAAGTGCACCAAGGGACTGTAAAGGGAGTGTAAAGAGAGAAAAGAGGAGGTCCCAAGACAGAGTTCTGAGGTGCATGGACTGAAAACAAGATGGCACCAGAGGAGAGTCCACCAAAAAATACACTAAAATTGCGATGGGAGAGATAAGAAGACAACCTGGACAGCACAGAGCCCCTAAATCCAAGCAAGGAGAAGGTGGTGATCAGCATTGTCAAAGGCAGCAGAAAGTTCAAGAAGAATGAGGATCAAGTAAAGGCCCTTGGATTTGGTGAGGAACAAGTCACTGGAGACTGAGCAAGTGCTGTTTCTGTGGAACATAGAGGATGAAAGCCAGACTGTAGTGGATCCAGAAGTGCTTGAGAGGAAATAAAGTCAAGACTGTGGCGGTGAATCACTCATTCAAGTAGTTTTGAAGCAAAGGGGAAAAAAGAGAGATGCTGACAACTGGAAGGACAGGTAGGATCTAATGAAGGCTTTTTGAGGAGAGGTGTTTGAAGACCACAGGTACAGTTGCAGTGGAAAGCGATTAGGTTATGACAGATGGAAGGGATGATGGCAGACAAGAAGAGGAAGAAAAGGAGAACAGAGAAGGGAAGCACACAACTCTAAGTAGTATGCCCTGCCTGTGTGTACCCTAGTGATGTGAAGACAGAGGAGGTACCAATGTGTGCTCCCCGTCTCTGTCCTCCTTTTCTTCCTCGTCCCCCGAGGACTCTGTAATTATTTGCAGCTCCTGGGTGCTCTGGCTGCTAGCTGTCTCAGTACTTAGGGCCACCAAAGAGTCAACCAGTATTTTCAACAGAGGAGACCGTGGCATCCTCTGGGCTTTTGGACAATGAGTTTAGTGGCCTCGAGCAGTATCTCCAGGAGGCTATTTTCCACCTCCTCTGCCTGTTGCTTATTTATTTATTTACATTTCTTATATACCGCGCTATTATAACTTGCTAATATTCCAACTCCTCCTCTTCCTCGTGTGCAGCTGTTCAACCCTGCATCCTTTTTGCTGTATTTTCTTGCCCAAGTGATCTCACAGCAGGTGATGTTTTAGCTGGCACAAGAAAAGAATATGACAGTGTCAGGCCATTTCCCAAATATTATATTTATAAAATATCTTAGCAAGCAGAGAGCAGCAAGATGAAAGAGTTGATTGGGCCCTACTCAACAACCCCCTCAGGGGCTCTGTGGCAGCCTCTTGTCTGCCATCTTTGTAATGCACATTAAGGGGCCTGTCTACTAGACTGCGGTAATTGTTTTTGCAGCTACCTTGTGACATATGTAAAAATGTCACGTGGTAACTACAAAAACGGTGCAGTATATGCAGACAAAGTATCTAGCTCCAGTCCTGCAGATACTGCCAAGGATTCTCAATTACCATGATGGTCTGTGCTCCCTCTGTCCCCTCCAATTGCCTCCAATCCCCTCTGAGGCTTCCCTTAGTCCCCCTTTATCCATCTAAAACCTGGCAGTGCTATGGATCAGGCAAACCATGGCACTGACCATAATGAAAAGCTGCCTGATACCTCTATCCCCCATAAGTCGTGTGGTGTCACAATCAATAGGTCTTATATAGTAGAGGGTAATAGTCACCTAAAATATAAAAATCCTAACCCCTCATATACAGAAAAGAAAAAGTCCCATCACAATTCAGTAGATCAAATTAATCGTAATAAGAATCTGGTAAAAAAGAAACCTGCAGTCTCAGGCAAAAACGGCTATATACTCCCAGGTTTAATTTCACCTCGAGGGTAATGCCAGATTACATCACCGACCGCTCTAATAGGTTTCTTTTAAATAATTGAAAAATTCTCAGATTAATCAGTCACTTTACTTAAGCGGACTTTTCTTACTGTTCTTCACAAATATCGGAGATTGTATCAGTTATTTAATGCCATAATTTTGCTTATCTTGTGATTCTTTCAAATTTCAAAAGGTCCCGACGCTACCATCCCGGTACCTTCGATGCGTTTCGAATCTTCTTCAGGGGATCGGTTTTGTCAAGCAATCTCACAAATCCCATTCAAAGTAAGTCCGATGATGTGCGGGCTCAAATATCACCACTATTGTCGTCTCTTACAAAAAACGCCGCACATGGTAGCGTCGGGACCTTTTGAAATTTGAAAATATTTTGCCATGCAAAGGTTGGTGGATGCCTGGAATGCCCTAATGGAGAAGATTCTGAAGACAAAAATAGTGATGGGATTCAAAAAAGCTTGGGATAAACATAGATTTGATTCATCTCAGAACAACAGTGAAATGGCTGTGTGCTCCTAAGAATGCAAGGGGAGGAAGGGTGGAAGATAGCCTGCATGATATAGCAGTTATGACTCTAATAAAAAGGCCTGGGGATTAGCCTGCATACATCAGCAGTTACAACCTAAAATGAAGGCATGGGGCGTAACCTGCAGAGAATAGTATTTACAGCCCTAACCACATTGCTGGGCAGCGTAGATGTGCTATTTTGGTCCTTTATCTGCTGTTAACTACTATAAGGGTCATTTTCGAAGCCCCTATTCATGCTTTGGACATCTAAAAATGAGCATAGAGATGTCCAAAGCACAGAGATAATTCCAGAGCCATTTTAGAAACTGTTTTTGGGAACATTCTCAGCATGTGGACATCCAAGTCTTTACAGAGATGTGGTGGAAGCATTCCCAGGAACCTGGACGTCCCCGCTTGATCTCGGAAACATCATAGATGTCTGACATCACATCTAAATTTAGACCTGCTCCAGGCACCTGAAAAGTGCTCGTTCTTGCTGAAAAACATCCAGGAGATGTAGAGAAGAAAGCACTCTATCATCCCCAGTACTCAGCAAAATATCAACAATAGTAACAATGGAATTTGAACCCTGGGTGCCCAGTTCCTAGCCCACTACTTGAACCATTAGGCTATCCTAGATGTCCAAGTTCTAGAATACAGTTCTAGGTATGTCTGTGTAGATGCCCCTGCAGACCTCCATATTAGGCACATCCACGTTTGTGAAATCGTGTCTGCACCTGGACGTGTTGGCTTTTTTTTTTTTTGCTTTTTTTCAGACGTTCTGGCTTAGCCATCCCATATTGCATTTGAACGTCCCATCTAAAATTTTCCTCCACATTACTATGTCTGTAGAGTCAGAAGGATTATGAGGAAACCTGAGACTTGCTTCTGGCGTTTCAGAAAGACACTGTGGAAAAGACTATTAGAGGAGGTTATGAGTAAAGTGAAAACCCAGAGGGTCCAGCTCTTGCTTTTCCTTTAATTAGACCACCAAGGAGTATCTTAACTATGTTGTGATCTATTTTAGAAGGGTAGGGGCATTTTAAAGAGAGACTGCAGCATTCACTTTATTTATTGGAATGTACATGTATCTTTCCTACTGGAGTGGAGGAGTAGCCTAGTGGTTTAAGCAACAGCCTAGTACCCAAGAGACCTGGATTTGTTTGTTTTTCGACATGATATTGCAAATAAAAAATAGGAAACCACACATCTTTTATCTATTATGGTTATTTCAAAAGAGGGATGATTTGCTGCTATAGCCTCACACAGTAACTATCTTTATCTTTATTAAGCACTTGCTATACCGCCCTAGTGGACAGTGCCTCAGAGCGGTTTACAATATCTATATAATTAAAAAGAAGAATGAAAGGAATGCCAGAGTTTCAACAGGACAGAAGAGGACAGAAATCAGAGAAGGTCTAGAGGCTATCTCAGGTCAGAGGGGAAGGGGGCCGGTGACGGGTGACTTGCTGAGAACAGCTGTGGGAGAGGTCAAAGGCAATCTGAAAAATATGTGTCTTCAGCAGTGTTTTGAATTTGACAAAAGTCGTTTCAGAGCAGAGAGAAGGAGGTAGAGAGTTCCATAATGCAGGACCCAGGTAAAAGATAGCTGACTTCCGAGTCTGTTCAAGATGTCTTTATCTTTATCTTTTATCTTTATCTTTATTTGCACAATTTGATGAACTGCCCAGGCCGAAGCATCAGGGCGGTGTACAATACAAAAAGCAGGCTACTGGAAACAAAGCCAGAAAAGAACGGTGGTTGCAGAGAGGACCAGACGGTTGACATGGATGGCTCTGAGGAGGCAGTGGAGGGTATGAAACTGGAGCAGATCAGATAAATACTGTGGGGTCCCAGTGTAAAGAGCTTTGTGAACAGTAATAAGAATTTTATAGTTGATACGGTATTGAAGGGGGAGCCAGTGCAGATGAATTAGGAGAGGGGAGATGTGGTCACAAGAAGATCATTTTTTGTGTAATTTATTGTCATTACTACATGGACTATATACACTCCTTTGGGTAGTCTGTTGCTGACTAGGGAGGTGGTTAATGTATTAAATAAAATAAATATAGGATTGTATTGAAGTTGGACACGCCACACTGAGAGGTGTCCTTTTTAAGGAGTGTTTTTAGAAAACCGATGAGCTTGCTTTGGCTCTCATTCTTTGATATCTCTGATCATGCAGCTCTTGGGCTAGGATGGCAGTTGCTTGATTTTGTGCTGCAGTCATTTTGAGTGCAGAAAAATACCCATGGTGTTGTTGTGATTGCTCCTGCTGCCTGACTTCTCACTCAGGGCCTTGGGCATCGGGCATCAATTACAAAGTAAATTAATTTTAGGCATATATGGCATAATTCCTTCAAGTGTCCTGTGTGGAATAAAACCATAACTTTATTTATTTACTCTGTTTTATTTATTGTCTTTTTAAATCACTTTAGATCTTATAATAATCGCAATATATACATATTAACACTCATGATTTATATGATAGAATAATCCCCTTTCCCTCCCTTCCTTGCTTCAACTGCTGTAATCCCTTCTCCAGCATATGCAGATCCCCCTTCATGCCACTCAGTTCCAACTCATCCATCCCCTCCCTTACTTCAGTATTCCAAACCATAAACTGAATACGCCCATCAAATATTCCTCAACAACTTCATCAAATCCCCACTTCCACCAATCAATCTACCTCAGTATAGGCCTGCACAAATAACAAAGATTTCACTAGGGGTGTTCACAGGGAAGAAAAATTCACTTAATTTTTTTTTTCGCAAATTGTTCATGATTTTCAGTTGTTGGGGTTTTTTTCTGCTGGTTTTTGCCGAGGCATCAAGGTGGTTGACATAGTTTAAAATAATGGATACTATAAAATGCTAATAATTTTAAATTAGGAAGAGGTGTAAACTAGGGGAATAGAAGAATCAGGCAATGCTTCTGCGTGCAGCTCATTTCCACACTATCAGAAGTACTTGCGGCCTGATATTGAGCTAGGCTCATTTTTGAAGGGCTATGCACCTCGTCGACGCATAGCCCTCTCTGTCAACCTCTAACCTGGATATTCAATACTGTGGCGACGGCACTGAATATCCAGGGATAGCCACACACACCGGAAGCTGACGAAGTTAACTGGGCAGCAACGATATTGCATGCTGTCTGGTTAGCTCCTTTGCCTTAAAGATAGGCGAGGGTTTTCCTTGCCTGTCTTTTCAGTGCAGATAACCAGGAGGATGCAGTATCGCTGCTGCCCAGTTATCTCTTGTCACCACCTCCACTCTGCCCTGGAATGCTCCCAACAGGCCCCGATGCTAACCGGATAGCATGAGGGCACATAGTGGAGTTAGAAAGGGATATTCCATGGTACTAACCGTGTAAGTGCCGTTGAATATGCCAATTTAAGGCACTTACATGATTTACTGGGCTGTAAGCCATGTAAATGCCTTTCAAACATTGGGCCGTTAGTATTTAATGAGTGTCTAATTTTCAGTGAATGTTCTTCGTACTGGCTTTCCTGTCTTTCTCTCCAATCTCTTGGTCCCTTATATTCCCTTGCATGTTCTCCATTCCTCTTCTCAGTTGCTTACTGTCCCTGGGGTCCGTTCAGTTCCTTCAACTCTTGCTCGCACTTCTTCCTTTCATGTAGTTGCCCCGATCCTCTGGAATTCTCTTCCCCTTGACTTACCCTCTGAACTTTCTTCTTCTCCATTCAAGGCCCAGTTGAAGACTCATCTCTTCTCTTTTGCCTTTTCTTTGGGTTCCCTTCCTAGGAGATAGTTTTCTCTTTTCGTATTCCTCCTGTGGCACTGGCCATAGTGCCTTCCCTCTCCCCTTTTCCTTCCCTTCCTATTGTTTTCTTTATTTTACTTTCACCATAATTGTAACTTAGGGCCTTCCTTTTGTTTCTTTCTTTCCTTTGTTTTGTGTTAACTCCTCTTCTCGTTGTGTCTTGTCCCCTCTTCCTTCCCCTTGGTTATTTTATGTTTTAATTTGCAATGTAAACCACCTAGCTGCTACATGTCATAGACGGTATATTAAATTTCAATAAACCTAACTAAAGTAAACTAGATTTTAAGGGCTTTTAAAAATGGTTTTTAGACTCTGTTCTTATCTAGAGTGGAATATAGTTCCAAACTGCCGGTTATAGGTAGAAAAACACAGATTGAAAGGTAGATTTTGTAAACAGCTAGGTTGATTTAAACACATACTAACTGATGAATAAGGCATTTTAAGTTGATTAGTACACTCTAAATCAATTTAGTGCATACTAAGGAGACGATATTCAGAACTCTGGATATTTAAATGTCATGACAGGCAGCTGCTAGAGGTTACTGGCACCATTTTGAGAGCTGCTGGAGCCAGGGGAGGAGCAGATGGGAGTCGCTTCAGCCTCAGGACCATCAGGGAGCCTCCGCGTAAGACCCAGAAGGGGCTGGGAGATGGGAGAAAGTCCAGATTGGGTTCTGTTGGAGGGTGATTGGGGTTTGGGGGTCTTACTACTGCTACTACTAATATTAAACATTTATAAAGCACTACAAGGTATACGCAGAGCTGTACAAATACAGATAGACATTCCCTACTTGTCAGAGCTTACAATCTAATCAAGACAGGCAAGACAAAAGATAAGAATAAGGATAGAATAGGGAAGGATAAGGAGACACAAGGGATCAGGATCCAAAAGCAGCCTCAGAGGTGAGCCTTTAGCATAGATTTGAAAAGGGGCAGAGATGAAGCCTGGTATATAGACTCAGGAAGTTTGTTTCAGGGTCTTAGTGGGGCCTTACCTGTTATGGTCTGGAGGGGTGATACTGAAAGGGGGGGGGGCGGGTTATACGGGAGACCAATCAAGGAGGTTAATCGTTGAGAAGTGTTGCAAGGCCTCAGATTTCAGGGGTTACGTCAAGAGGGTGTGCTTGGGATGTGGGGAGGAGAGTTGCACATTGCGTTTGCAGCTGCTTGTGTGAGCCTTCTGTTGTGGTCATTGGGACTGTGTTCTCTGGCTTGGCAGGTAGCGCAGGTGCTCCCATGCTACTTGTCGAGACAGAGAATGCGGCGCTTTGTAGTAAGTGTCTTCCCTATGCATTAAATAAAGGGCAGATGCTGAGTGCACCCCTTGGATTTACTGTACAGGGTTTGCACTTACCACATGATAGGTGCAATCACTTACCACACCTTAGTAACTATGCTCCTAAGTGTTTCAAAACATATTTGAAATGAGGCTGAGCGACAACTGAAATGTGGGCATATGTTTTTAACTTCTTCCCATCAGTTTGTGTCAATCAGCATGCTCTGTGTGCTTCCTCCTTCTAGGTCAAATGTTGCTGGCATCAGAAGAACAACTTTGCATATCCAAAAATAATAATAAGGCATATTGTAATTAGCTTGATAGCTTATTACACTCCAGGCACCTCTTTTTTTCTAATGTAGGATGCAATTATAATTATTCAATGTGATAAAATAATTTAGATCTCAACGTTATGTAAGTCCCAAGCAGGGTGAAATGTGCCTTTAATTCATTATTGAGCATGTCCTATTGTAGAACTGAACAAATTCTTCAATGCAAATTACTTCAATGCAAGTTCTAAATAGATGGTAGTATGACGGTGCTATTTACTTTGTGTGTTTTCATTTTCACTTACTCCCCTTGACTTAATATTACAGAAAGGGGCTTCCAGTACTTGCCCTGCACAAGCTGTGTAACTTTTACAGGGTTTATTTTCTTCTTCAGGAGCATCTTGCTGTTAATATCCAGCTGATACAAGGTCAGCGCAAATGCAGTGAGAAAGTCAGAGCTGCTTTATTTTTCTTGTGAGCAGATCAAATAAAACACTGCTGATGTTCCATTTATCTGATGAGACAAGCAAACCCTTGGCAGTCGGAGGAAAACGTACATTGGAATCTGTCAGCCTGCTGACTAATCACTTCATCCCCAAGTTAATGCAGCTCTAGATTTTTAGCACCCTTTCCTTTCTTATAGCCAGATTGTCTTGCTCCTATTGAGAGGCACAGAGACTTTATTAGTGCCACGATTAATAGAGCTATTATTTGTAAGCAGTTTGACAGTAACATAAAAGATTTTTTTGAGTCTTAATTTGATTTTATCACTTCAGCAGATGAAGTAATATGGTTGTTAGATTAAAGATTAATAAATAAAAAAAATAAAACAAAAAAAGAATATAAGGTGGTGATACCTTTTTAGTGGAATAAAGTAATTCAGTTTTTGACTAGCTTTCAAAGCTTAAAATTTGTCTTGACCTTAGGTAGAAGGTTTTACCTTTTTATCAGACTAAATTGCTACATTTTTTTTGACTAGCTTTCAAAGGTTATTGCCTTTTGTTATTTTTTTTTGTTATATTAGTATTTATTAATCACTTCAACAGAGTCACTATGACAAAGTGAAACTTAAAAAAATTGAAACAAAGGACTGGTCAAGGTCAAGGGGACACCATCATTTATCTTTATTCCAGTGCACTTGGTGGAACAGGGTAAGGCCACAACACCAACAATCACGCCAGTCCCTTGGTCAGATCATCATGTCATTAACTTCACCTTGACCCTGAATAACCCCACCCAACACATAGAGGATGAGAACAGAGGCAGGCGTTTTAGAGCATTCAACAAAGAATCATTCATAAACGAAATCGTTCCACAACTCCAGCACCCTTGACCTAAACATAGAGAAATTGAACTCCATAATATCTAATGCTGCATCAGCCCCTACGAGTACAGAACCACAAGCACGCAGGAGGTCCAATGCCCCCTGGTACTCAAGTGATATCAGAGATGCAAAGCGCACTCTCAGAAGACTGGAGAGAAAATGGAGGCGGAACAAGTTGCATAACTCCCTGACTCAATACAGAGCCAAGCAACTGGAATATAACAACCTGATAAATGAGCGTAAACAGCAACACCATACCAACCTAATCATGAAATCTGTCAAAAGACCAAGAGAACTCTTTAGCATTGTCCAAAAGCTCACAAAGGACACCATGCAGCACTGTACCCACCATCTTGACCCACAGGAATTTGCAGACTACATGAAATCAAAAAACACCATCCAGACATGCTCCATCTCACCACAGACAGATGACCATGAGATAAAAGAGCAGAATCAAACTTGGGATGATTTCAGCATACCATCAACACATCAAGTAGAGGGCATAATAAATGGACTCAACACAACAACCTCATCATCAGACCCATGCCCAGTGTCTTGGCTCAAAGCCACAAGAAGCCAGCTTTCTCATCACATTCACAAAATCGTCAAAGATTCACTCCAACAAGGATACATGCCACAGTCCCTGAAGCACACCATGATACGACCGATACTTAAAAGCAACAATCTAAGCCCCTCTGAACCAAAATCATACCGTCCCATCTCCAGCCTACCATTCCTTGCGAAAATCGTTGAAAAGACAGTGCAAAGACAACTTCAGGATCATATTGACATGAATGCCCCACTGGACATCCATCAGCATGGTTTTAAACCCCAACACGGTGTGGAAACACTACTTACTTCCCTCTTTGACAATCTTCTAAGAGGCATGGATTACACAAAGAACGGATTCCTGCTAGTGTTCATGGACATCTCGGCAGCCTTTGACACTGTATCCCACACCAGGTTACTGCAACGCCTGCAGCAGATAGGAGTATGTAAGAACACTCTGAAGTGGTTTACTTCCTACTTGGAAGATTGAACGCAACAAGTGCGCCCAAAAGAAATCATTGCAGTTCCCCGTCACGCACGGAATACCACAAGGTTCAGCCTTGTCATCAATGCTCTTTAATATTTACATCCAACCCATATGCAACATCATCAAACGCCACAAACTCCACTATCACATCTATGCTGACGACATCATGGTGTATGCTCCAGTCAACCTACTAGCACTTAACACCACAACAATAACCAGATGCCTTGAAGACATGAATGTCTGGCTCACAGCCAATAACTTGATGGCCAACTACGAAAAAACTGAGGCAATGTTCGTCACCAGGAACCTCACCTTCATTCCACCACAAACTATCAGCATTCTAGACAAACTCATAGTAGTCAAAGATGAAGTTAAATACCTGGGCATCACAATGGACAGAGCTCTGAACATGAAATCCCACATCACCAAAACCGCAAACAAGGCCTATCAATGTTTGAGGACCATCAGAAAAATCAAGCCAGTTCTCCGACAGGACCACTTCCGCACAGTGTGCCAAGCACTCATCACACCTCTGCTTGATTAAGGAAACTCGTTATATCAAGGCCTCCCTCAGCAGACCTTACACCCACTCCAAATGGTGCAAAACACTGCAGCATGCATAATTACAGACACCTCTGTCTTACAGCAACTGCACTAGCTCCCAATGATAGCCAGAGCAAAATTTTAAAACAGTCCTAATCATCTTTAAAATCTTACACCATCTCTCGGCAGACGCACTCCAAGACATCATAACAATGGATATCAGCGATAGACCAAGAAGGACCAATAATGACAACATGATCGGCACACCTGCAGGATATCACAAGACTAAACAAACAACTTCAAGAAGAGCTCCTTCACTACTGGCATCCACAGTTTGGAACTCTCTCCCAACGAGCCTGAGGGCATTAAATGACATCATAGACTTCCGCAAGGCCCTTAAAACCCTGCTCTTTACAGAAACCTATGAGCAGACAGACAGCGGTCTCCAACCAAACGGTAATGCAACTACCTCCGCCAACTCGATACCCACTCATACCAACTAGACATATGAGTTCATTGCACAATGTTGTTAAGTACCCTCATGTTAAATGTAACCACAATTGTGCTGTCTAAATGTTGTTAAGTACCCTATGTTAAGTGTAACCCTCCAATTGTGATGTGACCACTTTGAGAAGGATAAGGTGGTATATAAATCTGTCTAAATAAAATAAATAAATGTGCCTGATGTTGGAGGGGGGGGGGGGAATTTACTCTAGGTTTTTATTATAGAGAACATGTGAAAGCAAATTTTAGATACTACATTGAGAATTTGAGGCATCATGGTTGTGATGTACCTAGTTCCGGCAGTATTTTAGAAAAGGTTCTGCTAAAGGTGGAGTCATTTCTAAAATACTGAATAAAGAGGTGCAGGAGTGTAGCTATATGTTGGGTCAGAAGAGCCATTTTGCAATTGTACATGTAGGAAAAATCAACAGGGCAACATGTAACTGCCAGCACTTATGTGTGTATGTTTGTCATTTTGCAAGCCTACACATTTCCATGCCACCAATTAACAACAGATGCCGCTATCTCTATCTGTTCTTACTTTTAAGGGGGAAATAAACAGGTGGGAGTTAAAGGAGATAACCCCCTAATCCCTCCTGTAAAGGGCTGGCTGAACCAAGCAATTTTTACGAACATAAATGTGCCATGGAATGAGTATAAATCCTGACCTGGACAATTTTGATCATACACATGTACTCCCTATCTGATTTTTACCCTGCCAAGAAAACTCAGGAGCTGCTGGGTTGCCAGGAGTCATCACTGACTTGAAGGCACACATTGTATTTTGCAAGCACAGCTGATGAAACTCCTGGGTAAAATGTTAAAAATCCTGTGCATTCAGAGCTTATGAACTCTGTTCTTCACAGTTATACCTACTAGCTCTGCTGTGCAGAGGTGACATAGTGAGGATAATACAGGGCTTTCATAGAAGTAATATATATTATGACAGAACAAGCAAGCTCCAGGGTTCTCACTCCTCATAATTCCAATTTCACATCCCATCCATTACATGAATGGGGTATGAAAATGCTTCTCTATTTTTCAGGGATATTAATAGACTCACAGGAGCAGTTCCATTTTAAGGGAAGGGAGATAGGGGAGCTAACCAATTTGAAATGTTCAGTCAAAAACAACAGACTGCGGTTTTGTCTCTATAAATACTAAGAAGAGCATACAAAAATATTGAAAAAGGCATAAAAGTCAAAAAAGCCTATTGGAACCTGTGTTTTGGAGAAATAGTAAACTTTCCATCTCCAAATGTTGAAAGCGTGTTCAGACTTGAGAAATTTACTTGTCCAGGCACAGAATTATGAAATCAGTTGTGAATACGCTGCATCAAATACAATATTTAACATTTGATGCACCCTGAGAGGAAGGCCTACCCCCACAATTTGGTTTATTAGCACAAAACAGCATGACTCAATAGTATGCTGTAAATTAAAATACTGGATCCCAATACTCAGCAATCAAGCAAGCACATAAAAATGTACAGATAACATATCGGTCTATCTTTATGATGATTTTCAGCGGACCTATATGATCGAGCCACAGTGATGAAAATGCTAGCTTAACTTTATATGGCTAACTTATCCATGTGGGGGATAATCTTATAAATATTTATCTCCAGGAACAAGCAGGAATGAGTCTTCACATATGGGTACGTCGGTACCGACGGAGTCTGCGCGGGAACGCTTCCCAGCGTCCAATCAAAGAGCTTTTGGAAGCATCCCAACACGCATGCGTGCTGCCTTCCCGCCTTTCCCAACTGCCTCTCCTCAGTTTTCGTTTTCCGCGGAGCCGGCAGGACGTCCTCCTGTCACCGCAGAAAATTCTTGTTTTATTTCTTTATTTTTCTTGTGGTCGCGGCTGTCTTCCCCACACCACCGGTACCGCCGGTGTTTTCTTTTCTTTTCTTGTAAAATCTTCCTTCTTCAGGGAATATATTTCTTCATAGTGTCTCACGGTATCTTAGGCCTTTTAGGCCTCTTCTTTTTCCTTCATGGAACCGCCAGCCACTTTCTCCAAGAAATGTTCACACTGTGGCGGTACAACTTTATTTTTAGACCCTTGAAATCGGTGTCTAACCTGTTTGGGTCTTGACAACAGTTTGGTGAGAAGAAGTTTTCAATATTGCGGTTCCCTCGATACACGGTTTACCTCCAGCTTCGGGGCACCGTCCCTGTCTTCTTCTACACAGCATCAGGTAACCCACAAACAGTCTGTTAAGACTAGCCAGCCCTCGAGTGGTAGGTCTCATGCACAGCATGTAGACGGCTTCGGCCTTGCCCTCGAGGGCCCACTGGCTTCAAAACCCCAGCGGGAGTCTTCGGTCTCCAAAGCGTTTCAGTGGTTTCAGGTTGTTCCTGGGGTTCACCCCTCACAGAACATACCTGAGCCGTGTCTGGTGGTGGCATCCGCTTCGAGCGGTACCGATACCCAGACATCGGCACTAGTGTTGGATGAAACACTCCTCACCAGGGATGGTCATCTGGCGTCCTCGGTGCCTTCGAGACCGGTGGATACGCTCCAGACTGACCTTCCATTATCGGTACCAACACCGATACTACCACCGACGTCGGTACCCTCCAGACGTGCATCGTTAGCCTCGCTTCCTTCGATGCCTAGTCTGGAATCGATCTCCAGTCTGGAGGACTGGGTACCGACTCGCCTTGGTACCGGCTCTCGGTACCGAAGGCTTGGTTCCGATGATTCAGATCCACAACTCTCGGTTCCCTCGAGGCCCACTGAGTTGCCACTGGTTGACCTTCATTCACCGGTATCAGGCACGGTACCGAAGTCGGTGCCAATGTCCTCATTACCCTTACGGTCGGTGTCTTCGATGCCCAGTTTAGAATCGCTCTCTAGTCTGGAAGACTCGATACCAATCTCATTTGGTACCGACACTGACCGATACCGGTGGCTCGGTACCAGGGATAGCACTGGGATGTTTTAGGTTGCCGCGGTACCGATTGAAGGTCTCCGATGACTGCTCCGATGTCTTTGTCGGGCTCAGCTCTGACATCGGTACCGGTATCCACAGTACCATCATGGCTAACTCCTGCCATGCTTTTTTTTCAACAGGATCGCTCCCTTCTATGCCAAGCTCGGAGTCGATACCTGGCATGGACAATGTGGTAATGTCGGTCGCTGCTCCTGACAGTCAGTACCGGCGTCCATCCTTTAAGCATTCCACATTGCACTGTGCAGGATCTTCTATTCCTTTATATCTGGATAGCTCTGTCGGTGCTCAGGCTAGTTCTTCGGATCTAACCTGTCCAAAGGAAATTCCTATTTGGGAACCCTCTTTTCAGAGTTTCCTCCGGGATATAGCAAGATCTCTTGCCATTCCTATCCCAGGACATGATCCTGCACAGGCCTCTCTTCCTACCAAAGCAAAGGATAGCATAATGCTTCCTTTGCATCATTCCTTGCAGGATCTCCTTCTAGGAATGTGGGAAACACCTTTAAGGGTACCCCCCACCTTCCAGAGCAACTGATCTCTTATATCAGGTGCCCCCCTCTCCAGGGTTTCAAAAGACTCAACTTCCTCATCATTCCATAGTTGTGGAATCAGCATTGAGGCGGGTAAAGAGCAAGAAAAAGCACTCTTCTTATCCGCCAGGTCGTGAGTCTAGGATGCTTGATGACTTTGGACGTCAAGCCTTCCAGACATCTATGCTTTCTGCAAGAATTCTCTCATATATTTTCTATATGAGTCTATCTCTTAAGGAGGTCACAAAGCAATTACATCTTTTGACTCCTTCCCTTCCAGAGTCCAAGAGTGCAGACTACTCTTCACTGCTCAAGCATCTCCAGAATATCTCTTGGTTTCTTACTCGTGCTTCCCTAGACTCTTTTGAGTCTGTTAGCAGGACTTCTGCTATAACTATAGGGGCACGACGTAGAGCCTGGCTCCAAGCTTCAGGCTTGGACATATGGGCACAACACAGACTGGGACATACTCCTTGCACTGGAGATAATCTTTTCAACAAGGAGTTTTTACGTCAGGTTATTCAGTTTTCCACTGACTTACCTGTTCCTAGAGGCTCTTCTGCACCTTCTTCTGTCCCAGTAGATAAGAAATGTCCTGCCAAACCTTCTTCCCATAGCAGAAGAAGGTTTTATGCAACATCTGCCCATCCTACAGATGTTCCCAAACAGGGGAAGCATCGTCCTGGTCTTCAGGGTTCAACCTCTCACCAGGCTCAGCAAACCTAGCAACCACAGGGTTTCTAATCAACCCATCAGATCCTTGTGATTCTGGGAATTACAATCTGCAGTTGTTTCTTCTCCATAGAGACAATCCACTGCTGTCATTCTAAATCTTAAACATGGATCTCTTCCCGAAAGACATCCATCTTTTCTCTATGAGCTATCAGGATGTCCATGCTTCTAGGTCACAGGGTTCTCCTCTTTTCATTCTAGGGAAAGAGGTCCATCCACTATCAAATGATAGTTTCCTGTGCCAGCATGCCTCCTTTCCTTTCTATTAACTTACTATATTGTAAGTTTTCTTCAGCTCCATTTTCTCTACCCTCTTACCAGAGGGCTTTTCTTCAGCCTCTCTAATTTTCTTACTTTTCTAGTGTGGAGTTCTCTTTTCTGAGTTCACTCCTCTTTTTCAATCTTGCTTTGCAGCAGTTCATCAGACACCTCCAGAGTTTCTACTCTTGTTTTGTCTGTTCTTTCTGTTTTTCAACAGTACCATTCTTCTGCTGTCTGGCAAGCAGCTACCAATGCAGGAGTCTTAATGTTTCGACCACTGGTTCTTGTCCACCAGTAACCAGATTTGTCCTCCAATAACATTCTGTCTAGTCTTAGTAGTGACTCCAAGTCAGTGCTGTCATCTGTCTTGGAAAATTTTCACTACAAACTTGTTGGATTGTCTTCTCTTTCTACCATCTCCATTCCCATGGGTTTGGCAGCATAGTTGACATAGCTACTGGCTTTTCTAAAGCCAGTTCTATCTCCTCATTCTCCTGCATAATGCTCTCTGCAATTCTACAGAGAAGCTCTCCACTATGGGCCCTTGCTAGAGAGCATGGGGTTTTTTTTCTCCAACAACTATACTAGATGGTTGAAAAAGGCTTTTTTCAGTCATATCTTCCATGACTAGAAAAGTTCTCCTTTTTTACTATAAAGTACATAGGCCTACTCTTACGTGAAAGCTTAAGGAGTTGCTAATTCCCTTCTTTGGTCCATAGTATTTCCAATAGGGAATATGTTTCCTCCTTCCAGCTCGTCCTCATGGTAAGAACACATGATACCTTTTTGCCCTTAAGTAGGTCACCATGGTATCTCATTCCTATGCGTCTTCTGTTCACTTACCATGTTAGAGTTCTAAAATACTCAGGACTTGCGGGCTGCTGACTGATATCATCCTCTGCTTTTCATGTAACCATCCTGGTTATTCTACTACCTAGCATCCCTGTAGCCATAACCAGTGGGAATTGATTCTCTATATGTCTTCTCAAGTAGGTTCCACCTTCTTGTTCTTAGATGAATCTTTCCTCTCAACATTTTTCCTATGTGAATGCCTTGTGGACATAGTTCTGTCTGCTTCTGCAGACTTCCATATAGAGGTATATATATATATATATATATATATATATTCATACCTATAGCACACATCTTACAGATGTCTATGTCTATCATGTGTGAGTACTTTATGCCCTTCATATCTCACTATAGATATATTCTCATATATCTATATCTTATACGTATATATATATATTTATTTATTTATTTAGCTGTATTTATATTCCGCTTTTCACCGGGTCAAAGCGGTCAATTGGGGGATACATTTAACACAAGGGGATATGACACACATACGTTAATACTTACAGGGAACATGGGCAATGGAGGGTTAAGTGGCTTGCCCAAGACCACAAGGAGTGCCTATAGGACTAGAAATCCCAGTCCCTCCGGCCTGAGATTGCTGTCCCCAGGTGGGACTTGAACCCCCGGCCCTCCGGCCTGAAGTACCTTGCCCTAACCACTAGACCACTCCTCCCTATATATATGTATATCTATATATATCTATATGTATATGTCGAGATATTCTACTATCGGTAGATATGTATTCTGCTTTATCTACCTGACTGTCCAGGCTCATATAGCCCTATGATTCTGACAGAAGGGTTTTACCCATACTATGCTATCCAGCATGTTTTGGGATTCTACACTCACAACCACTTGGTGATAGTTAACACCTACCATAACCCTAAGGTTAGGTACCTCTGAAGCTCTCCATGTCCAATATCTCTCCTAGCTGACTTCAGTTAGGAGAGATATTGCGGATCTTCAGTTACTCACAGGCTAACACCTCCGGCGTTGTCCTTTCTTTTGGGATACAAGAGGTTCCCATACCCTTTCTCCCCACAAGGACTGAGCCTGTTTGTCCAAATCGGTTAGCTTTTCTCTTTTGTTCCTAAGAGTGAGCCACTCTTTTGCCAAAAGAGTTGGGTGTTTATCATAAAGCCTTCCGCTGAAGGCCCACCATTTTTGTACTACCCCAGTTTTTCCTACTGGGGTTCCCTGTTCCCTTTCAGGATTCTGACCTCCATGATTTTTCCTACAGGTTTCCTATCTCCACTACAGTGAAGTCCTTCTTGAGGTTCCTCTACTGGGTTCCCCTGTAGATCCCATGAACCTCCATACTTCTCTAAAGTCCTGTTAGGGGAGGTCCCTATTGCAATTTAGTTCTTTGCAATATCATTGATGACAATTATCATCCACACATGGACTCCTTTTCTGCAGTCCTATGCTAGGTTAGCTGTTCCACAGCACCTTTCTTTCTTCAACTCCTACCCTCCATCCTCAGGATGCCTGGTGTTGTGCAGGATAGCATGTTCCAACCTATAACATGCTGGGACTCCAGGCATCTTAGCTTGGGAGTCCCCATATGTGAAGACTCATTCCTGCTTGTTCCTGGAGATAGCACAGTTACTTACCTGTAACAGGTGATCTCTGGGAACAGCAGGAATAAGTCTTCACAACCCACCCACCTCCCCAGGAGTTGTATCTCTATCTATCTTTCCTTTCCCCTCTCTCTCTCTCTTTGTCTCAGCTTTAAAACTTAACTGAGGAGAGGCAGTTGGGAAAGGCGGGAAGGCAGCATGCAGGCGTGGTGGGATGCTTCCAAAAGCTCTTTGATTGGATGCTGGGAAGCGTTCCCGCGCAGACTCCGTCGGTACCGACGTACCCATATGTGAAGACTTATTCCTGCTGTTCCCAGAGATCTCCTGTTACAGGTAAGTAACTGTGCTTTCATAGATAAAAAGGCTTTTATAAAATTACCCCCTGGGTTATGCACATAAATAGTAATGTGGAGCCTGATTCATGGAGTAGGACGTCTGGCCCATCTGGACGTACCCGATGAAGACAGAGCTGTGTGGACCTGATTCTGGTCCGTGGGAACAAAACATTCCCGCAGTAGTCAGAATCGGGCCCGAAGGACAGCCTGGCGTGCCCCTGCCACCTGTGGGGATGTCCTCCCTGAGGGTGCACCCAACATCTGCAGCTCTGGCCTCACATTTCTCCACCGCCCGACCCATGGCTGGCCTGCCGTGGCCTGGATTGTGCGGCAGGGTCCCCCCCCCCCCCCCCACATGCAACCCTGGCCTCAGGGGGGGGATCCTCTGGCCGGATCAGGCCAAAATTGCTGCTTATACCACCTTTGAGATGGTATAAGCAGCACGTCCCCATGGTCTCGGCAGCACATACAGGGCTGTGAATTAAATCGGGCTGGCCCTCCCCTGCTCTGACCAATTCCCACCCCTTCCCGCCCCCCGCCAGCTCTCCCTGTCCTGATGCACAGGACATACAAGGAGAGCCAGAGGGGGAATCAGGCATGGACAGCTTGCTGGCCCGCTGGGACGTGCAGCCCTGTAACCCGCGTTCATGGATGACCTCCATAGTAAATGACAGCAGATAAAGACCAGCATGGGTCATTTAGCCTATCCAGTAAGGTGCTAAAGGCTCTAACTGCCACTCCATGCAACTTACCTCTGCTCTATGCCTTTAGGTTGTAACTATGCAGGTTTATATTATGTACGTGCAGAGTTTGGATGAATCATGGACAGAGTCACAAAGTATGCATTAATTTCTGTGGTTTATCTTCTGCCACAGTGGTTCCATGAACACTCACCATGACCTTTATTTGTGGCAGGGATCATATCTGCATCTGCAACCCACCAATTAATTTAGGTGCTAATCCCTTCAGAATAAATCTGAAAGGGAAAAAGTAGTAATATCCATCCAAATCATATTTCAAGCAAGAGCACATAAAATAGAAATAAAGCAGTGTAGCAAATTAATTCAAATGCAATGTGCAACACTACAAGAGAGATCAAGGAAAGAAAAAGACCAGAATATTTTTTTATTTTTGCATTTTTTACGGACAAGATTTTCTCCTTTTATAAATTTTTGTACAATAGGATTTTACCACTTTGAACTTTCTTTATGCTTTTATAAAAATTTGTATATTTGTATAAAAGACGCTTCTATTTTTTCCAGTACATTCATTTTCTCTCCTAAAGAAAAGTCAGCTCTGGCTAACGTGCTCAGGCTGGCAATATGCCTGCTCTCGTAACTGAATTTATAAATAAACTCTAATAGAAAGCTTTACAGTTAAACTGGGCCGTAACTGAATTTATAGATAAACACAAATCTCCCTTTTCCATAAGCTTCAAGACAATTTCCCAGCAGTTAAATACTCACAAGTGCAAATTGTTTCCCAGTAGTAGCAAGACCTGGCTCAACATTCCTTCAAAAGCCTGTGACTTCTGCCAAAGGGTTACAGGCACCATTTTGAAACGCAGAGTCAGATAGGGCAGGAGTGATTTGGGATTGCTCTTGTCCCATGCCTACTAAGCCACTAGGGATTGGCAAGGTAGGCCCAGAGGGTCTATGAGGGGTGAGGTGTCTTCAAGAAGCAAGGGGGATCTTCTTTAGGGGGTCACTGGGGGGGGGGCAGTTGCCTGGGGGAGAGGGTTTTCAGGGATGACATTGGGGGGATCAAGATCTTAATTGGGGGGGAAGGGGGTTCTGCACAGATATTGGTAATCATTCTAGTCCTTTTAACATAGCACCTGGGAGCATCAGGTCACATGTTAGTGGCCTGATGTTTCTAGGGAGGGAATATAATGCCAGGTTTGAGCTGGCGTTATTTGTTTTCAGGAAAAATGAGGATGGCAAATTTCAATGTAAGCTGTGATATGCATTGTAAACTAATATGCATTACAGTAACACATGATTTTGCCATTTAATGCAGACTACTACTACTACTACTAAGGTATATTACAGTGCATACTACTGCTACAAGGTATACTACTAATGCATACCAATACTACAAGGTATATGCAGCACTATACATATACATGTAAGAAACAGTCCAGCAGAACAAATGGTCCACTAGGGAATAGCTAAGGGGGAATGCTTATAACACATATCTGTGGTAAACAGGAGAAAAAGCAGGATTCAAAAACAGCCTCGAAGAGGTGGGCTTTTGGCCTGGATTTGAACAGGACCAGAGATGAAGCTTAACATACCAGCTCAGGTAGTCTGTTGTAGGTATATGGTGCAGTAAGGTAGAATGAATGAAATCTGGAATGGGCAGTGGAAGAGACGGGCACAGGTAAAAGTGATAACTAGAGAGTGCATAAGCGACATTAAAGGGCAAAAATTGTGTTATTCCCTTAATGCACATTATTAACTACCCCCCTGAATATCACTATTGTTTGTAAAATGGTGCTGCTCTGGATAGCAGCACTGAATATATGTAAAAGGCACATTTTAGATAGGGCATGGAGATCAGAATTGAGACGTCGCAGGCATGCTGAACTCAGTAATTTAGAAACAACTCTGCGAAAGGTGGAGCTGTTTCTAAAAAAAACATATAAGGAGGTGCAGGAACCATTTCACATTTATACACGTGGGAAAAATCAAAGGAGGAAACCCAGGAACTTGCACATGTAAGTGCCGGCATTTCACAACGTGCACATATTAATGTCAGCACTTACAAGTATATCTGACCATTTTGCAACCTAGATTTGTAGTCACTCTTAATCATCTACAGAGGCCTCTATTTTTACCTCATTTAAATTTAGAGAGGGATATAAACATTGGGAGCCCGATATTCAGTGGCGACGACTATGCGCTTCTATAGCTGTCGCCACTGACCCTGCCCACAGATATTCAATGCCAGACTATATCTGGCCACCGGTATTGAATATCTGGGTCTGCCGCATAGCACGGCTCGCTAACCGGGCAGCAGTTCAATATCGCCGCTGCCCAGTTAGCGATAGGCTCCGCCCCGGAACGTCCATGCAGCATTACTCATGGATATTCAATGGCTCTATCCATGTTGGTGTTGCTGAATATCCCTCTTAAGTGGTATTTACACGGTTTACAAGTCTGTAAACCTTGTAAATGCCTTTGAGTATCCGGCCCTCAGTGATTAAGGGGGATATCTTCCTGGCAAAAATGAGCATTTAATAAAATGCCTGTTTGTATCATAGAACAGGACAATTTTGGGCTTACACATGCGTCCCCTATATGAAATGGGAACACACGTATAGATTTTTATCCCACCCAGGTCATGTCCCCGGTATGCCCCCGTGCACTTTCAGTGGGACAGCCACATGTAAAATGCATGTTTGCATGTGTGAATGGTCGTGTGTAAATCACAGCTGGCATTTTAAAAAAACGCTCACTGACTGTGACGTTTCAATATCGACCCAATAGCTTTCACGTTATTTAAAATTATGTGTGTTTTAAGCAGAAAATTTACCCACGGGGAAAGCAAGCCACACCTTTTGCAGGCATTTCTCAGTGGACAATAATCAAAGCAAAACTATCCAGGCAGTTTTGCTTTGATTAGTGGTGCAAACCCCAAGAGTAAAACGTACCCTTGCGAGTACTCTTCTGATTGTCACCCCCTTTATGGTGTGGAGTAGTAGCCTAATGGTTAGAGCACAGGCTTGGTAACCAAGGTTCAATTCCCACTTAGCACTCCTTGTGGTCTTGGGCAAGTCACTTAACTCTCCATTGCATCAGAAGAAAAGCCTGGCAATCTATTTCCAGTCACACTGCCAAGAAAACCCAGGATCTGCTGGGTTGGAGTCAGCATTGACTCAAAGGCATGCATTGTTATGGTGTACACAATTTTTTCCCACATTATTGTGTTCTGCATCCATATAACAGAATGTGAATTTAATTCCACTCTGCTGACCAGATGGTAGGAACGGCTAAGGTAAAGAAGTTCAGATACTGAGCATGTTGTCTGTGCCCTGACCTGTGAGGAGAGGGTATGTATTGTGACTCCCTGAGTCTCATAATTGTCTCTGAAACATGGAGCCTTGCAAGTCTTACATTTCTGCATATATATAAAAATGCATTCTCCAGCTACAGATCATTAACGTGACACCCTTCATATTAGAATCATCGGATTTTGAATGGAGACATACACTAATTGTAACAAGTAGTATTATAGTGTAGTTCACTGTGAAAGGAATAATTATGCAGACCAGGCCATATCACAGATTGTCTTCAACTGTAACTGAAAATAGCATGAAATTAAGACAGGTTCTCATTGCCATTAACTTTATTTTTAAATATGTTCTGTATCCACTTTACTTAAAATCAGTCACATACATCTAGCTGCTGTTGCCTCAGCAAGATGGGCTTTACATTATAAAGGTATAATCATAAAGACTAAAGAACCATAAGAGGAAAATAAAATCTCTTTAAACCAAAATGTAATAGCACACACTTCACAGCCTTGCAGTCCAAGAATTATCTGAAGTAACAGAAATGGCAGAAGCATCTTTAGGATGTCTTATGGAACTGTATTTCTAGATTGACTCCAACTGGACCTTTGAAGTTGTGCCAGATTGCACAGTATTTATCAAAACTATTATTGAGACTACTGCTAGGGATCAACCAGTGCCATTTTGAACTCAGGCACTTGACAGGACAGGAATGACTGGCTTGCTCACTAGCCATCAAAGAAACCCTTGGTAGATGCCAGCGCATTTGGGACTTACCATTTCATGTTAGGTGGTTCTGGTGTTTTGATCTTTCATTTTGGGTGGGTTTGAGGGATTGTGCTTCATGTCAGGGGGATAGAGGTGCAGAATTCCCAGTACTGGCTAGTTCCTCTTGGCTAGTTTGAAATGGTGTACCAAAATTTGTGTCTCTAATATAGTGTGTTCTGTTAGTATTCTTATTTTATTCTATTTTGATCTTATTCTTTTACTGTTTTTGTTTTAATCTTTTTGTTTTATTGTTTTTTTTCTATTTGTATGATGCATTTATTGTGTATGTACTGTGTACCTCATTTAGGGCCCTAAGTACTAAAGTGTGAAGTGACTGCAAAAGTACACATCATGCAAAAATGCCTAAGTACATGCATTTTGTCCTTTTTTTTTGCATGAAGAGCACTTTTGCCAAATCACCTCATAATTCTAAACTTTAATACAAAGCACACTTGCATTAATGAGTTGCTGCAATGCAGTTATGCAAAGCAGCTCATTAATTTAAAAAATGTGAAAATAAAGAGTACAAAAATGGCTTCACTGGCTTGTTTTCATGGGAAAAATAATGAACTGAAGAGCTGTAGTTACACTATGAAATGCTGCCAAAAACAACAGCCGTGTTATTGTGACAGTGGCATGCTATAATTAAAGGGCTCGCCAACCCAGCCCCAAACGTGGGGATGAAATGTCAGAAGCCCCCCAATTTTCCCCCTCCTGAAGCTCAACTCCTTCCTTGAATGAGAGTTGAGTTGGCCTGGCTTTCCCCACTCCTCCCGTTGTCTTCCCAGAACTCTGAGTCACCCACAAAGAGGCCTGTGGAGCAGTAGAGGTAGGAGTGATCCCTACTCATTCCTGCTCCAGCGGCTGTCTTCTTCAAAATGGTGTTGCACTACCATGAGACTACCGATAGAGGATCAGTGGCACCATTTTGAAGAAAACAGCTGCTGGGGCAGAAATGAATGGGGATTTATCCTGCCCACACCCCTGGTTTCCTTGGGGTGAGTCAAGGTCCTGGAGGGACAGGAGAGGCAAGGCAAGCCAGGCCAGGCCAGGCCAACCCAATCCTCATTTATGGAAAGGGAGGTATTCAGGGGGACCTTTTTCTTCAGCCCTGTGAGCCCTTTATGTTAATGATGTTACTGTGTGAAGGGTACTTTTTTTAAATTTTACACGTTGTGATAAGGAAGCTTATCATAGCTCAGGTAGGAGCTATAGAAAAGATGATGTGACTCTGAACAAGCAACCTGTCAGTTCTGGTAGAAGCAAGAAAACAGAGTTTTCACATAAAAGACTACCAGTCCCAGAATGCACCAGGTTTCCAGCAGCCATGAGAGGGGCTGAAGTGAGAAAATGTGTGTGCAATCAAGAGAGCTATGAGGTAATCCCTAAGCACTCATCTCAAAGGGCAGGGCCTGATTCAAGACAGCTGCACTGTGTTAGGGAGCAGCACACATTAGGAAAGAATAAGAATAGAGATTATTCTTCAGATAACAGTTTGAGCTTCAGGGAGAGCTACAAGAACAGCTTCAGAAAGAGATACAGAGACAGCAACGGCTACAAGCTCAAGCACCAGTATCACCTGGAGAAACAGAAGCCAAGCCAAGCGGATAGAGAAAGAAGGAAACTCTCTGGAAGGAAGAGAAGAAAGCCCATTGGAAGGTCTGGGAGATTCCAAGGCAGTACCCATACTGGGAGGTATTCCAAATGCCAGCAGAGTCCATTGGACTGGATTCAGCCAGAGGAATGGATTGGCAGAGATAGGAATCACCAGTGGCTACCTGGAAGAGAGAAGACTGCATGTGGAAGGGACTTTCAGACCAAGGCCAGAAGGTATGTGAGAGGAGATCCAGTGTCCAGGGATCAAGATTGGAAGGCTGGACATCAGAATTGGATTACATATTGGCCAGGCTTTACAGAGAGGAATTATGATGGCAGGAGAGGCTCAGGTATGAACACTGATCCAGACCCTATCTATAATAGAGAATGGCAGCAAGGGAATAAGCATTCTCATGATAGTGCCTTAATGAAAGACTCATCTGTGCCAATGTATGATATTGACCCTATGATTGTTGATGAAGGGGGAGATACAGCAGATGAAACTATTTATATGGACTGTTCTCTATCTAAATGCTATTGCTAGTTTCCGTGAGCAAACACATCAGCCATCACAAAGAAACCTAACTTTGTTCTTTATTTCCACTGCAAACAGCTCTTAAAGCAGGATTTGGGCTCACACAGTAGCAGCCAGCCAGCTAAAGGCTTTCAGCTGGTCCATTGATAGTAATTAGGGCTGCACCTGATTGTGTGTGTGAGCAAGGGAGAATCACTGCTGAGATCGGCGTGGAAAATAAGCAGAAGTTAACCTAACCAGCAAAGTTTATTCTTTACTTTGTGCCTTTGTATTTGGTAATTACTTGCTAAGAAAACATTTGCTAATTGCCTGACAAGCTGAAGGTTGATTTCCGGTTTACTTTGTGACTTTTTGTTATCCATTTTAAACACTGCAAGCAAGTAACCTCATTTATAGTGCTATCAAGCATACATGTGCTGGGTGAATTAAACCCCATCAATAAAAGAAGTATTTTATTGATCTTACCACTTGGTTTCACAACTCAAATTATTGTCATCAGCTGTGTTTGGGAGTGAATGAACTACAATACCCACAATACCTTGCAAGAATCATATGAATATATGCATCGTCAAGATTGTGTAAGTTCTCACCCTAGGCAGCCGTCTGACAACGTGTTTCCACAGCTCTGAATGCATGGTGTTCCTCGTTGCAGCAATACACAAATAATTTAAAACAAACTTCAGATGGGATATAAATAAGCCAAGAGCTCATTTGCCTTTGTATTGCTCCATCTTGCACTCACACCTTGAACTGTATGCAGTTTTAGTTGCCACATCTAAAAAATAATATAGTAGAATTAGAAAAGAAACAGAAAAGGGTTACCAAAATAATAAAGGGAATATACTCCTGTGAAGAAAGACTTAAAAGGCTAGGGATCTTCAGCTTGGAGATGGCTGAGGGGAGATATGATAGAGGTCTATAAAATAATGAGTGCAATGGAGTGGAATGGGTAAAAATGTATCAGTTGTTTACTCTTTCAAAAAGTACAAAAACTGGAAGACATGCGATGAAGCTACGAAGTAGTACATTTAAGACTAAATCGGAGAAAATATTTTTTTCACTATGCATAATTAAGCTCTGGAATACATTGCTAGAAAATGAAGTAAAATCTGTTAGTGTAACTGAAAGTTTTGGATAAATTCCTGGTGAAAAAGTCAATAAACCATTATTAAAGTGGACTATGGAAATCCACTGATCCCTGGGATAAGCAATATGGAATCTGTCTACCTTTTTGTATTTATGAGCTAGATTGGCCACTGCTGGTAACAGGATACTGGACTTGATGGATTTTTGGTCTGACCCAGTATAATAAATGTTGTTTTATATTCTTACAGTGCTTGATTTTCTTCACTATGGCCTAGATAGTGGAAAGACTTGCCTTTTGGTCTTTTTAGATCTGTCTTCTCCATCTGACATCTCAATTCATGATGTACTGTATTGTTCTAGTTATTTAGAACTATTGATTGTAGTGGTCAGGTATTAAATTCATTTTTTTTCTTTTTTTATGTAAACATCACCAACAGGTCAATGTACCTGATGACATATCAACTTCAGAGGTATCCCAGGAACTGATTTTGCATCTGATTCTTTTTTATATTTATGTTCAACCATTGGATGGGGTTTTGGATCTTTACATAGGCGCCCTGTTATAAAACTAGTCCTCAAAATGAGAAAAAACTCTTTAGTATATCAGGTTTTCAAATGTATTCTCTGATTATGTATCAGGTTGCACATTTTATGGGCTTTTGTTTTTCTCTTTTGCTTCTAAAGTTCTTTAATGCCAGTGTATGAGAATCCAAAAGTTTTTACTATGAATAAAAAAAATGCACAAAATGCCTCGCAATGTGCATACCATTAAAATTTGATATGTTGCATTTTTTCACTTGTTGCCCCTTTTGTGAAAAAACTTGCATATTGCCCTTCAATGTAATAAAAGTTTGCATGCAAACCACTACTTTAAATTCATAAATAATGACCTATTGTAATGCAAAAGCTTGCAAGATAGCTCTTTAATTATAAATTTCATGAAAACTAGCATGAGAAAGTGTTCACGGGTTAGTTTTCACAAAAAACAATTTGCACCTTCATGAGGTGTAGTTATCTTTTCCGGTCACATGCTGTAGAAATATTTCTGGATAAAGTTTGCTACAGAGCTCATTTCCACACATGAGAAGCTTTTGCTGGAAATGGGTCATTGATCAGCAGGAATTCAGTCTAGTGGATTTCAGTATCAGCCTCATCTTTTTTCGAAACTGGCTCTGACTTACACTATGTGCATTCATGAGCATGCATTCAGTTTGTTGGGGTGCCCAAAAATTTTAAGAGGCCCTTTTACTAAAGTGCACTGGAGTTGTGCAGCTAACGCACATTTGGCACAAAACTAAACTGTGGTAATTGCAACCACTGTGGGCTCATTACCGGAGTAGTGTCCAGCATGTTCCTAGCACTTACTGCACTGAACAATACCTCAACGCACTGAAGTAGCATGCACAGTTACCGTGGGTGCACTTAAATCTACCTATTAAGATGCTGCTAGGTGAACCTCTGCTAATTGCAATGGGGAGGGGCAAGGGGGTCACAGCCATCGGCCCCTAAGATTTTGGCCTGACATAAGGTACAACATCAAGCACAGGCATTGAGGGGAGTAACCTGCCTGGAGCAATAGATGCAACTCTACAACTCTAGCCACTTTACTGGGCATACTGGATGGACTATGATGGTTTTTATTGGCCGTCATTTACTATGTTACTATTATTTCATAAAATATATTAAAAAATGTCAAGTTTCGTCAATATTTGTTAAGCCAGCCGGTGTACGACAAGACTGCATACTTTCCCCCACCTATTTAATTTATATGCAGAACAATCATCACAGAAGCAAGACTGTATGAAGACCACTGAGGTGTGAAGACTGGTGAAAGACTCATCAACATCCTTTGCTATGCTAATGATACGACATTACTGACTGAAAGTGAAGCCGATCTGAAACATTTGCTTCTCAAGATCAATGGAACTTAGTCTTAAAATGGGCCTGCACCTTAATGTGAAGAAGACAAAAAATCCTGACAAGTGGCAAAATCAATTAATTCATTGTTGATGGAGAAGAAATAGAAATAGTGGACAACTTTAACCTATTTGGATCAATAATCAGTAAAGAAATGACAAGCAGTCGAGAAATCTGACAGCACATTGCTCTTGGCAGACTAGCTGTGAAGGATCTAGACAAGATTCTCAAGAGCAGACGACTTGACTTGGCCAAGCTATGGTCTTTTCGATAAGGTCATGTGGATATGAAAATTTGGACAGTAAAAAGTTTGACAGGAAGAAAATAGATGCTTTTGAATTATGGTGAAGAATACAGTATATATCATGGACTGCCCAAAGAACAAACCACTCGATACTACAGGAGATCAAACCTAAGCTTTCTTTAGAAGTTCAGATGACAAGACTTCGACTTTCATATTTTGGACATCATGAGAAAAGAGAGATCATTAAAGAAAGACATCATGCTTGGCAAGGCTGAAGGTCAACACAAAAGGGGAAGACCAGCAATATAGTGGACCAATACAATAGCAGCAGCTATGAGTGTCACTCTATCAACAATTAGCTGCCTGACTAAAGACCAAACACGGTTTAGGACAACTATACAGAGGGTCACCATGAGTTGGCACCAACTCAACGACACTTATCAACAATAGCAGTATTAGCATATATTTGTTTGTTTAGTTTCTAAAGCTGATAGCAATAATTTTTAACAATTCACTTATTAATTCTTATGTTCTTTGAAGTTTCAATCTGTCTGACCCATTCCTTTCTGTTTACCTTTGGTATCTTTCGGTTCTTTCAAGCTCTGATGATAATGTATGAACCTAGAAAAATGCATGCAATAGAAACATTTTGTTTTTGTTTGTTTTTTCTTTCCCTCTCCTGCTGGCCTCTGGGACACTGGCAGCCCTAACAATTCTCTGGTTCAGCAGTCGAATGGCAGAGTATTGTCAGTTTCCAAGAAGTGCTCAAGTAGCAGTGGTGGCAGCTCCTCCTCCAGTGAATCTGAGAGCACTTCAGAATCGGACTCAGAGAGTGACAGCGGTTCTAGTGATGGTGAGAAGCCTTCTCACTGCTCCAGCCCAGAGGTAAGACTGGACCCTTTACTACCCTCTCAACCTAACTCTAATTAAACAAGACATACTACACCTTTTAAGGTGATTGTGTGTTGTGTTTTCATTGGTGCATGTTTGAGGCTGAAGCTGTACTTTTGATTGACAAGTGAGCACTACTGGCTTAGAATCTCCTGGGGATGAAGTAGCTGTGGAACCCAAGGAGTGCATAATAACGGTGCTTATAACTAACTCTATTGGAGCTTGGAACCAGAGGACACAACCAGAAAATCAAACTAAGATGATAACCAGACAGATGATCATAGTAAAAAAAATGACAATGTGTATTCCTTATCCATGAACTAAATCAGCAAGGAAATGCAGATTCTGGCACATTTTAAGTCTCATAAATGAAATGCCCTACAGTTTTAAAATGAGAAACTAACCATTTATACACAGACTCTCACTATAATTTAGGACTTGGTGTACCCTAAGAGAAAAGGGGTAATTTCTCTCCTGGTGGTGTGCATGGCTGTAGCCCTAAAGTAGTTTCTTAATAAACTCAGGGCACCTTTTATTAAACCACACTAACCCATTAATGCACGGTTTAGCATGTGGTAACTAGTCACGGTGAGCACTAATGCGTGGCCATGCAAACTACTGTTCATCAAAATACACATTAACTAGTACTGAAGTGCTACTGTGCAGAATTGGTGGAGCATGGGCATGGAGAGCACAGTAGCGTGCCAGGGCAGTTAACATATAAACTAATCTAACTGTAATTCACCTCACTGAATACCTAACAGATCAAAGAGATAAATAGTGTCCTTTCACAGATACCCTAAAGAAAAAATTATTATTTATGTCGGATCGTTTGCCTTGAAAGGGAAAGTTCCCTCTCTCGTAGCAAACCCTCCTTTTTTTCTTCAAATTAAGAGTGCACTCACACTTTTACCTTCCACCTGAGGCAAAATTATAAAATTATCCTCAGATCCCCGAGATGAACAAAGTAAACAAGTACTTAAAATCCACTTGATTCAGCCTCCAATTTGTATATTATATCATGCTGGTGAAAAAAGCGCTCACATCCCCCGTCTATCGACGTCATCAAGGGAGCTTACTATTTCCAATGAATAGGACACTGAATTATAGCGGATAAAAGCTATCCCTCACGTACTTCTTCAGTGATTATGGTTTTTGTTCTCTTCACCCTCTCGGGCAACCTATTCCAAATTTCAATACAGATCCCTCTATGAAGACGTATGTCAAAATTATACACGATATCATGTTTCAGACCGTGAGACTCCTGGTCCTTCTTCATGCAATATACGTCCTAAATTTATTCCCGTTCCGTTTCCTCTTAAAGTCAGCCTCATTCCCACCTTAAGCAATAATGGGCTATCATTGGCTGTCTGAAGTAATCAGGTAACCAAACTCCACCAATCTAAAGAGAGATTAAGGCCTGTTGGCGTTACCGTTTGTAAGCGATAAATCCAAGATTGCTCTCTAAGTTGTAAACTTTTTAGGCGATCTCCTCCCTGTATGTGCTCCGGGATAAAGTCTATAATTCGCCATTTAAGGTCTTGAAATGTATGGTTAAATTCTTGACAGTGATGAACCAACGGGGCCGATAATATTTTAGTATTTATCCGAGATCGATATTCCAATAATCTCCTCTTCATAGGACAAGACGTCTGGCCTACATAATTTTTCTGACAGGGACAAACTAGAATATATACAACATACGCACTAACTCATGTTGTATAATATTGGCTATCAATTTTCATTCCTGTGTTAAGATCTTCCCATAGTATGCCTTCCACAGTAGCATCACAAAAATCACATGTCCCACATTTATAATGTCCTTTTAACCTACTCTCTGAATTATCTAATGGAGAATGTATTAATAGATCTGCCATGTTGCGACCTCTTTGAAATGCAAACATTAATGGTTTCCTAAAACAAGAATGTAAAGATAATGTCTCCCAATGCTTCTTCATTATTTTCTTAATTTGCACAGAATTAGACATATAAAGTAGAATCCCAACATAAGACGCTTGTTCAGCTATTTGTGAAGTGGGTTGTTCTAAAGTCTCCTCTGGCCACCACTCTGGGTGATTTGAATCTCGCTCTTCTATAAGCCTTATTAATAATTTTCAAAGGATAACCTCTTTCACTCAGTCAACATTTTAAATCCCTAGCATGAAGTTTAAACTGTTCTAAAATAGATCACAGGCGTCTTAACCGAAGAAATTGCCCAATGGGTAGACCACGGCGAAGAGGTCCTGGATGAAAACTCTGATAATGAAGGAGAGTGTTCCTCTAAATTGGTTTCCGGTATAGCGTAGATTGCAGAGTGGGTCCATCTTTATATATTAAAATATCCAGAAATTCTATAGAAAACATGTTGTATTTTGGTACAAATTGTATATTATTAATCAGAGTATTGATCCACTCAAATAATTGCAATTGATTTTCCGTGCCAGACCAAAGGAAAAAAATATCATCCAAATATCGAATCCAGTGAGTAATCTGTGAGAGCCAATCAGAGGGATACAGAACCTCCCGTTCAAATTGTGCCATAAACAAAGTTGCTACCTATGGGGCTACTGTAGCTCCCATCGCTATGCCATGAGTTTGCAAATAAAATTGACCCTCGAATAGAAAAAAATTCTTCTTCAAAACTAATTTCACAATGTACAAAATAAATTCCTTCGGCAACCGAACAGGTAATTGCAATGTCAGATTTGCTACCATATATAAAGCTGCATCTTGGTCGATGTTAGTATACAAGGCGGTAACATCCATGATTACCAAGAACATAACCAGAGATTGTTGTCAGATTCTAGAGAGAAAATGGAATGAATCCATAACAAAAGAAGGTATCTGGTGGGTCAATGGCCTTAAAAAAATATCACTAAATTGTGATAGAGGTTCTTAAAGAGAACCTCTGCAGGACACTTTCGGACGGCCCGGAGGGTTCTTCAAACCTTTATGTATTTTTGGTACCATATATAAAATTTTCAAGATAGGATATTTCTTATTCAAAAATTCTAATTCATGTTGAGTAATCCAATGGGATTCTAAAGCTTGAGAAGTATACTGTTTGATCAAAGAGCTTAAAGATGGAGATGGATCCGATGGTAATTTTGCCTCAGGTGGAAGGTAAAAGGGTAAGTGCACTCTTTTAATTTGAAGAAAAAAAGGAGGGTTTGCTACGAGAGAGGGAATGTTCCCTTTCAAGGCAAACAATCCAACATAAATAATTTTTTCTTTAGGGTATCTGTGAAAGGACACTATTTATCTCTTTGATCTGTTAGGTATTCAGTGAGGTGAATTACAATTAGTTTATAAGTTTCTTGGTGACTGTATGATCATGGTGTCTGAAGATCAGGGTTTTTCGAATACCTCTACTTTTGCTTTTACGGAAGAACGTATTAATCAATTATTAAAACGACCCACGTTGTTTGATGATGAATCACATATTCCACAGGTAGAGACCTTTACTTCTTGGACTGACTTTAAGAATTTGAATAAGAAAGTAACCCGAGTATAGTTGCATGCTGCGACGATGACCCAGCATTTGAAACAGAGAATGATTCCTAGAGGGTTAAGAGTATTGAAACCCCCACATATGTTTCAAGATGATTAAACTTTTTATAATACTTGGACCAGCATCCTTAATAAATGCGGGTTAGATCTGATTGCATTATTAATTGATTTTTTATCTGAGGAAGAAAAAAATTTACAATCTCAATTATCCTCATTGACAGATCAATTAAAGGAAACCATGACGCTGGTAAAGTTTACAGCGGAAAAGTAAGCATATGATATTCAATTATCACAATTTAGAGATTCGCTTCGCCAAGTGAAAATTCGGAAGTTTGTGCGGGACACCAATGACTATGAGAAAGATCAGGTTTATACATGGCGATCACAGTATAAAAAGGATCCTACACAAAAACAAGTGACTTTTGAAGATACGGAGGAGGATGATAGTAGCGATTCTATGGAGAATGGACAGAAAAATAAAAAATCGCGTGACGGTAAACATGCGGGGCAGGTTTTTTTCGAGAGACCGCCCTTACTCACGCCGGCTTCAATACCAACAACAGGGGGAAGGTCGCAGGAGACCAATAACCCACTCTTCTGCAAAGCAGCAGTGATAGATTTGACGTCACAGTCTCTTCCATAGTAATATATAGTAATATAGTAACATAGTAAATGACGGCAGATAAAGACCAGTATGGTCCATCTAGTCTGTCCAGCAATATGGCAGGAGTAGGTGCACCCCTTCCCATGTCTTTTAGGAAGTAGGTACACCCCTATCCATGTCTTTGCTTAGTGGTGCACCCACCAGGAGCAGGTGCACCCCTCCCCATGTCTTCACCCCTCCCCATATCTTTGTTTCTTTGTTTGTTTAGGGGTGAACACACCGCTCCTCCCCCCATCGCTCCCTGCAGGAAACCCCTATTTGTTGAGAAATTAGATGGTTCAGTTTATTTTGATTTAATCTTGTTGCTGTAAAGTGATCCACAGTGTCTGTCCCAGCCACTTTGAATTCCGTCACTGTGTTTATCCCCACCACCTCCATCGGGAGGGCATTCCAAGCATCCACCACCCTTTCAGTAAAAAAGTATTTCCTGACATTGCCTTTCAATTTACCACCTTGCAGCTTCATGTTATGCCCTATAGTTTCAAAAACAGCATTGACTCTGCATTAGACTCAGAAAGATAGGTTTGTTCAATTACAGACCAAAACGTTTTTGTTGAAAAAATTATTATTCTTGAAATGCACGTTAAATCAATATAGACAACCCCTCGGAGGCTAACGTGGTCTCAGTTTACAAAGGAGGGAACAGAAACTTCCGATCCCAACCCGGACTTCACATCAATGACCACACTTTCACGGCCACCGTTTTTTTCAAAATTATTTCTAAAACTGCATTCCAATCAAAGTAATCCAAAAAAGTGCTTAGCTTGTCGTGATCGGGCTTAAACTCCGACCCGCAGTAAATGGCGTTAGTTCTTCCACGCTCCCACGCTCCCGACGCTAACCAGCGCTAGGCGTTTCGCCACTCAAGGTTCTTCAGGGGAGAAACTAAGCTTCTACAATATAAAACATAGTTCAGGTTGACACCACTTTCTTCCATTCAATTACCAGTTTGTTGTAGATAATGCAGGAGACTATAGTTACTCACCTTTTCATTAACACGCTAGCGTTCCCACCACAGACAACTGCTGAACTGCTAAACGGAAGTGTGGGATATCACACTTGCGTCGTTAAATACTATGGAGTTAAGAATGAATGGTTGCAGCTGATACTTGCATCACAGACACGCCTCCCATTCAACTCGGGCATTCAAACCTAAGGGCGTCACAGTCTGTAAAAGATGTATCCATTTCTGTTCAATGTACAGCAGAGATTCGTCTTTTGTGCGGCCTGCATGTGCACATTGTAATTGTAAAATGCAGAAACATCGTAAATCAGTAAAAGTATGTTGACAGGTTACGCAATGTTCTACAATAGGTGCCTCCATCCGACCACACTTTAACTTACTCTTGTGCTCATTCATCCTTAACCGGAATGCACGAGTGGTTTTCCCAACGTAAAGCAGGGAGCAGGGACACCTTATACAGTAAACCACATACGCAGACCCACAAGAGGTAGATGTCCGCAGCTTATACTCTCGTCCATTGTGACTAAAGCTATCACATTCCTGAGTCACACAGCAAATGGAGCAGTCACCACAGGCCTTATGGCCACCTCCCTGTTCCACACCAGTGAAGGGGGATCGAAGGACTGCCGGACTTAACAAATCCTTAAGGTTCTGTTGTCGCTGCCAAACACACCGGGTCCGATACATCTGAAGGCCTGGTATAGCTGATAAAATGTTTTTATGTCGAGACACACTCGCTTGTAAATGTTTACTTAATGGAGAATATTCAGTAATAAAATTAATATGATCTTCCACTGCTTCATTAGGACGTTTAGGTTGTAATAATAAATCACGATTTAAAAACCGTGCTCTAGTATAAGCTGCCTTAATAGTGTGAGGAGGATAACCTCGTCGTAGAAAATTCTGTTTTAACTTAACTGTTTGTTGACGATATTGTTGAAGAGTACTGCAATTCCGGCGGTACCGAACAAACTGAGAAAAAGGCAAACTTTCACGCAGCCATAGAGGATGAGCACTGGAATAATGAAGTAAGGTATTTCTGTCAGTGGCTTTACGAAACACCGAAATGCTCCATCCGGAAGATGTCTTCTGAATTTGAATATCAAGAAACGAAATTTGAGTATCATTGTAAGCCATTGAAAAATGCAAATTCGGCTCACAGGCATTTAGCCAAGTAGCAAATTGTTGCAAAGAGACCTGATCACCTAGCCATAACACAAAAATATCGTCAATATAGCGTTTCCACAATCTCAATGAAGCCTGGTATGGACAGTTAGATAGCCAATGACGCTCAAATCGCTGCATATACAAATTTGCAATGGATGGGGCGCAAGTAGCGCCCATCGCTACACCAGCAATTTGATGGTATAAGATTTGTTCAAAAATAAAAAAATTGTTGAACAAGGCTAAATCAGCTAGTGTAGACAAAAAAGTAAACGTTGCCGCTGACAGATCATCACGCTCCCTCAATGCTCTCACAACTACTTCATGAGCCTCCTTCTGCGGGATCACTGTATATAGGGAGGTGACATCAAACGTTACTAACATCAAGTATCAGCTGCAACCATTCATTCTTAACTCCATAGTATTTAATGACGCAAGCGTGATATCCCACACTTCCGTTTAGCAGTTCAGCAGTTGTCTGTGGTGGGAACGCTAGCGTGTTAATGAAAAAGTGAGTAACTATAGTCTCCTGCATTATCTACAACAAACTGGTAATTGAATGGAAGAAAGTGGTGTCAACCTGAACTATGTTTCATATTGTAGAAGCTTAGTTTCTCCCCTGAAGAACCTTGAGTGGCGAAACGCCTAGCGCTGGTTAGCGTCGGGAGCGTGGGAGCGTGGAAGAACTAACGCCATTTACTGCGGGTCGGAGTTTAAGCCCGATCACGACAAGCTAAGCACTTTTTTGGATTACTTTGATTGGAATGCAGTTTTAGAAATAATTTTGAAAAAACCGGTGGCCATGAAAGTGTGGTCATTGATGTGAAGTCCGGGTTGGGATCGGAAGTTTCTGTTCCCTCCTTTGTAAACTGAGACCACGTTAGCCTCCGAGGGGTTGTCTATATTGATTTAACGTGCATTTCAAGAATAATAATTTTTTCAACAAAAAATTTTTTGGTCTGTAATTAAACAAACCTATCTTTCTGAGTCTAATGCAGAGTCAATGCTGTTTTTGATATTTTAAATACTCTGTGGAAAGTGGGGCCATTTACTTAATTTATGCCCTATAGTTTTACATCTTCACCGTCTCTGGAAGAGGTTTGTTTGTTCATTATTTCTCTTTAAGTATTTAATGGTCTGAATCATATCTCCCCTATCCCTCCTCTCCTCCAAAGTGTACATATTTATGTCTTCAAGTGTCTCCTCATAAGGCTTCTGATGCAGGCTCCAAATCATTTTGGTCGCCTTCCTCTGAACAGCTTCCATTCTTTTTACATCCTTTGCAAGATACGGTCGCCAAAACTGAACACAGTATTCCAAGTGAGGCCTCACCAGAGACTTATACAGTGGTACTAGTACCCCTTCCTTTCTGCTGGTAATTTCTCTTTGAATGCAGCCCAACATCCTCCTGGCTTTTGCCACCGCCTTGTCGCACTGTTTTGCCACCTTGAGATCTACAGAAATAATCACACCGAGGTCTTTCTCCTGCTCCGTGCACACCAACCTCTCGCTCCCTATCATGTACATTTCCCTTGGATTTCTGCTACCCAAGTGCATGACACTGCACTTCTTCGCATTAAGTCTTAATTGCCAAGCATCAGACCATTCCTCTAGCTTTTGCAGATCTCTCCTCATGTTAAGTACTCCCTCGGGGGAGTCCACTCTGTTGCAAATTTCGTGTCATCTGCAAAAAGACAGACTTTTCCATTCAGTCCTTCAGCAATATCACTCATAAATACATTGAACAATGCCGGGCCTAGGACTGAACCCTGAGGCACCCCGCTAATCACCTTCCTTTCATCCGAGTGAGCTCCATTTATCATCACCTTCTGTCGTCTGTCAGTCAACCAATTTCTGATCCAGTTTACCACCTTGGGACCCATCCCCAAACTACTGAGTTTATTGATAAGCCTCCTATGAGGAACAGTATCAAAGGCTTTGCTGAAATCCAGGTAGATGACATCCATTGCGTGTCCTTGATCCAGTTCTCTGGTCACCCAGTCAAAGAACTCAATGAGATTTGTCTGGCAAGATCGTCCCTCGGTAAAACCATGTTGCCTCGGATCCTGTAACCCGCTGGTTTTGAGAAAGTTCACTATTCGCTCTTTCAGGAGCACCTCTATTACTTTTCCCGCCACCAAGGTAAGGCTCACGAGCTTGTAATTTGACACTTCTTCCCTGTCACCATTTTTGTGTAGAGGTACGATGTCAGCCATTCTCCAGTCCTGAGGAACCTCTCGTGTTTCCAAGGATCTGTTGAAAACATCCTTTAACGGCCCTGCAAGAACCTCTCTGAGCTCTTTCAGTATCCTGGGATGTATCCCATCCGGTCCCATGGCCTTGTCCACTTTCAGTTTTGCAAGTTGTTCTAAAACCTCATCCTCTCTGAATGGTGTGGTATCTACCTCATTCCTATTTTTATATTTGGGAGTCACAGATGGTCTTTCTCGAGGATTTTCTTTAGTAAAAACAGAGCAGAAGTATTTGTTTAGTAATTTCGCTTTATCAATGTCATTTTCCACGAGTCCGTTTCCAGCACTTCTGAGTCCTGCAATTCCACCTCTGATCTTCTTCTTTTCCCGAATATACCTGAAGAAAGTTTTGTCACCGCACTTAATATCTTTAGCCATCTTTTCCTCTGCCTTTGATTTTGCTATGCTTATTTCTCTTTTTGTCTCCTTGAGTTTGATCCTGTATTCATTTCTGTGTTCTTCTGTTTGTAAGCTTTTGAATTTTGCGAAAGCTGTGTTTTTTGCCCTTATTTGAGCAGCCACTTCTTTGGAAAATCAAATAGGTTTCCTTCTCCTCTTGTTTTTATTTACTTTTCTTACATATTTATCTGTTGCCCCTTTTATTGCCCCTTTTAGTTTAGCCCATTGCAGTTCCACTTCCCTTATCCCCTTCCACCCTGTCAGCTCCTCCTTTAGGTACTCGGCCATTTTATTGAAGTCAGTGTTTTTGAGGTTTAGGACTTTGAGCTTGCTATGATTAGATTGCACCTTGGCTTTTATCTCAAACCACACCGTGTGATGATCACTGTTGCTCACGGGGCACTCACCCAGACATTAGACACGCTATCACTGTTGGTGAGCACCAAATCCAGTGTTGAGCTTTCCCCGTTCTCAATTGGAGATTTTGAATTTAGAGCTTTCTTTTGTCCCAACTAGTAGATATAATCCTTTTCATATGCGGATTGCTCTATATTGGTTCTTTTGTAAGATACAAGTAACTCATTTTTTTGCAACAAAGCCACCTTCAGAGACTGGATGATTCTGTAGGTAGGCTGCGCTCAAAATGAATACCTGTTTGGATGGCTGCTGGCTCCTGAGGCTGCACTGATTGGCTGCAGGTCTGTTAGAGGGCTTTAAAACCAACTGCCCCACCGCGGGACGCGGTCGCGGGCGTCCCTCGGGGGCGTGCCCGAAGGGGCGTGACCAAAGGGGCAGGTCACGCCCCTTTGGCGTCCCTTCAGCGTACGTTGGTGTAAGAAGGTTCCCCCTCTGGTATGGGGAAAAGGAAGAAGAGAAACCCGCTGGTTCCCCAAGTGAAGGCAATAAAAATCGTTGGCCCGATGGATGCCCATGTGACGGTGCAAGAGCCGTCGTCATCTTCATCTCCTGCCCTGCTTGTGCGGGAAGCAGTCATGGATGTTTCGACAGTGAGTACTGTTTCTTCCATTCCTTCTTTACGCGAAATGGGTTTAACTCCTCCCATCGATGAACTTGATTCTTTGCAGGGTGAGGCCTCCCCAGAAGGGAATCTGGTGAAGGCTGATCCTAGCGTAGTTCTGCTTCTGGATGTTAGCTTAGGTGGTGACTCTGTCCTACTGTCGCCGGCTATTCCAGCTGTGATTTCTTTTTCCCCGGCTCTACAAACTAGTTCTCCACCTTCGGATGTCTCCTTAAAAGATATATGGACAATTGTTTCTCGTTTAGAGTTGACTGTGGGCTCTTCCTTAATGAAGATTTCTGACTTTTCTAAAGAAAACGGTTCTTAAATTAAAGGACCATGAAGAGAGGGTGTTATCTTTGGAGAGGAAAGTGGTTGATCAGGAGTCTAAAGTGTTATCGCAGAAGAATTATGTCAAAAAGTTTTCATTGGATTCCTTATTATTGCATCGGCAAGATGAGTTTTTGGAAAATGTGGTGAGATCTCGTAATCTCCGATTTTTAAATTTTCCTAAGACTCATTTCTTGTCTCCAATTATATTGTTGCGTAAATATTTTAAGGAGATTCTTTTATTGTCTGATCCTGATGGAATTCTTGTATCTAAGCTTTACTATATTCCCCAGGCTATTGAGCATCGGAATGGGGAAGTAGGGGATGATGGTGCTCAGCCAGAGCGGTTAGTTCCATCTCCCCTTAACATTTCAGAATTTATTGAATCAGACAATGATGTTATCCCCTCTAGAGCTACTCTTTTGGTTAGTTTTGTATTAGAGATGGATAAGGATAGGGTTTTTAGAGCTTATTTTCAAAAAAAGAATGAAAAATTTTGTGGTCAAGCTGTTCAATTGTTTCCGGATGTTTCTAGGGAGACTCAAAAACGACGTAAATCCTTTTTACAGCTTCGACCACGGGCTTTGGCTTTGGGTATGTTATTTTACTTAAAATTTCCTTGTAAATGCCACATTGTATACCAGGGGAAGAGATATATATTTTCTGTAGTTGATGAGTTAACTGCCTTTTTGGATAGCAGGACTTAATTTTATTTTTGTTCTCTTTTAATCATTTTTTTTTCTCTGGGATCATTGATAAGTTAAAAGGAGTTTTTTGTTTTTTTTTTACAGCGACCATCCAGATTTATTACTTAATTTGTATATGTAAACACCTCCTTGATGTGGACTAGAGTCTTTGTGTTTGTTTATTCTTTTTGGATTGTCTAATGATAAGACTGTTGTGTTGTAACACTAATTTCTTTGTAATGTTGAAAATGCTTTATAAATAAAAAATTTTAAAAAAAAATGGATACCGCCAGGACCTATAGATCTGGCTATCTCTACATTTCAAAGTTTGGTCTTACAAGATGTGCAATCTGTGGAAGAGGGGTCTGGTTTAACTTTTTCTAATTTGTCCAATATGAGCTTTACGTGAACGGTGCACCATTAGCATACATAGGGCAGATAAAGGAGGGGCCATAGTTATACAAGATAAGACCCAATATATTCAATCAGTATTAGCGCACCTTTCAGATATGAAATATTATCAATTATTACCATTGGATCCATCTCCATCTTTAAGCTCTTTGATCAAACAGTATACTTCTCAAGCTTTAGAATCCCATTGGATTACTCAACGTGAATTTGAATTTTGAATAAGAAATATCCTATCTTGCCGATTTTATATATGGTGCCAAAAATACATAAAGATTTGAAGAACCCTCCGGGCCGTCCGATAGTGTCTTGCAGAGGTTCTCTTTTAGAACCTCTATCATAATTTTGTGATATTTTTTTGAGGCCATTGACCCACCAGATACCATCTTTTGTTAAGGATTCATTCCATTTTCTCTCTAGAATCCGACAGCAATCTGTGGATGTTTTCCTCTATGTTCTTGGTAACCATGGATGTTACCGCCTTATTTTTTGATTGGATCAATACTCTGGATAATAATATACAATTTGTATCAAAATACATGTTTTCTATAGAATTTCTGGATATTTTAATATATAAAGATGGACCCACTCTGCAATCTACGCTATACCGGAAACCAGTTCAGAGGAACAATCTCATTCATTATCAGAGTTTTCATCCAGGACCTCTTCGCCGGGGTCTACCCATTGGGCAATTTCTTCAATTAAGACGCCTATGTTCTACTTTAGAACAGTTTAAACTTCATGCTAGGGATTTAAAATGTCGATTGAGTGAAAGAGGTTATCCTTTGAAAATTATTAGAAGAGCGAGATTCAATCACCCAGAGTGGTGGCCAGAGGAGACTTTAGAACAACCCACTTCAGAAATGGGCTGAACAAGTGTCTTATGTTGGGATTGTGATGGCCAGAGGAGACTTTAGAACAACCCACTTCAGAAATGGGCTGAACAAGTGTCTTATGTTGGGATTCTACCTTATATGCCTAAATCTCCAGGAACAAGCAGGAACGTAGTCTACACATATGGGTATCATCGGCACCAACAGAGCCTGCGCGGGAACGCTCCCCAGCGTCCAATAGGAACGCTTTTGGGAGCATCCCTCAGCACATGCGTGCTGCCTTCCCGCCTTTCCAACTGTCCCTCTTCAGTTCTTCGTTTTCCGCGGAGTCGACAGGTCACATACCCTGTCACTGCAGAAAATTTCTTCTTTAAATTTGTATTTCTCTTCTCGGTTCTCTTTTCTTCTTTTCAAAAAAAAACAAATTTACTATCTGAAGTGTTTCTCTTCAGAAACTTTTTCTTTTTGGTGCTAGGCGCCATTTTAGGCATTAGGCTCCATTTTCCTAAAAAAAATGGAAAAAGCTAGTGGTTTTAAAAAATGTACTAAGTGTGGCGGTTCCATTTCCGTCACCGACACACATGACTGGTGTCTCAAATGTTTAGGCCCTGACCATTCTCCTTCGGAGTGTTCCTCCTTCACTGGGGTCAGGACTTCCTCTGTGCCTTCCCACCCATTCTCCTCATCCCCAAAACACTCTCCAAGCTTCAGAGAGACAGAGGTCGTATGATCCTCATAGTGCCACGGTGGCCACGGTATCCCCTGCTTCTACATCTCTCTCAAGCTGCACCTCTGGAGTTAGGGTGTGCTCCAGACCTTCTCTCTCAAGAGAACGGGATGCTATGGCACCCGAATCCCCAGTCCCTGCATCTCAGGGCCTGGTTGCTGACATCCTAGACCTGCAGGATCTTAACCTTTCCCAACAGGTAAAGGATGTCCTTCAGGCTTCCAGAAAACCTTCCACAAGACATTCTTACGCCTTCAAGTGGAAACGTTTTACTATATGGTGTTCTCAAAAGGGCTTAACCCCACTTATGATACCTTTGGAATCGGTACTAGAGTATCTACTTCATTTATCAAATTCTGGTCTAAAGACAAATTCAGTAAGAGTCCATCTTAGTGCAATTGCGGTTTCCTATAAGCCTTTAAATGGACAGCCAATTTCCTCTCATCCACTCATAGCAAGATTTATGAGAGGTCTTCTATTAACAAAGCCTCCCATCAGGCCACCACCAGTGGCATGGGATTTAAATCTAGTTCTCGGACAGCTCATGAAACCGCCCTTAGAACCCTTAGCCACTATAACCCTAAAGTTTTTATCCTGGAAAGTCATCTTCCTAATTGCAATCACCTCCGCACGTCGCATTAGTGAATTGCAAGCTTTAGTAGCTGATCCCCCTTATACAGGGTTTCATCATGATAAGGTTGTTCTCAGAACTCATCCACATTTTATGCCAAAGGTGGTTTCGCCTCTTCATTTAAATCAGTCGATTTACCTTCCTGTATTCTTTCCGAGACCTCATGCCTCTAATGCAGAAAGGAACCTTCATACTTTGGATTGTAAAAGAGCCTTGGCTTTTTACCTACAAAGAACATAACATCATAGAAAGTCTTCTCAACTTTTTGTTGCTTTTGATTCTAGTCATTTGGGACCTCCAGTCTCCAAAAGAACTCTATCTAAATGGATTGCACAATGCATATCCTTTAATTATGAGAGTAAGATTCTTCCTCTTCAAGGCCATGTCACAGCACATAATGTGAGAGCCATGGCAGCCTCTATGGCTAACCTTCACTCTGTGTCTATCGATGACATCAGACGAGCAGCCACCTGGGCTTCGGTGCACACCTTCACAGCCCACTACTGCCTAGATAAAGCCTCCCGTCAGGATGCCTTCTTTGGCCAGGCTGTTCTTCAACATCTCTTTCAGACTTAATTCAACTCCTACCCACCAACCCTGGTAGGATGCCAGAGATCCATGGGAGGAAGCATGGCACACCTCACTATAGGCGGCAGCTTCCTGGGGCCATCTCCCCGGCATCTTCAGCTAGGGAGTCCCCATATGTGAAGACTACATTCCTGCTTGTTCCTGGAGATAGCGTAGTTACTCACCTGTAACAGGTGATCTCCGGGAACAGCAGGAATTTAGTCTTCACAACCCACCCACCTCCCCTAGGACTTGTCTCTCTATTTCTCTATCTCTTTCCTCTATCCTTTCACTCAGCTACAAACTTAACTGAAGAGGGACAGTTGGAAAGGCGTGAAGGCAGCGCGCATGTGCTGAGGGATGCTCCCAAAAGCATTCCTATTGGACGCTGGGGAGCGTTCCCACGCAGGCTCCGTCGGTGCCGATGATACCCATATGTGAAGACTAAATTCCTGCTGTTCCCGGAGATCACCTGTTACAGGTGAGTAACTATGCTTTCTATGCAAATTATGAAAATAATGAAGAAGTACTGGGAGACATTCTTTACATTCTTGTTTTAGGAAACCATTAATGTTTGCATTTCAAAGAGGTCGCAACATGGCAGATTTATTAATACAGTCTCCGTTAGATAATTCAGAGAGTAGGTTAAAAGTACATTATAAATGTGGGACATGTGATTTTTGTGATGCCACTGTGGAAGGCATAGTATGGGAAGATCTTAACACAGGAATCAAAATTAATAGTCAATATTATACAACATGCGCTAGTGCGTATGTTGTATATATTCTAGTTTGTCCCTGTCAGAAAAATTATGTAGGCCGGACGTCTCGTCCTATGAAGAGGAAATTATTGGAACATCGATCTTGGATAAATACTAAAATATTATCAGCCCCTTTGGTTCATCACTGTCAAGAATTTAACCATACATTTCAAGACCTTAAATGGCGAATTATAAATGTTATCCCGGAGCGGATACAGGGAGGAGATCGCCTAAAAGGTTTACAACTTAGAGAGCAATCTTGGATTTATCGCTTACAAACGGTAACGCCAACAGGCCTTAATCTCTCTTTAGATTGGTGGAGTTTGGTTACCTGATTACTTCAGACAGCCAGTGATAGCCCGTTATTGCTTAAGGTGGGAACGAGGCTGTCTTTAAAAGGAAACAGAATGGGAATAAATTTAGGACGTATATTGCATGAAGAAGGACCAGGAATCTCACGGTCTGAAACATGATATCGTGTAAAATTTCGACATGCGTCTTCATAGAGGGATCCGTATTGAAATTTGGAATAGGTTGCCCGAGAGGGTGAAGAGAACAAAAACCATAATCATTGAAGAAGTACGTGAGGGATAGCTTTTATCTGCTATAATTCAGCGTCCTATTCATTGGAAATAGTAAGCTCCCTTGATGACGTCGATAGACGGGGGATGTGAGCGTTTTTTTCACCAGCATGATATAATATATAAATGGGAGGCTGAATCAAGTGGATTTTAAGTACTTGTTTACTTTGTTCATCTCAGGGAACTGAGGATAATTTTATAATTTTGCCTCAGGTGGAAGGTAAAAGGGTGAGTGCACTCTTTTAATTTGAAGAAAAAAAGGAGGGTTTGCTACGAGAGAGGGAACGGTCCCTTTCAAGGCAAACGATCCGACATAAATAATAATTTTTTCTTTAGGGTATCTGTGAAAGGACACTATTTATCTCTTTGATCTGTCAGGGCAGTTAACATGGCACATAGCTCAAGTTCACTTAACATCGTTAGATGCACCCATATCAATTGCGCCACGTGTTAGCTGCTGGGAACATGCAGATCACACTCCTGACAGCTAACATGGAGACTCTGCACTTAATGTGCGTTTGTTTCACATACTAAGGGGAAAACATTAGTGGAGTTTAGTAAAAAGGAGCCCTCAGTGTCCAGAAAAAAACTCTTGTAATACGCAGAACAATATCCTTATTAGACAGCACTATCACGTTATTCTCTACTTGTGAATAAATAGTCTATACTTTAGCCCTTTATACCAAGGGAATACCAGATGCTGTAGACTTACTGCACGGAAGAAAAGCTTGACAAGAAAACCCAAGGGCTGGGTCGCCAGGAGTCAGCATTGACTGGATGGCACACACACATATTCACACTGTCACTGAAGTAAGCGTAATTTTAACCTAGCTTAAAATGTTGAAATGCCTCCCCTTGATAAGGAGGCTTCTGGCTTTAAGTGCTAAGAACACAAGTAAATGCTGGCATTTTAGTCATTTACATACATAAATTACCACATACACACATAAATGACTTCTTATAAGATACTTACCAGTATAAAAGTATCTGTGTTCATTGCATGGCACATATTTTCACTATGGGTATTGTCAGACGGCTGCCTGAGTGAGAATGTTCACAGTCTTGGCAAGTGCATATATCAATATGATTTGCAAGGGATTGTGGGAAATGCAGTCCATTCACACCAGACACAGCTGCTCACAATAATTAGTTGTGCTTGAGTGTAAAGCCAATAAGATATTTATTTATGGGGTTATTTCTCCCAACACAGATATGCTTGGTAGCACATAAATCAGGTTACTTGCTTTCAGTGTTAAACTTGGAAAATCAAAATCAGGAAAACAACATTTGAACTTATCAGGCAATCAAAGCAAAAGAATAAAGACCTGGTTGGTAACAAACTGGTCTTTTCTGTAGGCTTTAGCTAATATTTTCTTAGCAGTGTATCAAACAACAAACAAAAATCCACAAAGAAGAGAAAAACTGTTCTTTTCAGGTTAACTTCTTATATCTTCCCACATAGATTCAGAAGTGATTCCCTCAGAGCTCACAAGCAATTAGGTAAGGCTCAATTGCTAGCAGTTACCCAGCTGAAACCCCTTAGCTGGCTTGCTTTCTACTGCGTGGCTAAAAATCCTACTCAGGAGCTTTTCTGAGTAGATTAAAGAACAAGTTTGTATTTCTTTGTGATGGTTGCTGTACTTTGTAACAGAAAATTACCACAGGAGTTTAGACAGAGAGCAGTCCATGTAAACACAGCCTTCATCTGCAATCCCTCCCCCTTCTTCAACAATCATGGGTTCAATATCATGGATTGGCACAGATGAATCTCCCAATGGAGCACTTTCAGGAGAATACTTGTTTCCCTGCTGTCTTTCAAGGTTATAGCTAGGGCATAGATCAGTGTTCATACCTGAGTTTCCATTGCTGTTAGAGTTCCTCTCTATATAGCCTGGCCAGTATGTAGTCCAGTTCCTATGTCCAGCCTTCCAATCCAGATCCCTGGACACTGGGTCTCTCTTCACATACCTTCTGGCCCGGGTCTTAGGGTCCCTTCCACGTGCAGCCGTCTCCCTCACAGGTACCGTCTGGAGATTCCTAGCACTGCAGCACCATTCCTCTGGCTTTCCCCAGTCCAATGGTGTATGCTGGCCCTTGGAATGCCTCCCAGTATACGTACTGCTCCGGACTCTTCTAGACCTCTCAAAGGCTTTTCTCTTCTTTCTTCCAAAGGGTTTCTTGCCCTCTCTGTCCGTCCGCTCTGGCTTCTGCTTCTGTTGATCCTCCAGATGAAACTGAGGATGAGGATATCCAAGCTGATCATGAGGATGAAGAGGATGATTCTCTGTAGAATAAACTCTACCTTTATTCTGCTTAGATGAGTGCTCCTCCCTAACACAGCGCAGCTGTGCTGAATCAGGCCCTGCCCTTTGAGATGAGTGCTTAGGGATTACCTCATAGCCCTCCTGATTGAACACACGTTTCCCCACTTCCGCTCCTCTAATGGCTGTTGGAAACCTGGTGCATTCTGGGACTGGTAGTCTTTTATGGGAAAATTCTCTTTTCTTATTTCTACCAGAACTGACAGGTTGCTTGTTCAGAGTCACTTCACCTTTTCTATAGCTCCTTCCTGAGCTATGATAAGCTTCCTTATCACAGTATGTACAAGGACAGATTTTGAGTGAGGCATGTGCAATGTGAGCAAATATATGCTTTCTTATTGTCCCTCCAGTCTAGTCCAGACATATGGGTTATGCCCCTTCACCAGCAGGTGGAGCCTAAGAACTACTGATTTGATGATGTCACAGTAAAAGAATCCATGCAGAACTGTTCACTCCAGTATTTCTCAGTCTCCAAGAGGTGGTGATAAGCAGGTGGTGATGGTGATGATGCGGTGTGAACTCCACTGAGATAGTTTGAAAACGTTTTAAAGAAAATCAAGAGGCAAACATTCTTTCATGAGGAAAGGAGTGATTCCTGCTCCTCTGCTGACCCGGGACTGTTAATTCAGTTTCTGTGAGGTTTGGAGTGCATAACCTGGTGGTCTGGGTCCCTCCCTCTCCCTTAGTCCCCCACCTATAGAGCCAGGGTATCCATTGAGGGAACCCTTGCAGTCCACCATTCCTCCATCCCAACTTTTGGGAGGGGGCCCATTGATTATTTTTTGCATTAGGGAGTGGCCCTTTCAATCTTTTGTTTACAAAAAAGGTCTGCAGGGGAAGTATTGTAGCTGTTGTAGGTTTCCCAGCAAGGGGAGAGCAGCTGAAACGCTACTTTTTCTGCCTTTTCCAGTGTTCTGAGTGCGAGGGGGGCTGTTTGGTTGTACAGCTTTTTCTTTGTTTAACCATGGCTAGTTGCTTGCACTTCCTGTGGCAACCACCACCGTCAGATTTCGTCAGCCAGTTTATGTCTCGGCTGCAAAGCCGATAGCCCCAAGGATGAAGTTCTTTTATTGGAAACAAGACTGCTGGCTGCTGAAGCATCGGGAGGCGATTGGCTGTGCAATTCAGTTTTCAGTCCCGCAGTTTTGGCAGGAAATGTGGCTGTGTTGGATTCAGCACAAACGGAAGCGATAGAGCTTTCTGTGAAGCAGTTTACAGCTCTGGGCTCCTCGGGGGGTCAAGGAGTAAGGTTGGATGGCTCAGGAGGAATCTCTGCAGTTCCAGGTATTTCTTTTTCACCTGAATTTGTTTTGCTATTTCATCAGACCTTCTGCATAAAGCAGGGCCTGGTGCAAAGTTCTCCTCATGGTGTTCAGGCACTTGGGGAAAGAGAAAATCTAGTGCCTGCAGACAAGGACTCTTTGGAGCTGGCTGCTAAGAGCTATAGGGTGCAAGATGAAGTGGGGGATGACCGGACTTCCATCCATTCTGGTGCTTCAGAGGACCCTCTAGAAGGCCCATCTGGATACTGGGCTGAAGCCTCTGGAGAGGAGCTGGAGGAAGATGAAATTCTGCCAAACGAGGACCCCACTATTATTAGAGTTTTTCATCAGGAAGAATTGGAGATGCTGATTGCTCAGTCTTTAGCAGCTTTCAATATCCCTCATGAGTCTTCAGGGAAGGACGTTAGTTTAGAGGATCCTCTCTTGTAGAGTATTCACAAACCTCAGAATGTCACAGTGCCATTAAAGAGATGATAGAGGCTGAATGTGAGGTTCCAGAGGCCAGTTTAAGAGGCGGCAGATCTATGGCGCGCCTGTACCCTATTCCACCCGAAGACAAAGATCTCCTTAGGTTACCCAAGGTTGATGCTCTTGTATCAGTGGTCACCAAGAAGACTACAATTCCAGTAGAAGGTGGTGCAGCACTTAAGGATACCAAGGACCGGAAGCTGGAAACAGTGTTGAAGCAGTTGTTTGAGGTCACAGCTCTAGCATTACATGCATCTATATGTGGGACAGATATATTAGTGAAAAGAGGAAGGGCAAAAGTGGTATTGTCAGACTCAAGGGTGCAGGGGGGGAATATGTAGAAGCTGATAAGGATAAAGCGGAATTGCTTAACAAATATTTTTGTTCTGTGTTCACAGATGAAGAACCAGGAGCAGGACCTCAGAAAACACCCACAAATAGGAACAGAAGCGAGGGACATCTTGAACAATTTTCAGAAGACTGTGTTCGTGAGAAACTAGCTCAACTTAAAGTAGACAAAGCAATGGGACCGGATGGAATACACCCTAGAATACTGAGGGAACTTGGGGACGTTCTAGCAACTCCACTGACTGACCTTTTCAATGCTTCATTGGAGTCGGGAGTGGTGCCAAAGGACTGGAGAGAGGCTCATGTGGTGCCTTTACACAAAAGCGGAAGTAAGGATGTGGTTGAAAACTACAGGCCGGTTAGTTTAACTTCAGTGGTGAGTAAATTATTGGAAACGCTGCTGAAAGAGAAAATAGTGAGGTTTCTGGAGTCCAGCGGATTACAGGATCCGAGGCAGCATGGATTCACCAGAGGCAGGTTTTGTCAGACAAATCTGATTGATTTCTTTGACTGGGTGACCAGGGAGTTGGACCGAGGGAGAGCTCTAGATGTGGTGTATTTAGATTTCAGTAAAGCCTTTGACACTGTTCCTCACAGGCAACTTATAAACAAACTGAGCACCCTAGGGATGGACCTTAAAGTTACTGCTTGGGTTAGAAATTGGTTGGGTGGGAGGTGACAAAGAGTACAAGTAAATGGAGCTCACTCTGAGGAGAAGGATGTTACCAGTGGTGTGCCCCAGGGATCTGTCCTTGGTCCGATTCTTTTTAACATCTTTGTTAGTGATATAGCGGAAGGGCTGTTGGGTAAGGTTTGCCTCTTTGCAGATGATACCAAAATCTGCAATAGAGTAGACACCCAGGAAGGTGTAGATAACATGAGGAGGGATCTAGCTAAGCTTGAAGAATGGTCTAGAATTTGGTAGCTGGGATTTAATGTTAAAAAATGTAAGGTCATGCATTTGGGCTGCAGCAATCCAAGGGAGCAATACAATATAGGGGGTGAAGTACTTTTGTCCACTAAAGAAGAGCGTGACCTAGACGTGGTTGTGTCTGATGATCTTAAAGTAGCTAAACAGGTAGAAAAGGCGACGGCAAAAGCTAGAAGGATGCTTGGGTGCATACGGAGAGGAATGGCTAGCAGAAAAAAGGAGGTCATAATGCCTCTGTATAAGTCTTTGGTGCGACCTCATTGGGAGTATAATGTGCAATGCTGGAGACCGCACCTTCAAAAGGATGTGAACAGGATGGAGTCGGTGCAGAGGGTGGCTACTAAAATGATTAGTGGGCTTCATTATAAAGCATATGAGGACAGACTTAAGGATCTTAATATGTACACCTTAGAGGAAAGGCGGGATAGAGGTGATATGATTGAGATGTTTAAATACCTCCGTGGCATAAATGTTCAGGGAGAGAGCCTCTTTCAATTGAAAGCAAGTTCTGCTACAAGGGGACATGGGATGAGGGTGAAGGGAGATAGATTTAGGAGTGATATGCGGAAATATTTCTTTACGGAAAGAGTAGTGGATCCATGGAATAGTCTCCCAGTGGAGGTGGTAGAGATGAGGACAGTAACTGAATTCAAAAAAGCATGGGACCAACACAGAGGATCTTTAAAGGTAAAAAGTGGACTGTTATAGTTGTTGATATGGAAGGACAGACTAGATAGGCCATGTGTTTTTTTTCTGTCATCATGTTTCTATGTTTCTATGTGGCTCAGGCCTGTTTGAGATGGGTTCAGAGTCTGCCAGAGTTGGATCTGGATCCTTCCAGGACTTTATCTGGGGCTGCTAAATTGGAATCGGCCACAGCCAATAAAATGGCCTCTGTAGTGTCGGCTCAGCATCTCATATGGCTGTGTAACTGGGCAACGGAAGTAGTTTCCTTTTAAAGAAAAATTCCCTTTTGGGGTTGCGCTAGAGAAGTTGGTGAAGGACTTGGGAGATTCCCAGAGGTCAAACCTAGGGCAGGAAAGCCTACGGCTTCTGCGAGGGATCACTTCAAAGATTTTCGGAAGTTTCAGGGATCACGCTATATGCCCTTTCAGCATTCTCACTATCCTCCTAGATGTCAGCCCTTTCAAGGAGGCTGAGGAGGAGGCAAGGATTATTCGGGAGGGCCCTTGGGAGATCCCAAGAAGTCCCAATGACATGAGGGGGATTCAGGTGGAGTTGATTCCTGTGGGAGGCAGGCTACAAACCTTTTACTCTGCTTGGGTCCAGATAACTTCTGATCAGTGGGTTTTGGAAGTCTTTCAAGAGGGTTATGCTCTGGAGTTGTCTCGACCTCTCTCAGATGCTTTTATCTTGTCCCTTTGCAAGGCTCTCGCCAAAGCAAAAGCAGCAATATGCGCTCTCGAAAAGCTAGTGCAGCAAGGAGCGGTGGTCCGGCTACCTCCAAACTAGCACAAACTCGATCGATACTCAATTTATTTTGTGGTTCCCAAGAAAGAAGGTTCTTTTCAGCCAGTTCTAAATCTGAAGCATGTAAATTGGGCTTTGAGAGTGTCCCATTTTTGCATGGAAGCTTTGAGATTGGTCATAGTAGCTGTAAGGAAGGGCGAGTTTTTGACTTCTCTGTTGTTCTTGTCCAAATCTAGGAAAACCACCTGTATCCTTGATCCCATCCCCTCCCGGTGGCTCTCTGAACCCTCTCTCCAATTAGTCCCGGTCATTACCACTATCATTAATTCCAGTTTTTCTTCTGGCCAATTTCCGACACCTTGGAAGTCTGCTATTCTTCACCCCATACTGAAACAGCCTTCCCTTGATCCATCTGTCCTTTCACATTGGCGCCCCGTATCCAACCTCCCATTTCTCGCTAAACTCCTAGAACGCTGCGCTTTTGACCAATTGAGTTCCCACGTTGAATCTACCAATTCCCTCCATCCACGTCAGGCTGGGTTCCGTCAAGATCACAGCACCGAAACCATCCTCCTTGCTCTATTGAATGAACTGCATGTCGCGCACGACCGTGGTAATATTACTCTCCTTGTATCACTGGATCTGTCTGCGGCATTTGATCTCATTGACCATCATACACTTCTGTCCCGACTCTCTGACATTGGTCTCCGTGGCACCGTGTGGCACTGGTTTCGCTCTTTCCTTTCCTCCCGTTCCTTCTCTGTACATGTCAATGGCCAGGCCTCCCCCGTCCTGCCCCTCACTTGTGGTGTTCCACAGGGCTCTGTGCTTTCCCCCATACTGTTCAACATCTTTCTCGCCCCACTGCCCTTGATAATTCAACAATACTCGGTCTCGTCTTACATTTATGCAGACGATATTGTTCTCTTGTTTCATACCTCACCGTTATCCCCTGATGTCACTCAGTTGAACCTTTGCCTTTCACATATCGCTTCTTGGCTGTCAGAAAATTTTCTTCATCTCAATCCAACAAAGTCCTCTGCAATGTGGGTTTCCTTAGGTGGCCCATGTCCCACTCTGGCTCCCTCCATTGGCTCAACCAGCATTCCTCTCACATCCTCCTTTCGCTACCTGGGCGTTCTTCTGGATCCTTCTCTGTCCTTCCAGGAACACATCTCCATGGTTTCCCGTTGTTCTTTCACTGCCTTACGGCGCATTAGGGCCATCCGATCCATATTGCCCACCGGTTCCCTTATCACTCTTGTCCTTGCTCTCGTTACTAGCAGATTGGATTACTGCAACGTTTATTTAGCCAACCTTCCTAAATACAGCCTTCAAAGGCTGCAGCGAATACAGAATACTGCAGCTCGCCTCATCACCTTTTCCAGTAAATTCGATCACATTACGCCTATCCTTATCCGTTTACACTGGCTTCCCCTCCATTATCGCTTTCGTTACAAATTTCTGATTCTACTCCATCGTGCCGTTTACACCAATTCTCCTCTCTATCTGGCTGATTGCATCTCTCTACATTCTCCCCATCGACAACTTCGTTCTTTCAACACCAATCGTCTGTCTCTTCCCTCGCCCTCCCGAGCCCGCTTGGAACAGACACGACACTCTGCCTGGTTCTTTCTCGGACCTATGCTATGGAATGCACTACCCACTGATCTTCGGTTAGAGCCATCATACTCCCAGTTCAAGTCTCTGCTTAAGACATATCTATTCCAGAAAGCCTTTGACCTCCTTCCTGAAGACCCCTCCTGCCTGTCCTATGTCTCTGTCTGATGTGTTATAGATTGTCTTTGTCTGTCGCCCTCTCTGTCTTTATGGTTTATTATGAGTTGGTATCACTGTATGACTTGTTTGCCCTTTCTCTACCTCCTTTCCTATCTGAACTTTGGCGTTCTATTTCCTGGTGTGCAGTGTCTAATCAAATTTTTATTGTACACCGCTAAATGCTTTTGCCCTAGCGGTATATCAAATATAAATAAAGATAAAGATAAAGATTTATATGAAGCATACTTGCACATTCCTATTCATCTAGACCATCAGTGGTTCCTTCACTTTGTGGTTCCTATGGGACATTTCTAGTTTCGTGCTCTACCTTTCGGCCTAGCCACAGCACCTCAGAACTTCACAAAGGTGATGGTGGTGGTGGCAGCCACTTTTCATCATGAGGGAGTGTTGGTTCATCCTTACCTGGATGATTGGCTAATCAGAGCAAAATTAGAGAGTCGGAAAGTGATGGAGCGTGTGATAACACTCCTACAGTGATTGGGGTGGGTTATCAATTTCAGCAAGAACAGTTTGGAGCCAACTCAAGATCTAATGTATCTAGGTGCTCGTTTCAATACCGAGTTGGGGTTGGTTTCGCTTCCTCCAGAGTGTAGTATGAAAATACAGGACCAGATTCAGAGTTTTTGTTGGATGCGGTCTCCCTCTGCATGGCATTACCTTCAACTCCTGGGATCAATGGCAGCAACACTGGATCTGGTGCCATGGGCCAGAGCACACATACATCCTCTTCAGAAGGCCTTGTTGTCCCAGTGGTCACCTCAGAGGCACTCTCTGTGGAAGAGGTTGCATTGCCCGGAGGAGGCGAGGTCGAACCTAAGCTGATGGTTGAACCCTGCCAAGTTATTAGCAGGAATGCCATTGGAACCTCTGGATTGGGTAGTAGGTGATGACCAATGCCTGTCTTTTTGGATGGGGAGCTCATTGCCGGGCCCAAATAGTCCAAGGTCAGTGGTCCCTTCTGGAGAGGACCTGGTCCATAAACCATTTGGAGATGCAAGTAGTGTTTCAAGCTTTGCAGTCTTTTCTCCCCATATTGGAACACAAGGCGGTGAGAGTATTCTTGGACACTGCGACCACAGTGGCTTACCTCAATTGTCAGGGTGGCACAGGGAGTGCAATTCTGGCAGTGGAGGTTTTGCCGCTGTTTCACTGGGCAGAAACACATCTGCCAGCTCTGCCGCAGGTCACATGGCCAGAAGAGAAAACATGTAGGCCAACTTTCTCAGTCATCACCGTTTAGATCCAAGGGAATAGTCCCTAAAGAATTCAGTGTTTCAGGAAATAGTGCGTCGATGGGGGATGCCAGTGATGGATCTGATGGCATCCGCATCCAATGTAAAGGTGTCCTATTTCTTCAGTCGCAGATGAGAAAGGATGTCAGAAGGCCTGAATGCTCTAGCTGAGCAGTGGCCAAGTGACAGCATCCTAAATGTGTTCCCGCCTTGGCCTCTCATAGGACAGATACTACAAAAGATAGAGGCCGGGGAGTCACCTAATGGTAGCATAGGGAGAAGACCTGCTCTCTTCACTCTCCCGGACCCAGTCAGAAAGTGCTGCAAATTGTTCTCCTTTGAGGCATCTTTTGCATGTGGGGAGCAGCAGTGATATGATGGCGACAAATACGGAGCAACGGAAAGCCGTGAAAACAGCAGGAGCGGTGGGGAAAGCTGCCACAAGAGCATTCCAACAAACAATGGCTCAGTGCCCAGTGCCTGGACTTACAAGATAGTGGCAGTGCCAGGAACAACCAAAGGACTGGGTGCAGCAGAAATCCCAGTAGATTTTTATTTATTTACGAGGTAACTGGTTTTGCTATACTGTTTTTCTACCAGTCAAAACGGTGTACAATCAACAATGTTGCAAAAGCAGGGGATAACAGTGGTGGTGTAGGCGAGTTACATCAAAACATCAAAAATCTAACAGCGAGAGTATAAACAGGTGAGATCGAACAGCAGTGTTGAGAAACATTGCAACATATATTAATATAGCGAGCATGTGGAGCTAACAATACAGTTGAGTGGGATTTTATATGGGGGACAAAAGGTTAGTGAGGGGGATTGTTCTTGAGTGGGCGTCTATGGGGGGTGGGGTAGGAGGGGTGTTGTATGCTGCATGGGGGTTGTCGTACTGTGGGTCCATTGGCTGATCTGTTCTGAAGTGTTCGAGGAAGAGGTATCTTTTAAGGTTTTTCCTGAAGGCCTGGTGTGATTGGATGTTCTGCAATGTAGGGGATAAGGCATTCCAGAGGGTGGGGGCATATAGCGTGAAGGCTCTTAGGTGAGCATGTTGGGTGCTCTTTCAAATCTGTGTAGGCAGGCAGAATAGGTTCTGGGTGCTCTGCCTTCGTGGTCTGTTACTCTTGGGGTGCGGAGGTGATGTGGTGGTGGGCCTTGTGAATGATGGTAAGGACTTTGTAGAGAGTTCTTAGTATGGGTATAATTTGGGTGTGACTGGAGGTTCCGAAGATAGTGCATGCAGCAGTGTTTTGGGCAAGCTATAGTGGGAGGATGGTGGATTTGGAGAGCCCTTGGTATATCAAGTTATAGTAGTCAAAGATTGGGATGATGGAGGCTTGGCATACAGAATGGAAGTGCTCTGGGGATAGGAGAGGGCGTAGGTTGCATAGAGTCCTAAGTTTGAAGTAGACTGACTTGGTGGTGGTCTGGATGTGGGTTTGGAAGTTCAGATGCTGGTCCAGGGTAATGTCAAGATATCCGACCTGGGTTTTGACTTGAAGGTCTAAATTGTCGTGACGTGTAGGATCTCTGTCTTGCTGAGATTGATTGCAAGGTTGTGGAGCTAGAGCCAGCTGACTATTTCTTTGAAGCAGGTAATGAGTTTGGAGTAGTCAGGCATAACTGTGGAGAATGGAGTGAAAATCATTATATCGTCAGCATAGATTTGGTAATTGACGTTGAGGCTTTAGATGGTCGTGCAAAGGGGCTGGATGTAAATATTAAAGAGTAATGAGGAGAGAGCGGATCCTTGGGGTACTCCTTGAGACAGGGTGAAGGGGCTGATGCAAGCTGACCAAGTTTTATCTGTTGAGTACGCTGAGAGAGGTATGATTGAAACCAAATGCTGAAGAAGAAGATGGCCCAGAGGTATTATTTTAGGGGTGGAAAGATTGATAAACTTCTGGTAGCATTTCCGAAGAAGCGATAGGCACAGACTGCCATTTTGTAGATGAAGGATGATGAAAGGCGACTCTTCCATGACCGAGAAGGGATAGAGCAGGTTTTTTTGAAGTTCTATCCCCGGTTGTATTCGTTGGAATGCTCACAGGCTCCAGCACAACTGACAGATATCTGCAGAGTAAGGTGCAGCGGAGATTGTCAGAGGAGCAGCACATTTGGTTGGCTATCCCCATCACAGTGCAGGAGACTCTGCAGGCAATTAAAGTGACGTCGTTCAGTAAGGCTGTGGGGCCATATTGATTTCCCTCAGAGCTTTACCAGACATTCGCAGAGGTCCTGGCTTCCTTTCTTACCAGAGTGTTTAATCCAATTCGGGAGGAGGGCAAAGTTCTGGCTTTCTTTTTGGAAGCACATATTACGCTGATGCACAAGAAGGGGAAGAACTCTGCTGCCCCAAGTTCGTTCCGCCCCTGTCTCCCTCTTAATCACCAATGCAAAGCTACTGGCACGGATTTTGCCCTCCATTTGAATTAGTTGGTGAAAGACTTGATTTATCATGATCAAATGGGTTTTATTAAGGGATGTAATGTGGCAGACAATGTATGAAGAGTTTTGGGACTGGTGCACCAATGTGAGCATGAGGTTGGCATGCCTGTGGTTTTCCTAGCTTTGGATGCAGAGAAGGTGTTCAACCGCGTAGAATGGTCTTTCCTTATGCAGGTCCTGGATGCCTAACTTTGGACCTATGTTTCAACTGGTTGTGGGAAGCCTTTATAGTACCCCAACAAAATGTTTGCAGATTAATGGGGAGCTATTGCCACAGTTCTCATTGGGCAGGGTTATGCCCAGGGCTGCCCATTGTCCCCTTTACATTTTGCATTATCGTTGGAGCCCAAGCACTATACCAGAATGTCAAACTGGCAGGGGTGCAAGTGAGGGAAGTCGTTCTTAAAGTGGCCCTTTATGCGGATGATACGCTTCTGTTTCTTTCCTGCCCTGAATGTCACTTGCCGCTTTTGAGAAGGAGTGTTTTGTCTTTGGAGCTGTGTCGGGGTACATGCATAACGTATCTAAATTGGTGACTCTTCCTTTCAATGATCCTCCAGAGCTGAAGGAGATCCTGAGGTGGAGGTTTCAGTATCAGTGGGAGGTGGATGCTCTGTCATATCTGGGGGTTCAGATTCTGACTGGATTGGACTGCCTCTTCAGACTGCATTTCCCACAGCTTCTCAGGAAGGTCCGGGAGGACCTGAGGAGATGGGCCTTTCTTCCCCCTTCCTTACTTATGCGTATCAACATGATCAAGATGAACATGCTTCCGCGCTTCCTTTGTATTTTGCTGCCCTGTCTGATTCCTGACACTTATTTCAGTGATCTCCATAGAACCATTGCTCACTTCCTGTGGAATGAGAAGCATTCCTGGATCAGGTTGAGCTGTTTGATGCTCCCACGGACTATGGGTGGGCTGGCACTTCCCAATTTCAAGGTGTACTATTTGGGCAGCACAGTTGTGTGCAGCTTATTACTGGTGGATGGCTAACCCTATGCAGCATTGGGTGGCATTGGAGGCTATACAGGTGAGGTTCCCTTCAGAATCCCGGCTCGCTTACCTTACAAGTGGGCAGGTTTTTCCTCTGGGAGATATGGACTCTGGGCATTTTTGCTGGCTGTGAGTTAATGGGATGGAGTGTGTGGTGGATTTTGTAGGACCGGGGCTGATTCTTGACACGGGAGATCTTGCAGCATTGTATGATCCTTCCCCTTGGATTTTTTTTCTGCTCCAGGTAGAGTATTTTTTGCACTCACAGGACGTGGTATCTACAGCCGGCACACCTGTTGGAGCTGCTTTTCCAGGCACCCTCCAAGGGTATGGGATTCTCAGGCCAGTTATATAGCATTGTGATAGTCAGGGCCAAGCATTCATCATTACTAGGAACACTGGGCTAGGGATTTGGGGAAGAGATTGTCTGGGGAGGTGTGGGTGGCTGTTTGGGAGAATACATTTAGGATATCTATCTGCCATTCTCACCCAGACTTACAATGTTATTTTGCTTATATCTCACCCCCTCTGTTGCATCACATACATTCTACATATCCTGAGATATGATGAAGGGGCTGCGATCATTGGGCTACTCAAACATATTATGTGGGACTGTGATAGGGATAGCCTATCTGGCAGCGAGTGACTCAGATTTGTCAGCAACTGATGGGAAAAGATTATGCTAATGATGTGTCCTCCTATTATTGGGGTACAAGGACGGTGCCCCCAGTGTCTCTTTAAATAGAGACGACCTCACTAACTTTCTATTTCTTGTGGCCCATTCCTGTATTGCGGCTTGATGGAGGAGCCCTGACGTGCCAACTCGTGAGAATTAGTCAAAAAGGTTGGCACACATTATGAAATTAGGGTTGGGCGTTGCTCGTAGTCAAGGGCGCCTAGATCGGGTCGACAAGCTGTGGACTCCATTGCTGCAGTTCTTTGAACTGGACTGGGACCGGGTAGGGATGGGGTAAGTGGTACCTGGGAGGAGTATTAGCAGGTTCGGGGCATGGGACACTATCTAGGTCATCCTCTAGCGGTGACTTAGCAGGTCCCTTGTTGTTGGAGCTGGAGCGTCTTGGGCCCTTCTGCTGCCTCACCTTCCCCCTTCCATGACCGGATGTGTACAGCTCCCCTTTTCCTGTTGGCTTGTTAGGGTTTTCCCTGTGCCTCTCCTCTGGTTTTCTTTTGTCCCAAGCGCCCCCTCCCTTCTCGCTATCTTGTCTCTCTCAGTTCTCCCCCTCCTCTCTCTGCCTCCTCTTCTTCCCTCTGATGGAGGAGGGTGCATTCTGGGATTTTATATGGGTGCTACTTTTCAAGGTAGAAAGACGTGCAAAGACATTGTTGCTGTCTGTAATGCTATGCCCATTTCCTATGCAGCCTCTGATGCTTTCCACATTCTATTGTTTCTTTCAGTCTGGATGCTGACTTGGAAGAATTGTGCTCATTTCAGATCCCAGGATTCCTATAGTATGTTTCACAGCTGGTGCAAGGCTGCAGTCTCCATGAAAATAAAGGGTTTTACATACTCATATGCCTCCTGTTTTCTGCCTAACAATTACTCTCTGCCCTATGTTGTACCATGAGAATGACCTATGCATTGAGACCTGCAGACAAGAAAAAATCCTACAAAGTCACAGAAGAGGCAAATAAGGGGCAAAGCACAGGGGACGTGATCATAGCAATGGGGGAGACATGCAAAGTAATTTTATAAGGAGGCTTGGCACTATTTTATAAAGAAAAGTAAGCGACTACTTTTCTTTATCAAATACCAGCATAAATGTCAGAAAACATGCCTTGAATGTAGATGCGATTACTTACACCTGCTGATGAGCAGACATAAATGGCATGCATACTTTGCATCTGTATAAGCATGAATTATAGTATTTTATATTTTATGCATTTGCTTGCATGCTCCTCCCATGCTCCAAACTGTGCCCATGTGCACACCCAAAGAAAGGATGCATCATCAAATCAAAGCACATACTTTTTACACTGGGTGCTATATTTTAAGAGGCCATTTGCGCATGTATATGGCCACATAAGGACGAAAATGACTAAAACACCCCATTTTAAGTGCCTGTTTTCATGCTTAAAGCAGGTGCTGCTATAGATTAACTTGAACAGAGAGACAATGAGTAGAAGGAAAAAGACAAAGAAGTGACAAAGGTGTGATGGAGTTCCGAAGAAGAGAGAAAAATGGAGTAAGAGACAGAATCATAAGAGAAAACAGGGGTGCATAGACATGCGAAGGGTAACATTCAAAGCTATTTACATGGGTTAAATAGTGATTTATTCAGATAAATCGGATGTCCGAGAATTAGCCTTCCCTGTCCTTCACAAGCAGCAAAACTACATCTGTTATTTTACAGTGAATAGTAGAGAGAAAAATGGCACAAGTTGAAATACCAGAAACTTAAGAAAAGCAGTGAAAATGGGCAAACCTAAACAATAAAATGACAGTGATATTCTACCTTCATTTAGATTTTCAGATTTGATTCTTATATTTTTTTCTCACTAGTGTACTATACACTTTGAAAAATGCTCTGAAATGATCCATCTGAAAATAGTTTCCTTTAATCAGTGAAACCATCTACTTTATGGTGGTGAGCAGAGAAATGCAGACAATTCAGTCAGAATTAATCCAGACAAATTTAAAGCCAATTTTCAAATTTTCCCAGATCCCTGGAAGAAATTTGTCAAATTGTCACCAATGGATCTGGGAAAATTACAAACAAATTTGGAAGAGTTGCTTGGATTTTTAAAAACTTTCTGACGTGAACCCGTCAAGTTGATAAAATCTATGTGAATTCTTCAAAAATCAAAGTGAATTTTAAAATCTACTTCAGATTCCTTTAAAAGATTTTCTAAGTCAACTCAGCAGATTTACAAAGGTTTTCAAGTTTGGTAGATTGTTCAGTGTGCATACTTTGAAGAGAACCACACATTTCTAATTGACAACTTAAAATTATGTTTACTTGAGCAATAGAAATGACTTCTCAGCTGGTTTGTTAATGTTTGTTGTTTGTTTTCTAGCCTGAACAGCCATCATCAAACAAATGGCAACTGGATAAATGGCTGAACAAAGTTAATCCTCAGAAAAACCCAATTCTCAACCAAAAGGAGAACCATGAGTTAGAGAAAGTCCAGTTTTATGGCCAGATAAATGATGAAAAACAAGCAAGTGAGAAAATCCCTGAGGTTTGCCAAATCAACCTTAGGAACAAATATGCCCAGAGCCCTAGCAAAGATGAGCAGAGGCTTAAGACTGCTAATAAAACCCCAGGAAGTAAAGGAGGGAAGCAGACTTCTCCAACTATTATTGCTCCTGTTGCTGCTGGTGTTTCTGGAGAAGGGGCTCCTCAGAGAAAGACAACTTGCAAAAAGCAGCCAAGAAGGACAGAAAGGACCTCTGGTGGTGATCATATGAACTGCTACCAATCAGAGCAGATTGTCTTGAGTCACATTGTTTTAGAAAGTAGTATCTCTGAACAATTCAAAACCAGGCTGGCTTACAGCAACAGAAGTGGGCACAAAAAAGAATCTCATCCCATTGCCCTTGCATGTGAAAAAAGATGTACAAGAGGGTCAAGTAAGATAGCTACCAAATCCAAGGAGTTCAAAGAGACTGACTCTTCATCTTCATCTCCTTCGTCAGATGTGAGCACAGAGCCTGAGCAAGAGGATTTGCTCTTAGGCAAACCAGCTATGACCTCTGTTGGCAGTAGTCACAAGCCAAAGGAGGATGTGAACTGTAACACCAACCGAGCCAATAACTGTAGTGCCATTAATTCAATTAATGCCAGGACTACTAATGATGCAGCCAAAGATCTTGAAGAACAACTTTATACATTAGTTCCTTTTGGCAGAAATGAGCTTCTGCCTCCTATAAAAGACTGTGATGAGGTGAAGGCACTTTGGGTCAAAATCGATTTGGCTTTTTTGTCCAGAATTCCAGAACATTTACCTGAGGACCTTTTAAGTGTGAACCCTGGGACGAAAGAAACAGTCGGTCCAAGCCAAAATCATGCAGCAGAACCACAAACAGAAAAGGTTTTTCCAAAATGTAGAAGGAAACGTAAGGTAAGCTATATACACTCTGTTAAATCATTTCTTATTTTTATTTTTAAATACTGCCTATCATATATCTACACAGTTTTATTCTATTTGCCTCTAAAGCTTAAAAGTGTAAAACAATGGTGGTAATATAAACTGTATCTCCAGGAACAAGCAGGAATGAGTCTTCACATATGGGTACGTCGGTACCGACGGAGCCTGCGCGGGAACGCTCCCCAGCGTCCAATCAGAAAGCTTTTGGGAGCATCCCTCAGCGCCTGCGTGCTGCCTTCCCGCCTTTCCAACTGTCTCTCCTCAGTTTTCGTTTTTCCGCGGAGCCGGCAGGACGTCTTCCTGTCACCGCAGAAAATCTTTTCCTAAATCTTTTACTTTTTGTTTTCTTGTGGTCGCGGCTGTTTCCCCGACTCCACCGGTACCGCCGGTGGTTTTTTCTTTTCTTTTTCCTAAAACTCAGGGAGTTTTTTTCCCTCTGTTTCTGTCTTGAATTTTTGGGCCTGTAAGGCCTCTCCATTATGGAGCCTTCTTCTCCTAAGAAGTGCCTTAACTGTGGAAACACAGTTTTCTTTTTAGACTCCAATAGCTGGTGTCTAACCTGTTTGGGTCCTGACCCCTTTCCTCCAGAGCCATCAGGCTACAATTTTATGAGGAGAAATTCTCCATTTCGAGTTTCCCTCGATACAGTTTTCCCTTCCAGTGTAAGGGCACCGACCATTTCTTCTCTACAGGATCAGGTAACCCACAAACAGTCTGTTAAGACTAGCCAATCCTTGGGTGGTAGGTCTCATGCCAAGCATGATGACGGCTCCGGCCTTGCCCTCAAGACCTCATTGGCTTCAAAACCCCGGCAGGAGTCTTCGGTCTCCAAAGCCTTTCAGGGGTTTCAGGTTGTTCCTGGGGCTCACCCCTCACAGAACATACCTGAGCCATGCTCGGGGGTGGCATCCGCTTTGAGCGGTACCGATAACCCGGCATCGGCACTGGTGTTGAGCGATCCACTCCTCACCAGGGATCGTCATCTGCTGTACTCGGTACCTTTGGGACCGATCGATACCCAGATTGACTTTCCACTATCGGCAGCTCCGTCGATACGACCCCTGACGTCGGTACCATCTAGACATGCATCGATTAGATTCGCTTCCTTCGATGCCGAGTCTAGAATCGATATCTAGTCTGGAAGACTGGGTACCGACGCGTCTCGGAACCGACACGCACCGATTCCGGATGCGCGGTACCGAGGATATTCACCGAGACTTTTGAGTTACCTCGGTACCGTTTGAGCAGCCTCCGATGACTGTTTCGATGTCGGTATCGCCTTCGATTCCGGCTCAGCTACCGGTATCGGTGTCAATGCTGGTACCTGCAGTAACATCGAGACCAGCTCCATCCATGCTTTTTTCACCAGGATCGCTCCTTTCTATACCTAGTTTGGAGTCGATACCTAGCATGGACGATACAGTACTGACTGTCTCAGGTCATACCCGACAGTCCCAGTATCCATCCATTAGAGATCCTGTTTTGCACCGGACAAGTACATCCTCTGGTGCCCAGGCTAGTACTTCGAGTTTAGCCTGTCCAGGGATTGTTCCCATTGGAGATCCTTCTTTTCAGAAATTTCTCCTTGACATGGCAACATTCCTGGCTATTCCTATCCCTGGCTATGATCCTACAAAAGGCTTTTCTGGGGAAAAGGAAAATATAATGCTTCCTTTACATCATTCTTTACAGGATCTTCTTCTGAAAATATGGGAAACACCTTCTACAGCAACTGCTCTTCTGTATCGGGTGCCCCCCTATCCAGGGTTTCAAAAGACTCAACTTCCCCATCATTCCATTGTAGTGGAATCAGCAATGAGGAAGGTAAAAAGCAAGAAGAAGCATTCTTCTTTCCCGCCAAGTCGTGCATCTAGAACACTGGATGCCTTTGGACGTCAAACCTTCCAAACATCTATGCTGGCAACAAGGATTCTCTCATATATTTTTTATATGAGTCTATCCCTTCAGGAGGTCACAGAGAAATTATCTCTTTTGACTCCTTTTCTTTCAAAACCCAAGGCTGCAGACTATTCCTTGCTTCTTAGTCATAGCCAGAATATCTCTAGATTTCTTTCTCATGCTTCCCTAGACTCCTTTGAGTCTGTTAGCAGAACCTCTGCTATAGCCATAGGAGCACGACGTAGAGCCTGGCTCCAAGCTTCAGACTTGAGCAGATGGGCACAACAAAGACTGGGTAACACTCCTTGTACTGGAGAAAATCTCTTCAACAAGGAGTCTTTGCGTCAGGTTGCTCATTGCTCCACTGACTTCCCTGCTTCTGAGAGCCATCCTAAACCTTCTCCTTCCCCAGCAGGTAAGAAATGCCCTACCAAACCTCCTTTTCCTAAAAGAAGAAGGTTTTATTCTTCTCCTGCCCATCATGCCGATGTTCCCAAACAAGGGAAACCTCGCCCTGGTCTGAAGAATCCAAACTCAAGCCAGGAAAATTAACCCTTACTAGGGTTCCAATTAATCTGTTATAATATACAGTTCACTTCTTCTCCTTAGAAGTTTTTTCATTTAAACCTCTACACTTGGATTCCTGTTTCCAGGACATCCACTTGCCTTTAGGTATGCTGAGCTGTCAGGATATTCATGTCTATGGTCACAGGGTTTTCCTCCTCTTCCTACAATGAAGAGAGGTTTGCCAACTATCTCATGATAGTTTTTCTGGACCACCATGAATTTTTCCTTCTACAGACTTACCATATGGCAAGTCTCTCCTCAGCTCCTATTTTTTCTTTACCTTCTTTCCAGGGTTCCCCTGTAAGATTGGTACCATACCAATGGAAGGCTTTCTTAGCCTTTCCAGTCTTCCTTTCCATTCCAGTGTAGAGTTCTTTCTCTTGAGTAAACCCCCTTTTTCCTCATCTGGGCAGTTCCTCAGACAGGGATAGGATATTCTCCTCTTGTTCTATCTGTTCTCTCTGTTAAAAACAGAAAGATCTCTCTGCTGTGCCATTCAGCAGCTGCCCATGCAGGAGCTTCAGTGATTGCTCTACTGGTACTTTTCTATAAGTTCCAGTATTGTCTTCCACTACTTTTTGTCTAACCTTAGTAGTGCTTCCAAGATAGTGCTCATCTATCTTGGATAATCCTTATAACTTCTCTTCTGCCATCTCCAAATCCTTGGAGTTGGCAGCATAGTTGAGCTGGCAGCGTGTTATCTCCAACAGCCAGTTTTCTTTCCCAACTCTCCTGCATAATGCTCTCTGCAATTCTACAGAGAAGCTTTCCACTATGGGCCCTTGCTAGAGAGCATGAGGGTTTTTTCTCTAATGACTATCCTATATGGTTGAAAAAGGCTTCCTCAGTCACCTCCCATGACTGTGAGGGTTCTTTACACCCTTCTATTTCCTTTTAGTAAAGGACATCAGCCTTTCCTACGTGACAGTCTAAAGAGTTACCAAATTCCTACAGGAAATATGCTCTTTTTCCTTGCAGCTTGTCCTCATGGTATCCTATTCCTTCATGGACAGCACATATTTAACTAAATAACGCATGATACCCCACCCCTTGTCCCTCAAGTGGGTCTACCTGGTGTCTCTTCCTATGCGTATTCTGTCCCTTCACCATGTTAGAGTTCTACTGGACTCAGGACTTGCTGTTTACAGACTAATATTATCCTCTGTTTTCTCGCAACCAGCCTGGTTATTTTACTGGGTAGCATTCTACTCCATCTTAACCAGAGGGAATAGATTCTCTATATCTTCTCAAGTAGTTTCCACCTTCTTGTTATGAGATGAATCATTCCTCTTCACATCTTCCATGTGAAGATTCCTGTAGACATATCTCTTTCTGCTTAATTGCAGACATTTCTCTTTAGACCTATATATCTATTCATATATGTACATATGTCTATATGCTTTCTTTAGATGCATGTCTGTCAGCCATGTGTGCATAGGCTATACCCCCTGGATCTCGCCATAAACATATCTATATATATATATATATATATATATATATATATATATATGCCCCTATATATATATATACACATATATTTATATATATTTATACATATATATATATATGTGTGTATCTGTCGAGATACTTCTTTTAGGTAGATATGTATTCACATACTTATCTCTCTGTCTGTGTTCATAAAGGTGTTTTTTCCTTTCTATCTGTTCCAGACAGTGGGTTTTCACATGTTCATACTATTTCTCAGTATGTTTTGGTTTTATGCACACAACCACTCCTGTGGTACTGACAGCTTTTTTCCATAACCTTAGGTTCAGGTATCCCTGAAGCTCCATATTCCTTATCTTCCTACCTCTCGTCAGTTAAGACAGACATGGGGGATCTTCAGTAGGTCTGAGGTTTCCAACTCCTCAGACATCTGTCCTTCCTTGGGATTACGAGGTTTTCTCCATACCCCTTCTTCCCTCAAGGACTAAGCCAATTTTGTCCAACTCGGTCAGTCTTCCTCTTTTGCTCCTAACTATAATTAACTCTGTAGCCAAAAGAGTTTTCAGCTTTTTCCATAAAGCTTTCTTCTAAAGACCTACCGTTTTTGTTCTTCCCCAGTTGAATCCTGGGGTCCCCTGTCAGTTCCAGATTTTGACCTTCAACTCACTTCAGTGAGGTCATCTTGAAGATTCCTCTACTGGATCCCCAGTAGATTCCATCAGCCTCTCTACTTCCTGCAATCCAGTAGGTGAGGTCCATATGGTGATTGTTCATTTCTATATATTCATGATGCTTATCATATATACAGGGACTCCTTGTCTGTAGTCCTATTTTAGGTCAGCTGTCTCCTACAGCTCCTTCAACTCCTACCCTCCATCCTCGGGATGCCTGGGCATATGAGGTGGAGCATGTTTCAATCACCAACATGCTAGGGCTCCAGGCATCTTAGCTTGGGAGTCCCCATATGTGAAGACTCATTCCTGCTTGTTCCTGGAGATAGCACAGTTACTTACCTGTAACAGGTGATCTCTGGGAACAGCAGGAATAAGTCTTCACAACCCACCCACCTCCCCTAGGAGTTGTATCTCTCTATCTCTCTTCCTTTCCTCTTTCTCTCTTTTTGTCTCAGCTATAAAACTCAACTGAGGAGAGACAGTTGGAAAGGCGGGAAGGCAGCACGCAGGCGCTGAGGGATGCTCCCAAAAGCTTTCTGATTGGACGCTGGGGAGCATTCCCGCGCAGGCTCCGTCGGTACCGACGTACCCATATGTGAAGACTTATTCCTGCTGTTCCCAGAGATCACCTGTTACAGGTAAGTAACTGTGCTTTCCTGCATGTCAATCATGTTTTACATGCAAAAAAGGGCTTTTATAAATTTGCATGAACACATATGCACGTAAAAAGACAGATTTGTGATATATGTATGTATTTTATAAAATATGCAAATACACAGCAAGGGGGTTCTGTACACCAGCATCAGGTCTTTAGAATAGCCATCCATACTATGGTACCTGGCTTATTCTGACCATAAGAAGCACTTCTCCACACACTGAAAGCAGATTAGAGTTTATGCACACTTTACTTGTCAGAACATTACTTGTAAAAATGGCAAGCTCAAAAGTAAGGAAAGCTTTCAGTCAGCATCAGTAATCATAAACATAAAATGTATTTATTTATAACATTTATAAGCCGCCTAATCACAAAAGTTCAAAGTGGTACAGAAAACATATAACACATCTTAAAATAACATTAAATATCAAAAGTTGCCTAGAAATAGCACTCTGCCTCTTTTAAGAGTTGCAGTCTCTCTGCTCCTATTGCTGGCAGCATGTGTGGTTAGCAACCTGGCCCCAAATTAATGACGCAGTCCTTTAAATAAATAAATCAATGTATTATAATGTTTACTTTCTTCCCAGGGTTCCGCTTTCAGTCTGCTTTCACAAAACTCCAAATTCTTCACCCATATTTAGCAATAGCCAGCAGGTTGCCTTATTCCAGAACTGCTGCAAAAGTCAGCTCTAGTCCAGATCTTACATATACCCACGTCTTGGCTGAGGCATCTCAGGCTTCCCTTCTCCAGGTTGTAGAAATGTCTCCCTTCCTTCATCCTGTCAATACAGCTATAAAAAAACATTAAATACCCAGACCTTAAGCCAATTAATTACAACCAATTGCTTTACTACTACGGCTATTAATCATTTACATAGCACTACAAGGCATACAGCGCTGTACAGATATATATAATAGTGTAAGGATTACTTGGTGCTTTAACAAATAAGCTACTCTACTGCACTCTCACTTGGTTTGCAGCTTGTCGTGCTGTGAGGGCTTATGTGCATCAGTGATGCTGAGAGCTAAACTATCAGTAGTTTAACTACTGGCAGGGTCTCCCAAGATGGACAGGTCTCAGCTGAGGTGCCAGACCAAGACAAACCACCCATCTGGGCAGCAGCAGAATGGGATAGTGTTGACGGCGGAGGATCACATTTTTGTGACAACGGCAACAACACCAAACTTAAACTGCGCGGAAGAAAGGCCCGGCAATCTACTTCTGTATCTTGCCATGAAAACCCAATGGATAGTTACAACAAAACAAATTGTGCTATGGTGCTGGAAGATGAGACCCCCAGGTCGGAAGGCAGTCAACTAGCTACTGGGGAAGAGCTGAAGATTTTTCATAGTAAAGCCAGCATTTATGATGTGGTTGGATCAAAACCCTCAGGAAGTCTGACTGCTGATGTAGCTGCGCATGAAATGAGAGTCAGAAGCTGTAAAGATGTCTTACACATTGGAACATGGAACGTACGAAGCATGAACCAAGGGAAGTTGGAGGTGGTCAAGAATGAAATGAAACGTGTACAACTTGATCTGTTGGGTGTCAGCGAACTGAAATGGACTGGCATCGGGCACTTTGCATCAGATGATCACATGGTCTACTATGCTGGAAATGAAAGACAAAGTAGAAATGGTGTTGCATTTATAATAAAGAAGAAACTTGCAAGAACTGTAATGAAATACAATGCAGTCAGCGACCGCTTAATCTCTATTCGTCTACGAGGATTGCCTATCAACACAACTATAATTCAAGTATATGCCCCAACAACAGCTGCAGAAGAGAATGAAATTGAAGAGTTCTATGAACAAGTACAAGCTGAAATTGACAGAACATGCAAACAGGATATCCTGATAGTCATGGGTGACTGGAACGCAAAGGTTGGCAACAAAGAAGAAGTCAAAGTAGTTGGAAAATATGGACTTGGCAACAGAAATGAAGCTGGAGAAAGACTGATAGAATTCTACAAGACCAATGATCTATTCATCTCAAACACCTTCTTCCAGCAACACAAGTGGCGACTGTACACATGACCTTCACCCAATGGATTGTATAAAAATCAAATTGACTACATCTGTGGAAGTCAACGATGGAAAAGCTCTATAACATCAACAAAGACAAAACCTGGAGCTGACTGTGGTACAGATCATCAACTACTAGTATGCAAACTCAAGCTAAAGTTGAAAAAGAGCAAACCACTCATGAATGCAGCAAAATATGACCTTGAGAATATACCACTGGCATTTAAAGACTGCCTGCAAAATCGATTTGCTGCTTTAGATACAAATGACAGAGCTCTGGAAGAATTATGGAATGACATCAAGAAGGTTGTGTTGGAAGAAAGCGAGAAGTCTCTACAAAAGGTGAAAAAGCAAAAACGGCCAAAATGGATGACAGAAGAAACTCTGAAAATTGCCCAGAAACACAGAGAAGCTAAAGCCAGAGGAGAAAGAAAGACAATCACAGAACTCAACAGAGATTTCCAACGTGCAGCAAGACTGGACAAGGAAAAGTACTACGACGACGCATGCAAGGAAATAGAAGCAGACACTATTAGAGGAAGAACAAGATCGGCTTTCCTAAAGCTACGAGAGTTAAAGAAAAAGTTCCAGCCTCGAATTGGAATGTTACAAGATGCTCAAGGTTCTATATTGAATGATGCTGAGAAGATCAAGAAAAGGTGGAAGGAATATACAGAGTTTTTATATAATAAAGATCAAGTGGACCAACAGCCATTTCAACCTGTACCTTATGATCGGGAACCATTGGTGATGAAAGAAGAAGTTGAAGCAGCACTGAAAGCCTTATCAAAGAACAAAGCACCAGGCATTGATGCATTCCTATAGAAGTATTGCAGCAATCTGATGCAGCTGTTACCATACTTACAAGGCTCTGCCAAGAAATATGGAAGACAACATCATGGCCAACTGACTGGAAAAGATCTGTGTTAATACCAATACTAAAGAAAGGTGATCCAACTGACTGTGGAAATTATCGAACAATCGCTCTGATCCCACATGCCAACAAGATTCTACTGAAGATTATTCAAAAGAGACTGCAACCATACCTGGAACAAGAACTACCTGAAGTGCAAGCAGGGTTCAGGAAAGGGCGAGGAATGAGAGACATCATTGCGGATGTGAGATGGATCCTTGAAAAGACTAAAAGAATACCAAAAGGATATCTATTTGTGCTTTATCGACTATAGCAAGGCTTTTGACTGTGTAAACGATGAGAAACCCTGGGCCACATTGAAAAGCATGGGTATACCAGAACACCTGATCGTTCTCTTGCGCAATCTGTACATTGATCAAGAAGCAACAGTTCGAACGGAACAAGGAGAAACAGAATGGTTTAAAATAAGCAAAGGTGTAAGACAAGGCTGCATACTTTTCCCCCTACCTGTTTAATTTATATGCAGAACAAATCATCAGAGAAGCAGGATTGTATGAAGACAACAGAAGTGTGAAGAATGGTGGAAGACTCATCAACAACCTTCGCTATGCTGATGATACTACATTACTGGCCGAGAGTGAAGATGATCTGAAACATTTGCTTCTCACAATCAAAGAACATAGTCTCAAAATGGGCTTGCACCTTAATGTAAAGAAGACAAAGATCCTGACAACTGGCATAATCAACAGGTTCATCATTGAAGGAGAAGAAATTGAAATTTTGAACAACTTTAACCTACTTGTATCAACTATCAATAAAGAAGCAACAAGCAGTCAAGAAATCAAACGACGTATTGCTCTTGGAAGAATGGCTATGAAAGACCTAGATAAGATTCTCAAGAGCAGAGATGTCTCTCTCCATACAAAGATTCGACTTGTTTAAGCCATGGTATTTTCAATAACATCATATGGATGTGAAAGCTGGACAGTGAAAAAGACAGGAAGAAAATTGATGCCTTTGAATTATGGTGCTGGCGGCGAATACTGTGTATACCATGGACTGCCCGAAGAACAAACCAGTCGGTACTAGAGGAGATCAAACCAAACCTAAGCTTTCTTTAGAAGCTCAGATGACAAGACTTCGACTTTCATACTTTGGACACATCATGCGAAGAGAGAGATCATTAGAGAAAGACATCATGCTTGGCAAGATAGAAGGTCAACGCAAAAGAGGAAGGCCAGCAATGAGATGGATCGATAGAATAACAGCAGCTACGGGTACCAGTCTGTCAACAATGAGCCGCCTGACTGAAGACTGAACACAATTTAGGATAGCTATCCAGAGGGTCACCATGAGTCGACTCTGACTCGACGGCACTTAACAACAACAACAACTCTACTGCAATAGTTACTTTCTCCTTGGGTTTCACTCCCATCGCCAAACACTTCCTTTCTACTGGCAGAGGACATTTATTAAGGGCCCTGTCTTCCTTCCTAGACAGCCTAAACCAGCCCTTCACTTCAGTAGCTCTGCTGCAGGGCATTCCCCTTCCTATAGCATACACCAAGCCATTAGCTTGCAGGAAATACCTTCCCCTATCTACCACTGACGGGTAAATTTAATCAGCAAAGGCTCTGTCTTTCCTCCTAGAGAGCCTACACCAGCCCTTCACTTTAATAGCCTTGTTGCAGAGCATTCCCCCTCCTGCAGCATACAGCCAAAAACCTTAAATAATGGGGCTTACTGCCACACCCAGGCAGGACTTGGAGAGCTTCTTCTTTCCCCAAGGCCTCCCCCTCAAGCTTCTGCCCCACCCCCATAATTTTTAAGGAACCTGTGTTGTTTTTAAGAAATTGGCATTAAAATAGGAGCCTTTTTGGACTTCTCACATAGGCATTTTCTTATACAGTTGTGGTCTACATTTGGCACCCTTGCATTTTAGATATGTTATGTACAATACGTATCTTGAGAAATAATTGGAAATATTCCAACTGAATGTTATCATAATATTTTAATAGTATATTCAAAGGTATACAACAACAAAAAAATGTCTGCAACTTAGATGTAGTAATTAATGACAAAAAAAGATATGACCTTGACAGGATTAATGGCAGTAATATTTGGTTGCACAACCCTTGGCAGTGATGACAGCCTCCAAACGTTTCTTGTTGCCATCTATAAGTTTCATACATCTGTCTGCCGGTAGTTTCTCCCACTCTTCAACTGCAATTCTTTTCCAGCTCATGAATGTTTCCAGGATTCCTTTTACCAATGGCAGATTTCAGCTCTTTCCAAAGGCTCTTGATTGGATTGAGATCAGGATTCATTGCTGGCCACTTTAAAACAGTCTATTTGTTTCTTTTTAACCATTCTTTTGTACTTTTGGATGAATGTTTTGGGTCATTGTCCTGCTGAGGACCTATGACCGTTGACCCAGACCTAGCTTTCTGATACTAGGTAGCACATTTTGTTCCAAAATACCTTGGTAGTCCTCTGACTTCATGATTCCTTTAATATGTTCCAGATCTCCAGTTCATGAGGCAGCAAACAGCCCCACAATGTTATGGAACCTTCATCACATTTAACTGTAGGGTGTTTTTCTCCATAGAAGCTTCAGTTCTTCACCTGTAAATGTACTGTTGGTCTGCATTGCCAAAGAGCTCAAGTTTGGTTTCATCTGTCCACGAAACATTTTCCCAGAAGGATTGTGGTTTGTCAAGATAGGTTTGGGCAAAGATCAGGCATGTCTTTTTTTTGTCTGTCTTTGAGCAGTGGGGTCTTCCTTGGCCTTTGCCAATGAAGTCCTTCTTTGTTTAGTAATCCAGTCACGTGATACACACCCCTCCCCGTCTCCATCTGTCTCCCGTTTCTCTTCCTCCCTTTGATGTTGCACGTCTCCCCTCCCTTTCCTCCTTCACTTTGTCCAAGAATTTCTGCAGCAGTGAGTTCTGATACTTCCACCTGTCTGAGCTCCAAGGTGCTTTGGGAACAGGTGTGCCTCTGCAACCCTCCTGAAAGCCTCCACATCAGAAACTTCTTTCATCCAGAAAGGAGAGAAATTACAGCCGTACAATCACTCATTGAGCATGAGTCCTTCTCCTCTGGCTTCTCTATTGCCTTTGGAGATTCAGCCCCAGCCAATACGGAGCCATTATTTGCAAAACCACAAAAGAACTGTTGCTATCATCTTTTAGGGAAAAAAAGTCCCATTACAGAAACTTTCATTAATATATCTGATTAGTGTTTTAGCAGAGTAAAATATTAACAAGAGATATTTTCTCCAAGGCGTCATTTTCTCTGGATGCTCTGACAGCTAACCACTAAATTAGACTAGTGTTTAATACTGATGTTTTAATTTGTGGCAATCTAGGAGGCTGGGTTTTTATTTGTGGTTTTGCTCCTCATTCAGCATTTTCCTGTATCCACATACATCCCACTTCTGCCACACCTTAGGAATATTTTGCCAGATCTTTGCAACAGCAGCGCAGAAAATCCCTTTTAGCCTGCCAGCCTCCTGGGACTGCATTCAGGGGAATAGATTCATCTTGGTGAGCGGCTCTTACATTGCTGTGGCTGGAGGAGACCATAACTGATACGGACTTTTGAATCCTGTGCTCTGTCTCTCTGTGACGCCGCAGTGGGAAGGAGGTAACCGTCACTGGCCAAGAGTTGGGAAGTGGCCCTGAGAATGTGCAACAGACCTGCCAAACGGTTAAGAAGACGGTTTTGGCCTTCTCTCCCTCCTGCCCTGGAGACTGGCACCATCTTGGAAGGCCTACGGTACCATTTTATTAATCCCTTACAACAAACTGAATCATAGACAGTGTCATTACTACTGGCTACTCCGCCTAATCTGGAAAGATTTGACACTGACTGATTGAACACTGACATTCTAATCTTTCCTAATTTTAGATTAGTTACTTAATTATTTTTTATTCACTACCTAGTTTGTCTTCATTCCTCTCCTTTCTCTTTGACAAAAACTCATCCTCCTCACCACCACTTCTTAGGTTGATTTTTACCTCTGGTACTCTCAGTTGCTCCCTCTTCCCTCAGTCTTCCTCCTATTCTTCAATCCTTCATTTATTTCCTCTGTCTTCTGCTTTCCTCACCATTTTTCTTATGGCTCCACAAAATTTTTTATTCATTTTATTGACACTCCCTAACCTTCTCCCCTCATCCCAACAACTTAAACTCCCCCTCCTTATCACCCTCCCTCTATCTTCCCCATTTCTTCCCCATCTTGTCTTCCAACCTTTCTTCAACTCTTTCTTCCTCTTATTCATCCCTCCCCTTTCTCTCTCAAAACAACCTCTCCCTTGTTTCTGCCATGCTGTCTCCTCTCTGCCTCGCATTCTTCTTCACCTTCTATCATCCGATGATATCAGTCCCAACCCTGGTCTCCCTAGGCTTTTCTCTCACTCCCTTGATAATTCCTCTCTTAACTTCTCCATTCTCATTCATATTCCTCTCCTTTCCCCATCCACTCTCCCTTTCTCATGTGCCTTATGGCATACACATTCCATATCTAATAAACTTCCCTTTACTCTTCATCTCTAACGCTTTCCATCTTCTAGATCTTAATGAGACCTGGCTCCTCCCTGATGATACAGCTTCAGTTGCTGCCCTCTTTCACAGCAGCTACCAATTCTCCCACACTTCTTGTGCCACCGGCTGTGGTGGTGGTGTTGGATTTCTGCTTTCACCTTCTTGACAATTTCAACCCCTCCATCTACCTCAATCTTTACTCCTTTTCCTCCTTTGGATTCTATTCCATCAGCCTTTTTAATCCCTTACCTCTCCAGATAGCTGCTAGTTACAGACCCCCTGACAAATCCACCTCTACCTTTCTCACTGACTTTGACTCATGACTTTCCTTCTTTCTGGATTCATCCTCCCCCTCCCTTATTCTCGGTGACTTTAATATTCGTGTTGATAACCCTTCTGACCCCTATGCTTCTAAGCTCCTTTCCCTTACCTCCTCTTTCAACCTCCAGCTTTGCTCTACTGTCCCCATTCATCAGCACGGTCACTGTCTTGAACTTGTTTTCTTCTCTAATTGCTTACCCTCTAATTTCCATACCTCAGTCCTTCCTTTATTTATTTATTTAACTGTATTTATATCCCACTTTTCACTGGGTCAAAGCAGTTTAACATCAAAGGGGTGGGGGACAGTAATCAATTCTTAGGGTGGAGGGGCTGTCACCAGGGAGGCCAACATTAATGATCTGAACAGACATTAAGGACTTAAACAATGGACATCAGTCTCTTAGTAGGTAGATCTGTGGGTATGTTAGAAGATCTGGAGGGGTAGTCAGTGATGGATGTTTGTTTCTGGTCCAAGGTATTCCTGGAACAGGATGGTTTTTAGTTGTTTCCTGAATGTTGAAGAATCTTGGTTGTTTCTGATTAGACTTGGTAGGGAGTTCCAGAGGGATGGAGCGTATAGTTCGAAGGCTCTGTTGCAGGTCCGTTGATTGTATTTAGTTCGTTCGTGGGGGATGGTGAGGGTGTTGCTGGTGGTTTGTCTGGTTGTTCTGTTGTGGGTGGGTTGGGGCAGTAGAGTGCGGAGCTGGGAAGTCTGAGTTTGATAGAGGGCTTTGTGGATAACTAGGGCAGATTTGTATTTGATTCTTGCTTCGAGAGGGAGTATGTGCAGTTCTCTCAGGATTGGGGTGATGTGATCTTGTTTTTTTGCTTTCTGGATAATTCTTGCTGTGGTATTTAAGGCAGTTCGTAGTGGGTTGGTGTGGGTGGCGGGTAGTCCGTGATAGATTATATTGCAGTAGTCCAGGTGGGGGAGCTTCATAGCTTGCATGACTGTCCTGAAGTCCTGTGGATCAATGAGAGGCCTGAAGCGTTGTACTGTTTTAGCCTTGTGGAATATTATTCCGGTAGTCTTTTTGATCTGTTGCTTGAGTGTGAGTGCTTGGTCTATGATGATTCCTAAGTATTTTATGTGTGGTTGTATTTGTATTTGTGTGGTTCCTATGTTGAGGTGTGGTGGTGGTGTGAAGTTTGCATCCTTGGTTACTATGAGGGCTTCTGTTTTTTTTATGTTGATGGATAGGTTGTTCTTTTGTAGCCAGTTGGAGACTTCTATGAAGCAGTCTGATAGATGGTTGGTTGTTGGGTTGGTGGTTGTGATCGGTCCATAGAGCATTATGTCATCTGCATAGATGTGGTAGTTGATGTTATGGGAACGTATGATTGAGCAGAGTGGTTGCAGGTAGATGTTGAAGAGCATGGCGGATAGTGTGGATCCTTGGGGTAATCCTTGGTGTTGCTGAAAGGGGGGGAGGTTGCTATGCTTGTGCGGATCAGTTGTTGTCTATTGGTCAGGTAGGAGTGGAACCATTGAAGTACAATATTTTTTATGCCAATTTCTTGGAGTCTGTGTAGGAGGATGTTGTGGGAAATGGTGTCAAAGGCTGCAGATATGTCCAGGAAGATCATAGCATATCCAGAGTGCTTGGTCTGTGTGCCCTTGATGAGTGTTCATTGGTGATGTCATGAGGGTCTCGACTCCATGGAATGGACGGAAACCATGTTGTTGTGGGTCCAGTATGTTGTTGTTATCTAAGTGGTCTTGAAGTTGGTGTTGAACTATCTTCTCAATGATTTTGGCAGTGAATGGAAGACTTGCTATAGGCCTGAAGGAGGCGGGGTCAAGGGGGTCCAGGTTGTGGGTTCTTTTTAGAGTTGGGCGGATGATGGAGGTTTTGAGGATGTCTGGCATGTGTCCTTGTCTGAGGTATTCATTAACAATGTGGGTTAGGGATGTGCTTATGTCCTCTTTGGATTTCTTTATCCATTCCGCAGGACAGGAATCAAGTGGAGAGGTGGTAGTGTTTAGGCAGGAGATGGTGGATTCTATTTTTTCTGTGGTGATTGTTTCGAATGTGCTCCAGTCTGTGTCTATGGTAGTAGGGCGGTTGGTTATCTCTGCATTCTGTTGTGGATTTTGTGGTTGTTGAAGCTGCTTGTATTGGCGTGCTAGTAGTTCTGGCGGGATGTTTGTTAGCTAGTTGGAGTGGTTGGGTGCTTTTGTTAGCTTCTTGACAATCTCGAAGAGCTCTCATGGTTTGTTTATTGAGGTGTTTATGATCTTCGAGTGGTAGGTCCTTTTTGCTTTATCGGTTTCTGTGTGGTAAGCGTCTAGTTCACTCATGTATTTTGTTTTATCATCCTCTTTTTTGGTCTTTCTCCATTTTCTCTCTGCTCTTCTGAGCTGGGTCTTTAGTCTCCATAGGTTGGGGGTGAGCCATCGGGCTCTTGTCTGGTTTTGGTGCTGTTTGCTGTTGCACAGGATGCAGAGGAGATCGTAGTATTCCATTTGTGGATTAGGTCATCGATATTGGTGGAGCTTGTTTGGAGTTTAGGTAGTATTTGCGCCAGGAACTCCTCTTTGATGAATGGTTTAAATCTTCTTGTATATTGTTTGTTCTCTTTGACGCTGGTGTGCTGGTAGTTGTGGGAGATGTTGATGAGATAGTTGTCTGACCATGGTACACATGGGTTTTTGTATGAGGTGATGTTTTGGGAGTTCAGGAATATGAGGTCAAGTGTGCTCCCTTTCTCGTGTGTTGGTTTGTGTATGATCTTGGTCAGGTTCATTGCTTCCATGGCATTGATGAAGGCTTCGGCATAATTGTCTTGTAGTGATGGGAGGTTGAAGTCTCCGAGGATTAGTTGCTCTTTTGTGGAGATGGCGCTCTCAGATATGTGTTGTAGTATGCTTGATAGGTCGGTGCTTGGGGTGGGCGCTCGGTAGATTAAGCATATGGAGAGGTGCTTTTTGGTGAGGGTGAGTATGTCCACTTCATTGGTTGTTTCCGAGGCATGGTTTCTGAGGTGGAGGTTGGCTTTCGCAATGATGGCTACTCCTCTTCCCTCTGGTGTGGACTCGAGAGCAGTGGTGAAGACTATATCCATTTGGTGTTAGTTGGTTCATGAGTACAGTGTCGGTGTCTGTTAGCCATGTTTCGGTTATGCATAGGATGTCAATCTTTTGGGTTGTGATCAGGTCGTGGAGCATGTGGTGTTTGTCTCTAACTGAGCGAGCATTTATTAGTGTGATGGAGAGAGGGTTACTGTTTAGGGGATTGGAGGTATGGATTGGTGTGGGTGGTGTGTGGGTGTTGCCCCATGTAGGGGGGGGGTTGTTGGTGTTTGTGGTTTGGATGGTTGTGATGTTTTGTGTGGGGTAGTTGGAGTGCGTGTCGGTGGTGGAGGGATAAAAGGTTAGGAATGGTGCTAGGAGGTAAATTGGGGCTAGGAAGGGTGGCATGGCTTATAGGTGTACCTGTGTGTCCTGGGGCTGGGTTGGGCTTCTGCGTTGGTTTCCTTAGGGCGTTGGGTGCTCCTTTTCTTTATTCACGCTGTCTCGGGTTGCTTGAGCCTGGCTGTGTGAGCTGGAGTATGCTGGCTGCTGTTGCTTCAATCCGTAGGTTGCTATGACTGTGGTTTGCTTTTGTTGCTTTTTGTCGCTGCTTCTGTGGCTGTGCCTAAGGGCCACGCCAAAGGGCCCTCTGGCGAGGCCCTCAGGCGCGGGCCCGCCCTGCTAGGACGCCGCTTTTAAAGGTTTTTTTGTTGCTCCCACTGCCCCGATTGGGCAGGAGCTTCTGAGCAGGAGGATTTCCCGCTCAGGTGCTCTACCCCGATTGGGGGAGCTTCTTTGGTCGGCGGGCAGGTGGTGGAGGCTGGAGCGGGGGGCTGCCTACTAGGGCAGCCCGCCACTTTTAAAGGTTTTTTATCTGACCATCACCTGTTAAACTTCACTCTTCATCACTTCCTACCTCTATCTCGCCCAATCTCCTGCTACCTTTTTAGAAATCTTCATGCTATCGATCCATTGACTCTCTCCACTGTTGTCTTATCACCTCTTTTCTCCACATTGTCTTCTAAACTTTTTGATGAGTCTGTAGTTTCCTATAATACTTCACTCTCCTCTGCTCTGGATGCTCATGTTCCACCCATCCCACATCCCATGAGGTGCACTATACCTTAGCCTTGGCTGTCTTCAACTACCCATTATATATGCTTCTGTGTGTGCTCATCTGAGCACATCTGGCTCAAGTCCCACCACCCTTTTTGACTTTCTTCACTTCAAATTCATGCTTACCTCTTTCAGGTCAGCCATAGCACTTGCCAAGCAAAACTACTATGTTCATCTGACTAACTGTCTTGTCTCCGACCCTCGTCATCTCTTTACAACTCTCAACTCTCTCCTCAAGGCGCCTCCACCTCCGACCCCTCCTTCTCTTTGTGCCCAAACTTTAGCCGACTATTTCCATGACAAAGTCCACAAGATTACACTCCAATTCCCCACAGGTTCAGCCTCATCCCCTCTTCAATACCAACTCTTCCCCTCAATTTCTGCTACCTTTTCGTCCTTTTCAAAGATCTCCAAAGAGGAAATCTCTCATCTTCTTTCCTCCTCTAAACTCACTACCTGTTCCTCAGATCCTATCCCCACCCATCTCCTTAACGCCATCTCCTCGTTTGTCATCCCTTCCATCTCTCATATTCTCAATCTATCATTCTCCACTGCAACTATCCCAGCAGCCTTCTTTGAAATGTTTTTTGCCAAAGTCCCCATTGACTTGTTCCTGGCTAAATCCAAAGGCCTTTATTCAGTCCTCATTCTTCTTGACCTTTCTGCTGCTTTTGACATTTTTAACCACCATCTTCTCCTTGACACATTGTCCTCACTTGATTGTAAGGGCTCTTTGTGTCCAGGTTCTCTTCTTATCTCTTCTATTGCTATTTCAGTGTTGTTTTGGTGGCTCCTCCTCTACTGCTATCCAACTCTCAGGTGATGTACCCCAAGGGTCTGTTCTGGGCCCTCTCCTTTTCTCTTTCTATACCCAGTCCCTTGGTGCTGTCATCTCCTCCCATGGCTTTTGGTACCATTTTTATGCTGTTTACTCTCAAATCTATCTTATACCTGATATTTCTCTGACACTCCAGGCCTGAATCTCTGCCTGCCTATCTGACATTGCTGCCTGGATGTCTCACCACCATTTGAAACTGAACAAGGCCAAACTCTCATCCCCTTTCCTCCTTTCTCTATCTCTGTAAATAACACTTCTACTTCCTATTTCCTCAGCACACAACCTTGGAGTCATCTTTGACTCCTCTCTCTCCTTCTTCACTCACATCCAACTCATTGCTAAAAACTGTTGCTTCTTTCTCTATAATAACAAAATTTTCTCCTTCATTTCTGAGCACTCTACTAAGACACTTATTCACTCTTTAGTCACCTCCCGTCTAGACTATTGCAACCTCCTTCTTGCTGGTCTCCCTCTGAGTTATCTCTCCCCCCTTCAGTCTGATCAGAATTCAGCTGTGTGGCTAATCTTCCACCAGCCCTGCTATACTCATATAACCCCTCTTCTCAAGTCACTTTATTGGCTCCCCCTCCATTTCCATATCCAATTCAAACTTCTCCTTCTGACCTATAAATGCGTTCTTTCTACTGCTCGTCACTACCTTTCCTCTCCTCTCTCCTTACATCCCTCCTTGTGAACTTCGCTCTTCTACTGGCTTGCTTCTCTCTATGCCCTTTTCTTCCACTGCCAACTCCAGACTTCGATCCTTTCACCATGCTGCTCCTTATGCCTGGAACAAACTACCTGAGTCTGTACGCCAAGCTCTATCTCTGCTCATTTTCAAATCCATGCTAAAAGCTTACCTCTTTGAGGCTACTTTTGGATCCTGATCCCTTGTTCTCCATACTTCTCCTTTCCCCTCCCTATTTGTACCTATGGTATTGTCTGTCTATTTTCAGCTATGGTATTGTCTGTCTTCTTTAGATTGTAAGCTCTGATGAGCAGGGACTGTCTTTCTGCATGTATATGTACAGCACTATGTAAGCCTTGCAGTGCTATATAAATGATTAATAGTAGTAGTAGTAGTATGGTGCGAGTTGAAACCACCACTACCACTCCAGATTGCTCCAACTCAGTCTTAAGCTCTTTGGATGTTGTACGTGGTGTTTTTTCAACAGTTTGCACTAACCTTCAAAGACTTCTTGGATTAATTTTCCTCTTCCCACCATGTCCTGGGAGGTTCTTGACAGTTCCATGAGCAGAGAACGTCTTAATAACATTGCGAACTGTAGACACAGGAATCCCAAGGTCTTTGGAGATGGCCTTGTACACCTTTGAAGTTTGATGTTTGGTGATAATGGCTTTTTTTGACAGTCTCAAGCAGCTCTCTTGTATTCACCGCTATGAAAATGGAATAGGGAGTGAATGTGGCCATTTAAAACATTAAAGCCATCATTCATTGGTTGATTCAAGTCATGTAAGTACTGACAATTGATCACAGGTGCATCTAATTTTACTGCAATTGGAATGTGTTTCTTCTGTTCAAATGATTTGAATTGTTTCTCCAGGAACAAGCAGGAATGTAGTCTTCACATATGGGTATCGTCGGTACAGACGGAGCCTGCGCAGGAACGCTCCCCAGCATCCAATTAGAAGGTCTTTGGGAGCATCCCACAGCGCCTGCATGCTGCCTTCCCGCCTTTCCCAACTGCCTCTCTCCAGTTCTTCGTTTTCCGCGGAGCCAGCAGGTCGTTGTTCCTGTCACCGCAGAAACCTTTTTCCTTATTCCTTCTTTTTTGTGGTCGCGTCTGCCTTCCTCGACGCTATACCGGTACCGCCGGTTCTCTTTTCTTTCGTTTAAAAAAAATATATACATATATTCTATTTTTTTCCAAAAAAATTTTTCCCAGGTGCACGCGCCATTTTGGGCCTTAGGCCCAAAATTTCCTTCACTATGGAAAACCCACTTCAGGTTTCAAAACGTGCACCAAATGTGGCGGTACCATCTCTGTCACTGACATCCATGAGTGGTGTCTTAAATGTTTAGGTCCTGACCACTCCATCTCCAAGTGTATGGTTTGTGCCATGATGTCCAAGAGGGGTCGACAAAACTGAGCTGCTAAGCTCAGCGCCCTTTTTCCCTCCGATGCAGCTTCTGTGGCATCAATGTCTTCCAGGGCTTCGTCTTCCTCCCATGGATCTCAGGTAACTAAACATAAGTCTAGCCAGTCCTCAAAGAGTAGATCTCCTTCCAAGCATCGAGATGCCTCTGGCGTTGCGCTTGAGGGTTCTGTACCGGCAAAATTGCCCCGGTGGGAGGCTTCGGCTTCCGAAGCATTATTGGGGCTCCAGGATGTTCTCGAGGCCTCAACCTCGGCAGAACTACTGGTGCCATGCTGTGGGGTACCGGCTGCTTCCGGTACCGATACCCAGGCATCAGCAGCGTCGATAAACCAGAGGTTCCTGGCTATTGAACGCAGTCTGGCGTCTCTCCTTTCTGCAGACACCCTCGGAACCGCGTCAGACAGTTCAACCGGTACCGATGCCAGTATCGGTACCGATACCGATAGCATCGGCATCGACATCGGTGTCTGCTTTGCTAGCATCCAGTCATGCGATGCCTTCCGGTGCCGATACACCGGTACCGATTCCCCCCGGTACCGACTTTGGTCGGTACGGGTATCGGGCTCTTCAAGAGCATCCGGACAGGAGGTACTTCGAATCCTCGGAGGACTCCGAGGATTCTGACAGTTCTGCCGGTACTGGGATACTTCTCCCAGAGGAGCCTTCCTCCCCTAAATGTAGGATGTCTCCTCCAGAAGATATCTCCTTTCAGGATTTTATCAGAGAGGTGGCTCGAGGTCTGTCCATTACTGTGGCTCCTGAAACGGAGCCCAGGACTAAGGAGTTGGAGATTTTACAATATCCCAAAGCTCCTAAGGAGGCAGCTACTCTGTCTATCCATGAGATCTTACATGATCCCATGTTGAGAATGTGGGAGACACCTCTTACCACCTCTCCTCACTCTCGCAGACCGGATACCATGTATCGAGTCCCTCATTGTCCTGGTTTCCAGAAAACTCAGCTTCCTCACCACTCTATTGTAGTGGAATCAGCTATGAGAAGGATCAGGAGTGCAAAGAGGCATGCCTCTAATCCTCCAGGACGTGAGTGTAGAACTTTGGATGCCTTTGGACGTCGTACTTTCCAGGCTTCCATGCTTTCTGCCAGGATCATTTCCTATATTTTATATATGGGAATGTTCCTTAAAGAAGTCACAGGAGACTTGGAGATTTTAAGCCCTCTCCTTCCTGATGACAAGAGGCAGGACTTTCTCACACTGGTTAAACATGCTCAGGATATTTCTAAGTTTGTTAATCGTGCAGCTTTTGACTGTTTTGAGTGCATAAGCAGAACCTCTGCCATTGCCATAGGTGCATGAAGAATTGCCTGGCTCCAGGCATCTGATTTGGAGCTCTGGGTGCAGGACAAACTGGGCAATATCCCTTGTACAGGTGAGAACCTATTCGGCAAAAATTGGCAAGAAAAAGCCAATGACTTGGATGCTGACAACTCCACTTTGGATAGGTTATCCAAAGCCACAGCTGATCCTGCAAGAAAGAAATCTTTCAAGAAACCATTCTTCTCAAAAAAGAAGAGGTTTTATCCCTCTTATTCCCAGCAGGGACGTTCTGCAGGTCAGCCTGCCCGGAAAAGTCAGCAAACACCTAAACAAAGGAAAACAAAGACTGCTAAGCCTCAACCGTCTCAGCCGCCACAAGGCCTTTGACTTTCATCTAGAGAACTTAGCCTTCCTGGCTCTCAATGGACCAGAGCCTTCCACCATTCCGGGAAGGTTGTGTCACTTTGCCCCCAGGTGGGGGCAAATAACAGCAGAGCATTGGACACTCTCCATTATAAAAGAGGGGTACAAGCTTCACTTTCTGTGCATGCCCCCTCCCACAATGGTAAGACAGTTCAATTCTCAAACCTCTCTCATCAACCTGTTAGATCAAGAGGTCACTCTGCTTCTTGCCGAAGGGGCAATAGAAGTACCCATTCATCAACAAGGTTTTACTCCCCCTATTTCCTTATCCTAAAGAAAACAGGGGGACATAGACCTATTTTAGACCTCAGAGAATTGAACAAATTCCTGTTCAAAGAGAAATTCAAGATGATTTCTCTGGGAACTCTGCTGCCATACCTTCAGAGTCAGGATTGGCTTTGTTCTCTAGATCTCAAGGATGCGTACACTCATGTTCTCATCCATCCAACTCACAGAAAGTTCCTTCGGTTCCTTTTTCAAGGAAAGCACTACCAATACAGGGTGCTTCCTTTTGGCCTGGCCTCTGCACCAAGAGTGTTCACAAAATGCATGGCTGTGGTAGCAGCATTTCTCCGCACTCTGGGGATATTCGTCTTCCCCTACTTAGACGACTGGCTCATTCGAGCCCCATCAGAGTCAGAGGCCAGGACTTCCCTATCTTGCACAATGCATATCCTTCAGTATTTGGGTCTGGTCATAAACATCCCAAAATCCAGTCTAACTCCCACTCAGTCTCTGGAGTTCATAGGAGCTTTGCTGGATACCAAAAAAGCAAGGGCCTATCTCCCCCAGGCCCGTTGCCTTCACATGGTACAGTTAGCTTCTCAAGCAGTGCTGAAACCTCATCTCACTGCTCGAGAAATGTTACAACTACTAGGCCACATGGCATCTACAGTGCATGTGGTTCCTTATGCTCGCCTCCATATGAGAGAAGCCCAGTGGACTTTATCCACTCAATGGACCGAGGCATCAGGGTGCCTGTCAGACAAAATAGCAAACACAAATCGCCTTATTTTGTCTCTCCAATGGTGGCAGTCCGCTCAGAACCTGTTGTTGGGGTCCCCATTTCAACAACCTTTACCCCAGGCAACTCTCACAACAGATGCTTCACCAATGGGTCGGGAAGCTCATCTGCAAGACCTCTCAACCCAAGGCACTTGGACTCCACAGGAGACTCATCTATATATCAGTCTCTTAGAGCTCAGAGCAATCTTCCTTGCTCTTCGAGTGTTCCACACCCTGTTCAGCTACAAGACAGTCCTCATTCATACGGACAATCAAGTAGCCATGTTCTACGTGAACAAGCAGGGGGGAACAGGCTCTCTGTCACTTTGCAATGAAGCTTTGCGACTATGGGCCCTCGCCAGAGAGCATCAGATTCATCTCCTGGCAGTGTATCTTCCAGGCGTATAAAACTCTTGGGCAGACAGACTCAGTCGAGTTCTGCTTCCACACGAATGGTCTCTACATGCAGACCAGGTGGCCAAGATTTTTCAAATTTGGGGAACCCCAGACATAGACCTCTTTACAAGTCCGTTGAATGCCAAACTTCCCTAGTTCTGTTCCAGAATTCCGGCTCAGGGCTCTCAGGCCAGGGATGCTTTCCTCCTTCACTGGGGGCAAGACTTCCTTTATGCCTTTGCACCCATTCCCCTAATTCCCAAAACCCTGTTCAAGCTTCAGAGAGACAGAGGGTGTATGATTCTCATAGCTCCACATTGGCCACGGCAAGTGTGGTACCCTCTGCTTCTACATCTCTCTCAAGCTCCCTCCCTGGAGTTAGGATCTGCTCCAGATCTCCTGTCACAGGAGGACGGAATGTTATGGCATCCCAATCCCTAGTCTCTGCATCTCAGAGCTTGGTTGCTGAAGGCCTAGATCTTCATGATCTTAACCTCTCTCAGTAAGTAAAGGATGTCCTTTATGCTTCCAGGAAGCCTTCCACAAGATGCTTTTATGCTCTTAAGTGGAAGAGGTTTACCATATGGTGCTCGCAGAAGGGTCTTAACCCCCTTGCGATACCTCTGGAATCATTACTGGAGTATCTCCTTCATTTATCCAATGCAGGACTTAAGACTAACTCAGTAAGAGTCCATTTGAGTGCTATTGCAGCTTCTTTCAAGCCTCTAAATGGACAACCTATTTCCTCCCATCCTCTTATAGCAAGATTTATGAGAGGCCTTCTTCTTACTAAGCCTCCTATTAGGCCACCACCGGTGGCATGGGGCTTAAACCTGGTTCTTGGTCAGCTCATGAAGCCACCCTTCGAACCCTTAGCTACCACCTCATTGAAATTCCTTTCTTTCTCATTGAAATCACATCAGCACATCGTATCAGTGAGTTGCAGGCACTAGTGGCTGATCCACCTTATACAAGGTTCCATCATGACAAGGTAGTCCTTAGGACTCATCCACACTTTATGCCAAAGGTGGTCTCCGCTTTTCATCTTAACCAAGCGGTCTACCTGCCTGTGTTTTTTCCAAGGCCTCATGCATCAAATGCAGAAAGGAATCTTCATACTTTGGACTGTAAAAAAGCTTTAGCCTTTTACTTGCAAAGAACACAGCAACATAGAAAGTCCTCTCAGCTCTTTGTTGCTTTTGATCCTTCTCATTTGGGACTTCCATTCTCCAAGAGAACACTGTCCAGCTGGATTGCACAGTGTATTTCCTTTGCCTATCAGAATAAGAACCTTCCTCTGGAGGGCCATGTCACAGCTCACAATGTGAGAGCCATGGCAGCTTCAATGGCTCATCTTCACTCTGTGTCTATCGACGACATCTGTCGAGCAGCTACTTGGGCCTCGGTTTATACCTTCACAGCCCATTACTGCTTGGACAAGGACTCCCGCCGGGATGCCTTGTTTGGTCAGGCTGTTCTCCAACACCTGTTCCATACCTAATCAACTCCTACCTGCCATCCCTGGTTGGATGCCAGAGATCCATGGGGGGAAGTGGAGCCCTTTCCCAGGGACACACAACTTCTGGGGTCTCTCCCTGGCATCTAAAGCTAGGGAGTCCCCATATGTGAAGACTACATTCCTGCTTGTTCCTGGAGATAGCATAGTTACTCACCTGTAACAGGTGTTCTCCGGGAACAGCAGGAATTTAGTCTTCACAACCCACCCACCTCCCCTAGGAGTTGTATCTCTCTATCTGTCTCTTTCTCTTTCCCTCTCTCTCTCTCTTTGTCTCAGCTTTAAACTCAACTTTATCTTTATCTTTATTCGTTACTTGATATACTGCCCAGCCAGGTGCGTCAGGGCGGTGTACAATATAATCAATCAGTAAAATCAAGAAAGGGAAAAGGAACACCATTATTTGGACAGGACAGCGAGAAACAGAAAAGCAAAAGTGGGAGAGAGACAGGTTAGGGAAGATACTTGTGGGAAAGTCAGTCACTCTTAAGGGTCTGGTAGATCAAAAGCCTGCTGAAAGAGATGGGTCTTGAGTAGGGACTTAAATCTTTGAAAGGAAGGCTCGGTACGGAGGGCAGGTGGGAGTGAATTCCAGAGTGCTGGGGCCAGAAAGTAAAAAGCGGAGTGACGTGTTTCCAAGTGAGCCGAGGATGGAGAAGGGAGATAGAGACGGTAACCATGTGCTGAGTGAAGGAGACGGGCGGAAGGTTGCAAACGGATGGAGTTGGCTATGTACTGAGGAGAACCAACGTGCAATGCCTTGTGAGTGAGTATGAGTATTTTGTAGTGAAAACGGAAGTTAAGTGGGAGCCAGTGTAAACGGAGGAGGAGGGGAGTAATGTGGTCACGGGGGGAGGAGTAAGTGAGTAAACGCACGGCTGTATTCTGGACTAATTGAAGACGTTGAAGTTGATATTTTGGGAGACCTGCCAGAAGAGTGTTACAGTAATCTAACCTTGATAGAACTAGGGAAATAACTAAAGAAGTGAGAGAGGAGGAAGGGAGAAAAGGGCGAACAGCTCAAATTTGACGGAAGAAGAAGAAAGAACGACGAATAAGTGAAGAAATGTGATGTTGAAATGAGAGGGAGACATCAAGGGTGACACCGAGATAGCGGAGGGAAGAGACTGGAAAGGGGGGCTGTTACTTCTGGAGAGAAATCTGAAATTGTGAGTATATACTTCTGGGAATTTTTCTGAAAGGAATTTTTTTTTTTTTAAAGCTAATTAATCTGTGAACCCACTATTTTTTTTGTTAAATCAGTCAGGGCCTAGTAGCAACAGTTTAAGATTCAATTTAAAAACACAGAAGAGAACTTTCTGGTTACCTTTCATACCCAGTAGACAGCTGTAGTTTAAATTTCATAGTCACTCAGGGCCTAGCATCAGCAAAGTACTTTTAGTTTCAAATTAAAACACAGAAGAGAGCTTTCTGGTTAAATTTAGAATCCAGCAGAGAGCTTGTAGTTTAAATTTCATAATAGGTTAGAGCCTAGTAGCAGCAAAGAGCTATAATTTAAATCAAATCAGAATATAGTTTTCCTCAGCAGCACAGGACAAGGTACTGTGTAGCAGCCCTTTTTTAATAAGTGTTATATCCCTCCCTCCCTCCCCACACCCACCCTCCCCTGGGAAAATCACAGCTTTATAGGTACTTGCACAACTTAAAAGACAGGAGGTGCTCTCAGGTGAAGCTCATTACCCAAATCAGTCATACACCAAGAACCTGAAATTAATTAAGCTTCAGGTGAACAAGGTATATTAAACTTCTTAGGTACAGTTTTAGTGGTATAAATATCCATTGCACCCTTTAGTACATATAGAACTTAAAGATCTAAACACAAACTTAAAACTAAGATGCAGACAGCAGTCCAGCAGCGGGATGTGGGCTTTCCAGTCTTTTGCATTGAGTGTCACATGTATGATTTTCTCCCAGCTGGTGAGAGGTCTTACGTGTGCACTAGGTGCAAGGAGCTCTCTGCTCTCAGGGAACGAGTCCGTTCTCTAGAGGCTAGAGTAGCAGACTTGGAAAACATAAGACAGACAGAGAGGTACATAGACGAGACCTACAGGGATATAGTCCTGAAGTCCCACCTCCAGTCTGGCAGCATCCCTGTTGCCATGGAGGAGAGAGGTCACGTGACAGGAGAGCATCACCCTGGTGTGGCAGGAAGTGATCCTGTAACTAGGACCTGTCCTCCAGGTGATGTAAACCCCTCTCGCACCGAGGAGGTTTCTCCAGGGCCAAGTGCCCATGCGGGAAGGGTTAGGACAGCAGTTATAGTTGGTGATTCGATCATTAGGCATGTAGATAGCTGGGTGGCTGGTGGACGTGAGGATCGCCTGGTAACATGCCTGCCTGGTGCGAAGGTAGCGGACCTCACACGCCACCTAGATAAGGTCTTAGATAGTGCTGGGGAGGAGTCTGCTGTCTTGGTACATGTTGGTACCAATGACATAGGAAAATGTGGTAGGGAGGTTCTGGAAGCTAAATTTAGGCTTTTAGGTAGGAAGTTGAAATCCAGAACTTCCAGGGTAGCGTTCTCCGAAATGCTTCCCGTTCCACGCGCAGGACCCAATAGGCAGGCAGAGCTCCGGAGTCTCAATGCGTGGATGAGACAATGGTGCAGAGATGAGGGGTTCGGATTTGTTAGGAACTGGGGAACATTCTGGGGAAAGGAGGGGCTCTTCCGAAGGGATGGGCTTCACCTTAACCGGGATGGAACCAGGCTGCTGGCATTAACCTTTAAAAAGGAGATAGAGCAGCTTTTAAACTAGATAATAGGGGAAAGCCGACAGTCGCCCAAGAGCGCATGGTTCGGAAGAATGTATCCTTGAAGGATACTACAAAAAGCAGAGAGGTTCCAAAAAGAGTAAAGTAGCCCAAATGCCCTCAAGTATGGAGCAGACAGAACTTAAAGATCCCAAATTACCCATGTCTACCAATAGCCAAATTAATATGAATAAAATACAGTCTCTAAAATGCTTGTATGCAAATGCTAGAAGTCTACAAAACAAGATGGGAGAGTTAGAATATATAGCACTAAACGAGAGGTTAGATATGATTGGAATATCAGAGACATGGTGGAAGGAGGACAACCAGTGGGACACTGTGATACCTGGGTACAAACTATATCGAAATGATAGAGCTGATCAAATTGGTGGAGGGGTTGCGCTCTATGTTAAAGAGGGCATTGAGTCAGAAAGGATTAAAGTTTTGCAAGAAACAAAATTTGCTGTAGAATCTCTATGGATTGAAATTCCATGTAAAAAGGGGAAGGCGATGGCAGTGGGGGTGTACTATCGTCCGCCTGGCCAGAATGAACAAATGGATGATGAAATGCTCAAAGAAATCAAGGAAGCTAGCAAAAGTTACAGTGCAGTAATAATAATGGGTGATTTCAATTACCCCGGCATCGACTGGGTCAGTGTCACAACAGGACATGCTAGGGAGATAAAGTTCCTAGATGAAATAAATGACTGCTTCTTGGAGCAGCTGGTTCATGAACCGACCAGAGGGGAAGCAATATTAGACCTAGTCCTTAGTGGAACACCAGATGTAGTGCAAGAGATAAGGGTGTTGGGGCCACTTGGCAATAGTGATCATAGCATGATCGCCTTTGATTTAATTAGTGGAGGAGGTATAGTAAGGAAATCCACAGTACTACCCTTTAACTTTCGAAAGGGAGACTATGATAGAATGAGGAAAACAGTTAAGAAAAAACTAAAAGGAGCAGTTGCAAAGGTTAAAGACGTACATCAAGCTTGGGTGTTGTTGAAAAATACTATCTTGGAAGCCCAGACCAGCTGTATTCCACGCTTTAAGAAAAGTGGAAGGAAGTCCAAAAAATTGCCAGCATGGTTTAAAGCTGAGGTCAGAGAGGCTGTTGTTGCCAAAAAAGCATCTTTCAAGAAATGGAAAAAAGAGCCAAATGATGAAACCTGGAAACAGCACAAGCACTGGCAAGTCAAATGCAAGGCATTGATAAGGCAGGCAAAGAGAGAATTTGAGAAGAAGCTTGCTGCGGAAGCAAAAACGCGAAATAAAGACCTTTTCAAGTACATTCGTAGCAAAAAACCCGTGAGAGAGTCAGTTGGTCCATTAGATGATAAAGGGGTTAAAGGAGCACTAAGAGGCGACAAGGCGATAGCGGAGAGACTGAATGAATTCTTTGCTTCGGTCTTTACTGAGGAAGATGTAGGGATGTTACCCACGACTGAAGTGGTATTTAAAGGTGTGAAAGAATTGAAGGAAATATCGATACATCGGGAAGATGTCCTACAACTATTAGATAAACTGAAGAGTAGCAAATCACCTGGGCCGGATGGTATACATCCAAGGGTGTTGAAAGAACTGAAATTTGAGATTGCAGACCTGCTATCAGTAATCTGTGAACTATCATTAAAATCATCTCTAATACCAGAGGATTGGAGGATCGCCAATGTAACACCAATTTTTAAAAAGGGTTCGAGGGGTGATCCGGGAAACTACAGACCGGTGAGCCTGACATCAGTACCGGGAAAAATGGTAGAAACCATCATAAAGAATAAAATTACTCAGCATATAGATAGTCATGACCTAATGGGAGACAGCCAACATGGCTTTAGACAAGGAAGATCTTGTCTTACTAATCTGTTATGTTTTTTTGAAGGAGTGAATAAACAGGTGGACAAAGGTGAGTCGGTTGATATTGTGTATCTGGACTTTCAGAAAGCCTTTGACAAGGTCCCTCATGAGAGACTTTTGGCAAAACTAAAGAGTCATGGGATAGGAGGCAGTGTACTACTGTGGATCAGGAACTGGTTAAAAGATAGAAAGCAGAGGGTAGGGCTAAATGGCCAATTTTCCCAATGGAGAAAGGTGAATAGTGGTGTACCCCAGGGATCTGTGCTGGGTCCGCTGATTTTTGACATATTCATAAATGACCTGGAAAGTGGAATAACGAGTGAGGTTATCAAATTTGCTGATGACACAAAACTATTTAAAGTTGTTAAAACCCAGGAGGATTGTGGAAAATTGCAAGAGGATCTTGATAAATTGGAAGACTGGGCATCAAAATGGCAGATGAAATTTAATGTGGAGAAGTGCAAGGTTATGCACCTAGGGAAGAACAACCCAAACTATGGTTACACGATGCAAGGTTCCACATTAGGAACCACCACCCAAGAAAAAGATTTAGGCGTCCTTGTGGATACCATGTTAAAACCCTCGGCCCAGTGTGCAGCGGCGGCCAAGAGAGCAAATAGAATGCTAGGTATGATAAGGAAAGGAATGGAAAATAAAACAAAAGATATTATAATGCCTCTATATCGTTCCATGGTGAGACCGCACCTTGAATATTGTGTGCAATTCTGGTCGCCATATCTTAAAAAGGATATAGCAATTTTAGAAAAGGTTCAGAGAAGAGCCACCAAAATGGTAAAGGGGATGGAAGGCTACTCCTATGAAGAAAGGCTAAAAAGGTTGGGGCTCTTTAACCTGGAAAAGAGACGGCTGAGGGGAGATATGATAGAAGTCTATAAATTAATGAACGGAGTGGAACGGGTAAACGTAGATCGATTGTTTACCTTATCAGAATATAGAAAGACTAGGGGACATGCAATGAAGCTACAGGGTAAACTATTTAAGACTAATAAAAGAAAATATTTTTTTACTCAACGTGTAATCAAACTCTGGAATTTGTTACCGGAGGATGTAGTAAAGGCTGTTAGTGTAGCTGGGTTTAAAAAAGGTTTGGACAAGTTCCTGGAGGAAAGGTCCATAAACCATTATTAAGAAGGGACCCAGGATATCAATGCTTGAACCAATACAAGCATTGTGGAACCTGTGTCCCTTGGGGAAACTGCTAGGTACGTATGACCTAGATTGGCCACTGTTGGAAACAGAATACTGGGCTTGATGGACCTTGGTCTGACCCAGTATGGCATATCTTATGTTCTTATGTTCTTATGAGACTAAAGGGATAGGAGTAGAGAGAAAGAGTGGAGAGCAGGTGGGTGGAGATGTGTGAAAAGAAAGCCAAAGAGCAGCTGATTTAGCTGGGTTAACATGAAGAAAGTTAGTGTTTATCCATGTAGCAACACGGGAAAGACAGAGGTTGAGCGCGGAAAGATCCGGTGAGAGGGAACTAGTGTGGTGAACAAGAAGGATATCATCAGTGTAGAAATATCCAGAAATCCCTGACTGTTGGACAATAAGTGCTAAGGGGGCCAGAAAAATGTTGAAAAGGAGAGGTGCTAGAATAGAACCCTAGGGGACACCACAAAGGAGGGGTAGGGAAGAGGAGGTAGATGAGCTAGTCTTTACTGAGAAAGTGCAAGAGGAGAGAAAAGAACGAAACCAGGCAAGGACAGATCCCAAGGTCAGCCAGCCGAGTTAGAAGAGTACAATGATCCACAATATCAAAAGCAGAGGAAAGATCTAAAGTCACCACAAGGGAAAGATCACCTCGATCGTGAGCCTGATGAACTTCACTGAGAAGGGAAGTGAGAATGGTCTCTGTGCTGTGGCCTGTGTGAAACCCGGATTGACGTGGGTGGAGAGAGAGGGTAGAATCCAGATGGGCAGAGAGCTGAGTAAATACAAGAGAGAGAGGCAGTTGGGAAAGGCGGGAAGGCAGCACGCAGGCGCTGTGAGATGCTCCCAAAGGCTTTCTAATTGGACGCTGGGGAGCATTCCCGCGCAGGCTCCGTCGGTACCGACAATACCCATATGTGAAGACTAAATTCCTGCTGTTCCCGGAGATCACCTGTTACAGGTGAGTAACTATGCTTTATAATAATTATTGGCATCCTTATAAACAATTCAAATCATTTGAAATCATAAAATCGTGGACATTACCAGGACATGATTATAATCATGAGTATAATCATGTCCTGGCAATGTCCAAGATTTTATACTATTTCCTACTATTTCCTTTTTTAGTTGGTCTTGTATTATTTGATTCTTTTATGTGTCATAATCATGTCCTGGCAATGTCCAAGATTTTATACTATTTCCTACTATTTCCTTTTTTAGTTGGTCTTGTTTTATTTGATTCTTTTATGTGTCAAATATGTGTGTATATGTAGTCCAAAGCCATTTCTCTGACCACTTTTTTTTAGGAGATATTGGACATTAAGGGGTTGAACTGCAAAAGTGCCTATAATGTTGATCACAATTGTATAACTGTTTTGTTCTAGAACATGTACATTCAGGCTTTCACTACCATTACTACTAAGCATTTGTATAGCGTAACAAGGCATATGCAGCATTGCATTTAAATGATAAGTAGTGGTAGTAGTACTAGTAGTACAAATCTTATCACATCTTCTTGATGACATTTTTGCACATTGTTTTCAAATTATTGCTGGAAAAGGATTTTAAAAAATACCATAATTAGTCAGTCTTTGTTGATTTAATCCATTCTGAGGGTAATTTTATAACATGGTGCCTAGGTTAATAGGGAAAGAGGGTGCCTATTTTATACAGACAGATAAGCACCTATGTGTATTTTTAAAATACTAGCAGAAATCATGAATAAATTGAGATTCTTCCCATACTTCACCCTAATTCCTCCTCTGAGCATATCTATTCGACAAGTACGTGCCAGCTTGCTTACTGCACCTACTTTTAGGTATGATCTAATATTATGAAAGGCCTTTTCCGGTGTTTTAAACATGGAAAGGGTTTATAAAATTGCCCTTTTATGTTTTAATTTGAAGGCAATACCAACAAAACATCAAATTGATAGTACAATGAAATAAATGTACTGATATAATGTGCCACTTGATATGCCATCCACAGTTTCCTACCAATGTGTGGACACCATTGTGCCATCACATCAGTCAAATGGGTATCCCAGAGACTCTATCATATTTGTACAGTAGAATGAAAGAATGGCCTAAGTACATGAAAAAGTAAAACAGTGGCCCATAAGACAAGCAGCATTGTAAAAATTACTGGGTCAATAGTCAATGTTGTGATCACCTGGCCTGATATTTTATTTATTTTTATTTATTTATTTAACTGTATTTATATACCGCTTTTCACCGGGTCAAAGCGGTGTAACATATAACAAGGGGGGGGGGTAAATTCTTTATAGGGTGGGGCCATCACCAGGGGGGCAACATTAATGATTTGGGGTGGACATAGACATGTACATTTTGCAGTATCTAAGCATTAGTTCTTGAGGATGGGGTGGGTTTCTGTTCAGAGATGCTCTCGGAATAGGATTGTTTTCAGCTGTTTCTTGAATGATGTGATGTCGGTGTTGTTTCTGATGAGGGTTGGCAGAGAGTTCCAGAGGGATGGGGCATAGAGTTCGAAGGCTCTGTTGCAGGTCCGTTGTGTGGATTTGGTTCTTTTGTGGGGGACGATGATGGAATTATTGGAGGATTGTCTGGTTGGTCTGTTGTGAATCGGGCGGGGTAGTAGAGTGTGGAGTGCGGTGTTCCGTGTTTGGTGAATAGTCTTGTGGGTGAGTAGTATAGCTTTGTACTTAATTCTTGCTTCGATTGGAAGGATGTGGAGGTCTCTTAGGATTGGGGTGATGTGATCCCGTTTTTTCGCATTCTGGATAATCCTTGCCGTGGTATTTAGGGCAGTTCGGAGGGGGTTGGTTTGTGTGGCGGGTAATCCATGGTAGATTATGTTGCAGAAGTCCAGATGGGGGAGTGTCACCGCTTGCATTACTGTCCTGAAGTCTTGAGGTTCGAGGAGGGGTCGGAGGCGTTGCACAGTTTTAGCTTTGTGGAATATCGTCCCGGTGGTTTTGTTGATTTGGTGTTTAAAGGTGAGTGCTTGGTCAATGATAACGCCTAGATACCTTATCTGAGGTTGGATCTGAATTTGTGTGGTTCCTATGTTGAGGTGGGTGGGTGGTTTGAAATCTAGTTCTTTTGTTACTATAAGGGCTTCGGTTTTCTTTATGTTGATGGAGAGGTTGTTCTCATGTAGCCAGTTGGACACATCGGTGAAGCAGGCTGATAGCTGATCATTTGCTGGGTTGGTGGTTGTGATCGGTGCGTAGAGCATTATGTCGTCTGCGTATATGTGGAAGTTGATGTTGTGGGTGCGTATGATTGAGCAGAGTGGACGGAGATAGATATTGAAGAGCATGGCTGATAAAGTGGATCCTTGTGGTACTCCTTGATGTTGGTGGTAGGGGGGTGAGGTTGTGGTGGAAGTGCAGATCAGTTGCTGTCTGTTGGTTAGATAGGATCGGAACCATTGGAGCACAGTGCCTTTGATTCCAATTGACTGGAGTCTGCTTATGAGAATTTCATGAGAGATTGTGTCAAAGGCCGCTGATATATCTAGGAAGATCAGGATGTATCCAGACTGTTTCTCTTGGGTTCCTATGATGAGGGTGTTCATCAGAATTGTCATGAGGGTCTCAACTCCGTGGAGTGGCCGGAATCCGTGTTGCTGTGGGTCGAGTATGTCGTTGATGTCCAGATGTTCTTGAAGCTGGCATTGGACTACCTTTTCTATTATCTTGGCGGCGAGGGGGAGGCTCGCAACAGGTCTGTAGGAGGTGGGGTCGAGGGGGTCCAGGTTGTTTTTTTTCATGGTTGGTCGAATGATTGTTGTCTTGAGGGCGTCCGGCATGTATCCTTGTTTAAAGGATTCGTTTATGATGTGGGTTAATGGTGCACTCAGTTCTTCCTTGGTTTTCTTTATCCAGTCCGTAGGGCATCGGTCTAGCAGGGAGGTGGTGGTGTTCAGGCAGGAGATGGTGGAAGATATCTCTTCTTTTGAGGTTATCTCGAAGGTATTCCAGTCTGTATTTAAGATGGTGCTTGGATATGACTTTGTGGTTTCAGCACAATAGCGCAATTTTTGAGGTTGTTAAAGTTGTTTGTATTGTCGAGCAAGGAGATCAGGGGGGATATCTGGGAGCTGGTCGGAGGTGCTGGGTGCTTTTGTCAGTTTTTTGACAATTTGGAAGAGTTCTCGAGGTTTGTTTACGGCTGTCGTGATGATTTTGGTGTGGTAGTTCCTCTTTGCGTTGTCGGTTTCTGAGTGGTACGTAGTGAGTTCATGGAGGTATTTCATTTTGTCCTTTTCGGTTTTGGTTTTCCTCCATTTCCTTTCTGCTCTTCTAAGTTTGGTTTTTAGTTTCCGGAGGCAAGGGGTGAACCAACGGGCCTTCGAGGAGATGGGTCTAGTACTGGTTTTGTTTCTGGTTGCGCTGGAAGCTGAGGAGATTGTGGTGTTCCAGTTGTGGATCAGGTTATCGAGGTTGTTGGAGTTCGTAAGTAGTTTAGGCAGGGTTAGGGTTAGGAAGTCTTCTTTGTTGAATGCTTTGAATCTCCTTGTGTGTTGTATGTTTCTCTTGTTAGTGTTTGGTTGGTAGGGGTGGGATATGTTGATGATGTAGTGGTCTGACCATGGCACTGGTGAGATTGTTGGACTGCTGCACGATGAGGCTGTTTGGGAGTTTAGAAATATGAGGTCCAGTGTGTTTCCTTTTTCATGCGTCAGTTCATTTATGATCTGCGTCAGGTCCATTGCTGTCATGGCGTTGATGAAGGTTTCTGCTTGTGTGCCTTGGAGTGATGGGAGATTGAAGTCACCCAGGATAATTTGTTCTTTTGAGGGGTCAGTGCTTTCAGAGATGAGGTGTAGTATCCTTGGTAAGTCAGAGTTTGCGGTGGGAGTTTGGTAGAGCAGGCATATCGTGAGGTGTTTGTTGGTGAGGGTGAGAATGTCCTCTTCATTGGAGGTTTCTGAGGCATGGATTCGTAGGTGGAGGTCCTCCTTTGCAATGATGGCTACGCCTCCTCCTTTTGCATGTGCTCGGGAACACTGTTGAAGGCTGTATCCGTTTGGTGTCAGTTGGTTAATTATTACTGTGTCGGTTTCTGTTAGCCAGGTTTCTGTTATACACAGGATGTCAATCTTCTTGGATGCGATCAGGTCCTGGAGCATGTGGTATTTGTTCCTGACGGAGCGTGCGTTTATGAGTGAGATGGAGATGTGGGGGCTGTTTTTGGGGTTGGTGGTATGGGGTGGGGTGGGGTGGGGTGTGTGTGTGCATGGTTGTGTGTAGCATTTTGGATGTTTGTGGGTTGGGTTGTTGTGGTGCCTGTGTAGAGGGGGCCAGTGAGTGCGGTTGAGTGGGGGTAGGGTGGCTGTGTAGAGGGAATTGTGCAGAGTAGCGTGCTTGCGTAGAAGGGGTTAATGAGTGTGGTTGGGTGGGGGTAGAGTGTTAGGATAGGGGTTAGAAGGTAGATGGGGGTTAAGAAGGGTGGCATAGTGTACCGGAGTACCTGGGCTTTTGGAGTGGTCCGATCTCTTCCCTGCAGTGCTGCTGGTGTCTTGGTTTTGCCGGTTTATCCTGTTGTGCTGCTTGCCGTGGTGGTTTCTCCGAGTTTTGTTCCTTTTTCTTTGTTTTGTGGTTTCTGTGCGCCTTCGTGCCACGCCTAAGGGCCACGCCAAAGGGCCCTCTGGCGAAGCCCTCAGGCGCGGGCGCGCCCGCAAGGGACGCCGCTTTTAACGCCACGGGTGTTGCTGGCTTGCTGGCTCCCACTGCCCCGATTGGACAGGAGCTCCGGGAGGGTGGGAAGGTCCCAGCAGCGGCTCCCTTGGGAGGCAAGGGACACCGCTTTTAACGCCGCGGGTGTTGCTGGCTTGCTGGCTCCCACTGCCCCGATTGGACAGGAGTTCCGGGAGGGTGGGAAGGTCCCGGCAGCGGCTCCCTTCGGAGGCAAGGGACGCCGCTATTAACGCCGCGGGTGTTGCTGGCTTGCTGGCTCCCACTGCCCCGATTGGACAGGAGCTCCGGGAGGGTGGGAAGGTCCCGGCAGCGGCTCCCTTCGGAGGCAAGGGATGCCGCTTTTAACGCCGCGGGTGTTGCTGGCTTGCTGGCTCCCACTGCCCCGATTGGACAGGAGCTCCGGGAGGGTGGGAAGGTCCCAGCAGCGGCTCCCTTCGGAGGCAAGGGACGCCGCTTTTAACGCCGCGGGTGTTGCTGGCTTGCTGGATAAGTGATATTCATTTGAGACGATTATGCATCAAACTTTAACCCTAAATATTCAATGCCAGGCTCGTATGCAGCCTGACACTGAATATCCAGGGTCGCCGCACAGCCACAGACACCACAGAAGCTAACCGGGCAGTGACAAAATTGAGCCGATGCCCGGTTAGCTCCCACAGGTAAAGGTCAGCTTTTGCTGCGCCTATCTTTACGTGTGGGTCATTAAATGGGCAGTGGTGCAATATCACAACTGCCTGGTTAGTGACTGGTGCCACCTCTGCTCTGCCCCAGAAAGCCCCCAACATGCCCCGAAGCCAAGAGGTTATTATCGGGCATGTAGCAGCGTTAATTGGGGATTTTCAGCAGCGCTAACCGTGTTAGTGCTACTGAATATCCCTCTAAGCGGCATTTGCACAGTTTACAGGTCTGTAAATGGTGCATGCCTTTGAATATCAGGGCCAGTGTTTTTTTTAAACGTCAGCTGTAGGCTTAAATTTTCCATATCCCATTATCTAGACAGTGAACAGTGCTGAATATACATGGAGTATGGCGACCACCGCCTTCTATGGATAGCTAGCAGTTTAATTTAGGGCAGCCTTTTTGTATGTGACTGAATATTGCCTACTATCCGAACTGTTGAAATGTTCTACCCTCACTCCACCCTGGCACTATCCGATAGGGCACTTATCCATATAGCGGCTGCCACTATACAGGCAAGTGCTTTTGAATATTGAGCCATACCTTTGCCCACTTGAAATGATTTGTTTTCAAAAGAGGAAATCCAAACCATCTGTGTCTGATATAGATCATATTTTGCTACATGTACAGTGGGGGTATATAGCATCTTCAGCACTGTTGGTTGACATTGTGATTGCATCCCTACCTATCCTCAGCATTTCCCTGTAAGAAACATACCTTCAATTACATGTCACAGCATGGGTCCGTTTTTGCAAAACGTTTTGCACAGCATGTTCTAAAAAAATCATTTCAAACACAGACCATGATGCTAAAATCTACATATCAACTAGACTCTTCCAAGCAAATAATGCACTGTATGAGCATTCACATGTCTGGTGTCACAACATTATAATAATTACCTTTGGGAGCAGATTAGTATGGCAAAATTAAATTCCAGTGTCCACAGTGAATGCACAGTTATGGACCTATTTTAAAGTAATAGAGGCCCCAAAAGCTCACATACTATCTAATATCTTCAGATACATTTGGTGCATTTGGAAAAGGAGGCTGTAGCATGACCAGGTGCCGAGCCCAGCATGACCCAGAACTGTGAAAATGCATAGAGGTCAGGAAAAGCAGAAGGTGGGGTTAGGATGCAAGTTTGGCATGGGAGGAAAGAGGCAAGAAAGGGGGATGCTATCTCTCTCTTTTTATGGGGCAAAAGTGAGTGCTTTTTCCCTTAGCTAAGCACAGCAGTCTTTCCACTCTCTTTGACTGACCTGCAAGGAAAGAACACCAGCAGCAGTATTGGGGTAGAAGAAGCCAAGTCAGTAGATTACCAGGCGATAGCTGTTGAGGTACACAACCGTCATAAACTAAAGCCTGAAATTCAGAGAATTGACTGCCCTAGACAAACCTTCAGCTTTATATTCCCTCCCCAAGCTTTATATTATTAAACTAAATATTCATGATCATTGAAACACCACTGTTCCCACTACAATCCTGTAAAATATACAGAATTGGACGTCATACTTATAAATATTAAGCTTTGCTTTGTATATATGTATGTAGCTATTAGGATCTATTGTTTTGCTTTGATTGCTGCTGTTTGACACCCCTCAGAAGCTGCTGCCCTAAGCAATCACCTAGAAGTACCAGATGGTTGAGCTGGCCCTGCTGAAATCTATTGTATGAAAACTAGGCAGCACTGTTTTGTTTAGGGGATTCATATGAGAGGAGAAAACTGTTTTTTTTTATTATCGACTGTCCTCTGTGTTGTATGCTGGTTTTCTTTTCAGTTAGTATTCTTAAGATCTTTTTTTCTGAGAAGAGGCTACTCACTTCCTGTCAAGCAGTAACAAGATGAAAAGTCCCCTATATTCAAATCCTATTGCATCTTGGTCTTAACTATGTTTGAACAAACTCACTCTGCATTGGATTATGGATCCAGATACCCAGGGTCGGATCAAGGGTATCGGACAACTTAAGCAAACCTTCAGCCACACGTCACTACGCCACCCCCCCCCACCCCCACCCCCACCCCCAAGATGTCTAGCATCTTCCCTTCCCTACCACCCTACCCCCAAGGTATCTAGCATCTCTCCTTCCCTCCCTCCTCAACATTTCCAGCATCTGCTCTCCTCTCCCCTATCCCTATGTTTTCATCATCTACTCTTCCTTCCCCACCCCATCCCTATAATGTTTCCAGCATCACCCCACTTCCTACTTCCCTTTCTCTCATCACTCCTTCCTTTCTGTCATTGCTGCTGTGTGGGTTTGAAAACTTATCATCACATTACTTCTTCATTAGTAGCACCCAACTGGTTACCTTTTCAATGATTTAAGGTTGTTGTTACTTTTCAAAACGTTTTACATTTAGGGGCTTTTAGTAACATAGTATATGACAGCAGATAAAGACCAGTATGATCCATCTAGTTTGCCCAGTAAGGTGGCCAGAGTGGTTGTAACTTCAGCTCCATGCAGATCACCCCCCCCCCCCCACACTCTATGTCTGTGTTTAGGGTTATACCTGCTGCTCTATGCAGGTCAGTCCTCCCTCTATTAAGTTGCTTTGATTTCATCCTCTTGCTAAAAAGGAATTCACTGTGTCCGTCTTATGCCATTTTGAATTTTGTCACTGTATGTGCTCCCACCACCTCCATCGGGAGGACATTCCATGCATCTAGCACCCTTTCAGTGAAAGAGTATTTCTCCTAGTACAAGCAGGATTGAGTCAGCCACACCTGGTGACTTCATCCGACGGTGCCGTGGGTACGGAAGTGCTCTCCCAGAGCTCAGAAAGGTGAGCCTTTCTGAGCATGTGCCATATGCCCCACCCCTGGGCCAGCCCCTACCTGGCTCAGTTCTTGTTCTTCCGCCCTGCCACACGGATGGAATTCTGCTCTCTCTTCATTACAAACCATGGATAAAGAAAAATCCAAGAAGAAACACGACAAGAGCACCTTGAAAAAAATCCAAGAAGAAACACGACAAGAGCACGACTCTGGCCACCTCCCAACTATCTACCCTATTACAAACCCCATCAGAAACTAGAACACGAAGACAGAACGCAACCCACTCCCTCAACATAAAAACTAATTTCAGAAGGACCAGAGCAACGACAAGTGATAGAGCCTTCTCCTTTGCTGCCCCTACCCTCTGGAACGAAATCCCTTTAACCCTCCGCAAAATAAAAGACCTTCACCAATTCAAAAAAGAACTAAAAACATACCTTTTCACAAAACACTTTGAGATCCCCTACCAACAAAAAACCTCTCCGATACAATCACAGAAACACATTCACAGTTCTCAAGACAGAACAAATGATTAAACATAAGAAAGACACTTACTCTACTCTGCCTTACCCTACAGACAAAGATTTACACAAACAAATGGCTATATCTCTATTGTAAATAATACCGGTAACTCAATTATGTTGTGATGACCTGTACATAGTTTGAATAGTGTTATTCTAGTTAATGTTCAAAACATGTTCAATGTAACTAAACGTGTACATAGTTAACACAAGTTCCATGTAAAATATACAGAAGTATATTGATTTTTGTTCGATGTGAACCGCCCCTGATCTCTGGAAGGGGCGGTATATAAGAAACTGTTAAATAAATAAATAAATAAGAGCATCAAACCTAGGTTTAAGAAATTCCCCAGATGCTCTAAGAAGATGAATACCACCAACAACCATGATCGCTGTCTGCGCTGCCTCGGAAAAGACCATAAGGTAAAGGACTTCCCTCTCTGCGCCCAAATGTCCCCCAGGGCCCGCAGATCACGCAGCCACGCTCTAGCTGATTTCCTTAAGGACTCACCTCTGGATCACCCCTCAGCTTCCTCCTCCGGTGAGACCAAGGACCAGATGCAGCCCCCAGAGAGCTTGGGGAAGGACTGCATGGCACCCTCCAAGATGGCCGCCGCTTCCCTCTCCTGCCTGTCTTCCACCTCCTCCTGAGATGTGCCCACCGAGGCCTCCATCCCCGGAGCGATTGTGCTGCCTTCTTCACTGGCTTCTGCTTCGCCGGCTGACTTGGGCTCTTCTACTGCTCCGCCTCGTGAGAAGGAAACTCTGGGGGATGCCTACGACTGAGCTCCGCTCCTCAAAGAAGGCACCGCCCACCGACATGAAGGCTCCGCCCACTGACCACGCGGTTGGCTGAAGCCGCGCTGAGGTCACCAATGACACTGGCGCCCACAGAACACACCCCGAGATCTCCCAGCGCTTCCCGTGCCACAGCAGCCCTCAACGCTGTAGCCCCTCTCCGCGCCATAGCCCACAGCACCAGAGCCATCAGGACTCTTCTGCCAGCCGGCACGGCTCACACGGCCGCTCGGGGAGAGACGAGCCAAGTGGCAAAAGACACAGCAAAAGGCACAGCAGGAGAAAACACAACAGCTCCCTCTCCTCGGCTTCCCCTTCTCCACCACGGAAAATACAACGGCAGGAACGGGGTAAGCTGACTCCAATGCCCTCCTCCCTGGACCTGGAGCACCCTCCCTTGGCTCTGATGGAGTTATGGAAAAGATTCCTGGAGGAAAAACACCCTCAAGAGCCACCACCGGAGCCGCCCTCTCGGTTATCACAAAGCCCTCGTACACCAACACACAGGTCTCCATCGCCAGCATCATTTTATTCTGCGTCTTTCTCCTCTGAGAGCGGTGCTGAGGAGGCAGCACAACGTGCTTCCTCACGCAGCCCCTCCCCCGCCAGCCAAAAGAGCGGGACACCAGCAGAACCATCTCCACCTCAGTTTCTGCCTCCTTCCCCATCTGAGGACCTCACCTACCCTAAATTCCTTCAAAAGCTGTCCACACGCCTGGCACTCAGCCAGACCAATACACCGGATCCCTGAAGTGCAGTACTCGGTCTCCTGAAGTATTTGAATGCTCCCAGATCGGTGATATCTATCCCGATCCACCACCTCCTCATGGAAACGCTCAACCGAAATTGGCAGACCCCTGCAACCATCCCAGCCACATCACACAGGCTGGAGGCAAAATACCAAGTCCAACCAACTCCAGGATTTGAGAAACCTCAGCTTCCCCACCAGTCCATCATAGTGGAATCTGCCCTGAAGCAGTCCAAGAGTTCCCGCACGCATGTCAATGCACCGCCAGGGAAAGAGCACAAGATCCTGGACGACCTGGGGAAAAGGACATACTAGGCTACCATGTTGAGCGCAAAAATAGCGGCACACCAGTTCCAGAAGGTTCTCTACCTGGACACTATCCTGGACAGTTTAAAGAAGGCCACTGATGAACTAAGCACAGAGACCAAGGCCACTTTTTCACCCCTGCTCTGGGATCTAAACAAGTGCGGAAAACATCTCATACGCTCCACCTTCGACACCTTTGATGCCGCCTCTAGAGGAGCAGCTACCGCCATCAAAGTGAGACATACGGCCTAGGTCAGGGCCTACGGCTTGCACGAGGACACACATGAGCGCTTGGTGGACGCACCCTGCCTGGGGGACAATCTCTTTGGGGCAAAAGTCAAAGAAACAGTGAGTGACATGAAAGAGCGCTGCGACACCCTTCAGTCCCTAGCAACAGAGGATCTTGATAAGGGTTCCAGTTCCAAGAGAGCACAGGAGTCATACTACCGCAAGAATCAGCAATATAACAAGTTCCAGCCACAACATAAATGGCATGCGAAGCACTCCAACTACCACCCCTACCAGCCATCCTTCTAGTCCAAGTACCAGCATCCCCGCAACAAGGAACGCAGACAACTTAAACAAGCCCCTCACTCCTCAGGGAACAGCACACCAAGTTTTTGACCCAGACTGCTCCCCAAGCAGAGCCGTGGGAGGACGAATCTCTTTCTTCAAGGCAGCTTGAGCCAATGTCACTACAGACAAATGGGTGATGCGCATTGTCGAACATGGCTACAGAATCCGTTTTACAAAGACACTACGGCAGAGATCAATTCCCCTCTGCCGTGAGTCCAATCACAACAGCTTAATGACCAAGGAAATTACCTCCCTGCTGGAAGCCCAAGCAATAGAACGTGTACCTCAGAACGAGTCCGGCTAAGGATTCTACTCCAGATATTTCTTATTCCCGAAGAAGTTGGGCGGGATGCGCCCAATCCTCGACCTCCGACGTCTTAACAAGTATATCCACAAGGAGCGGTTCAGGATGTACTCCCTCGGGTCTATCCTGCCCCTTCTCCAGAAGAACGACTGGCCGGCATTACTGGACTTGCAGGATGCATACTCCCACATTCCCGTCCACAAGGACCATCGGACGTTTCTGCGTTTCCGCATTTCAGGCAACCACTACCAGTACAAAGTAATTCCCTTCGGACTCTCCCCAGCACTGAGGGTATTTACCAAGTGCGTGGCGGTCGCAGCTGCTCATCTCCGAAGGTCCGGCACCTGTGTCTTCCCCTATCTGGATGACTGGCTGATCGCAGCCCCCAACAAATCTGAAGCGGAGGCGGCAGTACACGCTACCACCTCTCTCCTGTCATCTCTGGGCTTCCTAATCAATGCCGTGAAGTCTCACCTGTGCCCCACACAGACCCTCGACTTCATTGGCGCGACCTTATGCATGCAGCAGGCCAAAGCCCACCTTCCACCTGCACGAATAAACACCATCATGCACTTGGCGCAGGACATTGCATCTACCAAAGAAGTGACCTCCAGAACGCTTCTACGACTCCTTGGACACATGGCGGCAACCACTCACGTCATTCGCCTCGTCAGACACCACATAAGAGGCCTGCAATGGCACCTTCGTCGCGGTGGGACCAGCGAACGCAACCAATGTCCAAACCAATAGCCATGGACCAGAAGATACGGGCCTCCCTTTCATGGTGGATCCACAAAGACCACCTCGCATGGGGCAGACCCCTCAAAGATCCACCTCACGACCTTGTTCTCACCACGGATGCCTCCAAGTCGGGATGGGGAGCCCATCTGCACTGCCGACGCACCCAAGGGACGTGGACTATACAGGAGCGCAAACTCCACATCAATCTGCTTGAGCTACAAGCAATCAGATTTGCCCCCCGTGCCTTCCAATACTGCCTCAACGGCAAAGTAGTCCTGCTCCAGATGGTCAACCATGTTGCCATGTTCTATATCAACAAACAAGGCAGAATGGGGTCCCTAGCCCTTTGCAGGGAAGCGCACACCATCTGGAACATGGCGCAATCCCAGGACTGCCATCTCCTGGCCACCTACCTTCCCGGCAACCAAAACCTGTTGGCCGACAAGCTCAGTCGTCAACTGTGACCCCACGAATGGTCCCTGCACCCGCAGGTGGCAGAGACCCTCTTCCTCAGATGGGGCCGGCCACAGATGGACCTCTTTGCACACCCAGACAATACAAAATGTGCGGCATTTTGCTCCCGGCATCCAGCGGAACGCAGAGCCGCAGCAGATGCCTTCCACCTGCACTGGGGAGACTACAACCTACTGTATGCATACCCCCCAATGCCTCTCATTTCAAAAACCCTGCAAAAGGTCATATCTGACAAAGCTCAGTGATCCTGGTAGCCCCGTCCTGGCCGAAGCAAATTTGGTTCCCCTACCTCCTACGCCTCGCCGAGGGACACCCAGTGCACCTCCCCTCATGTCCAGACCTCATTACACAGGACGAAGGGAACACCATGCACCCGAACCTCACCTCCCTCGCTCTCACTGCCTGGAAATTGAGAGGTCACGACTTGATAACTTAAACCTCTCAAGCGAGGTCCAAGATATCATCCTGGCCACTCGAAGAGCCTCAACCCGACACTCATATGCTCTGAAATGGAACAGGTTTGACGCCTGGTGCAGAGGGACCGAGGTCGACCTGCTCTCGTGTCCCCCTGCCTCAGATTCTTCACTATTTCTCATCCCTCATGCAATCGGGCCTTCAGGCATCCTCCGTTAGGGTGCATCTCGCAGCCATTGCGGCCTTTCATGACCACCTGGAAGGACAACCCATCTCCTCATACCCATTGGTTTCGCGCTTTATGAAAGGCCTCTCCAATCTACAGCCCCCCAGTGAAGAAACCACTACCTTCCTGGGACCTAAATGTCATCCTAGAACAGCTCACGAAGGACCCCTTTGAGCCACTGCAGCAGGCGCCACTCAAATTTGCCAGTTGGAAGACACTATTCCTGGTGGCCATCACTTCAGTCAGGAGGGTAAGCGAGCTCCAGGTCCTCGTCGCACACCCTCCTTACACGGTCCTCCATCCGGGCCATGCCTCGCTACGGACATGCCCGAAGTTTCTGACAAAAGTGGTCTCACCGTTCCATGTCAACCAGGCCATTGAACTTCCATCCTTATACCTCGAGCCACATGGGACCCAGGAGGAATGCCGCTTGCACACCCTCGACTGTGTACATGCACTGCGCACCTACCTGGTCCAGACTGCGATGACCAGAAAAGGAAGTCAACTCTTCGTGGCTTTCGACCCCAACAGAACAGGGCACCCGGTCACCAAACAGACCCTGTCCCAGTGGATCACGGCATGCATTGCGTTCTGCTATATACAGGCGGGCTCCGCCTCACCGACCCATGTCCAAGCGCATCAGTTGCGGGCCATGGCGGCCACACTGGCCAGCATCAATGCTGTGCCCTTGAGCCATATCTGCAAAGTTGCAACATGGGCTTCCCCCCACATCTTCCACAGGCACTATTGCCTGTAACAATTGACATTGACTGAGGGCCTGTTCGGCCGCTCGGTGCTACAGGTGGGCGCTCAGCCGAAGGACGATCTAGCCAGGTGAGCAACAACGGACTTCCTGTTCTGCAACTATATGTGCCTTGCACCAGGAGTGCTAAGTTGTATTGTTCGATTGAGTGCTTTATAAGTACTGAATAAGTGTTTCATAAGAGTACCTCACTGTTACTGTTGATTGCACCGTTCACAGAGTTTCCAGTTAATAAACACCTGTTTTTCACCAATATGAGTTCTCTGACAGTTCTTTCAGCCTACCGCAGCCTAGGCAGCAGAGCCGCGCTGGTGAGGCACCAAGTGTGGCTGACTCAATCCTGCTTGTACTAGGAGAAAACGGAGTTACTTACCTGTAACTGTAGTTCTCCGTGAACAGCAGGATTAGTCAGCCACACATTTCCCTCCCACCTCCCCTTCGGACGAAGGCACCTTCGGCCGGTGCCCTACCTGAGCAGCATACGGCTAAGCTGGGCACAAACTGAGCCAGGTAGGGGCTGGCCCAGGGGTGGGGCATATGGCACATGCTCAGAAAGGCTCACCTTTCTGAGCTCTGGGAGAGCACTTCCATACCCATGGCACCTTCAGATGACATCACCAGGTGTGACTGACTAATCCTGCTGTTCACAGAGAACTCCAGTTACTGGTAAGTAACTCCGTTTTCTCTGGGAACAAGCAGGAGGTCAGCCCTCACATATGGGTGACGTCAGCACCAGCGGACCCTCACAGAAGCATCCCTCCAGCTTTCAAAGAAAGCCTTTGGGAGATGCTACCATGCATGCGTGGTCCCCTTCCCGCCCGAGAGTGCCATCTTGCTCAATCTCCTTTTTTCCGCGGAGACCTTCAGACGTCCATCTGGCTTGTCCCTGGAAAAACGTGATTTTTCTGCCTGAGTTTCATACTCAACTCTTATACCGCACCGGTACTCTTCCCGCCACCCACCTCGCTGTCTCGGCATCGATTTTGGGTCCCTTTTAGTAGTTTTTTCATTTTTGGCATCTTCGTGCCTTTTTTCCAACTGGCAGCCCATCGGGTCTTCAACCTCGCTGGAGTACTTTTTTCCCCCATGGCTACCAGTGGCTTCAAGAAGTGTGATCAGTGTACCAAAATTATGTCCTTGACTGACACACACTACTGCTGCCTTCGCTGCCTTGGGCCGGACCATGACCCCACAGCATGCGATCTCTGCAAAAAGATGTCCAGCCAGACTTCCGGTGGCGCTGGCTGAAGGAATGGCAGCGCGCTGACCGAGCTCCGACGTTAACACCCGTCTCCAAGCACAAAGGACCCCCCGAAGTGGCAGATTTTTATCACGGAAGTGTGCATGGGGAGATAGGTGAACCCTCTTCCCCTCTCACAAAGCAAAAGACAGAGGGGTAGAAATGACCCCGGGGAAAAACAAAAGCAGCGAATCCAGCGACGTGCTAGCCAGCAGTCGGGCCAGCACAGGAATCTGGGCTCTGTTCCTAAGGAGCGGATAGAGCTGCCCTGACGAGCCTAAAGCAGAGTGGAGCGGAGGAGTGGATAGCCGGCGGTGGTGGCAGGCTGAGTGTGACCGTTCAGAGAGGCAGCGAGTGAGTGATCGGAGCTGGAGACAGCACGTGTCGACAGAGAGAGTAGGCCCAGTACTCTCGGCAGTATTCTCGGCAGATGCTGGCTTGTGGCTGAGCAGGGGATCAGAGCTGTATCTGCCGGGTGATTAGCAGAAGGAGCCAGTACCTTCCCAAGAGGTCGGAGGCAGGTGGGATTTGTGCGAGCGCTATAGCCAGCGGGGGGACCATAGCCAGCGGGGGGACCAGCTGAGCCTCTGGAGGCGAAGCAAGGTCGGAAGAAATCCCCCCTGTGCTGGGCACAAAAGAATATTGTAAGAGATCTGAAGGCAGCGGATGGCAGCAAGGAAATCTGCCGTGGACCTTAAAGCTTATTCCTTTAAAAGTACAGGGAGTGCTAAAGGCCACGTGGCAAAAATGGCGACAACCAGTGGAGAGCAAAGGGACCTGGATGAGAGGGGAGCAGCAGGAGGTCCAACAAGCGAAATCCAAGCACTGAGATCAGATCTGAAAGAGTGGTTTGACTCAATGAGATAAGAGCTAGGAGCAATGAAGAATGAGGTACACAGCTGGATACAGGAGATGAGGGAGGAAATGGCATCCTTGGGAACCAGACTTGAGGAGGTGGAGAATAAAATGGAGGAGCAGGAAGGGAGATGGGCGCCTTATGAACATCGAGTAGAGGCTCTCAGTGAGGCACAAGATGACCTGTGGCAGAAAGTAGAAGACCTGGAGAATAGGTCAAGGCGCTCGAATATCCGGATACGAGGTCTGCCTGAGAGCGAAGGGGTGGTGAACTATGTGGCTCTGGCAGAGGAATTCTGTGGGGCGGCCCTCAAAGCTGCTGATATGGATGCGGAAGGCATATGTCTTAAAGTGGACAGTTGAGCCAATGGATAACTAAATTACTCTAATAGCATGAGCTGTATTTCCAAACATAACTTGACACTAACCTATATGCTTGAATACGTGCAAACAATCACTTGTATTTACTTATATATTTTTTATCTTGCGGGTCTCAGACTTTTATAGGGAGCTATCGCATTGGCGTTTGCCATTAACTGCTCCTTGTTTTAGCATCAACAACCCATTTTTTAAGTTTTATAGAACCCTGGTGCTGTAAGTTCAAGTGATTAAAAATAGACGTTCCAAATCGTAACAAAAATGATGTGTAAAGTCAGGCTTATCTCAATATGATGATCCCAACGCCAGAAGCGTGCCGCCAGAAACGAAGCGTGCCGTGTTTCACGAACCCGCTTCGTTTCTTCAGGGGCTTATTAGCCGACTCCTCATGTTTTAATATTCTGGAAAAATAAAGTCAGCGTGCTTAAAACTTATTATTTAAAAATCGATAAACAGAAGATTAACCTATCATTCTGCTGCATACATTTAGATAAAGCCAACCTCACCACATGTGTTGGCCACAGACACATTCTCTGTCCAATGTTAAAAAACACCGCGCATGCGGCTTACAATGTAGGAGGGTACTTTTAAATAGGGAAACCATTAGAAGTGTTCAATAGTTTACATCATTGCGTCAATCAAGTGCAGAGAGTCCAATCTATTTGAGTATTGAGCCCCCCAGGGGTGACAGTTTGCAAAACATAAATCCACCGTTGTTCCCTGAATGTGAGGGTCTGATCTAAAGATTTTCCACCTGTCCCCCTGTTGACTCGTTCTATGCAGAAACAGCATAGATCTCTGAAATTGTGATGGTAAGTGAGACAATGGGCGCCCATAGGAGCTGTTAAATTTTTGCGTTTCAGTCTACTTCGATGCTCCACCAATCGGGTCTTAAAAGAACGTAAAGTCTTCCCAATGTACACCAACTGGCAAGGACATTGAATAGCGTAAACCACCTGTGTGGTTTGACAGTTAGTTGAATGTCTTAAATTATATCGTTTACCTCGATATTCAAAAAATGAAATTTCTTGATTTAACTCACAAAATGAACAATCGCCACAGCGAGAATGGCCTACTGGTTTTTCTGAAACTGATGTTATTGGAGAATATGAAACTGTTGGGCTGACTAGTTCTTTTAAGTTTCTATTCCGTGTCCAAACGCATCTTATATATTTCTCTCTAAGTTCCGGAATGCTGTGGATCACGTTCATGTGTTTCTTAAGAATTTTCTGAATGTCCCTGCTATAAGGGGAATACTGAGTTACTAAATTGATTGATGTTTCTTCCGCACTGGGGGGCTTAGGCTCCAATAAATATTCACAGTGGTTATAAAGAGCTCGATTGTAAGCCTTATCTATGGTCCTCATGGGGTACCCACGTTGCAAAAATTTTTGTTTTAAATTATCAGCTTGGCGTTTAAATTCCTGAATGTCTGAACAGTTCCTCCGATATCGGAGGAACTGTGAAAGCGGAAGGCTGTCCTTCAATTTTTTCGGATGGAGACTATCATAGTGCAATAAAGCATTGCGGTCCGTTGGTTTACAAAAAACACTGGTTATCCACCCCGTGTCTCCTCTTCTAACCTCAACATCCAAAAAAGCGATTTGAGTTTGACTGTAAGTGCTAGTGAATCGGATGGAATTTTCACGAGTGTTCAACCACCCGACAAAATCGTTTAACGATTCCAAAGAGCCTGTCCAGATGACGAAAATGTTGTCTATGTAACGACACCAGAGCCGGACCTGACCATACAGGTCAGATTGCTTCAACCATTCCGCCTCAAAGGCTCCCATATAGATGTTGGCAATAGAAGGGGCGCACGTAGCGCCCATGGCGACCCCTGTTTTCTGATGATAAATTTTATCCTCGAACTGAAAATGGTTATGAAAAAGCACCAATTTGGTAATTTGATTCAAAAATATTAGTTGACCAGAGGTAAGGTCCGGTCTGGTGTTTAATACTGACATCACCTCCGCATGCGCTCTCTCCTGTGGTATGTTCGTATATAAGCCCCTGAAGAAACGAAGCGGGTTCGTGAAACGTGGCAGCGCTGAGTCTGGCGTTGGGAGCATCATATTGAGATAAGCCTGACTTTACACATCATTTTTGTTACGATTTGGAACGTCTATTTTTAATCACTTGAACTTACAGCACCAGGGTTCTATAAAACTTAAAAATGGGTCGTTGATGCTAAAACAAGGAGCAGTTAATGGCAAACGCCAATGCGTTTGCTCCCTATAAAAGTCTGAGACCCGCAAGATAAAAAATATATAAGTAAATACAAGTGATTGTTTGCACGTATTCAAGCATATAGGTTAGTGTCAAGTTACGTTTGGAATTACAGCTCATGCTATTAGAGTAATTTAGTTATCCATTGGCTCAACTGTAACATTACTCATAAGTTTGAAGACCAATTAAGATTGTTTCAGTTAAAGTGGACAGAGCACATAGAGCCCTGGGGCCAAGGAGAGAGAATAGAGCACACGATGTGGTCGTCTGCCTGCATGAATTCAGATCCAAAGAACTGTTGATGAAGGCTTCCAGGAAGCTGGGCAAGATCAAGTGGCAAGGATCGGAGGCAGAAGTGTTTGCGGACATCTCTAGCCTCACCATTAAAAAACGCAGGGAGTACCAAGCGGTGACCAGGAGACTGAGAGAAGAAAATGTGAGGTACCGCTGGCTGTTCCCAGTGGGCCTGCAGTTTACAATTAATACAAAAACGACGACAGCTCACTTGGTGGAAGCGGCTATATTGAGTATGAAGCAGGCAGGGTGGACTGATATTCCTGCGATAGCTCCGGGGAGTCCAGACCGACGGGATAGGAAGGGTTAGGAGAAGGAACCACAGCATCAATGGAGTCAGGTGCCTGGAGGAGCAAGAAGCTTAAGACACCAGAGACTGCCAAAATGAGGACTTTGCTATGCCTCATTGTATGTTGGGTTAAGGTGGATGGGGGTGGGGGGAATGGAATTGTATTGTATTGAATTGAATTGACTGGTATTGAATGGCTACTGCATGGGCTTGGGGGAGGTGACATGGGGGAGGGACAGGGTTTCTTGTTCACTTCTATTTGGGATTGTGGGGGGGAGTAGGCAATCGAGAAATTGGAAGGGGAGGGGTGGTCGGCGGGAGGTCATATGGAAGGGTTCCAAGGGGAGCCGATGGAGGAAAGGGGGGAGGGGAGGGGGAGAGCGAGGGGGGCAGGGAAAGGAGAGGGGAGGGGGAGGGGGAGGGGAGGGGGAGGGGGTAATAGATCAAGAAGGGGTGTGGGGAAGAGCGGGAGGGGTCAGATAGCACTATGCCGGAGATAAATATCATGTCAATGAATGTTAGAGGCCTCAATTCCTTTGCAAAGCAACAACTATTAATGAAAGAGTGTACTAGGCTGCATGGAGATATTGTCTTTATACAGGAGACCCATCTTTTGACTAAGGATGAGAGCCAGGTGAGTCGTCCCCAATACCCGCAGCAATTTTTTGCTTCAAATAAGGTAGAGAAAAAGAAAGGAGGAGGGGGGATCCTGCTATCGGCATGGATTCTAGGACAAGTGGGGGAGGTAATTAGGGATAAAATGGGGAGATTTGTAATTGTAAAATTGCAATGGGATCAGCAGCTATATACTCTGGTTAATGTGTATGCCCCGAATATTAAACAAGGCCAATTCTTCCGGGAGCTTCAGAATAAGCTAATTGGGTTAGCAGAAGGTCGTTTGATCCTGGGAGGTGATTTTAATGTGACCTTAGACCCACGAGTGGACACATCTAGGGTGTCGTCCTCGTTGTCAAAACAGCATAGGTAGAGTTTGAAAAAGCTAAATGCGGGCTTAGGCTTGGTCGATCTGTGGACGGAAATAAACAGAGGGCAAAGGGACTACTCTTTCTTCTCAGCGGTGCATGGGGTGTACTCCCACATAGATATGATACTGGTAGACCGTACCCTGGTAGCTGCAGTACAGAAGTGTGAGATTAAAGAATGCACTTGGTCGGACCATGCCCCAGTTATCTGTGCAATCCACCTTGGGGGCTCAAGGAAGAATAGAGGGTGGTGGAAGCTAAATGAATCCCTGCTGGAGGATAATACAGTGGTGCGGCAGATTACTGACAGCATAGCAGAATATCTGTTGTTGAATGAGACGAGGGATTGTACACCGGGGACAGTCTGGGATTGTTTAAAGGTGGTAGTAAGGGGTAAACTCATTGCAGTAGGAGCGCATCGTAAAAGGGTGAAGTTGCAGCAACAGGACCGTTTGTTAGCGGGGATTGGGGAAGCGGAGGCTAAATTAAAAAAGAACCCGAGAGATACCCATGTAACTAAGGAGTTAGGGGCCTTAAGGAGGGAATTGAGTGAATTGAATATGCAAGAGATTCAGTATAAACTCTCCATGTTGCAACAGAAGAGCTTTGAGTTTAGTAATAAGGCAGGGAGGATGTTGGCGGGCAAAATACTATTGTGCTCCTAGCTCTCAATTTTTGTAAGAATTAAGGACGAAGGGGGAAGGATCTATGGGCAGGGGATGACATAGAGAAGAGATTTATACTATTTTACCAAAAGTTATACACACCAGAGAAAGTAGTGGATGAGGATATCTTTATCTTTATCTTTATTCGTAACATTTGATTAACCGCCCAGGCTGAAGCGTCAGGGCGGTGTACAGTATAATCATAGGCTACCGAAAACAAAGTCAGAAAGGAACGCCAAAGTAGATAGGATAGAAGGGGATAGAATAAAGGCAGAATAAGCAAAGAGCCCAGTAGGGCAGCGGCATAGAGAGGGGGGGGGGGCAGAAAGGAAGGAAACGGGGAAGGGCCTGTCAGGGGAGTAATCATGGAGGGAGAGCACGACCAGGGGACAGAACACCGTTAGCTGGAGGAGGAAGGTCGAAGGCTTGACAGAAAAGGTGTGTCTTAAGAAGGGTCTTGAAGCGGGGGTAGGAGAGTTCTAAGCGCAGGGACAACGGGAGTGAATTCCAAAGGGCGGGGCTCAGGAAAAAGAAAGCAGAGTGACGGGTTAATTCTAGGTGAGCCTGGGAAGGGGAGGGGAGGAAAAGGCGGTTACCGAAAGCAGAGCGAAGAAGACGGGGAGAGGGCTGGAGATGGATAGCATCTGATAAGTATCGAGGAGTGCTAGAGTGGAGGGCCTTGTGTGTTAGAATGAGGACTTTAAAGATAAAACGAAATTTAATTGGAAGCCAGTGCAGGGCAAGAAGACAGGGGGACACATGTGAGCGTGCTGGGGAACCGGTGATTAGGCGAGCAGCGGCATTCTGAACGACCTGAAGGCGGCGGAGTTGGGAGGCGGGGAGAGACCTTCATATATGATGTTACAATAATCTAACCGGGTTATTACTAGGGACAGAACAAGGGTGACAACAGAAGAAGAGGGGAGTGAGGATTGAACAGCCCGGATCCTACGAAGGTGAAAGAATGAGGTACGGACAACAGCTGAGATATGATGGTGAAAGGAGAGGGACGAGTCCAAGGTGACACCTAAGTACCGCAGGGTTGACACCAGAGGGATGGGGCAGGAAGACATAACCGGTGACAGGCTAGGAGAAGGGAGTCCGAAGGAGAACCAGATTGCATAGGATTTAGCAGGGTTGGCGTGAAGAAAATTAGAGGCGAACCATGATGAAACGGTGGAGAGGCAGTGATTAAGTGGGACAAGATCGGGGGTGGAAGAGGAGGTGTGGTGAACCAGCAAAATATCGTCGGCGTAGATGTAAAATGAAATACCAGATTGTTGAATTAAAAGAGCGAGCGGAGCGAGAAAGACATTAAAAAGAAGGGGGGCAAGAATAGAGCCTTGAGGGACGCCACAGATGGAGGGGGATGGAGAGGAGGAGGTGGAAGTGGATGAATGAACAGAGAAGGAACGGGCAGACAGAAAGGAACGAAACCATTGCAGGACAGTCCCAGCGATACCATAGTCAGACAAACGGGCCAAAAGAGTAAATGATCGACCATGTCAAAAGCGGATGAAAGGTCCAGTGACACCACCACAGAGAAATCACCGCGGTCATGTGCACAGTGTAGTTCGGACAGGAGAGCTGTGAGGATAGTCTCGGTGCTGTGGCCTGTGCGAAAACCGGATTGACGGGGGTGAAGGGCAAAAGTGGAGTCTAGGTGGGAGGCAAGTTGGGAAAACACCACTTTCTCGAGAACCTTTGAAAGAAAAGGGAGGTTAGTGACTGGTCTCCAGTTTGCAGGAGTGGCAGGGTCGAGGGTAGGCTTCTTCAGGATGGGACGGACGATAGCGTGTTTCCAACTGGAAGGGAAGAGACCAGAGGAGAGGCTAGTGTTGAGGATGGAAAGCATGTAAGGCATGAGAGCGAGGGCCGGGTTCAACAGCCAAGCTGAGGGTAGGGGGTCAAGAGGGCAGGTGGTCTGGCGGGCGGAGGAAACAAGTTTAAGGACCTCCGGTGCAGAGACGGGGGAAAAAGCACACCAGGTGTGTGGGAGGGCGAGGGAAGGGGGCGGGGAATTGAGAGGAAGAAAAGCAGATGGAGAGGCAGGGGGAGGGGAAAGAGGGGGGGGGCAGGCAGGGAAGGAGGAGCGAAGGGAGAGAACCTTATTAGTGAAGAACGAGGCAAGAGTAGATGGGCTAGGGGCAGAAGGGGGGGAGTGAGGGGGGAGAGAGGAGGTAGAAGAAAGGGACTTGAGGATGAGGAAAAGACGTCGAGAGGAGTTGGAGGAGGTGGAAATGAGTTGAGAGTAATATGAATGTTTGGCAGAGGTAATCTGAGAGCGGTAGGAGAGATGGGCTTGCCGAAAGACTAGAAGAGAATCGGGGGAACGATGTTTCCGCCACATACGTTCCGCCCGGCGGAGGTGGGAGCGGAGCAAGAAAAGACCGGAATGATACCACGGGTGCCGGGTGACAGGGCGAAGAGACGCAGATTGAAGGGGCGCAAGTTCGTCAAGAGTGGTAGAAAGGGTAGAGAACCAAGTGCAGGCTTGTTGGTCAGCAGACAGAGTAGAAAAGTTAGAAGGAAAGAGAAGGTTTGCTGGGGGGAAGGAGTGTAGAGTATGAGGGGTGAGACGTCGTTTAACCACAGAGATAGTAGAACCAGTAGTGAGAAACGGTAGACTATCGGAAGGGAAGGGAAAGGAGAAGAAAAGACAAAGATGATCTGACCAAGGAACAGGGACGGAATGGATAGTAGACGGAGGATGCGTGACTGGATCGAGGGTAAGAATAAGGTCCAGAGTCCGACTGGAGGCATGGGTAGGACAGATAACGTGTTGTATGAGGGACAGGTCGGAAAACAACGAGAGAAAAACCTTATCACGAGAACGGAAGGGAGGAACTAGGTGGACATTGAAGTCGCCTAGAATGACAAGGCGTGGAGACAAGAGGACGGAATCTGATAGGGTAAGCTGGAGAGAGTCCCAGAGGTCTGGGCGTAAAGACGGGGGGACGTAGAGAAGAAGAAAATAGGTAGGGGAGGAAGAACCAGTGCGGACCAATAAGGATTCTGGGTAGGCTGGGGGAGGTGACACTAAGGAGAACGAAAGAGTGGACCTGAAGATGAGTGCCACCCCGCCCCCAGAGCGGCGGAGGCGAGGTGTGTGGAATGCTGAGTAACCGGGGGGGAGGCATTGATTAAGGAGGGTGTCCTCCCCCTCACGGAGCCAAGTCTCCGTGAGAAAGAGGGCGTCCAGGGAGTGTTGGACCAAGAGGTCGTGAACGAGGTGGGTCTTGGAACGGATAGACCGGCAGTTCAAAAGGGCCAAGGAAACTGTAAGAAGGGACACAGCAGGGAGAGGTGAAGAGGGAGGGAGAACAGAGGTCAAAGGGGTGGAAGGGGAACAACAGGGAAGAAGATTGGAGGGGTTACGCGTTGTGAGACCAGAGGGGAAGGGTGCAGCCGGCAGTGGCCGGAAACGCCAAATAACAGGAATAGCAGCCATACCTACCAGGGCAGAGCCAAGATTAGCAGGAGCAGGAGCGGGACAGGAGTGCCCACACGAATAAGTGCACAGGGTAAACAACAGGGACAGGGCCACGGTCACAGGAAGGGAACGTGTCCGGAGAGGGAAGGAACGTGGGAGCCAACGGTGCTGGTCGCCCCGGTCGTCGCCCCAAGGAGCTCGCCCAAGGAGCACGTCCTGCTCCTTGTGCGCGCGCCGCCACGGCGCAGAACGCCACGCTGGGAGTCTTTAAGTGCCGGGGAGTACCTAGATGATGACGTGGACGCGTTGCACAGGACTATTTGGAAAAGGTCAAGATGGCTCATCTCGAGGTGGAAGAAAGCGTGGAGCTGTCAGAACCCATTAAGGAACATGAGATATTGTCAGTGATTAAAGGGCTACGGGGATACAAGGCACCGGGGTTAGATAGATTCTCGACTAGGTTCTATAAGGTGTTTGCTGCGATTCTGTTGGGGCCGCTAGCGCGAATGTACAATTCCTTTAGTACGGTTGGGCCGATGCCAGCCTCGCTGCGAATGGCGGGAATTAGCATACTACACAAGGAGGGGAAGGACCCGGCTGAGTGCGGTTCATATCGGCCTATTTCCCTATTGGGGGGGGATTTAAAAATTTTCACTAGGGTATTAGCAAATCGGTTAGGGCCGCTCCTGGGGGAGTTAATACATCCCAACCAGTCAGGGTTCGTTCAGGGCAGGTACACGTCTGATAATATCCGGAGAGCCTTGAATGTGATGTGGAGAGGGGGAAGGAGATGGCACTATTAACAGTAGACGCCGAGAAGGCTTTTGATAGGGTTAATTGGGGTTTTCTCTTTAAGGTACTCGAAAAAGTAGGGATAACGGGGAAGTTTTTGAACTGGGTTCAGACCCTATACCAAGCGCCCATGGCCTGTTTAAAGGTAAATGGCTCTATATCAAAGGGATTTGAATTGTTTCGGGGTACACGGCAGGGGTGCCCATTATCTCCCTTGTTGTTTATTTTGTCAATGGAACCAATGGCGCAATGAATTCGGGACCGGGGGGATGTTAGGGGGTGCAAGTGGGCAGGATAATCATAGAATTTCCCTATTTGCGGATGATGTGGTGTTTTTCATCACAGACCCGCATCAGATGTTGGGGGCGATACGGGAGGAGCTAAGGGAATACGGAGAAGTCTCGGGATTCCATATGAATGCTACTAAGTCCGAAATATTGAATCTGACGATCAGCAAAGAGGAATAGGTTAGGTTGCGGCGGGATTTTCCCTTTAGGTGGGCACATGGCAGTATTCAATATTTAGGAGTACAGCTTACCTCCAAGCGGGACGCGATGTTTCGGGAGAACTATGGGGCGGCTAAGATAAAAATGTTCAGGGCACTAGAAGAGTGGGGGTCCTATGAGGTATCCTGGCTGGGGCAAAGGGATTTGGTTAAGATGATAATACTCCCTAGGTTGTTATATTTGTTTATAAACTTACCAGTGGAAGTCCCGGGGGTGTACCTACAGCAAATGCAGGCTAGGGTGATGAAATACATTTCGAAGGGAACTGCGGCCCAGAGTAGCACAGAGTATTCTATGCGCTGGTAAAGAAGAGGGAGGTATAGGGGTTCCTATGCTGATCAGATATTATGAGGCTGCGAGAGTGCAGGCGGTGTTTGAATGGGTACTGAGAGGATCAGTGGAATGGGTGCAGATGGAAGGAGAAGGGATGCACAGTGGAGGGGATCTGAAGGGGAGGGTTTGGATAAAAGGTGGGGAGACCCTCAGCTGCCACGAGGGAAATCTGTATGTCACATTAACCCTGCGGCATTGGCGGAAGTGGCAAAGGAAATGGTATGGTAGTGCGGGGGGTTCTAAATTTATACCGCTGGTGGGGAATCAGGAGTTCCCGCCGGGTATGGAGGATCCAACCTTTTAGAGGTGGGCTGAGAGGGGGCTGTGTGGGGTGGGGCAGTTTAAGAGGAATGGTGAATGGATGGAATTTGAGGAGATGCAGGAGGAGTTTCAACTGCCTGAGACTGACCGGTTCAGATATGTGCAAGCTTTGCACTATAGTAAAGAAGTGGTGCGGAGGGGGAATGGCCCGAGAGGAGAGGATATAGATGGGCTTCTGGAAAAGGGAGAGCTTAAAGGCCTCGTCTCCCACCTATATAAAGCTATGGAAGGAGACTGAGGGGGGGAGTGGGCACACCAGAAAGCGTGGGGGGTGGATCTTAACAGAAGTTGGGATGCAGCACAATGGGAAAGAGTATGTAAAGGGTTGTTCAAAGGGGTGATATCCAGTAATATTATGGAGCATAATTATAAAATGTTGTACCGATGGTACATGATGCCCCAAAGGCTGCAGAAGTGGCAAGGAGGGAAGGCAGAGTGCTGGAGAGGATGTGGGCAAGTGGGCTCCTTCCTACATATCTGGTGGGGATGCCCCATACTGGGGCACCCTATGGAAAGGAGTAGCGGAATGGCTTACGGAGGTTTATGGGGAGGAGAGAAGGGTGGGGCCCTATTTGGCTCTGCTCAATGTGGAAGGGGGGGACGGAAGGAAGGTCGGGACTGGGGAGGTGTGGTGTATACCGCAACTAGGCAACTGATAGCGCGGAGGTGGAGGTCAGTATCGGTACCTATGATTGAGGAGGTTCAGGCGAAGGTGGAGCATTTTTTCCTGATGTATCGCCTCACGGCAATGCATCAAAACTGTTTACTGTGCTTTCAAACCTCCTGAGACCCGTACCTCAAGTGGAAGGCACCAGGGAGGGTGGACAGTGGGGAACGGGGGAGCTGTGAGGAGAGGGGGGCCTATGAACGGGGGGTGGATGCCACACATGGGAGGTGGGTGGGTATTATGGGGGGTGATATAGAGAATTTGTTGGCCTTTTGGTATGTTTATTGTGTTTACTGTATCTGCTTAATGTTTGCGTTATATGTAAGCACATATAGGTGGAGGCCATTAATGAGGTAAATGAAGCATATAAAGAAGGAGGCTTTTTAAGCTTCGGCACAAGGACGGCATTAGAAGTTGTAGAGTGATGACCCTTTGTACTGTGTAAATTAGGTGAGGGGGAGGCATGAGGGGGAAAAAGTTAAGGAATCTGGATGCCATAGTTGATGTATATGTATGTGATGATTTCCTAATAAATAAAAAACTGAAAAAAAAAAAGATGTCCAGCAAGGTCCTCAAAAGCCGTCAGCAGCAGCATGATAAGTTTTTCTCCAAATCCCCAGTACCGCCGAAGGCCAGGGCCTCATTTGAAGCCACGGCATCTCAGGGAGGCCCTACCAAACCTGAGCAGTGCTGTGATTCTTCAGAGAGGGGTTTCCATCGAGGGAACCCAAGAAGAAGAAAACCTCGAAAGCAGTGTCCCTGGACGGATCCAACAGGGTGAGTATGTCACGAGCCAGGTCCCACAGTCTGAGACGCTCGTCCGAGGGATGGGAGAGGGAACAGCCTGCAAAGGTTCCCCAGAATGACTCGACCTTGGACTAGCCTTGGTCGCCAGACACCATCCTCATCGAGGAATCCCTCTCGGGGGAACCGGCATCAGGTTCAATTCCCTCTGTGCCCATGCCGATGGCTGCGGATCCTTCTGGCCTGGAATCCAGAATGGTGGCCCTGGAGCGCAGTTTGTCTGCCTTCATGGACCAGCATTGGGCTCTGTTGTCCAGTATGACCGGTTCATCCGCCCCAACCCCTGGGCCCTCGACGTCAAAGACGTTCCTGGAGGCCAAGTCAATCCTCGAGACTCTTGGGCCTTGAGTCGATCCTTGGCCGGGACCTTGATCCAGTTCCCACTCGACAGGGCCATGATTGTCCCTAGCCAGCGCACTCGGCGCTAGCCGCAGGGTCTTGGATGGCCGTGGGCCGGGTTTGGCACCGAGACTCACGGACCATCCTTCCTTTGAGTCCTCGACAACTACTCCGAGTGGGAAACGGAGAATGAGGAGTCGCCCGACACCTGTCACCACCATGATGTTCCCTCAGACTCGCCCGCTTCAGAACCCCGGCAGTGGTCTCTACCGGAGGACATGGGATTCCTTGACTTTGTCAAGGACATGTCCAAGGCCCTAGCATTCCCAACTGAATCAGAGGAGGACCCTTGGGCAGATGAGTTAGAAATCCTCCAGTACGATGCCTCTCTGAGCGAATCGCTTACGGTGCCCATCTCTCCTATCCTGGAACGGCTAATGCTCCCTATGTGCCGGTGTTGAGCAAGTGGGATGACTTGATGTATCGAGTCCACCGGAGCCCGGGCTTCCAGAAATCACAGCTGCCGCACAACTCAATGGTGGTAGAGTCGGCCATGCGTTGACTGAAGAATCAGAAGATGCACTCCTTGTTGCCCTCCGGCAGGGAAGCATGCACTTTGGATGCCCTTGGCAGAAAGTGTTACTAGGGCTCGATGCTTATCGGCCACATCTAGGCCTACCAGCTATACATGGGCATGTACCTGAGAGACTCGGAGAATGAACTCACCGGGTTCTCAGCTGGTCTGTCCAAGGAACCCCTGCAGTGGTTCAAGAACCTGGCCAAGGCCATCCGTGAGTGCTCCAAGTTTATGTCTTCGGCAGCCTATGACGGCTTCGAGTCAGCGGCTCAAGTAGTGCCGGCGGGCATCGGTGCCCGATGCCAGGCGTGGCTACAGTTGACCGACCTCGAACAATGAGCAAGCCCATGACTGACAAAGCTGCTAAGATGGAGACTGAGTTCATGACGAGGACCAGGCTCTCTAAAGAGACCACCGCCCCTCCCCAATGGAAGGGCTTGGGTAAAAAGCCCTTATACCTGAGAAAAGGGGTTGCTTACAGAAACTACCCACCTTTTCAGGCTTCCTCGGCTCCCCAGCAGCGTTAGCAGACCAAGGAACATGGGCATGGCCCTCATAAGCAGAAGGCTCTCAAACCCCTGGCGTCAGCCCCAGCCCAGCCGGGGGGGGGGGGAGCTTTTGACTCCGTGGGCATAGCCTCTCCACCCCAAGGAGGTCAGCAGCCCACAAGGGGGCATCTGATCCACTATGCCCAAAAGTGGCTAACTATCACCACCGATTCCTCGGCACTTCGAGTGGTCAAGGAGGGCTACCTCCTCCATCTGGCTCAGAAACCTCCCCCTTTTTTTCTGGGAGAGCAGCTCAGGTCTCCCCTTCATTGGGACCTTCTACTGAAGAAGCTTGCAGGTCTTCTCAAGGACAAAGCGGTGGAACCAGTGCACCATCATCTCAAGGGCAAGGGGTTCTACTCCAGGTACTTCCTTGTGTCAAAAAGGACAAGAGGCCAAAGACTTATCCTCAACCTGTGCAACCTCAGCAAGTTCCTGGTGAGGGAGAAGTTCAAGTTGCTCTCCTTTGGAACATTGCTGCCCTACCTCCAGCAGGGAGATTGGCTATGCTCCTTGGATCTGAAGAATGCCTATACCCACATCCTCATTCACCCCACCACAAGCAGTAACCTGCAGTTCATGGTGGGGGGCGGACACTACCAGTACAGGGTGCTGCCTTTCAGCTTGACCTCTGCCCCAAGGGTCTTCACAAAATGCCTGGCAGTCACAGACGCCTTCCTCCTCCTCCAGGGGTTCTTTGTCTTCCCCTACCTAGACGACTGACTCATAAAGGGAGGCCCAGCTTCAGAGGTGCAGCAGGCGACTGCGCTCACCATCCAGATCCTGCAACACTTTGGGTTTCTGATAAAAACTACCCCAAGCCCCACCTCCTTCTGACACAATGTCTGGAGTTCATAGGGGCAAGACTGGACACTCTCCAGGCAAAGACCTTTCTGCCCGGGAACCAAGCTGGCACTGGACATACAGCATTGCCCCTCGGTGCCCGTTCAGCTTCTCCTGCGCCTCTACAATGGGTGCAGAGCAGAACTGGGACATCCACCCACAAAACTCAATATCTAATTGAAAAAAAAATCTGATTCTGGTCATCTCAATAACAAACATTCTCCAGTACCAGGCATATTGTGAACTAATACAAAACCCTACAAAGGTCACAGATGATCTATAAGGCCAAATCAACCATATCATACCAGCATAAACTTCCAAAACTCATACAACAAGGGGCCTACCCAGATAAAAGCAGCACTATAAATACTGTAGCGGGCCCTAGAACATCCATACATCGATTGAAAAGCTAAACAAGTCAAATTACTACAGTACAGGTCCCTTCGTACATACTCCATGTTAAAAGAACACCTGGCCTCAGTCACACACTCAAAACACAGACCCTCGCCAAGTACAGAATAAGTGAGAATAACCTAAAGTGAAAATAAAAATATGTAGACAAAAATTAAACTGAAAGCCCAAGAAGACAGACTCTGTATGCAATGCAATACCATACCAGAGAAATAAAAGAGACTCATTTCCCTGTACTGTGTAAAATATAAAAATAGTGCAAAGTCCAATCTCTCATTTTGAAAATAAAATTATTTTTTCTATCTTTGTTGTCTGACCATTTTATACTCTGATCATGCTGGTCCCGATTTGAAGCTTTTGCTTTCTTCTGTCTTCTCTTAGCTCTCTTTCTACAGTCTCGACTCCATCTGCCATTTCTTGTCTCTCCTTTTGTTTTCTTCACTTCTTTCCATCTTGGATATTTTTTTTTTCTTTCCACCTTTCTTCCATTTATTTCTCTCTCTCTTTGACCACCCAGATTTCGCTACTCCTTACTATTCAGTTCTTAATTTCCCTCCTTTTTTACGCCATCTACCTACCGCTTTTCAAACTTCACCCCAGTCCTTCCCTTCCCCAGCTCTTCTTCCCCTCTGTGTTGTCCAGCATTTGTCTTCCTGTCTTCCCCCATTGTCCAGCATGTCTCCCTACTTCCCCCCATCCAACATTTGTCTCCCTGCTCCCCCACTCCAGCATGTCTTCCTGACCCCCTCCCCTGTTGTCCAGCATTTGTTCTCTTCTCTCTTCCGCCCCCCGCCATTGCCCAGCATTTGTCCTCTTGCCCTGCTTCCCTGTTGTCTAGCACTTGTTCCTCTGTCTCCTCCTTTGTCCAGCTTTTTTCCCTGTCTCCCCCCTTTGTCTAGCACTTACCCCCTGTCTCCCCCTTTGTCCAGTATGTCCCCCTGTCTCCCCTTTGTAAAGCACTTGTCCCCCTGTCTCCCCCTTTGTCCAGTATGTCCCCCTTTGTCCAGCACTTTTCCCCCTGTCTCCCATTTTGTTCAGCATTTGCCCCTCTTATCTCTCCCCTTTGTCTCTCCTTGTCCTCCTCCTGTCTCCACTCCCTCCGCCTGCAGCGGCAGCAGCACTACGGTTGTTTTTATTTTAGATTTTGCCGCCTCTGGCCTGCCTCTGCCATCCCACTGCTTTTTTTTCCTCAAGAATGCTTGCAGCAAGAAAAAAAATGGTGGGAAGGCAGAGGCAGGCCAGAGGCAGCAAAATCTAAAATAAAAACAGCCGGAGTGCTGCTGCCGCCGCACAAATCAGCCTGATCACTTGCAGGGTTCCTGCAAGTGATCAGACTGATATCTCCAGGATCAAGCAGGAATGTAGTCTTCACATATGGGTATCGTTGGTACCGACGGAGCCTGCGCGGGAATGCTCCTCAGCATCCAATAGGAAAGCTTTTGGGAGCATCCCACAGTGCCTGCGTGCTGCCTTCCTGCCTTTCCCAACTGTCCCTCTCCAGTTCTTCGTTTTCCACGGAGCCGACAGGTCGCATATCCTGTTGCCGCAGAAAAAAATTCCTTTCTATTCTTCTTTTTTGTGGTCGCGTCTGCCTTTCCTCGACACTACACCGGTACCGCTGGTTCTTCTTTCTTTTTTTCCAAAAAAACCCCAACAACTTTCTTCTGGAGTCTTTTCCAGTAATTTTCTCTTCAGGTGCCACGCGCCATTTTGGGCACTAGGCCCAACTTTTTCCTTCAAAATGGAAAAACCCGCTTCGGGTTTTAAAAAGTGTTCTAAGTGAGGCGGTACCATCTCCGTCACTGACACCCATGAGTGGTGCCTCAAATGTTTAGGTCCTGACCACTCTATTTTAGAGTGTATTGCCTGTGGGATGATGTCGAAAAGGGGCCGGCAAAATCGAGCTGCTAAACTTAGCACCCTTTTTCTCTCCGATGCAGCCTCCATGGCATCGACGTCTTCCAGGGCTTCGTCTTCTTCCCATGGATCTCAGGTAACTAAACATAAATCTAGCCGGTCCTCAAAGGGTAGATCTCCTTCTAGACATCGAGATGTCTCTGGCGTTGCCCTTGAAGGACTTTCACCGGCAAAATTGCCCTGGCGGGAGGCTTCGGCTTCCAAAGCACTAACGGGGCTCCAAGATGTTCTCGAGGCTTCAACTTCGGCAGAACCACTGGTGCCATGCTCTGGGGTACCGGCCGCTTCATCCGGCACTGATACCCAAGCATCGGCAGCGTTGATAGACCAGAGATTCTTGGCTACTGAATGCAGTCTGGCCGCTCTTCTCACGGCCTTGATGCCCCTGAAACCTCTTCAGACAATTCAACCGGTACCGGCACCAACTGCAAAGACATCAGCAGGTATTCTACTGGGACCGAGTCATGCGTCTCTATCGGCATTGACAAGTTGGTACCGGACCACCCCAATGCTGACTTCGATTGGTACCGGTACCGTGCCTTGCACGATCACCCGGATCGGAGATACTTCGAATGCTCGGATGAGTCTGAAGACTCTGAAAGCTCTGCCAATACCAGAGTACTTCTTCCTGAGGATTCTTCTTCTCCTCAGTGTAGGATGTCTCCACCAGAGGATATGTCCTTTCAGGATTTTATCCGAGATGTGGCCCGAGGTCTTTCCATCACAGTGGTTCCTGAAAAAGAGCCTAGGGCAAATGAATTAGAAATCCTACAATACAATCTTGCATGATCTCATGTTACGGATGTGGGAAACACCTCTAACCACATATCCTCACTCTCGAAGACTCAACACGATGTATCGAGTTCCTCCTTGTCCTGGGTTTCAGAAGACTCAATTACACACCATTCTATGGTGGTGGAATCAGCCATGAGAAGGATAAAGTGTGCAAAAAGGCATGCATCTAATTCTCCAGGACGTGAGTGTAGGACTCTTGATGCCTTTGGACGTCGAACCTTCCAGGCTTCCATGCTTTCTGCTAGGATCAGTTCCTATATCTTGTATATGGGAATGTTCCTTAAAGAGGTCACAGGAGATTGAGAGCTTATGAGCCCTCTCCTTCCTGATGATAAAAGGCAAGATTATCTCGCCCTTGTCAAACATGTTCAGGATGTTTCCAAGTTTGTGAATCGTGCAGCCTTGGCTGCTTTGAGTGCATAAACAGAACCTCTGCCATTGCCATAGGTGCACATAAGATTACCTGGCTCCAGGCATCTGACTTGGAAATTTGGGTACAGGATAAACTAGGGAATATTCCTTGCACAGGAGAGAATCTCTTTGGCAAGAATTGGCTGGAAAAAGCTAATGAGATAGATGCTGACAATATCACTTTGGATAGATTGTCTAAATCTACAACTGATCCTGTGAGGAAAAAATCCTCTAAGAAACCATTTTTCAGTAAGAAGAAGTTTTATCCCTCCTTACCCAGCAGGGGCATCGTTTAGGTCAGTCTGCCCAAAAGGGACAGCAGCAACAACCTAGGCAGAGCAAGACAAAAGCAGCTAAGGCTCAGCAAACTCAGCCTCCACAGGGGCTTTTGACTCCTATCTAGAGAACTTTGCCTTCCTGGCCCTGAACGGCCCAGAACCCTCAACCAGCCCAGGAAGGTTGTGTCATTTTGCCCCCAGATGGGGTCAGATAACAGCAGAGAATTGGACTCTTATCTATTGTAAGAGAGGGGTACAAGCTTCACTTCCTCCGCATGCCCCCTCCCACAATGGTAAGACAGTTCAATTCTCAGACCTTTCTCAATGACCAGTTAGATCAAGAGGTCACTGTGCTCCTTGCTCAAGGGGCAATAGAAGAGGTACCCATTCCCCAATGGGGTACAGGGTTTTACTCCCCCTATTTCCTTATTCCAAAGAAAACAGGAGGACACAGACCTATTTTAGACCTCAGAGAATTGAACAAATTCCTGTTCAAAGAGAAGTTCAAAATGATCTCTGTAGGAACTCTACTGCCATACCTTCAAAGTCAGGATTGGCTTTGTTCTCTAGATCTCAAGGATGCGTACACTCATGTTCTCATCCATCCAACTCACCAAAAGTTCCTTCGCTTTCTGTTTCAAGGGAAGCACTACCAATACAGGGTTCTTCCTTTTGGCCTGACCTCTGCACCAAGGGTGTTCACAAAATGCATGGCTGTGGTGGCAGCATTTCTCCGCACCCTGGGAATATTAGTCTTCCCTTACTTAGACGACTGGCTCATTCGAGCCCCTTCAGAGCCAGAGGCCAGGGTTGCTCTCTCTCACACAATGCGCATCCTTCAGTATTTAGGACTTGTTCTAAACTTCCCAAAATCCAACCTGGCTCCCACTCAGTCCCTAGAGTTTATAGGAGCTCTGCTGGATACCAGACAGACAAGGGCCTTCCTTCCGCAGCCCTGCTGCCTTCGCATTGTGCAGTTAGCTTCCCAAGCAGTGCTAAAACCTCACCTCACTGCTCGGGAAATGTTACAGTTGTTAGGCCACATGGCATCCACTATGCATGTGGTTCCTTATGCTCACCTCCATATGAGGGCAGCCCAGTAGACTTTATCCACTCAGTGGACTCAGGCATCAGGTTGCCTGTCAGACAAAATAGCAAACTCAGATCGCCTTATTTTGTCCCTCCAATGGTGGCAGTCACCCCAAAACCTTCTGGTGGGGTCTCCTTTTCAGCAACCCGCACTCCAAGCCACTCTAACAACAGATGCTTCACAGGTGGGTTGGGGAGCCCACCTGCAGGGCCTCTCTACCCAGGGTACCTGGACTCCACAGGAGGCCTATCTACACATCAATCTCCTGGAACTCAGAGCAATCTTCCTTGCTCTTCGAGTATTTCACACCCAGCTCAGCTACAAGACAGTCCTAGTCCAAATGGACAATCAAGTGGCCATGTTCTATATGAACAAGCAGGGAGGAATAGGCTCTCTGTCGCTCTGCAATGAAGCTTTGCGACTATGGGCCCTCGCCAGAGAGTATCATATTCATCTCCTCGCGGTGTATCTTCCAGGCATTCAAAACTCTTGGGCAGACAGACTCAGTCGAGTTCTGCTTCCACACGAATGGTCTCTCCATGCAGACCAGGTGGCTAAAATTTTTCAAATTTGGGGAACACCGGACATAGACCTCTTTGCAAGACCGCTGAATGCCAAACTTCCAAAGTTCTGTTCCAGAATGCCGGCTCAGGGTTGTCAGGCCAGGAATGCTTTCCTCCTCCATTGGGGTCAGGACTTCCTGTATGCCTTTCCACCCATTCCACTAATTCCCAAAACCCTATTCAAGCTTCAGAGAGACACAGGTCATATGATTCTCATAGCTCCATGTTGGCCACGGCAGATGTGGTACCCTCTGCTCCTACATCTCTGTCAAGCTCCGCCTTTGGAGTTAGGATCTGCTCCAGGTCTCCTTTCTCAAGAGGACGGGATGCTGTGGAATCCCAATCCCCAGTCTCTGCATCTCAGGGCCTGGTTGCTGAAAGCCTAGAACTTCACGGTCTTAACCTTTCCCAGAAGGTAAAGGATATCCTTTATGCTTCCAGGAAGCCTTCTACAAGATGCTCTTATGCATTTAAGTGGAAAAGGTTTACCTTATGGTGCTTGCAGAAGGGTCTTAACCCTCTTGCAATACCTCTGGAATCATTACTGGAGTATCTCCTTCATTTATCAAATGCAGGGCTTAAGACCAATTCAGTGAGAGTTCATTTGAGTGCTATTGCAGCTTCTTTTAAGCCTCTAAATGGACAACCTATTTCCTCTCATCCTCTCATAGCGAGATTTATGAGAGGCCTTCTTTTAACTAAGCCTCCCATTAAGCCACCACTGGTGGCATGGGACTTAAATCTGGTTCTTGGGCAGCTCATGAAACCGCCCTTTGAACCATTAGCTACTACCTCTTTGAAATTCCTTTCCTGGAAGGTCATCTTTCTTATTGCAATCACATCAGCACGTTGCATCAGTCAATTGCAAGCATTGGTGGCTGATCCTCCTTATACGAGGTTCCATCATGATAAAGTAGTCCTTAGGACTCATCCACACTTTATGCCAAAGGTGGTCTCACCTTTTCATTTAAACCAAGCAGTTTACCTGCCTGTATTTTTTCCAAGGCCTCATACTTCAAATGCGGAAAGGAATCTTCATACTTTGGACTGTAAAAGAGCACTTGCCTTTTACTTACAAAGAACACAGCAACATAGAAAGTCCTCTCAACTCTTTGTTGCTTTTGATCCTTCTCATTTGGGACTTCCAGTCTCCAAGAGAACATTGTCCAATTGGATTGCACAATGTATTTCCTTTACCTATCAGAGTAAGAACCTTTCTCTGGAAGGCCATGTCACAGCTCACAATGTGAGAGCCATGGCAGCCTCAATGGCTCATCTACACTCTGAGTCTGTTGACGACATCTGTCGAGCAGCTACTTGGGCCTCGGTTCATACCTTCACAGCTCATTACTGCTTGGACAAGGACTCCCGCTGGGATGCCTTGTTTGGTCAGTCTGTTCTACAACACCTGTTCCATACTTAATCAACTCCTACCCACCATTCCTGGTAGGATGCCAGAGATCCATGGGGGGAAGTGGAGCCCTTTCACAGGGGCACTCAACCTCTGGGGTCTCTCCCTGAAATCTGTAGCTAGGGAGTCCCCATATGTGAAGACTACATTCCTGCTTGTTCCTGGAGATAGCATAGTTACTCACCTATAACAGGTGTTCTCTGGGAACTGCAGGAATTTAGTCTTCACAACCCACCCACCTCCCCTAGGAGTTGTATCTCTCTTTTCTTTTCTTTCCCTCTCTCTCTCTCTCTCTCTCTCTCTCTCTCTCTCTCTCTTTGTCTCAACTTTAAACTCAACTGGAGAGAGGCAGTTGGGAAAGGCGGGAAGGCAGCACGCAGGCGCTGTGGGATGCTCCCAAAAGCTTTCTAATTGGACGCTGGGGAGCATTCCCGCGCAGGCTCCATTGGTTCCGACGATACCCATATGTGAAGACTAAATTCCTGCTGTTCCCGGAGATCACCTGTTACAGGTGAGTAACTATGCTATATGAACCTTGAACTACAAGGTAAAAACAAATGCATTGGCGAGATGATGAATACAATTTCATCCTACAAGAGCAAATTTGAGTCAATGATGACTCACCTTGCAAACAACACTTTTGATCTTTTTCCTAATACGCAAGACCATCTGGGACAATATCCAAATTTTGTTTTTCAGAACGAGAAGTATGTGACAGAAATCTGTTCTTTATTCAGGAATTCGAAAATAGATTCTGTGACTTCCAAAAAATTGGAACAGTTGTGGAGTACTTGTCATACCCATTCAAAGTAGATGTGGACATTAAAGAAACTGCAGCTGCTATCAGTAAAAATGACTCATTGAACAAGCCATCTCTTGAAAACGAAATATTAACCCTTAAAAATTACATTGTTCTCAAGACCCGTGCTGAGCAAGAATCGTTTTGGAAGCTAGTGCCTAGAGACAAATTTCCAACTTGAGAAGATGCAGTGAAGCTGTACACTCCTGTTTCGGTTCAACTTATTTGTGTGAATCTGCATTTTCCCATCTGAAAATGACAAAGAGCACACAACGTTCCAACATGACAGATGAACATCTCCAAGATTCCCTGAGACTGGCCCTCATGCAATATTCACCCAACTTCAAAAAGCTGGTGGATGAAATGCAGGCTCAGACGTCTTACTAATTAGCAAGAGCGAAATATTAAAGATTGTGCAAGATCAGCTTGGATCAATACTCGATCTAAATTTAACACAAATTACTCAATAAAAGTTAAAGAAAGTTATTAAGACAGTTAAAAAGAGTTATTACTCAGTAAAACTTTAAGAAAAAATGTACTTTCCATTTCCCCTCGCAGTTCTTACTGGATCTTCATCTCTCTGTTTTGTTTTTGCTTAATTTGCTTAACAGCTGATCACATCCAAGTAAATGACAGAAGGTTCATTAAAAATGGGGGGGGGGGGGGTGGTAATCCTCCAACTTGATTGGGTTAAAATTGAATTTGAAACTAATTTGAAACTTAATTTTCATTGTGGTAGATCACCGGCACTTTTGCCCGGAAAAAGTAGATCACGACCTGTTCGAAGTTGGACATGCCTGGCCTAGAGCAGCAGAGGGTTTAATCCTGTGTGCCTAAAAACCCCAAGGCGGGACAGGGCAGTTGTCTGGATGTTAGTCCCCCAAATAAGATATATTTTCTTTAAAACCTCTCTGGGCTGTGGAGTCCTGTATCATGCCTTATGTTGGCCACATCTATCACATATGGTGGTAGTGGTGGGATGTTTCTTCTTAACCCTGTGACAGAAGAAAAGCCAAGCGCCTCCTGCACTCTGACTTCTCCATAGTACAGGGAAGAAGCAGAAAGGTGGTTAGCCCTGCTGCAGTTAAAGAAGAAACCTCAGTTTAGTTGGAAGCCGGATGGCAGGAGTTTTGTTTACTTTTTCTTACCCTGGCTGGGTTGGAAAGAATATGTAATCAAAACCAAAATGGAGAGATTACTCCAGGCTCTAGTGGAGGAACAGCAACAGCAAATGCAGCAGCAACAAAAGCAGCAGCTGCAGCACACCCTAGTGAAAGGACATTTTGCTCTATTGAAAGGACAGCAGCAACTGCTAAAGGACATTTTGCAAGCCCAAGGGACAAAGCAACAGCAAATCTACAGAAGTCATTGTAAATTCAGCAGGGGTCGCTAGCGTAAGTCTCCCAGACACGCCAAGGGTGGCAGCCCCACCCCCTGGTACCACCCCTGCCTAAATTGATGGAGGGCGAGGACTCGGACCACTTCCTAGTAAATTTTTTCATGGACAGCTCGGCTGGCTGGGTGGCCGGAGACGATGTGAACCACATATATCTGGGAAACCTGCTGACTGGAAGAAGTCAAGCCGCCTTCCAGGAAACTAACCCTGATGGTCAAGCCCCCTTTGCAGCAGTAAAGACTGCCATACTGAAGCGAGCTGGGTGTACACCAGAGACTTACTGGCAATGGTTCAGAAAAGGAACTCTGGGGCCTAAAGAAACCCCTTGGAATTTCTTCTTTAGACTGAAAGAGATTGCCTAGAAATGGTTACAACCAGAGGAGAAGACTGGAGCAGAGACCAAGATTGTTCTGTTGGAATAGTTTCTAGAGGGCTTGACCCTCCCCTATGAGACAGTGGGTACGCCAGTTCTCTAAATTGACCCTGGAAAGTGCTGTGGCAATAGCAGAAGGATTTTATGAAGCTCGGCCTGTAAATGAGGCACCCAAGGCAAAGGAAACCAGGCCAGCCATAGCCCAAGGGGACTGGGAAGAAAACTTGAGCCTTTGAGGGCCCCCGTACCAAGGCTTCCATGGGTCCAACCTCCCAAGGATCTAGAGGTGGCTATTTGACTTACTTCAATTGTGGGGGCAGGAGTCACTATGCCCGTGAGTGTCCCATGGCAATGGGGGAACCAGTGAATACAAATGTTATGATCTCCCATGAGTGCGGTATTGTGGAAGCATCCCTAGTAGAGGGGGAGATGTTTGTGATTCTGTAGAACAAGCCCTAGTGAACTCGGGAAGTGTGAGGACCCTTATCAGGTGGGACACCAGGACAAGGCATCAGATTAACTAACTATGAGAAGCTCACGACCTTGTTTGTATCCATGGAGATCAACTTGCACCATCGGATATGACCATTAAATTAAAAATCTCCATGGGAACGGAGACTCTTGAGCTGGTGGTCTTACCCTGGCTGACTTATCCAGTAATTATAGGCCGAGATTTCCCATATTTCAAGGACATGTGGAACCGAGGAAAGAGCAATCCAGACAAGGGGACCATGGAGGATTTTCCAGAACTCTTCCATTTGAGAGACATGGACTTGTATGTGTAGGACTCCAAAACTCCCAAGTCTTGCAGGCAGTGCCGCTTAGAGAGGGCCTGTTATAACTCAAATGTGGGGGCAGCTGTAGAGAGGGTTTTGAGGGGAGAATTCTCCAGAAAGAACCCCAGATGATCCTTGAGAAAACCCTGCATCACAACTAGGGTCCCTGGTAACTGGGAATAGCCCACCTGAATGGGGTGGCATAGAGAGCCCAGGCCAGTTTCAAAAACCCCAAAGGGGAACTAATACCCTTAGGAATGCCTGGGACCAGATTCAAGAGCTAGAAGGGGCTCTATAGGTAACTTGGATCCTTTCCAGAAGAGCTTTCCCTACTTTTTGGTGCAAGAAGACCTACTGTATAGGGTTACCAGGGGGCAATAGATGGAAAAGAGATGGAGCAGTTGGTTGTTCCCCAGCCATATCGACGGCAGGTAATGACGTTTGCCCATAGTCATCCTTTGGGTGGACACCTGGGGGGGGGGAGAAAATGCTGGAGCACATTTTAGCCCAGTTTTACTGGCCAGGGCTTCATAAACATTTGCATCTCTTTTGCCAATTTTGCCCCACATGCTAGCTGCATAGTCCAGCAAAGTTTAGACCTGCCCCTCTAGTGCCAATTGCCTGTTGTTGAGACCACATTTGAAAGGGTTGCAATGGATTTATTGGGATCCTTGAACTACTCCCCGTGGCAACAAATACATCCTGGTGGTAATGGACTATGCTACACAGTATCTGGAAGCGATAGCTGTACGGAATAGTAAGGCCATAACATTGGCCAATGCACTATGGGAACTCTTTTCCCAGTTGGGGATACCTTCTGAAATCCTCACAGATCAAGGGACACCATTTGCCTCCCACGTAATGAAGCAAATATGCACCTTGTTGAAGATCAAGATCCTGCGGACATCAGTCTATGCATAAACCAACAGTGTATCCATAAACCTCTACGGGGGGGGGGGGCGCCATCTCATCCTTCGCCTCAGGCAGCATATTGCCTTGAGCCGCCCCTGCCTACAGGGACATAGTAGAGAAGTCTCACCTCTAGTGTAACAGCTTCTGTGATGCCTTGGAGAAGAGAGGTCATCTGGAAGAAGGGTATAACCTTGGTGTGGTAGGAAGTGATCCTGTAGTCAAAACCTATCCTCCAGAGGATGCGGCATCCTCTCACACCGAGGATGTATCTCCAGTAACTTCTGCCCAGGAGGGAAGGGTTAGAATGGCCATCTTAGTTGGTAATTCAATCATTAGGCATGTAGATAGCAGGGTGGCTGGTGGGCATGAGGATTGCCTGGTCACGTGCTTGCCTGATGCAAAGGTGGTGAGCCTGATATGTAACCTAGATAGGATTTTAGACAGTGCTGGGGAGGAGCCATCTGTCCTGGTTCATGTTGGTATCAATGACATAGGAAAATGTGGGAAGGAGGCTCTGGAAGGCAAATATAGGCTTTTAGATAAGAGAGTTGAAATCCAGGACTTCCAGGGCAGTATTCTCAAATGTTTCCTGTTCTAGATGCTGGTCCCAAAAGACAGGCAGATGAGACTGCAGAGAGGAATGTTTTAGATTTGTTAGGAACTGAGCTACATTCTGGGGATGGGGGAATCTATTCCACAGAGAGAGGCTTCACCTTAACCAGTGTGATACTAGGCAGCTGACACTAACATTCAAAAAGGAGATAGAGCATCTTTTAAAGTAGAACCTGGGGGAAAGCCAGCAGTAGCACGGGAACTCATGGTTCAGAGTAAGGTATCTCTGAAGGATATCATCTTAGCAGGGACATTGTGGCATTGTGATAGTGAGGTAACAATAAAGGCTGTAATAGCCTGGGTGCCTTTAAATAAAGAACAGAGAGCTGAAAGCCTGTAAATTATCCCTGCCAACTGGTATGAAAGTTGTAAATTCAAGCAAACCTAACTTGAAATGTCTATGCAAATTTTCTAAGCCTGAAAAATAAGATAGAAGAATTAGAAGATATATATATATATATATCACTAAAACATCTTTGCAGCTTCTGACTCTCATTTCATGCGCAGGTACATCAACAGTCAGATGTCCCGAAGACGTTGATCAAACCAACATCTTGACTGCTGAAGTAGCTGTGCATGAAATGAGAGTCAGAAGCTGTAAAGATATTACATATTGGAACATGGAATATACAAAGCATGAGCCAAGGGAAGTTGGAGGTGATCAAAAACTTAAATGAAACGTGTACAGCTTGTTCTGTTGGGTGTCAGCGAACTGAAATGGACTGACATTGGGCACTTTGCATCTGATGATCACGTGGTCTACTATGCTGGAAATGAAAGACAAAGAAGAATTGGTGTTGCATTTATAATTAAGAAGGAACTTGCAAGAACTGTAATGCAGTCAGTGAATGCTTAATCTCTGTCTACGAGGAAAGCCTATCAATACAACTATAATTCAGGTATATGCCTCAACAACAGCTTCAGAAAAGGAAGAAGTTGATGAGTTCTATGAACAAGTACAAGCTGAAATTGACAGAACATTCAAACACGATATCCTGATAGCCATGGGTGACTGAACACAAAATTTGGCAACAAAGAAGACAAAATGGTTGGAAAATATGGACTTGCCAACAGAAATGAAGCTGGAGAAAGACTGATAGAATTCTGCAAGACCAACGATCTATTCATCTTAAACACCTTCTTCCAGCAACACAAGCACTGACTGTACACACAGATTTCACCCAATGGAGTGTACAAAAATCAAATTGACTACATCTGTGGAAGTCAACGATGTAAAAGCTCTGACATCAACAAAGACAAAACCTGGAGCTGACTGTGGTACAGATCACCAACTACTAGTATGCAAACTCAAGCTGAAGTTGAAAAAGAGCAAGTCACTCTTGAACGTAGCAAAATGTGACCTTGAGAATACACCATTGGAATTTAAAGACTGCTTGTAAAATCGATTTGCTGCTTTAAATACAAATGACAGAGATTCAGAAGAGTTATGGGATGATATCAAGAAGGTCATGTTGGAAGAAAGTGAGAAGTCTCTACAAAAGGTGAAAAAGCAAAAACAGACAAAATGGATGATTGAAGAAACTCCTGAAAATTGCCCAGAAACACAGGAAAGCTAAAGCCAGAAGAGAAAGAGGCAATCACAGAACTCAGAGATTTCTAGCATGCTGCAAGGAAAGACAAGGAAAAGTACAACAATGACACATGCAAGGAAATAGAATCAGAAACTATTAGAGGAAGAACAAGATTGGCTGTCCTAAAGCTACGAGCGTTAAAGAAAAAATTGCAGCCTCGAATTGGAATGCTACAAGCTGCTCAAGGATCCACGTTGAATGATGCTGAGAAGATCAAGAAAAGGTGGAAAGAATATACAGAGTCATTATACCATAAAGATCAAGTGGACCAACAGCCGATCTACCTGTACCTTATGATCAGGAACCATTGGTGATGAAAGAAGTCAAAGTAGCATTGAAAGCCTTATCAAAGAACAAAGCACAGGACATTGCTGGCATTCCCATTGAAGTATTACATCAATTGGATGCAGCTGTTACAATACTTATAAGGCTCTGCCAGGAAATTTGGAGGACAACATTATGGCAAACTGACTGGAAAAGATCTGTGTTTATACCAATACTCAAGAAAGGTGATTTGACTGAATGGGGAAATTATCACACAATCGCTCTGATCCCACAGGCCAGCAAGATTCCACTCAATATCATTCAGCAGAGACTACAACCACACCTGAAACAAGAACTGCCTGAAGTGCAATCAGGGTTTAGGAAAGGGCGAGGAACAAGACATTATCGCGGATATGAGATGGATCCTTGAAAAGACAAAAGGATATTGTCGTAACCCCCTGCCTGGGCCAGTGGCTCACAGGCAAAGGGCTGCCATATTTGTCCTTAAATAAAGCTATTTTTGTCTCCAGCAAGGAATCCTGGGACTTGTAGTTCTTTTCATTAAAGACAAAGTAGTGTGTGACCACTAGGGGTTGTTTAAGGCAAAAACAAGACATTTATTTTTGGGTTCTTTCCACGCATTAAATTCAAACAACGCAGGCAAAAGGATTATTCTCCAAAACAGAAAACTTACAGGAACAAAAGTACACGTGAAGTTAAAGAACTGAAGTACTTCTTCAAACAAGGCAGCTGTTTTCAGTACACATCTCAGCACCTGTGTTACAACTTCCTTTCATTCAAATAGCAAGGGTAAATTCTGATCCTTTTTCAATAATGCTGCTTTAATTCAAACTCTGTTCTTAGCCAAAGCTCTTTAGCTTAAGGTAGCTTTTTGCACTTTCCTGGCTAAGGAAAAAATTGCTCTACAAAAAGTTCTTTTTACAGTCCTTTCTAGCAGTTTTCAATTTCCCTCATACATAAAGAACAATCCATCGGTGATTTGTCATACACTGAATCTGACTCAAGAGTGTCAGTTTGCATACCTTCTTGTTCCGCAAATTGCTTATCTCTTTCAGGATTTTTAATAAGGTTTTCCAACTTACTATTCTGTAGAAATTTCAAAAGTCCTTTCCAGAACTGTTCTCCCTGGTAAGCATTGGCTGTATCAGGAGCGTGGGGCTTCTTTCCCTGGAACAAAAGCTTAACTGCTTCACCTTTGTTCGGCTTTACGTCTCTGCCTTTGGCTGGGTCTTGGTTACGTCCGTCTGTAACAGCTTCCACCCCCCTTCTGGCAGCTTGGGTTTTCTGAACTTTTCTCTTGCACACTGCACTGCACTTTGTTTCACCTCTACAGCAACCTCCCCAACTATACATCTGCTGGTCTCTGGCTCAAGCGTACCTTTCACACAAGGGTTGCTTCTTTTGCTGCTGGAACTGCTTCTCCCACATGGAGTTAAACTTTCCCCATCTCCTTGCTCCTTCAGCTTTCCTTCCTCCTTCCTGTTGCTGCTCCTCTCCCCTTCCTTCGTCCTTTCTCCTCTCTCTCTGCACTGAAGCAGGTTTAACCCTTTGAAGGCCTACTTTAAATTTTTAATCCACATTCTGCAACCAGGTTAATTTTTGCATATTTCAGGAAAATTGTACCCGTTTTATTCAATATGTTCTAATAGTGATTTTCCTTCTGCTATGGTCATGTATTATATACCATTTGATAGGAATATTTAGTCAGAATTTTGGATACCGAGAGTTTTGGGCTTGGCCTGGAAAGGGTTAAAAAGCTGCTTCCTAGTTACCACACCCTTATCTCTGCACAGGTGGTTGTCATTAAAGTCCAAGCCTGCACTCACGTTGGGGCTTGGGCGTGGCTTAGCCTCAGTAAGTACGTGTTTCTTTTGCTTGGCTGTAGCTTTAGCCCTCTGAAAAGCTTGCCTGTCTCTTGTCTTAAAGACATAGTCACCACTTTCCTGTGTTTCCATTGGCTCAGCACAGCTCTCATTATCACAATATCCATATGTGTTTTATTGAATACAGCAAGGCTTTTGAATGTGTAAACGATGAGAAACTCTGAGCCACATTAAGAAGCATGGGTATACCAGAACACCTGATAGTTCTCTTGCACAAACTTTATATTGATCAAGAAGCAACAGTTCGAACAGAACGAGGAGAAACAGAATGGTTTAAAATCAGCAAAGGTGTTCAAAAAGGCTGCATACTTTCCCGCTACCTTTTTAATTTATATGCAGAACAAATCAACAGAGAAGAAGAACTGTATGAAGACAACCGAGGTGTGAAGATTGGTGGAAGTCTCAATTTGCTATGCCAATGATACCACATTACTGGCTGAAAGCGAAGACAATCTGAAACATTTGCTTCTCAAGATAAATGAGCCTGCACCTTAACATAAAGAAGACAAAGATCCTGACAACCGGCAAAATCAGTAAATTCATTGTTGGAGAAGAAATTGAAATTGTTGATCCAAGTAGGTTAAAGTTGTCAACTATCAATAAAGAAAACAACAAGCAGTCAAGAAATCAGACTATGCATTGCTCTTGGCAGAATGGCTATGAAGGACAGATTCTCAAGAGCAGAGATGTCTCTCTCCATACAGGTAAATGGAGCTCACTCTGAGGAGAAGGAAGTTACCAGTGGTGTGATCCAGGGATCTGTCCTTGGTCCGATTTTCTTTTTAACATCTTTGTTAGTGATATAGCGGAAAGGCTGTCGGGTAAGGTTTGCTTCTTTGCAGATGATACCAAAATCTGCAATAGAGTAGACACCCAAGAAGGTGTAGATAACATGAGGAGGGATCTATCTAAGCTTGAAGAATGGTCAAGAATTTGGCGGCTGGGATTTAATGTTATAAAATGCAAGGTCATGCATTTGGGCTGCTTTAATCCAAGGGAGCGATATAGTATAGGGGGATGAAGTACTTTTGTCCACTAAAGAAGAGCAGTACCTAGGCGTGGTTGTGTCTGATGATCTTAAAGTAGCTAAACAGGTAGAAAAGGCGACGGCAAAAGCTAGAAGGATACTTGGGTGCATACGGAGAGGAATGGCTAGCAGAAAAAGGAGGTGATAGTGCCTTTGTATAAGTCTTTGGTGAGACCTCATTTGGGGTATTGTGTACAATTCTTTAGGAGTAGCCTAGTGGTTAGAACACTGGCTTGGTAACCAAGCAACCAGGGTTCAATTCCCACTAGCACTCCTTGTGGCCTTGGGCAAGTCACTTAACCCTCCATTGCCTCGGAAGAAAGGCCTGGCAAATCTACTTCCGGTGACACTGCCAAGAAAACCCAGGAGCTTCTGGGTCGCCAGGAGTCAGGACTGACTCAAAGGCACACATTGCATTGCATTGTACAATTCTGGAGACCGCACCTTCAAAAGGATATAAACAGGATGGAGTCAGTACAGAGGGTGGCTACTAAAATGGTCAGTGGTCTTCATTATAGAGCATATGAGGACAGACTTAAGGATCTTTAATATGTACACCTTAGAGGAAAGGCGGGATAAAGGTGATATGATTGAGATGTTTAAATACCTCCATGAAATAAATGCACAGGAGGAGAGCCTCTTTTGATTGAAAGCAAGTTCTGTTATGAGGGGATATGGAATGAGAGTGAAAGGGGATAGATTCAGGAGTGATATACGGAAATATTTCTTTACGGAAAGAGTGGTGGATCCATGGAATAGCCTCCCAGTAGAGGTGGTAGAGATGAGGACAGTATCTGAATTCAAAAAAGCATGGGACAAACACAGGATCTCTAAAGGAAAAAAGGGGACTGTTGTAGTTGTTGATATAGAAGGACAGACTAGATAGGCCATGTGGTCTTTTTCTGTCGTCATTTTTCTATGTTTCTATACAAAGACTTGACTTGTCCAAGCCATGGTATTTTCAATAACGTCATATGGATATGAAAGTTGGACAGTGAAAAAGATAGATTGGAAGAAAATTGATGCCTTTGAATTATGGTGCTGGCGACAAATACTGTGTATTGTCACACTCCCCCTGCTGGCCAGGCCAATAGGCAGAAGTGTGGCCTCATTTGCCTTTAAGTAAAGAGTCACTAGATTTTTTCTCTCACCAGGGAATTCTGGGAGTTGTAGTTTCTCACAGTTACTTGTAGACAAAGTAGTTGCAACCACTCGGTTTGGTTTAAGGCAAAACAGAAAATTTATTTTTTTGATCTGGGTTCCCCTTTCGCATCAAAATTCAAACACACAAGGCAGTGAAGGATTATTCTCGAAAAGAAAACTCAACAGGAACATAAAGCGTCTGGAACATCAGAACTTGGTAAAACCCTTTTCACACACAGTAGCTGTTCACAGCCATTCTTCAGCAGTAAGAAAATCACAGCCACTTTCCTCAATTTTAAATCAGGTGCAGTTCTTTTCTCTTTATCCAAAACTATTTAGTTAACACTCAGGATTCCAGGAATGTTCTTTACTTCAAATGGAAGCTTCTGTTTCTCTTCTAGCTACGAGACACAGGCTATGCAAAGACTTCCCTTCATAGTCTTTCTTCTAGCACATGTGAAAGCTTCCCTTCTTACAATAAGAACAATCCATTGGCATTACATCACACTCAGTTTCAGGTATACACAAATCTACTTGCATATCTTCCTGTAATGCAAGTTGTCTGTCCCTCTCTGGACTTTCACTAGCAGATTCAAGCTTACTGTTTGGAAGAAGCTTCTGGAATTCCTTTACAAACTGTTCTCCTGGAGAAAGGTTAGCTGTGCTTTGGAAATAAGCTCCTCTATCCTGCAACAGTCGCCTTAGCTTTTCAATTAGGTTCAGGTCTGTCTCACTGCCCTTGGCTGGGTTCTGGTTATCAGCATTTGTAATAGCTTTCACCCACCTTCTGGCAGCTCGGGTTCCTGGAGCACTCTGCTCTGCACTCTTTCTCAGTTCATTAGCAATGTCCTCAGCAAAGCTTCTGCTGGACTCTGAAGCAAACACACCTTTTCCAAAAGGATTGCTTCCCTTGTTGCTGGAGCCAAATTTCCCTGTGGAATAAAACCTTCCACGTCTCCCTTCTCTGGGCTTCCTTAAACCAGGTTTCTCCTTTGAACCCTCTGGCTTCAGTACTCCCTCTGAACAGGATCCTGGCCACGAGCTTCCTGCTCTCCCTGAGCCTTCTGTCCACTCTGACCTCTCAGCTCTCTCTGAACCTTCTGCTTCCTTTGCTCCTCCAGATTCTCCAGATCCTCCAGCTCTTCCAGCTTCCTCTGCCCTCTCTGACTTCAGTGACACAGGTTTAAAAAGGTGCTTTCCAGCCACCACGCCCTGCTCTCTGCACACGTGTTTATTATCAGAGCTCAAACCTGACCCTACGTTAGGGCTTGGGCGGGGCTCTGCCTCAGCCAAAGCATGCTTCTCTAGTTTGTTTGTAGTTTGAGCTCTCTGGGAACCTTGCCTTTCTTCTGTCTTAAAGGTGTAGTCCCTATTTTCCTCTATTTCCATTTGCTCACTACAGCTCACATTGTCACAGTATACCATGGACTGCTTGAAGAACAGACCAGTCAATACTAATGGAGATCAAACTTAAGCTTTCTTTAGAAGCTCAGATGTGAAGACTTCCACTTTCATTCTTTGGACACATCATGTGAAGAGAGAGATTGTTAGGTGGCTCATTTTTGATACAGTGGCACCCATAGTTGCTGTTGTATCGAACCATCTCATTGTGGGCCGCCTTCTTTTACGGTGACTTTCAACCTTGCTAAGCATAAAGTCTCTCTCTAACTGAAGACCGAACACATTTTAGATCAGCTATCTAGAGGGTCGCCATGAGTCAACAGCAACTTAGTAGCACTTAACAACAGCTACAACATAGCACTAAATGAAGAGAGATATAATAGGCCTCTCAGAGACTTGTGATACCAGGATATAAACTACGGTTGTTCTTTCTCTGCATCTCTCAGGGATTTTACATTTACATTTTTATGTCTGTTCAAAAGCAATTATTCTTCACTTCCATTACTTCGAAATAAATCTGGGGGGAGGTACAAAAAGAGGACACATTGTATAATATTAGTGACAGCAAGACTTGTGTTCAATGGGAAAATATTATAGTATCAAAACAAAAGTGAATAGGGTCGAAAACAGAAAATAATATTTAATACTGTTCAACATACCTTAGCATATTGATTCAGAAGGTAAAGAAGTAGATTGTTCTGCAAATAGCAAAATTACTATTATTTCAAGATCTGAGTAGCAGGACTTTCTAATTTCTTTGCAATCAAACTCTTCCTTTATGAAACCAGCTCTGCATTGCACAGTTTTATGCTTAAAGTTTTTTTAAACTCAGTATCTTCAAGTTACATCCTCTTTTTGGTAATATTTCTAATTATCGTTTGTTTGTTTTTTAATGTCTTTATTAAGCTTTTTAACACCAATGACAAACAAAATCAAAAAGCATTATAAAGCACCATGCATAGACAAACAAAAAAGACAGAAAAATGGTTTACGAAAGAACTAGCAAAACTAAAAAAACAATTGAGGAAACAAGAAAAGAGATGGAGGAAAACTAAATCAGACGAAAATAAATTCCAATATATGAATACACTTAACGAATACAAGAACGCAATAAACAAATCAAAAAGGGATTACCACTCTAAAGTAATAAATCTGGCCATCAACCGACCTAGAGAACTATTTGCAATTGTAAAAACACTGACAAAAGCAAAGAACCCCAAGCCAAAACAATCAGCAATAAGTATACAAACATTAGCAACCCACTTTGCAGAAAAACTAAAGTGCAAACCCAATACTCTAACAGCAACACTACCTTCAAGCACCGAAATTAATAACAATTGGACAACTTTTCACACGGTAGACCAAAAACATATCCTTAAGATCATAACAATGATCAACACCACAACCTCTCCACTCGATCCATGCCCTGTGTCATGGATCAAATGTACAAAGGAAGAACTCGCTGAAAACATTCAACACATGGTGAACCAATCCCTTTCCCAAGGCATCATGCCCGATGCCCTAAAACTCACAACGCTTCGCCCAATAATAAAAAACAATAAACTCAACTCAAAAGACCCAAATTCATACAGACCGATAGCCAGCATTCCATTTATTGCTAAAATAATAGAAAAAACAATTCAATTACAATTACAAGAGCATATTGATGAGCACAAACCCCTTGACTCACACCAGTTTGGTTTCCGCCCCTTCCACGGAGTAGAAACCCTCTTAATTACACTGATGGACTACCTCAAAGGTACAGATGACAACAGTCAAGGCTTCCTACTCCTCTTTATAGACATTTCTGCCGCCTTTGACAACATCAACCACCTTACTCTGATCAATAGACTAGAAAACTTAGGAATAGGTGGGACTGTTCTCAAATGGTTCAAGTCTTACATCACACACAGACTAATACGTGTTCAAATAGACCAAGAAGCATCAGAAACCTTCCCCCAAGGACAAGGAATACCCCAAGGATCAGCCCTTTCTGCCCTCCTTTTCAACCTGTACCTGCAACCTATCACAAACATATTTAGAAAACACAGGATTAGTCACTTTATTTATGCTGACGACATCATGCTCGCTATCCCCATAACCACCAAAAACCCCACTTACGACACCCTATCCGAATGCATGGCTGAGACCACCTCTTGGATGGAAACCAACTACCTCAGCATCAACCTCAAAAAAACGGAAGCAATGTTCGTAACAAGAACACCCATGACCGAGGACACTTATCCAACAACAATCTCAATCAACAATACATCTATACCTGTTAAAAAAGAGGTAAAATACCTGGGTGTAATAATAGATCATACTCTCACCATGCTACCGCATATAAAGCAGACAGTAAAAACCATATTCTACAAACTCAAAACCATACAACACCTAAGGCCCCTCCTTGACACACATGACTTTAGATCGGTTGTTAATACACTCATCACCCCCCATTTTGACTATTGCAACAGTCTCCTAATTGGCCTACCACAAAAAAAAACACATACCTATTACAAAGAGCCAGAAACATCTGTGCAAAATTAATTACTAAAGCACGCCTAACAGACCATGTGACCCCTATACTGCTAGAACTACATTGGCTCCCTATAAACAGCCGAATCAGATATAAAATTCTCCTAACAACATTCAAGCTCCTAAACGACATCGCCCCCTCACACCTATCCACACTACTACATGCCCCATCCGAATCAAGAGCTCGCAGACAAAACGCAGCCCACTCACTTGATATGCCAAAAACATTCACGAAGACTAAAAAATCCACAAGCGCCAGAGCCTTCACGTTCACTGCCCCCATGCTCTGGAATGATCTCCCAATAGACCTCCGTATCATAAAACAGTGTTTCCCAACCCAGTCCTACGGGGCACACCGGCCAGTCAGGTTTTCGGGATATCCCTAATGACTATGCATGAGATATATATGCATTAGAGATATCCTGCCAACCTGACTGGTTTGTGGCCCTCCAGGGCTGGATTTGGAGACCCCTGCCTTACACCTCTGTCATTTAAGATTGTGAGTGGGCAAGGTGCAGATGTCCTAGACATCGAAAGGGTATATAGAATGTGACACATTCCTCCTCGATTCTCACCACCACCAAAAAGTTGTCTAATAGACAATATTTTGGTGGTGGTGAGAATCGAGGAGGAATGTGTCACATTCTATATACCCTTTCGATGTCTAGGACATCTGCACCTTGCCCACTCACAATCTTAAATGACAGAGGTGTAAGGCAGGGGTCTCCAAATCCAGCCCTGGAGGGCCACAAACCAGTCAGGTTGGCAGGATATCTCTAATGCATCTATATCTCATGCATAATCATTAGGGATATCCCGAAAACCTGACTGGCCGGTGTGCCCCGTAGGACTGGGTTGGGAAACACTGTCATAAAAGACCTCTCCCAATTTAGGAAAGAACTCAAAACCTACCTATTCTCTGAACACTTCGAAATCCCCTACCCCCCAAGTCCTGTCCCACAGCATCCACAGACACACAAACTCAAAACTCCCAAAATCACAATTCGCTAACCCCACACAGACCTCCCACACACACACAAAAAAACTTATGATAAAAAAAAAAAAAATAAAATGGAAATAAATTCCACCACTTACGCATGACCAATGAATATTCTGTAACACATTGTATATAACCATTTGTAAATCAATGTAAATAGTTTGGACAGTTTATCGCATTTATTATCACATTTATTATCTGTAAAAAGTTAGAAATTTTCTGTTCAATGTAAATGTATACCGAAGTATACAAAATTGTTATCTTGTTCCATGTAAACCGCCCTTGATCTCTGGAAGGGGCGGTATAGAAGAAATAGATAGATAGATAAATAAATTTATTTATTTATTTAACCGGGTTTATATACCGCCTTTCAATACATCAAAGCAGTTTATATCAAACAGTAACTTGGTTTACATTGAACAGACTAGTGCATACCAACAACTATGAATACAGCAAACAGAGAACATATGTTACATTAAATCATAGCTGTAACATCAAGCATTTATGGCAGCGTGAACATACAGTAGGTAATTATATACAGCAAAATGTGCAATAATATAAATATGAGATGAAGAACAGACTTGGAACTCGGGTGGAGATTAGGCTGGGGGGGCATGGTAGGGCATGGTAAGTTGTTTTTGTTTTGTTTTTTTTAATTTTCTTTCGGAAATCTTTGAAATCTTGTAGTGTCCGAATGTCATCTGGTAGAGCATTCCAGAATCTCAGGGCGAACAGGGAGAAAGCCCTACTTGATGTCTGAGCATTGTGTTTCCAATTGTCTGTAGGGATACCAAGAGTAGTTTGGGTGCTGGTCCTTTTGGGTCTGTTGTCAGATGGTCTTTCTGTAAGTGTTTCTAAATGATCTGATGATAGATGGTGGAGCACATTGAAGGTAGTGATCAATGCTTTGTACTTAATACGGGCTTATTGGAAGCCAATAGAGGTTACCGAGTATCGGAGTAATATGCTCATGTTTGAGGGTGCCAGTTAATACTCTTGTGGCAGTGTTCATTGCCATCTACAGCAGGTAGATTGAGGCTGGTAATCCCTATAGCAGGATGTTACAGAAATCAAGATGAGGCAGAGTTAATGCTTGGAAAACTGTCTGAAAGTGGGTTTGGTCCAGGAGTGATTTGAGAGCTTTGACTGTTCTGATTTTCTGGTAGAAGAGGTTTATAGTGAAGCTTCTGTGCTGAGTTAGAGTAAGACCCTGGTCCAGTGTGTCCCCAAGGTATCTTAAATTAGATTTAGTGTGGCTCTTTCCTCCACCCATATCCATATATGGTGGAGGTGAGAAGCAGGGATCTCTGGTGACATGAAGTAGCTCCAGCTTGTGGTAGTTTAAGTTAAGGTTATGTGTGTGAAGCCATTGCAAGACAGCGTTGAAGCAGTCTATCAGAGGGGGTGTATACTGGAGTAAGGGTGGAGATAGGGATATACAGCATAATGTCATCTGTATGAGAGTGGATGATATTACAGAGTTGTTGAATGAATAGGTTAAACAGGAGTGCAGACAATGCAGATCCTTGAGGTACCCCTTGGATTATATTGGAGGGAGTGGCAGCTATCCCATTTATATGTACTTGTTGCCTCGAGGTGAGGCAAGAAGAGAACCATTTGAGGGTAGTGTTGCATAGACCAATTGCTTGAAGTTGAAGTAGTAGAGTATTGTAGGGTACTGAGTCAAAATCAGCTTTTATATCAAGGAAATTGAGGGCAAATCCTTGATGTACCCAGGATAAGCTTGTCCATGAGTATGATAAGATATTCGACCCTGTGATCAGTTCTAAAACTGTGCTGTTGTTGGTCAAGAGGGGCATGTTTGTTGACGTGGTCTTGCAGCTGCATCTGGACTGCTTTTTCAGTTATCTTGGCTAGGAAGGGTAAGCTAGAGATAGACCTGTATGAGCTTGGCAATGTTGAGTCCAGTCTTGAACTTTTAAGGATTGGGCATATGGATGCACGCGGATGCATTTTTGGTAGGTAGCCTTGGTAGAGGGAGCTGTTTATGATCGGTAGAATTATTGGGGCTAGCTCCGCAGAGGTAGATTTGATTCATTGTATCAGGCATGGGTCAAGCTGGGAAGTTGTTGTATTAAGGCCTGTAATAATATTAATATTTTTAAGCAGGCTTTCCGATATGGGGCTAAACTCACTCCAGAGGCAAGGTGAAGGGCTCTCATATGTGGTGTAGAGGGCATAGGGTTCTTAGCTTATGAGACAGTGGCTGGAAAGTGATTTGCGAATGCTTGTGGTGAGATGGAGTCAGGGTTGGTCCCTGTTGTAGGATTCTTCAGTGTTGCACTTACTATGTTGAAGAGTTCCCATGGACAATTAATTTGATTTAAATATTAGTTTTGTGTGATATTCTTTTCTGGTTCTGTTGATGGTATCCTAGCATTCTTGCAGCATACTCATGTACGCCTCATGGTCTGATAAGGATTCAGAATGTCACCATTTTCAGTCTTTCAAAGCTTACACTTTAAGTACCTCAGATCTGTTGTATACCATGCAGCTTGACAGTGTCGTGTGATGGTACTAGGGGAGAGAGGGGCTAAAGCAGCATGAGATAGGGCGTTATGCCATTTCTCCACTAATGTGTCCAGGTCATTGCAGGTCATGGTCAACTTTAGGAAGGATAGTGTTGAGGAACATTTCGTTGTTCCAGCTCTTGAATCATCTTGGTGTTGGTGGGAGTGGGGGGGGGGGGGGAGGTTGAGAGATTGTGCTTGGTCATGGGATGTAGGTATGGTAAAGTTGAGGATCATGTGGTCTGACCAGGACACTCTATGTATGGTTGGTGGGAGGGATCATGTTGCTTGTTGGTGAAGATGAGGTCCAGCCTCCCTCTTTATTTTATGTGTGGGCTCTTCTACAATTTGGTGGTAATCCAAGGGCTTCCATTGCCTCTAGGAAAGCATTTTCTGTTCCACACTGAGTTGATGGTAGGTTGAAATCCCCGAGGAGGATAGCATGTGTGCTAAGGGTGGATATAAGGCAGGCTGACTGAAGTAGGGTGGATGATCTGTATGTTCAGGAGCTTATTAGAGACAGTAAGTAGATCCAAGTAGAATAGGTCACAGTCTGCTGGCAGTAGTTGGTTCATTAGTGCAGAATCTATATTTGAAAGCCACATCTCAGTGATGCACATGAAATCTAAGTCATTATCAAGGAAGTAGTTTGATATGATTGAGATTTTATTCCTCACGTAACAAGCATTGATAAGGGTGCACCTCAAGTGGGTAGTTGTGGTATGTTGTAAGTAAGGTAAAGAAATCATTAGGTTTGATCCAGTTTAGAGATTTTTGTGTGCCTATTTCTAGGGTATTGTGGGGCGATTGACATTTGAGGAGCTACGTCGAATGATTGTAATGGGATGTCCATTATAGGTCAAAGTTGCTGAGCGATAGACTAATAGTGACAGAAGAAGTAGAAGGATTAGGCTTGGAGGCTGCAAACAATTGGTAGAGATGATAATTAGTTATGCCCTGTTCTCTGTTCCTGTTGCTGGGTTTCCCTGTGGAATACTTACTTAAGATATTAGGTATTAGGCACAGGTGGATATCTGGGTGGAGGGGAGATTTAGTTAGCGTGTCCGTTGTCACACCTGAACTGAGGTGAGGTGTGAGTCGCAGTGGTAGTTTGGAAAAGTTGGACTGGTAGTCAAGGAAGAGACGTGGTAAAGTCGGTGTGAATAAGTATGTGTGCCCAAAGGACGAGGCATACATTTAACAGTATACATACAGATAACTAGAGTATACATGAACTAGCACAGGGAGCAGGAAGTACTGCGGAGGCACATTGTGGGAGCCACGTGTGTGATACAAGCCTTAATCTTCTATACAGAACAATTAAAGAAACAATGGGAAATAAAGAATGACAGAAATGACACCACATCACAGTTTTAGTTTGGAAAGTTCAAAAGAGAAGGCATGATGTCATTAAAATATGGTACTGAAGCAAATTGCCTTTTTAACAAAACCAACAATTACGAAACTTGATTCTTTCAAAGCTCTAAAAATTTACATCTTGCTTTGTCTGGGATTCAAAAATTACTTCAGGATTTACTTGCAAGGGAAAAGGAAAATGCACTAGTTATGTACTCTGTTTCCCATCTCCCTCCATCCATTTGTTTTGGAAGGGTGGTTTCTGTGCAAGTACAAGGTGAGTGCATACTTTCCCACCTCACCACAGGACAGCCCTCTCATGCTCCTCTCATTTTCCTTTCTACATCCCTTCCCTACTCCCATCCCACTTAGGAGCAGTCCTCTCTCTTCTCCTTTAGCCTCCCCCTGTGTCCCTCTCTTCTCTCTCTCCTTGCTCTCTTCTCTTTCCTCTCTCATCCCTCACTCTTTTTCTCACTCCTCTAGCAGCCCTCTCATTCTCCTCCTCTATACCCCCATTAACTCTTTTGTCTTCTCTCTCGTGTCACTCCCACACAGTTCTAACATCTTTCTCTTTCCCATCACTTGTCTTTGCCCTCTCAATCTGCCAGTGCCCAGCACCACCTCCTTCCCCCCCCCTCCCCCCGCCCCCCACCGTGATTCTTCTATATGAATACAACTTACTCTCCCAAGGGGCCTAATCAGGACTGAAGATGCTTCAGCCACCTTCCCCCATTCCTTAGCTCCCATGCTCAGTCCCTAATCATTGATGAAGATTCTTCTGCTACTTCACCTGCTCCTAAACACACCAGCCAAGAAAATGCACTATCCAAATAAGTGGACAATTACATTTTTAAAAACTGCATATTGGATTTGACAGTCATTCCATCAGCATTTGACAAATATTTTGTAGGCAGTAGCAAATGTTCAAAGTCTGAGGCCTCATAAATAAAATTTGCCAGAGGCCCCCCATGTCCATGAGCAGGGTCGGCGCTACCATTATGCAAACAAGGCAACTGCCTAGAGCACTCGCTCTCCAGGGCACCCATTGCCACCACTGTTGCCCCTCACTGGGACATGTAGTGGTGGCAATGCTTTTAAAACAACACCGATGCACCAGAGTTACCTTCAGCTCTGGTGCTGTGGTACCATTCATGTTTCCGCTCTCTTCTGATTTCACTTCCTTTTGCATGGGGGTGGAAGTGACTTCATACCCCATACACACAAGAAGTGGAATCAAAGAGGGTCGGAAGCAGAATGGCACCGCAGTGCTGGAGCTGAAGGTAACTTCGGGGCTTCAGTGCCATTTTAAGAGCATTGCCGCTACCACATGTCCTGGTGAGGAGCGGCAGCAGAAGCAATCAGGCTGGAGCAAGGGAGTGCAAGAGATGAGGCTTGCCTAGAGTGCCTCTTACCCTTGCACTGGCCCTGCCCATGAGGGTAGCATTCCCCTCTCTAGCCCACCCCACCGATGCAGAAAGCCGGCGCTGAAGTTCCACTCTATCAACTTTTTACACTTATTTCAGTACACTGATAGCCCATGACTTCCATGCTGGCATGCAGAAAGGGGCTTATATGCAAATGAATCACATGGTAAACTATATGCAAAATGGCATCATTAAACTAGGAGAGCAAGCCAAACACATGCACAAAGAAGTTGTCGCTAGTTTGGCATGCTTTCCCAGAGAAACGGGCACTGGGTGGCTAATTTGCATATGAGCCCTGACAGTATTTTTAGTTGGGTGGGAGGCCACATGGCCACCAGGTATATTTTTAGTGGGGTGGGGGGTTCGGGGCCGCTGGGCCACCAGGGAATCGCTTTCTGTCAGTATTTGAATGGCACTGGGGGCTTTCCCCAGTGCCTGGATCATCTTTAACGTTTCTCCTTTCCATCCAAATACTGTCGGATGCACACGCAAGATGTTTAAGCACCTCAGACCCAGGCATAAAGATACGGGTGCTCATGCTGGTTGCAAAATCCACAATGCATTTCTCTGCATCAGGCGCAGCCAATATTTGCATACAGTTTCATTATCTGTGGCTCATTTGCCTATGATTTAAATACATTTAAATATAGTAACATAGTAACATAGTAAATGACGGCAGATAAAGACCAGTATGGTCCATCTAGTTTTCCCAGTACGATGGCAAGAGTAGGTGCACCTGCTGCTCCGTGCAGGCCACCCCTCTTCATGTCTGTTTTAGGGGTAAACCCACCGCTCCATGTGGGACCCCCCTGTATGTTGTAAAATTGGATGTTTAGTTTGATTTTATCCTGTTGCTGTAAAAGGATCCACTGTTTCTGTCCCATGCCATTTTGAATTCTGTCACTGTGTTTGCCCCCACCACTTCCATCGGGAGGGCATTCCAAGCATCCACCACCCTTTCAATGAAAAAGTATTTCCTGACATTGCCTTTCAATTTACCCCCTTGCAGCTTCATATTATGCCCTCTAGTTTTACAGCTTCCCGTCTTTGGAAGAGGTTTGTTTGTTCATTATTTCTCTTTAAGTATTTAAAGGTCTGAATCATATCTCCCCTGTCACTCCTCTCCTCCAGAGTGTACATATTTAGGTCTTCAAGTCTCTTCTCATAAGGCTTCTGACACAGGCTCCAAATCATTTTGGTCGCCTTCCTCTGAATCGTTTCCAGTCTTGGCATTAATACTCGGCATTAATTGGCATTAATACTCTTGGCATTAATTGTGCGCTAGTTTTTTCTTTGCTGTTTATGTGCATTTGACTGTAGCAGCAAGTGTACTTAAAAGTGGCGTTATCTGTGCTTAAAGGCCGTGCTAGTTTTTTGCATTGACCTGAAGGTCAGGAGGCAGAGTGGCAAAACTGCTAGAGTGAAGTACAGTGTGTGCCAGGTTCTGTCTCCATCCCTACAATTTGCGGGTCATTGAACTTCTTGATTAAACCCCACTCCCTTCCCCCAACTCCACAGCAAAGGAGCTGCTTAGCTGTATTTATGCCACTTTTTCTATGTGCAATTAACCCTTTTATAGATATCTGCCTCAGCTGAAAAGATACTGATCAATATCAAAATTAGTTTAGTTGCTCTGTAATTTCAACTTTCCCTTAAAGAAAGCACATTGTCATTAATGAGTCAGCAGTTTATACGGTTTGCTATGTTTGTGTTCAAGCCTCATTAGACAGAGCGAGGCGAATTTTCTCGTGGTATGGGTCTTGAGGTTTGTAAAAACTATGTAGTAAATTCATTTTTCTTTTCATGCAGTATGAAAAAGAGGAAATGTGCAAGGATAATAAGAAGAATCTTGTTGGAAAAGAAAGTTCTCTGCAATGCACTATCTCTGATTGTATTTCAACAACAAGCCCTCGCGACATGAGCTGCAATAAGTATGTATTTCCTTTTAATTGTCTAAAAGTTGTTTGACTGCCTAATTATTTATAGTTTTCCTTAGGTTTGGATAAAATGTACTTTTACAAAAATTGTCATTTGATCCATATTTATACCCTAATGGGAGCAATTTTATAAGGGGGCGCTGAAATAAAAGGTATTTTAAGGACCACACCTTGAATATTGTGTGGCAATTCTGGTTGCCGTATCTTAAAAAGGATATAGCGCTATTAGAAAAGGTACAGAGAAGAGCCACCAAAATGATAAAGGGGATGGAAGGATATCCCTATGAAGAGAGACTAAAAAGGTTAGGGCTCTTCAACCTGGAAAAGATACAGCTGAGGGGAGAGATGATAGTGGTCTATAAATTAATGAATGGAGTGGAACGGATAAATATAGATCAATTGTTTACATCATCAGAATATAGAAGGACTAGGGGGCATGCAATGAAGCTACAGGGTAACCTATTTAAGACTAATAAGAGAAAATATTTTTTCACTCAACGTGTAATCAAACTCTGGAATTTGTTACCAGAGGATGTAGTAAAAGCTGTTAGTGTGTAACTGGGTTTAAAAAAGGTTTGGACAAGTTCCTGGAGGAAAGGTCCATAAAACATTATTAAAAGGGACCCAGGATATCACTGCTTGACCCAATACAAATATTGTGGAACCTGTGTCTTTTGGGGAAACTGCTAGGTGCTTATGACCTAGATTGGCCACTGTTGGAAACAGGATACTGGGCTTGATGGACCTTGGTCTGACCCAGTATGGCATATCTTATGTTCTTATATTTACTTGTCTTTTTAGAATGCTAGCATAAGTGACCTAACTCCTACCTACATTGCAGGCATGGATATTTACACTAGTCCTAGAGCTGGTGTTAATGACTGCACCTATATTTTTCAAGCATATGCACAAATTATAGCATGTTATAATCTATGTGGGTCATTTTAGAAGCTCTATTTGTGATTTGGACATCTGAAAATGGGCATTAGGACAGACAAATCAGAGACATTCCTGGACCCATTGTTGAAAACCAGATATATGGTTGTGGTGTGATTTCGAAAAGGCTTGAGCACATCTGGCCCTGGCTGTTGATGCTTCCATACCTTTACTTTTTTGTGGTGGTGTCTATAGAATGTTACCTGTCCCTCTCCAAAGGGATTATCAATATTCCCCTTAAAGAGAGTCTGCAGTCCAGAGTTCCAGGCTGGGAGAGCTTGGCTCATAGGGAGAGGTTAAGAACCCAGCAGGCTGCAGGAGGGAGAGAGACCCATGGAGCCAGAAGTCCTACCAAAGCAAGCTGTGCAAAGGAGTTCTGAGGTAGGAACTTTAACTGAAGATGGAGGAAGGTCCGGGAGAACCAGCTTTTGGAGAGTGTAACAAGCTGGGAGAGAAGTACAACTGATTTTGTTTTCCCTGAACTGCTGTCCTGAATTTTGCTTTGTGGAGCTTTAACAAGCTGTTACAGAATAAAAAGTGCTTTTGTTTTCGCTGAACTGTTGTCCAGCCTTTACAAAAAAAAAAAAACCTTCCCACCACACATCACACTACCACATATGGTGGCAACTTGGGGATTTCCTCTAACCACATGACCAAGGGCAAATCCATGTCCCTCCAGGGCTGGGACTCTACAGCAGTTCAGGATCTTTTTGTTTGTATGGGGTAAGAGGGTTAGGCTCAGCCTAGTTAGGGAGCTTGAAGAGGTATAATTGGTGCCAGACAGGCAGGCTTTGTTTTGGCCGCTAAAGATTCATTGGAGCTTGAATACTGCAGGGTTAGCTCATCTGCAGAAGAAACAGCTATGGTGCTGTTCCAAGAGAACACTGAGAAGCAAGGATGGAGCGGCTCCTCCAGAATCTGCCAGAAGGGCAACAGCAACAGTATTAGCAGCAACAATGTCAGCAGCGGTTTCAACATGCCCTGCTGGTAGGGTAGCAACAACAGCAGCAGCAGCAGGTACAGGATCTTTTTTGAGTGCAGGGGGAGCTAAAGAAGAGTTCCCTGCAGAGCGCACAACTCCGCCCTTCTGCTGTCGTTTTAAGAAGCACTTGTGCTGAAGATGAACCGGACCATTTTTTGGTGAACTTTGAATGAACCGCCTCCATATGAAGGCAGCCCAGTGGACTTTGTCCACTCGGTGGGCTCAGGCATTGGGTTGCCAGTCAGACAAAATAGCAAACACAGATCGCCTTATTTTGTCCCTCCAATGGTGGCAGTCACCCCAGAACCTTTTGATGGGGTCTCCTTTTCAGCAATCCCCACCCCAAGCCACTCTAACAACAGATGCTTCACAGGTGGGTTGGGGAGCCCACCTGTAAGGCCTCTCTATCCAGGGTACCTGGACTCCACAGGAGGCTATCTACACATCAATCTCCTGGAACTCAGAGCAATCTTCTTTGCTCTTCAAGTATTCCACACCCAGCTCAGCTACAAGACAGTCCTAGTTCAAACGGACAATCAAGTAGCCATGTTCTATGTGAACAAGCAGGGCGGAACAGGCTCTCTGTCGCTATGCATGAAGCTTTGCGACTATGGACCCTCGCCAGAGAGCATCAGATTCATCTCCTTGCGGTGTATCTTCCAGGCATTCAAAACTCTTGGGCAGACAGACTCGGTCGAGGTCTGCTTCCACACGAATGGTCTCTCCATGCGGACCAGGTGGCAAACATTTTCCAAATTTGGGGAACCCCGGACATAGATCTCTTCGCAAGTTCGCTGAATGCCAAACTTCCCGGTTCTGTTCCAGAATTCCGGCTCAGGGTTGTCAGGCCAGGGATGCTTTCCTCCTCCATTGGGGTCAGGACTTCCTGTATGCCTTTCGACCCATTCCACTAATTCCCAAAACCCTGTTCAAGCTTCAGAGAGACAGAGGTCATATGATTCTCATAGCTCCACATTGGCCACAGCAAATATGGTACCCTCTGCTCCTACATCTCTCAAGCTCCGCCTCTGGAGTTAGGATCTGCTCCAGATCTCCTTTCTCAGGAGGACGGGATGCTGTGGCATCCCAATCCCCAGTCTCTCCATCTCAGGGCCTGGTTGCTGAAAGCCTAGAACTTCACGGTCTTAATCTTTCTCAACAGGTAAAGGATATCGTTTATGCTTCCAGGAAGCCCTCCACAAGACGCTTTTATGCTTTCAAGTGTAAAAGGTTTACCATATGGTGCTCGCAGAAGGGTCTTAACCCTCTTGCAATACCTCTGGAATCATTACTGGAGTATCTCCTTCATTTGTCTAATGCAGGATTTAAGACCAATTCAGTGAGAGTTCATTTGAGTGGTATTGCAGCTTCTTTCAAGCCTCTAAATGGGCAGCCTACTTCCTCTCATAGCGAGGTTTATGAGAGGCCTTCTTTTAACTAAGCCTCCCATTAAGCCACCACCGGTGGCATGGGACTTAAATTTGGTTCTTGAGCAGCTTATGAAACCGCCTTTTGAACCATTAGCCACTGCAAGCATTGGTGGCTGATCCTCCTTATACAAGGTTCCATCACAATAAGGTAGTCCTTATTTATTTATATTCTCTTATATACTGTGCTATTCTGCATCAGTGCGGTTTATATTGAACAAACTGAAATTACATTGAACAGGGCATTATAACTTGGAGATAACTATTTTACAGGGAACATGGGCTATGGAGGGTTAAGTGGCTTGCCCAAGACCACAAGGAGCACCTGTGGGACTAGAAACCCCAGTCCTTCCGGCCCAAGGTTGCTGTCCTCTTCGTGGAATTTGAACCCCCGACCTTCCGGCCTGAAGTAGCTTGCCCCAACCACTAGGCCACTCCTCCACTCCGAGTCCTTAGAACTCATCCACATTTTATGCCAAAGGTGGTGTCACCTTTTCCTTTAAACCAAGCGGTTTACCTTCCTGTATTCTTCCCAAGGCCTCACGCCTCAAATGCAGAAAGGAATCTTCATACTTTGGACTGTAAAAGGGCTCTGGCCTTTTACTTACAGAGGACACAGCAACATAGGAAGTCCTCTCAACTCTTTGTTGCTTTTGATCCTAGTCATTTGGGACATCCAGTCTCCAAAAGAACACTATCCAACTGGATTGCACAATGTATATCTTTTGCCTATGAGAGTAAAAACCTTCCTCTGGAAGGCCATGTCACAGCTCACAATGTGAGAGCCATGGCAGCCTCTATGGCTCATCTTCACTCTGTGTCTGTCGACGACATCTGCCGAGCAGCTACTTGGGCTTTGGTTCATACCTTCACAGCCCATTACTGCTTGGACAAGGACTCCCGCCGGGATGCCTTTTTTGGTCAACACCTGTTACATACTTAATAAACTCCTACCCATCATCCCTGGTAGGATGCCAGAGATCCATGGGGAGACGTGGAGCCCTTTCACAAGGGCACACAACTTCTGTGGTCTTCTCCCTGGCATCTGCAGTTAGGGAGTCCCCATATGTGAAGACTACATTCCTGCTTGTTCCTGGAGATAGCATAGTTACTCACCTGTAACAGGTGATCTCCGGGAACAGCAGGAATTTAGTCTTCACAACCCACCCACCTCCCCTAGGAGTTCTATCTCTCTATTTCTCTTTCTCTCTTTCCCTCTCTCTTTTGTCTCAGCTATAAACTCAACTGGAGAGGGACAGTTGGGAAAGGCGGGAAGGCAGCACGCAGGCGCTATGGGATGCTCCCAAAAGCTTTCCTATTGGACGCTGGGGAGCGTTCCCGCACAGGCTCCATTGGTACCGACGATACCCATATGTGAAGACTAAATTCCTGCTGTGCCCGGAGATCACCTGTTACAGGTGAGTAACTATGCTTTCCCCTCTGGTGGTAAGAAGGCTAAGTGCCCCATTCTTTTTCTTTGCCTATTCATTCCTCCTGGAGCACAGTCTTATCCCCTATGGGGGAACACAGGGAAGAAGATGAGGATTTCCTGTCTCCAATGGGTTAATTAGTGGAGGAGAGGGAGTTTTCCCTGATAGAGGGAGAATATCTGTTAGAGATTTGCCTTTTTCAGAGAAAGAACTTGGCTACTCTTATTTGAAATGCAATGGCAGTCTTGCCCTTCCACCACAGATTTCTCATGCAGACTGGAGAGGTGCACAAGCCATCTTTTTCCCCCCCTTCCTGAACCCTTGTGAAAGTTTGTGTCCTCTCAGTTGGTGGCATTGAAGCTGGGACTGAGGGGCACTAAGGTCCTGGCTTGGCTATATTCTCTGCTCCAAGGGAAGACAAAACAACTTTTCAGGGTCCCAAAGGTGGATGCACTCGTCACAGCGGTGATGATATGCATGACCATACCAGTGGAAGGTAGCACTGCAGTAAAGGAGATTCTCAATAGGAGAATTGAAGCCGTCTTCAAGAATGCCTTTATGGCTTCGGCCTTTGGTACTTAGATAGTGCTTTGTGTGGACATAGTGGCCTGAACTCTCTTGTGCTGGATTCAGCAATTGCCAGACAGTTCAGAGGTCACAAAAGCGGAATCTGGAGCATTGTTTGTAGCAGATGCCCTGAATGACTGAATTGGGCTCCCCTCTAAGTCCATGGCAGTGGCTGCAGTAGCTCAAGCATGGCAGAGGCTCTGGCTACGGAACTGGTCTGCCTATGCCATGTCCCAGTTGCAGCTGGGCAAGCTCCTCTTTAAAAGCAGGTTGCTCTTTAAGAAAGCCCTGGAAAAGCTGGTGAAGAACCTGGGAGAAGCTTGCACACAAAGGCTCCTGGAAGATAGGTCCAAATGTTCCTCTCACAGGGCTCAGCGGTGAGCATGGGAGTGTTTCAGAGCTGGCAATAGTTTTGTGCCAGCCCAAGGGTTTCTGCTGTCCCAGGCAGGAACTCCCAACCATGCCCCTCCCCCCAACGATTACATCTTTGTAGGGACCGGGTGAGTATCAGTGGCAGCAGTTTAAAAGCAGCAACTTTGTGCCACTGCTTCTGCGCCCCAGTGTGCAATGCTGTTTGGTGTCTACTCATGGCCTACCACTCTCCAATAGGAAGTTGCCTCAGAGAGGGGTCAGAAGCAGCAGGCCATGGTTTTTGGGCCACGGGCATCCAAGCGCATGGCTTGCTATGGGCACCAAAGCACGATATGCATCGATGAAAAGTCGTTCAATATCAACACTATGAAGAATAGAAAAAATCTCAATAAGTTCTTTATAATTAAATCAGGAGCACCTGCTACTTGAAGAAGGTCTCAGACTTATTTCGGCTGTACCTTTCAGACTCTTGTCTTGAACCGGTACTATGCCTTGTAGCATCAACGACCTTCAAGGTATTTTCCCCAACGGAGCTGTTCTTTGAAAAGCCAGTGTATAGACTAATATGGCAGCTTTAACAAGATACAAGGTGTATAGTAAACACTTAGCTTTCGACTATTAATCTCCTAGCTCCTCTGTCACACAGATGTATGCTGATCCCGACCCCTGTCCCAGGTACTGTTTATGCGTTTCACGCTATCTGTTTCCTCAGGGGATCTTGTAATTAACTTTCTAGTAGTGCTTTTATGCTGCCCGCGTGCAAGAATTACAAATGATAGGGAACATCAGCGTGTTTTGGGTTCCTTGATGCTACAAGGCATAGTACCGGTTCAAGACAAGAGTCTGAAAGGTACAGCCGAAATAAGTCTGATACCTTCTTCAAGTAGCAGGTGCTCCTGATTTAATTATAAAGAACTTATTGAGATTTTTTCTATTCTTCATAGTGTTGATATTGAACGACTTTTCATTGAAGCATACAGTAGTAGATCATTCAGAACAAGACCAAAACGAAGTGTGTATGGGCACCAAAGTGGCAACACAAATCAGTCATGCTGCCCACCCTAGGCAGCCGCCTAGCCCACGTAGTGGACTGAACAGCCCTGGTCTCAACCCACGGAATGATCGGTCCTTTTGTGGATTTCAGTGCTCGCAAGACTTGGCTGGAGCCTCCTCAGCAGCCGGTAAGCCTTCTCAATGAGATCTAGCAGGTCCTTTCTGAGGGACAGGTGGTTGGGAGGCATCTCCAGCTGTTTTGCTCAGAATGGACCCACATCATATCAACCAATAGGTTCTTGAGGCCCTCAAAAAGGGGTACTTACTGGAGTGTGTACAGCCTCTTCAGGATCCTTTGTGAAGTCTCCTTGCAGCTCTCAAATCAAGAGAACACTTAGAGAGGAAAGTCTTCAGCACCTCCTGCTGTTGCAGGCTATGATACCCATGCCCTCTGCAGAGCAACATTACTGGCGGCATTCCATTTACTTTGTGTTACCAAAGATAGACAAGTTCTTCATCCCATTCTGTATTTGAAGGCAATTAATCCCAATCTCAGAATGCCCCATTTCCACATAGAAACCTTCAGGTCAGTCACTGTATCAATCCAGCAAGGGAAGTTTCTGTTCTCCTTGAATCTTTCCAAGATGTACTTCTATATTATCATCTTAGAAAAAACATCAGCCAGGGCTGGTACAAGGGTATCAGCCACCCTAGGCAAACCTTCAACCATTGCTGCCTCTCTCCAGAAAACCGTCAGCCATTGCTACCATCTGCTGACCCTTCAACAAACCTTCATTGCTGCCCCCACTGCCCAAACCTTCCAAGAACAGCTTCCATCTGATATTTATGAATGTTGACAGGGGCGGCTCAAGGCAATCTGCTGCCTGAGGTAAAGAATGAGATGGCCCCCCCTACCACCTTAGAGGGGGCGGGGCTTTTTCAGAAATCCAGAGACTGAACCAAACCAAAAAGCCGATTAAATTATATGGAGGAAATGCAAGATGTTTGCACACAGGGCCATATCGAGCTGCAGTCGCACCGTGTGCAACTTGCAGCTCGAGCGCATGGCCCCCCTCTTCCCCCCATACCTCCATCCAGCATTGCCTGCTCTTTCCCTGCTGCTGCCGCCCTGTGTTTTTTCCAGTCCTAGCCCCCCATCAGCCCATTTCCAGTCCTAGCCCCCGCGATAGCCCATTACGAGTCCTAGCCCCCTCCCGATCAGCCCATTACCAGTCCTAACCCCCCCATCATCCCATTTCCAATCCTAGCACCCCCCCAGCCCAGGGAAATTGAAAGGAAAATTCCATCTTCAGAAGCTGCTGCCTCTGCTGCAGCAGTAACAGAATGAACTGCCCAATGGCCGCAGCCGCCTCCCCGGAAGAGCCCAGCGTTTCCCCTCCACAGCTCAGCTTTGCAGAACCACGTGAAGGGAGAGTGTTTCCCTTCCCCATGCCTCTGTTAAAACTGAGCCTGCAGCGCTGATGGGAGGTGTTTTTTGTTTTTTTTTTAATTTTGAAGGCCGAGTGAGGCGGTCTTTTTGGGGGCAATTTTTGCCACCCCCAAAAGGTTGCCGCCTGAGGCTACCGCCTCACTCGGCCTCATTATAGAGGCACCCCTGAATGTGACACTGAAAAGGTAAATGAATCCATCACAGAGCCTCATGTTCAAGCATGCTGGAAGCCCCAGGCAGTCCTCCCTCTGACTTGCAGTTGCTGCTACAATATGAGTCAGAGGTGGCAAGGGCTTTGTGCGCACTTGAATACGAGGCTCCGTTATGACTTCATTTACGTTTCCAGTGCTGGCAATCAGAAATAGCAGAAAGAATTGAGCTTCTCCTGGAAGGTTTGGAGAGGTGACAGTGGCTAAGTTGGATGCCTTTGCTGTGTCTGCTGCCCCTAATATTGTGTCACTCTAGGTGATTTCCTAACATGCCTAGTGAAAGGGATGGCTCTGCCGTCAGCAATTTCCTGCTTCTGCATCCTAGGCCAATAGTTCCAGTTTTGTGCCCTGCCCTTATTTGACCTTACCATGGTCCCTCGCACCTTCTTGAAATTTGTGATTGTCGTGGCAGCCTTCCTGCACAAACAGGGGATATGAGTTCACTTGTACCTGGACAACTGACTAGCTTGGTCCAACTCCCAGGAGAAGTCCATGGCAGACACGTCCCAGGTGATCCATTGGCTGGAAAATCTGGGTTGGATGATCAGTTATCACAAGAGCAGTTTAACTCCCTCTCAGGAGATGGAATATCTAGGTGCCCACTTTGACAGTCACATGGGCAGAACGTTTATCACCCCAGAAAGACTGATAAAGCTGTAGATACAGGTCAGGTGTTTTTGCTCTCAGGCAGCTCCCAGGGTATGGAACTGCCTGCTTGGTCCAGAGCTCATATGTGCCCTCTGCAGAGGCACCATCTGACTCACTGGTCAGTATGCTCCCACTTGTTCAAATAGTATATCTCTCTTCCCTAGAATATCAAAGCAGAGCTGGCCTTCTGGCTGATCAACAAGCTAGAGGCCAGGGCAATTTTCCTAGCTCTGGATCCTCCTGGAGGGCAAGGCGTTCAGAGTGTTATCAGACAATGCCACAGCAGGTGGAGCTCACAACACTGTAGTGGCCACAGAGGTGGTGGAGCTCTGTCATTGGGCAGAGTCTCATCTGGTAGATCTGTCGGCAGCAAACATTGTTGGAGTAGATAATGTACTGGCTAACGTCTTGAACTGAAACACAGGTATCTCATCATGCAGTGGGGGGCAAGGCTGAAATTTTGACCTAATAGACACCCAGGAGAATGCCAAGGTGAAGAACATTTTCAGCTACAAGAATGATCCACAGACAGAGGTTTTGAATGCTCTTCTGCAGGCATGGCCCCAGGAGGATCTCCTGTATGTATTTCCTCCATTGTCCTTGGTGAGAAAGCTTCTGCATAGGACTCAGTCTAACCTTGGTTTGGCAATTCTGGTAGCACCAGACTGGCCACACAGGTTATAGTACAAGGATCTCTTGAGCCTGCTGGTGAGGTCTCTTCTATTGCTACCTAGGGAAAGGGGACTTTTGTGGCAAGGTTCCCTGGTCATGAAAGAATCCATGCCATTCTTGTTTACAGCCTGGCCTTTGAGAGACACAAGCTGTCTACAAAAGGATATTCTGTGGTGATAGTCAACACCCTCCTTAAGGCCCCAAGGGCCTCTATATCCTTGGTCTCTCTTAGTGGGTCTTCAAGATGTGGTATTCCTCTCAGGTCCTGGTTACCAAGAGGGAAGACATAGTGGTCATCTTGTCCTTCTTATTATCTGGTTCAGACCATGGTTTAGCTCTAAACTTGATCAGAGTTCAAGTAGTGGCCCTTGCATGCTACTAGGGGTGAGTTCAGGATGTATCCTTGGCAACATACACTGATGTATCCTGCTTTCTTGAGGGAGTAAAGCAGATCCATCTGCTACCCCTTGTGGCCAGTGGTGCCACAATGTTGAAGGTACTGAAAGACCCCCTTTGAGCCACTTTGGAAGGCTTCCCTCAAGGATTTGACCCTAAAGGTGGTATTTCTAGTGGCTATTGCTTCCACCAGGCAGATGTCGGAGCTACAGGCCTTGTCTGGAGGTAGCCCTTTCTGGTCACCTTATCAGCATTTGTCTCTCTAAAGATGGATCCATCCTTTCTCCCCAAAATACTGTCTTCCCTTCATCTTAATCTGTGATCCTACCCTCATTGGAGGAGGACTTTTTGCCAAGCTCCTCACTGCATCTGTTAGACATGAGGAAGGCATTGGTGAAGTATCTGGAAACTACTAATTCTTTCTGGTGGTCAGAACATCTTTGTCCTTTTTAGTGGTCCAAGGAAAGGACAGGAGGCAGCCAATTTCTCAATTGCCCACTTCCTCCTGTGTGGAAAATGTGTGCCAGAGAGACTCAGAGCCCACTCCACAAGGGCATAAGCCTGGTCATGGGCTGTGTCTGCTTTGGTGTCTCTGGAAATCTGTAAGGTGACTACCTGATCATTCCTGAGCACCTTTTGTAAAGCACTACAGGTTGCACTTGGATGCTGAAGCAGATGATACCTTTGGTAGAGCAGCACTGTCTGGAGAGTCATCTTCCTCCCATTTTGGGTCCAACTGCTTGAATACATCCCATTTGGATTATTTTAGCAGGATAGTATGAAAGGAGAAATTTTACATACATGCTAATTTCTTTTCCTTGAATCCTGCTAGATCAGTCCAAGACCTGCCTTGGGAAGACTTCTCCTACAGGTTTTGGAGCCCTACTGCCTTTTAACTGCATTATCAGTATCAGTGCCTGATAAAAGATCAAGTAAAAGTGTGGTAAGAGTAGTAAAAGTGCAAAAAAAATCTTTTGTACAAAGTTAGTGTCAATTAATAGTTGTTTTTTTGTTTTGGTTTGGGTTTTTTTTTTAATTTCTGAGTTTTTTCATTCTTGTTTCTGCTTGGGAAGTGTCATGCTAGATTCTCTCAGTGCTATACCAGAGTGGAGGAGTACCCTAATAGAGCAGTGAGCTAGAACCAGGGAAGCCAGGGTTCAAATTCTACTGTGGCTCCTTGTGATCTTGGGCAAGTCACTTAGCCCTCCATTGCCTTAGATTGTAAGCCATATGGAGACAGGAAAGTACTTATAATACCTGAATGTAACTCACCTTGAACTTCTGAGAAAAGGCATGAGTCAAATCCACTTCCCATCCCCATGCCAGCCCAATGAACAACCAACTGCCAAAGTTCTGCTCCAGGCAACCGCATCCTCTGAGAATAGCAGCAGATGCTTTTCTGATTCCATGGTCTCAGGGCCTCCTGTATGCGTTTCCTCCCATGCCCTTGGTGGCCCGAACTCTCTTCAAAATTCTTCAGGACAAGGCCTCGGTCCTGCTGGTGGCTCCCAGGTGGCCGAGACAGCCTTGGTTTCCTCTTCTGCTTCAACTGGCGGTGGATCCCCCACTGCCTCTGGGGTTGCAACCTGACCTTCTCTCACAGGAGCAGGGATCCCTTCTGCACCCCAGTCTCAAAGCTCTCAATTTGATGGCCTGGAGGCTGCAAGGGTAGTTTTGGCTCCCTGGGGCCTACCTCAGGAAGTTGAGGAGGTTGTCCTAGCCTCTAGGAAACAGTCCACTAGGAAAACCTATGCTCTCAAATGGAAACGGTTTTCTGTGTGGTGTCAGCTACGTACAGAGGATCCTTTCTCCTGTACTGTGCCAGTAGTGCTTCAGTACTTACTGCACTTATCCAATCAGGGACTTAAGTCCAATTCTGTTCGGGTCCACCTCTCGGCTCTAGCAGCTCACCACTCACAGGTGGAGGGACATTCTCTGTCAGGTCACCCTATGGTGTCCCGCTTTCTCAGGGGCTTGCTTTTGCTCAAGCCTCCAATCCGTCCTCCTGCCCCTGAGTGGGAGTTGAATGTGGTCTTACAGCAACTGACTCGCCCACCTTTTGAGCCGATGGCTACTTGTCCGCTACGCTTCCTATCCTGGAAGACACTCTTCCTGATAGCCCTTACCTCGGCTAGGCGAGTGAGTGAGCTTCAGGCCCTGGTCTGTGATAGGCCTTACACCAGGATTTATAGGAACAGGGTAGTCCTCAGGACTCATCCAAAGTTCCTCCCAAAGGTTGTCTCCTCTTTCCACCTCAATCAGGAGGTGGTTCTTCCTACATTCTTCCCTAGGCCTCATGCAAGCCAGGCTGAAGCAGTCCTGCATACCCTGGACTGTAGGAGGGCCTTATCCTTCTACCTTGACCGTACGCAGGGGCATGGAAGGGCTACTCAGCTCTTCGTTTCTTTTGACCCTAATAAGTTGGGGTTGGCTGTGTCCAAGCGTACCTTGTCCATCTGGGTGGCTGACTGTATCACCTGGGCTTACAAGGCGGCTGACCTTCCCTTGCAGGGTCGGATCACAGCCCATCGTGTCAGGGCAATAGCTGCCTCAGTGGCTCATCTCCACTCTGTGCCCTTGGTAGACATCTGCAGGGCTGCAACTTGGTCTTCAAGCCAGACTTTTGCGGCCCATTACTGTCTGGAGAGGGAGTCCCATAGGGACAGTGCTTTTGGCCAAGCAGTACTCCGGAATCTCTTTGAGGTTTAGGCAACTCCTGCCCTCCTGCCCTCTGTTGGGCTACCGGTGGAGGTTGTGTCCTTGAAAAGCCTTTCTTTGCTGCTGAGACTAGAGGGAGTTCTCTTGTTCAGCCTGGGTTCCTCGGTAGCCCAGAGCTAGGGAGTCACCCATATGTGAGGACTGACTTCCTGCTTGGTCCTGGAGAAAGAGTAGTTACTCACCTGTAACAGGTGTTCTCCAGGAGCAGCAGGAATCAGTCCTCACAACCCTTCCTCCTCCCCTTGGAGTTGCAGTTGTACATAGTTTATTTTTCATTTTTGTGTGCTGTTCTTAGCTATGTCATTTGACTGAGGTAAGATGGCACCTTTAGGCAGGAAGGGAACCGCGCATGTGTGCCTGCATTCCCAAAGGCTTTCATAGAAAGCTGGGGAAATGCTCCGCTGGGGCTTCATCGGCGCCGATGACACCCATATGTTAGGACTGATTCCTGCTGCTCCTGGAGAACACCTGTTACAGGTGAGTAACTACTATTTCCAGAACACGAATAAGGGGTTTATACCTGTAGTGGGGATGTTTGTGCCAAAAATGTCCCTGACCGTATTCTGAAACACTGCTGTCCTCCATATCCATGGCACTAGCAGGGGGGATCTCAGAATGTACCCAGAAGGGGCGGAAGGGGGCATGGTCAGCCATGGAGCTGTATAAAGCATATTCGGGAAAGGCCCGTGTATGTTTTAAAAGTCCACGTTATTCCTGCTGAAACATGGAATAAAGCCAGGACTTAGATAAATTCTGTTCTGCTTTGCAATGCGTCCCTCATTGAAGAATGGTTGTAGCAAGTATGTTTTGAACTGGTGTGAGTGCAGTCTGGAAAAATACAAGATGCAGTTTTAAGGAACGGAGAACAGAGGTGAGGGAATGTTGTGAAGTATAGAAACATTAATAAACACCCTTACACACTATTGCTCTTCTTAATATTTCTGTATTATGGCAATGCTGGAATGTGCTGTTTTTTTACTAAAGGGGCAAATCTAGAGGACCCTAACAATTCCCATGTTCTGAAAAATGGGACTGCTGGTGTAGGGATAGTATAGGCATGAGTAGGGGAAAGATTCGTGTTTGGGTGAGAAACGGAGATCATATTTTTAGTCCTGGTACCTTATGTTGTTATGTTATGGGACTGCTGATGAAGGGATAGTATAGGCATGAGGGACTGCTGATGTAGGGATAGTATAGGCATGAGTAGGGAAAAGATTTGTGTTTGGGTGAGAAACGGAGATCATATTTTTAGTCCTGGTACCTTATGTTATTATGTTATGTCAGACCACTTTGATTGAAGGATAAAGTGGTATACAAATCTGTCTAAATAAATAAATAAAATAGCTGTTACGGTTCAGGGCATCTTTATGGCAGAATTATGTTTTTGTGAATGAAAGTTACTGTATGTGATTTGAGGGGTGCACAGGAGGATCTGGTGTGCTCATCTGCATTTCAGGGGGGGACATGAAAGCTTGACCAATACCTGGACTGTATCGATGACCGCTGCATCACCAGGTACCAGTGTGATCAGGCAGACAAAATCAGAGAAAGTTCTCTATAGCTAAATATCAAAAAATATCCCTGTCAATCAGAGCCGATTCAAAGATTTTTCCACCACCCTAAGCAGAAACCCCAGCCTTGCTGCCCACCCAGCTGATGCCCCCTCGGCTACTGCCGCCATCCCCCTCCCCCCCCTCAGCTGCTACCGATTCCATCTCGGGAGTGGGAGGCAAGCAGTGACAGTATTTCCAAAAGCGGTAGCTTTTTACCACCGCTTTTGGAAATACTGCTACTGCCCACCTCCCCTCTGCCAAATGGAATCTGTGGCAGCTGGGGGGAGCGGCGCGACTGCCCATTTGTGCTGCCGCCGCCACCCACCCAGGCCAGCCACCTAGCTCACCTAGTAGACGGGCCGGCTCTGTTGCCCATAAGGGATCCTCAGAATAAAAGCATTCAACAATGAAAACAGCTCTAATACATGCCCATAATACACATTTTTAGAGACCAATGATGTTGCTGTTGAACGTGTATTAGTACGCTTTTCACTGCTGAATGCTCTTATTCTGAGGATCCCTTATTGACAGAAATATGTCTTGACATTTAGCTAGAGGGAATCTATTCAGATTCCTTCTGGAATATTTTTCATAGGATACTCTAATAAAATCATATATTGTTAGTAGTGTGATAGGGCAGCCATACATCTGCTGTGCCAGGTACTGGCAGACATGACTGATGTTATGCCAACATTCCCCAGATTGCTCCATGAGGCCTACATCCCTACCCAGTCCAGGATCTATGAGAGCTGCGAGAGTGGTGATCTATCTGGAGGCTGGCTGCTTGGTGTAATGGCACAGGAATCTCCCTTCCCATGTCCACACTGGCCAGACCAGGGGAGGCAGACAGGATTGCCGTACAGATAGTGGATGTATACATACCGACATAACCCCACGATGGGACAGATGTAGCTGCTGTGAGAAATGCCAGTACCCAGATAAGTGGGAATCAGATGCCATAGTACTACTACTAATAATAATAATAATCATTTGTATAGTGCTACAAGGCATAAGCAGCACTGCACAGACACACGTAAGAGATGGTCCCTGCTCAGCAGAACTCACAGTCTAGTCAAGACAGACATGTCAGCTGTGGACAGGATGCATTTAGGGGTCGGATCAGATCCAAAAGTGGCAACGAAGAGGTGAGTGCACAACCTGGATTTTGCAAAGGGCCAGAGAAGAAGCATGATGGTATAGGGAGCAGCAAGGTGAAAGACGTGAAGTCTGGAGTTGGCAGTGGAAGAGACGGGAACAGATAAAAGGGATCTGCCAAAAGAGCAGAGTTCTTGAGGGAAAGATAAAAGAGGAACAATAGTGCGGAGCATCAGAATGAGTGCACTTATAGTCCAGCGGCATGAAAAGGGCATACATTTCTTGCTCCGCAATATTATGCATCCCTTGGGGAACTGCAATGTTAGTTTCAGGTTTTGTGCACTTGGTAAGGATCCATCCTTAGCAGTTTAAATCGTGTTTGTAGAGATGACCATGGCAGGGATCACTGGGGCCATTTTCTAATGCCAAGTGCGATTTGATGCAAGGTATGTCCTGACATGTTGTATTTGCATTCTCTTATATCATATTAGGGTGCACTGGAAGTACCTGGGACTTTTCAGGGTCTGTAAAGGACTGGTATGTGGTCTAGGTTGCAGCAGGAATCATTTCTCATTGGTGTGTATGTCTAGTTTGCACCAGCAAACTATTGTCCGTGTGAAGAGTAGCTTAGATGCATGTTTTTCCCGAGGGCTTGGCACCCACGGGTACATCGCAGAGACGGGCAGGATCCGTGTAACTTTTCAGAATTCAGTGGGCATGGGGACGTCCAAAACATTTACCAGTGTCCAATAATATTGACAGGAGACATGTTTCTCCATTATATTTCATTGTCCGTGCCTGTACCCGTGTCTAGGTTTGTTTGTTGGGTGGTGGGAATTTGGATGAGTCATTAAGGGTATTCTTGCTATCTGCTGATGAATGGTTTGCTGTGTTTGTTGTTCTCAGTTCTGTGCAGTTTTAGAATATTGTTGCTGTTGTGAGTTAGCCCATTGGTAAGGTTGATCAGGAAGGCTAGTCTGAGTGCAGTAATGATGTGATGATGTCAATGTTGCATATTGACTCTGATTTAGTTGGGGAGTGCGAGATGGGTTAACGTGAGTTGTAGTTAGATTTCGGGTGCTCTGAAGTTTATAGGTTGTATTGGGTACAGTTCCCTATTTTTTACTAGTGGTTGTTGTTGTTTTAGCGAGGGCTATTGTAATTGTTCTTAGGCTGCTGCTGTGATCTAATTGTGTTGCGGGAGCAGAGTGATTGTTTTGTTTTTATGCATTCTAGGGATCCTGAACTGATGATGTATGTCTCTGAGTGCGGTGGGACTGATGTCCTGTTGTAGATGTTATTGGCGAGGGGGGGGGGTTGTGTATTTCCATTGGATGTTCCCTACAGTAGCGTTTTAGTGGTTGTTTTCTCTCTGATTCTTTTTCTTTTTCTTACCTGCAGTGGTGTTGGTGGCCAGCAGCGAAATGGAGGGGTGCTTTGGAGTCTTGTGGTGTGGGGATCGAGTTGATAACAGTGTGGTGATTCCTGGCCTGGTTTTATCTCTTTTGCGGGGTACCTGGATGGCATTGTGATGTAGCTGTAATCACCTCAGAGTAATGTCCGCACTCCTTGTGTTCGTTGTGGAGTGCTGAGAGAAGTGGGGACGGACTGCGTCCTTCTGGACTCTGATTAGCCTTGTGGGTTGTTCTGGAGGGGTGACTGTTTTGGTGGTGGTTCTCCTAGAGTTGAACGCCTTGGTTTTCCGAGGATCCTCTGTGGTGGTTGGGTGGTTTTGCAAGATTGGTTTAGCTGTTTCGTGATTTGGTCTGTGCCTAAGGGCCATGCCAAAGGGCCCTCTAGCAAGGCCCTCAGGCACGGGTGTGCCTGAGTGTGCTTCTAAGTTAAAGTTCTGCTGGCGGGTTGATGATTGGTCTGGCGTGGGGAGGAGTTCACCTCTCCTGCTCCTTGCTGCAGCAGAATTAGTTTCAAACAGGGCCCATTTTCAATTTATTTATTTATTTTCTCTTATATACTGCGCTATTCTGCATCAGTGCGGTTTATATTGAACAAACTGAAATTACATTGAACAGGGCATTAGAACTTGGAGATAACTATTTTACAGGGAACATGGACAATGGAGGGTTAAGTGGCTTGCCCAAGACCACAAGGAGCACCTGTGGGACTAGAAACCCCAGTCCTTCTGGCCCAAGGTTGCTGTCCTCTAGTGGGATTTGAACCCCCGACCTTCTGGCCTGAAGTACCTTACCCCAACCACTAGGCCACTCCTCCACTCCACTGATATAAACAAGCTGAATTCCACTGCTCAAAGATAAGCACTGAATTTCTACAATAAATTCCTACAAATTTATTGAAATTGAAATTGAAAGTTAAAAGTGTGAAAGTTATATATTGGATTTGAATATGGAATGTGTTAAAATACAGTCTAAAGAAGTTTCAAAGCTGTGCTACCTGTAAAGATCGTTGATGTAGTGGTGGCATTTAGTCCGCTTGATGACATACTATAGATCAGCGGCAGCCCAAGTTTCTGAGACCTTTACGACAATTTTTGAAATAACTAGACTGTTATTTGCTATACCATTCCTAGTCTCTACAAAGATACATTGTACTTTCTAGTTCTATTGCAGAGCAAGTAGTTACATAAATAAATAAACTGACAAATATGGAATGGGGTAGGGCCTGTGCCTTATATTTAATATGTGGTGTGGTATTGTGCTAAGGGGGTTATTTTAGAAGCCTTATTCACGATATCTACCTGGAAAATCCAGCATTTACACATGGAAATGGCATCCGCGTGGAAATGGCAGTTTTTGAAAGGGTGAAATTCATATGTGGATAATCATAATACAAACAAATTGTGAAGGGGCATGTCATGGTGTGGTTAGAGCGTGTCCTGGATGCATCAAAAATCAAAATGGGTTTTCCCCATTTCATATAGCGGGTGCATGTGTATGACCAAAATTTGCCACATCAGGATTTACAACTGCTCCCCCTAGCATGTGTAATGTTTTTAAAAAAGTTCTTGTTTCAGTCAGCTCTTTACAGGAGGGATTAAAGGGATCATCCTGCATAATCTGCCATTGTTTAATTCCACATTCATATTTAAAACATGGAAAGATAGCCTCAGTAGCTAACGGGCAACATTTCTACATACAGGTTTGCAAAATGGCTCACATACACGTGTAAGTGCCGACACGCGTGTAAATTGCAAAATGCCAACCTAGACTAGTAAGGGCCACTGTTTACACATGTAAATTGGTGAATGTCCTCCATTGAGCTTTCACACGTGTAGCTTGTAAAATGGCTCCTCCTGATGTGTGTGGATGTATGTCCACATGCATTCTTGCTCTTCCTTATGTGCATTTTGGAAAAGGTTCCACATTTGCCAGGGCCTTTTCTAAAATACCACCTGAACCTAGACAATTCAATTAAACTCTCCATGTGCTATCTAAAATATAACTTTAAGTGTATTGTCTATGTTAACTGTTGACATGCTGGTCATCTTCCCATATAGTTAACGCAGAGGCTTTGTAGTTACCATGTGTGAATTATGGCCCAACATCCAATAACTGCAAAAGGTTAATGCACTTTAGTAAAAGGAGCCCTTAAAGCAAGCATGAATTTTTTTTTTTTTTTTTAGATCAACGTCAAATTATGGTAGCTTGTCTTATATGCACAGTTTTTATTTCTAGACATCCCCTAGATTACTTGGTAGAGAGAACTATTAGTCAGTTGAAAGAAGGATGGCCCTAATGAACATATTTCTTCTTTCAGTCTACCCAATTATGTATGTTTAGCATCACATGATGGATGGTGAATTTATAGAACTATTGAGGCCAGTATTCGGCAGGGTGGTCACACTACCTCTAGGGAATTTTGCACTGGCAGCAGAAGGGACTTTGATTGAGTCCATGCACCCCTTTTAAAGTTTCCCCTTCATGCAAAGGAGAACTCCAAGATAATTACACCTCAATGAGGTTTCATAATCTTTTTGCAAAAGCAGGCCTGCAGACTTCTTTTGCTTGCCTTTTTTCACAAAATTTCACTTTAATGAGCTGCTTTGCATGATGTTGCCTTGCAGGAGTGCAATGTTAAATTTAAATAAACTTTCACAAATTGTAGACTAATATGAAAGTTTGCAGTAAAACTGCCATATTCTCTGCTATTCTTTTATTAATTTATTTTGCAAAAGAGGCTTCATACATTAAAATATTTGAAAATGCTGAAATCTTTGCACATTTTGAAATTTTTACACATTTGACTAAGCAAAGTCCCATTTGAGAAAACACTTTGCACTGTAGCATATCATCTTAAGAGTTTATTTCCTGTGTATTGTGCAACACAGCTCTGTCCTCTGCATGCTGCATTGGTGGTGACTGCCTAAGAAACAGACTCTAGTTAGCATAAAAGCCTACCACTTAAAACATGACACCATTCACTGCTCTCCTAGGTGTCATTCATCCTGAAAGAGTCTCATTCATTTTTTAATGTAGCTTTATTCTTGTGAATATCACTCGGTTGGAACTCATTGGTTTTATTTGTTTTACTGCAAGAAGAAGCCCCATTAGTACAAACAAACATAGCCTCCATCTTTTCAAAATTAAGCAGCAAACTATTATTTGCCACCCATTGTAATATCTTATTTATTTATATGATCTTATATACCGCCTTATCTGTCATCCAAGCGGTTTACATGTAACAAGAACAGCTACATGTAACAATGAACAACAAACATGTGAGGCAACAAGAAATATGCAAATAACTCTAATCCCATGTAACTATGTACAAGAAACATACGTATTATAGTTAGGTTTATATACAGAGTGAGAGCCTGGATATATACATTCGTTTTGGATCAGTTATGGTCTAGTTAGTAGCGGGGGTGACTACATAACTAGGTATATATTGAGGTGTTCAGGGTCTTAGTCAGGTTACTGGTTCCTCAAAGTATTCTTTGAATAAGAATGTCTTTAGGAGCTTGTGGAATGCTTGTGGGTCTGTAGTGATTCTTATATTTTTTGGGAGTGAGTTCCACAGGCCAGATGCATGAAATGAAAAGGCTGTTTTGGATGTAGATGTGTAGAAAAACCAATATTAATTGCAAAGAAGATGTCCCCAGCGCCACTTCAAAACACTCAAAAATCAAAATATCATCAGCATAAAACCAAAATTCCAAACACAAAGTATGAAGAAATGAACAGAGTTTTGAATGCCAGCTCAGGTTTCTTGATACTGAACCACATGGTTGAAAGCATTGTAATGTCACATAAAGGACTGAGAGTGACTTCTTTCTGATGAGGAAGGGAATGAGACAAGAAGAAGAGACATGCTTTCAGAAAGTCTAGGGCTGGGGGTTCAAGTCCCACCTGGGGACAGCAATCTCAGGCCCGAGGGACTGGGTTTTTTTAGTCCTATAGGCACTCATTGTGGTCTTGGGCAAGCCACTTAACCCTCCATTGCCACATAGATTTTGAGCCCTTTGGGGACAAGGGAATGTATCCAGTACCTGTTTGCAGTGACTACGTAATGTAAACCGCTTTGATTGAAGGATAAGGCAGTATAGAAAACTGGTTAAATAAATAAATAGAATAGGTTTCCAAAACTATGCCACCTACAACTGTAAGCTCGTGGCCCAACTCAAGTTTTTCTAGTGATGTACTAGCAGTTTCTTATCATGGGATTGTGCTTCATTAGATGCAACCCTCTTTCTTGTCATAAAATAATTTAACAACAAGAATCCAAAGGCCTTGGCCTCACATCATTGAGTTATTGTGTCTGTGATGGGGCTATATAACAGGGATACGCTTCATTGGAATTGCAGGCCCAACATTTGGGGTGCCATGGGCTGAGTGTGTAATGAAAGTGTGGAAAGTATACTTTTGTTAAATTTGTCATTGTGATATGTCTTTTCTGTAATTTTTATCTGCAGTTTGACATTATCAATAATTAAAAATGAGAAAATGATTTTGTCACCCATCTCACCACTGTCTGATGCACTAAAACACAGATTCTGCAGTGATGGGTTAACTTCTTCCAGCAGATCAAATGGCAGTATTTCTTCCTGCAGCAAACATCATATGATAGAAAACCAGTCACAGCCTGATAATGTAGTTCTGAATGTAAGTTTATTCTATTGTTCTTGATCTTGAAAACTCACATATAAAATTCTAGAATAATTTGCCACTTAAAGGTATCACGACCTGCCAAGGATCCCATGATTGGCATGTGACTTTAAAGGACATGTTTACTAAAGTGCATTAAGACGTTAGCATGCAAATTAGCACACACTTTTAGTGCAGTAGCATGACTGAATGTTACTTTGCATGCTAAATGCATGCAGTTTTAGGCAGTGCAAATGGGCAAAGAATGGGCATGTACTGCATAGAGCAGTTAGTTCATGGACCGTTACTATGTGCTGCCATTTGTGCACATGCCTTACCATTACCTAAATGCAGCTGCCTGATTTCGATGCTCCTACTATCCAGTAGGTACATCAGTTTCATCCTCGGATTTCCCCAACACTTTCCCCGGCATCCATAGAAATAACCTCTCAACCCTGATCGCTCCTGGACATCTACTCAGAGCCAGCCCAAAGGTTTCTGCTGCCCCAGGCAGAAGCCCCAGCTATGCTGTCCACCCTTCTGAGCCACACTCCCCCCCCCCTTTCTGAGCCATGCTGCTGCCGTTTCCATCGGTGGGGTCAATGGGGAGGACGGCACGGCTTGACATGTGGCGGCACACGACAGGCCACGTGTTTCAGCATACATGGCCTGCTGCTTCTGATCCCCCTCCAACACAACTTCCATTGGAGAGGGGTCAGAAGCGGCAGGCGATGTGTGCCGAAGCACATGGCCTGCCGCGGGACCCTGCCATGCCGCCCACAGAGGTCTGCCACCCTAAGGGGCCATCTAACCTACCCAGTGGACGGGCTGGCCCTGCTTCTACTTTCCTCCCTAATACTCCCAGACATCCATAGCAACAACTCTCCTTCCTCCAATCCCCTCCATCACCCATAGAAGCAACCCCCACCCCTCAGAACTTCCCTGACAGCTACAACTCCTGACATACCCCCTGGCTCTTACCAGAGGTCTAGAGTGTGTAGCAAGGAGCAAGAACAATCCCCAGTCACTCCTGCTCCATCAGCAGCCGGGTTTAAAATGTCAACTCTGACCCCTAGCAGTAGTCTCCTGGTACTTCTTATAGGGGTGAAGCTGGGAGGAGCTTGGGGTTTGCATCTATGGATATCTGGGCGTTTTGGGTAGGGATCGGATTGAGGGGTTACTTCCATTGATGTTGGAGATGGTGGGGGGGGGGGGGTGTGAGCAATTTGCACCAGCCGCAAGGTAAGGGACCGAAAGCATGGTACATCACATTATCGACAATGCACTTTTTAACGTGAGGTAAATGCCTAGCATGGGAGCTTTCTGGACAGATGTTGGTCACACCCCAAAACATTACCACACAGGTTTTGCACTTACCATGAGTTTGTGTTTAATGCACAGTAAATGCAAAGATTTACCACATTTTAGTAAACAGTCCCCTAAGTATCAATTAATGCATGTTTTATGTTTAATTTATGCTTTATTACATGAAGAGACATAGCAGAGAATTAAATAATTGCATGCAATCAATTTATGTCTCAGCAAGTGGAGCCTGACAGACTAACTTATTTTCCCTATTTTATAGGCAACATACTTAGTACATTGGTCTCCAAGTGGAGCAAAGCTGACACATCTTTGATTTTCAGGCTAACTTTCAAAATTGTAACAACTGTGGTAAATAAGGCATATTATTTACTGCAGTTCCCATTATTACTAATGAGATCTATTCACTAACACATGTGTTAAGGCGCATTCTTGTGATAGTACAGTTTTGTGGATAGACCTGTATGGCAGTAATGTTATAAACACCTTGAATGTATAGAACAGCGTTTTGTGCACTCAGATAAGTGCTTATAAAATTTCCTTGGCATGTACACTCATAAAAAGTAGGTGCTCAGAAAACACATGGGCCAGTATTTACAGTTTTGAATTTTTATTTATTTGTTTATTTATTAGGATTTATTAATCACCTTTATGAAGAGATTCAGCCAAGGCAGTATACAATAGACAACTTACAATAACAAAATGACCACCATGTCAGCATAATAGACAGAACAGTTAGATAAACTTCGAGGTTAGCAATAATAGATGCCAATCTGAAACTGTATCAGTAATATACACCTAAAACAAATATAGTAGAACATTAAAAAAACATAAATATGACCAAATGATGGGTACTATACAATCAAACATCTCAACAGGCAGAAGAGGAAACAAGTGCAGCTGAGGCATACAGATAGGGAAAATGGGCAAATATAGAGGCATAGTGACAAACAAAATGTTTAACCAGATTGAGTGTAAACTTTATATACAGTAGAATAGGGATCAGTTTCAGGATGTACAGCAAGCTAGTCCTGAAGCAGTATGAGTGAATGAAAAGCCTGTCACCATGGCCATTAAAGACTTGGGAGAAGATCCGGGCATTTACAAGCTTCCTGAAGTAGAGATGGTCTTGAATTAAACGTAGTCCCCTTGAGAGTAAGTTTCAGTGTGTGGGGTAGCTACTCCTGAGAAAGCTCACTGGTGGGTGTAACACAGTGCGACTTTGTTTGGTGAGGGTACAGTTAGGGATGTTCCTTCAGATGACCTTAGAGGCCTCAAAGGTGTGTAGAGGGCTAATTTATTTTTTAGGTATTCTGGCCCATTTTGTCTGAGGGCCTCAAATTTGGCCTTTTGGTTACTGGTAGCCAGTGCAACTTTTGCAGGAAAGGTATGAAGTGGGCATGTCATTTGCCACCCTTTATCAGTCATGCTGCAGCATTTTGAATTAATTGGAGCTGGTGCAAATTTTTTGTGGTTTGACCAATATACAGGGCATTACAGTAGTCTAACTATGACGTTATCACATCATGGACCACTATGATCAGGCTCATCTCAATATATGGAGAGAAATTCCATAGTTGCCATAGGTGATTGAAGCAGTTTTAAAGGTTGTTTGAATTTGTGGGCTCAATCTAGATGATGAGTCTAACAGTATCTCAAGATTCCTGCCCTGTGAGTTTAGAAGGAGTTTGTAGTTCCCAAAAGGGACTTTGATGTAAGTCACCTGTCTGCTTGCATTGGAACCCACAGAATATCCGTTTCACTTGGGTTCAGGCAAAATTAGTTCTTTTTTGCCCATTCTTGAGCTGCTGTTAGGCAGTCAATTTACCGAAAGATAGGGACAGCATAGATCCTTGTGATAACCATGGTTCAGTGCCCAAGGAAATGATGCATTGTTGCGCAATAGAACTGATTGTTGTCTGTCTGGTAGATAGGGTTTTAGCCATGCAGATTCTGTGCCATTGATTACCTTTTCCACAAACTGTGCAAGCATGATATTGTGGTCCACTGTGTCAAAGGCTACTGAGAAATAAAAGCTTTAGTATCAAGGCAAATCCCCTGTCACACTTTCTATGGAGATCAACAAGCAGGGATACAAGAACTGTCTCTGTTCCATTCCCAAGTCTGAAGCCAGATTGATATTAGCCTAGCCAGTTTCTTTCATTTAGCCAATCGTTGAGTTGAAAGCAGACAGTTCTATAAGGGTTTTTTCCCAGAAAAGGGATGTTTGATAATTGTCTGTAGTTTTCGGGCTTGCCATGGTTAAGGGAGTTTTTTTTCAGGAGGGGGCACACCACAGCCTTTTGTAGCGCTATTGGCAGCTACCCATCCACAAGAGAGGAGTTAACAATTTTTGTGGCCCCTTCAATGACTACTACTACTACATCTACTGATCATTTGTACAGTGCTACAAGGCGTACACAGCGCTGTACATACAAATGTAAAAGACGGTTCCTACTTATCAGAACTTATAGTCTAGTCAAGACAGACAACACAACAGCTTAGGACAAGGATATGTCTAGGGGAATGGTAAAGAAACACATAGTTGGTGAGCAGGAGACTGAGCAGATCGGGATCCAAAAGCAGTCTCAAAGAGTTGAGTTTTCAGCCTGGATTTGAAAAGGGGCCAGAGAAGAAATCTGGCATACAGACTCAGGTAGTTTGTTCCAGGCATAAGGTGCAGCAAGGCCTTTGCTAGCCAGTTATACTATTTTTGCTGGACAAGGGTCAAGGGAGCAGGATTTCGGCCATAGACCTTTCACATTTTTTTTGAAAGCCTCCTCTGTTACCTAGTTAAAGGAGTCCCAGATGATTGTGTATAGAGGTGACAAGGAAGTGTTCTCTTTTTTTTTTTAGCTGGTGGCAGGCTCAGTGGGACTGCCTGTAGGCCGTGACGGAGTCCTTTTAATTTTGCTCACAAAGTATGTTTTAAAATCATTATTGGTCAGAGTGATTGGGAAGGCTAATTCTTTTGTGGCAGTAGAGTGTTTCCTATTTTGAATAGCTGCTTTGCTGAATTTACAACTTATTCAACGCTAAGAGAGAAATATTGCATTTTGGCAACTATTAAGGCTTGCTGGTACCTTGCATGTGTTTTCTACAGTTCAGCCTATCCTCGTTATTTCCTTTCCAGTTTACATCCTGGATGCTTAAGGACCCATAGCTCTGAGGAGAACCAAGAGGAGAATTAATGTGCAGGATCGAGGACTTCCTTTAGTGGGGCCATTTTTTCTAAGGCTATGTGGCTATGGGCCCAATTCCGGGATGCGGGATGCGAGGCTGCACATCCTGCAAGCTGTCCGGGCCCGATTTTCCCCCTCTGGTTCTCCCCATACATCCTGATGCTCAGGATGGGGGGAGGGGTCATAATTGGGGCAGAGTGAGGGCGGACCAGCCCAGCAGGATGTACAGGGCTGATTCAGGTCATGGCCCTGTACGTCCTGCCAGGCCTGTGGGGATGCACTGCTTATTCCCCCCCACACACACACACAGGGCCGGGGCCAGGTGTGGGAGGGGATCCCACCACCCAGGCCACATAGCCCAGTTTTGGGTCAGGTGGCGGGGAAAAGGGGGCCGAGGACGCGGGAATCGTGGACGCCTGCGGAGAGGGCGTCCCTGCAGAGGCACGCCGGTCCATCCTCGGACCCGATTCTGGCCACTGCAGGAACATTTTGTTCCCGTGGTCCAGAATCAAGTCCAAATGGGCCCGTCTTGCTTGATGCTATCCGGATGGCGCAGATGTGCCCCTCTCTGTATTCTAGATGTTGACCTGCTCTGATACTATAATCATCTTTTTATATGCTGTATCCTATCCAGATATTCTGAAAAGGTATCCAGATAGTATCTGAGCATTTAAATTGCTAAATGGCTCGATATTATCCTGGTCAGGGGAGAAAAAGAGGTGGCACCAGAACTTATCTGGATAGTGGCAATATTCAGCTACTCTCCAGATAAATTATTAGATAGATTTTGGCCTACCTATTAGCAGGCCAAAATCTGTCCAGATAGTGCCAGCACAATCATTGCTTAGCACATATATTTTCAGCACTGGTAATTATTTGAATACTGGTGTTGAATATACAGAATAAGTTAAGCACTGATACTTAACGTATTTACGTGAAGGGGCATTTTAGAAAGAACATCTAGATGCTATCAGGGATGTTTAGGCCACAACATCCCCAAAAACAGCAGCCAGAGGCAATTCTATAAATTTAGACATCCCTGATATGGCCATTGTCAGGGGCATCTGCATCGATGTCTCCTTAATTATCACAGACCAAAAACATTTCCAGCTTGTACTACAAATAGTGGAGACATTTTGCAGCTGCGCAGCCACACAACAGCTATCCCCAAATGTGATCAATTCCTTTTACTATTATGGACTGTACTAAGGATAACAGAGTTCATCTCTTCTATACCCTCCAACTAATTCCCTGAGAAAACAAGCACTTTTCAGATGCCTATTCATGCCCTGCTGTAGGTACAAACTTGGACGGGGGCGGAGACGGGCCAGCCAATTCTAAAATCGGGTGTGCATGTCTAAGATCCCTAGAATGCCCCAGACACACCCCCTGCCACACCCCTGTTCAGGATAGATGTCCTTGGCATGAGGACATATTTGGAACCATTTTGTAAAATGGCTCTGGGAGCATTCCTGTGATTTGGACGTCTGTGTATATTTTCAGACATCCAAATAATGATTAGAGCTTCTAAAATGACCCCCTTATTGTGCCAGCTAGGGCCACTCGCTGTAACTCCAGCAGTCAACCTCCTCACCCCAAATAGGAAGAGGGTTTAGGTAACAAGACAATCCACTTGGGCCCCAATAGATTTGTTTGTGGGTCAAGGGATAAGGGGTTGTGGGGTCAGGAGCTCACTTGGGCCACCAGTATGGTTATTTGTGGATCGATGGGAGTGGAAAAGGTTTGTCATGTGTTTATTTTTATCTCCCTTCCTGTCAGTGTGTGAGTCAGTTCCCATTCATTCACTGACAGAAAGGGAGATGTTTACTCTTGATACAGCAAACTGATAGATCTTACTGCTGCAGTGTGCACTGGGTTTTTTTCTGACAACTCACACTTTTAAATGCAACAGAAATTTACATGCTATTTATTGCATCAGGAATAAAGCATAGTTAACTCACCTGTATCAGGTGTTCTCCGGGGACAGCAGAAAAAGTCCTCACATATAGGTGACATCATTCAATAGAGCTCCACGCAGGATCATTTCTAGCTTCTTCTAGAAGCTCTTGGAAGATCAGCTGTGTCTGCATGCGCCTTCCCGCCAGCCACCACAGCACCATCTTATCCTTAGTCCTATGTTTAGCTGAGGGAGGAGTGGTATAGCGGTTAGGACATGGTACCTCAGGCCAGAGGGCTAGGGGTTCAAGTCCCACCTGGGGACAGCAATCTCAGGCCAGAGGGACTGGGGTTTCTAGTCCTATAGGCACTCCTTGTGACCTTGGCAAGCCACTTAACTCTCTGTTGCCTTAGGTACACATAGATTGTAAGCCCTTTGGGGACAAGGGACTATATGTACTACTTGTTAGTAGTGATTACATAATGTAAACCACTTTGATTGAAGGGATAAGGCAATATAGAAAACTGGTTAGATAACTCCAAGGGAAGGAGGGAGGGTTGTGACAACTTTTCCTGCTCTCCATGGAGAACACCTGCTAATGAGTAATTACACTTTCTCTGTGGACAAACCATAAAAAAGTCCTCACTTATAGGAATCCCTAGCTATGGGCTATCTTGAACAAAAAAAGGGGAAGAAGAACTGGGACAACTTGGAATATTTTTCATAGCAACAGGCCTTTGTGGAACATTTTTTCTTACTGTTTTTTTTAAAGGCAGCCTGTACAGAAAGAAATGGGCCTAGAGGGATGGAGTTGGATTCTACACCCTGAATAGATTCCACAGTTCGGACTGGCCAAATCTGCTGTTGCATCAGGAATCTCCATCAGGGCAGTAGTGGGAAGTGAAGTGTGGATTGAAGTTCATGTTGCAGCTTTGCATATCTCTTTCATGGAGACCAAGCACAAGTGGGCAACTGACTCAGATATGGCTCTGACATGAGCTGTGACATGAGCCTCAAGGCTTAGGCCTACCTGGGCATAAGTGAAAGAGATGCAGTCTGCAAAATTAAATTGATAGTGTGTTTGGAGCCAACAGAAGCTGACTCTTTTACAGTCCAAGTGCAGCGCAGCTTCCCCTTTGTGAGAATGGGGTTTTAGGAAAAATGTTGGAAGGACAATTGACTGGTTAAGATGAAAGTTCAACATCACTTTTGGAAGGAACTTAGAATAGATGCAAAGTACCACTCTGTTATGAAAAACGTTTGTGTAAGGTAAATGAACTACTTAAGCTTGAAGCTCTCACTCTGTGCAATGAAGTGACCATCACCAGAAATAAGATCCTCCAGGTCAAAAATTTCAGAGGACAGGATATGAGCAACTCAAAAGGAGCTTTCATCAACTGCTTTAGAACCACGTTGAGGTCCCAAGACACTGCAGATGGCTTGAAAGAAGGATTGAGAAGAAGCAAGCCCTGCATGAAGCTAACAACTAAGGGCTGTGCAGAGAAGGGTTTACCTTCTACCCCATGATGGTAAGCTCCAATTGCACTGAGGTGAACCCATATGGAGTCCCAACTCAAATAGATGTAGAAGGTATTAAAGTGGTGTTTTTGTGGAACAGGTGAAAGGATCTATGGATTGTTCCCCACACAACCAACACCAAAGAGCGAGATTATCAGTACACTACAACTCACGCCAGCGAAATGCAAATGAATTTTATTGCTGGTATGTCTGTCTACTGGAGGAGTAGCCTAGTGGTTAGAGCAACTGCCCAGTACCCAGAAGATCAAGAGTTCAGTTCCCACTGGCACTCCTTGTGACCTTGGGCAAGTCACTTTACCCTCCATTGCCTCAGAAGAAAAGGCTGGCAATCTACTTCCTGTGATACATTGCAAAGAAAACCCAGAGGTAGCTGGGTCACTCTGAGTCAACACTGACTTGATGGCACTAAAAAAAAAAGAATATGTCTGTCTACCCTATACAACTGCATTTCTGCAAAGCCTTCATCAGGGGTGTATAGAACTCCATGAATAATGGTCTAAAAAGCAGTCCACATATGAATGTAATTCACAGTGTTCTCTTCTGAATTAAAATCACATTAGTGGTGCTTACTCAGTATCTCCAGCATCTGTTGCAAAGCTGTGAAGGATATTGGAATGCAACATTGCTTTGATTCTCCTGCGATATCAGATTTGATGTTTCCCCCAGACATATTGGCTCCTGAATAGAGAATTATAGAAGAAGAGGGAACCATGGCTTCTAGAGCCAGTAAGGAGTGATAAGAACCATTGTACCTCTTTCTGTTTTGAGTTTCAGGAGGGTCTTTGCAATGAGGGGTATTGGAGGATATGCATACAGAAGACTTTCCCCCCAGTCGAGGATGAAGGCATCTGTAGCTAGTTCACTGTTTGACCCTACTCTGGAGCAGAACTGAGGCACCTGAGGATTCTCAGGAATGGCGAAGAGATCTATTGAGGGGGTGCCCCACTCTCGAAAAATGTGGAGGACCACCTTCCTGTCCAGGGTCCATTCGTGAGGTTGAAGGACTTCGCTCAGCCTTTTCACAAGAGTATTTTGTTCACCGAGCAGATAAATGGTTCTCAATTCTGTCCTTTAAGAAATAACAAAGTTCCAAAGTCTAATCAGTTCCTCTCTGCTTGTTGATGTAAAATAATGCAACTTGACTGATGGTCTGAATCAGGACGATTTGGTTGGACAACTGACCTTTCAAAGCCCTTAGAGCGTTCGCTGTCTCTCTGAGTTCCAAGAAGTTGATCTATTGTAGACTTTCTTGAAGGGACCAATACCCTTGAGTGTGGAACCCATGAAGATGAGCTCCCCATCCCAGTTTAGATGCATCTGTCTTTAGGAGTTTCTGATGAAAAGGAATTCAGAAGGGCAGGCCCTTGGTGAGATTTTTTATGGGTGGTCCACCAGGTCAAAGACTGAATTAGTGGGTGAATGACAGACAGAACATTGTTGAGCTTTCAAGTGGCTTGAGTCCACCCAGTGCTTGAGGTCCATTGAGCTTGTCTTATATGTAAATGTGGCAAAGGTGTTACAAGGACAGTTGAGGCCAAGTGACCCAGCAGTCTCAGCATGGCTGATGTCTGCTGACTCATTTGAGTCTCATGCACTATCATTATTAATCTGGATAGTCAGTCATGAGGGCAGAAAGTTCTTGCCTGAATCATGTCAAGCAGAGCTCCAGTTATTGGATGGAGTGAAAGTGGGTTTTGCGATAATTGATTACGAACCCAAAAGTCCCAGCACCTGAATGGTGACTCACATTGATTTCAGATTTCCTTCTGGAGTGGTGAGCAGCCAGTTGTCCAAGTAGGGGAAAATGTGCACTCCTAGTCTGCATAGAAACACTGTTACAGCAGCGAGGCATTTTGTAAACACCAGAGTAGCTAAGACAAGGCCAAGAGGCAGTGGGAGTGATATTCAGAGGCAGTGGCTAGCCCTAGAAAAGCAGCTAGCCATCCATGCTGAACTTAAGATCCAGATAGTCAATGCAGTTTCTTCAACTTTATTTCCAAAGAGATATTCTCTGTGGCATGATATGTTAGCAAGCTTGTCCTGCACAAATGTTTGAAAGTCTGAAACCCAGAAGCAGACAAGTATCCAGGTTTCAGTACCGATTTACAGTATCAAAAATATCATAGGTTGCTTGGACAATGTATTCTGAGCAGTCATTGCCATGACTCACTAGAAAATGATAATTCTCAAGTTTCCCTGGAGGAAGAAATGTGGACATATCATATAGGTTGTGCATGATGTCCTTCACAAACATGCCCATGTAGAGCTGATAAGAGACCATGCGGGAAGCAAGCATGGCACTTTGAAAATATTTTCTCCCAAAAGAGACCAGTGTCCAAGCCTCCTTCCCTGGGAGTGCTAAGGAGTGTATCTTGGAGCTTGTGGATCTTTTGAGAGAAGATTCAATGAACAGAGAATGGTTCAGAAGCCGGGGCTTATCAAATCCAGGAGCCTTCTGAACTCGACGCATTGAGTCAATCTTTTTACTAACTGGATCTCCCACAGTCTCATCAGTAGCCTTTATAGGATGTGATGTATAGGCACTATCGCCACCTCTTTCGGGCTGTGGCGTGTTGGAGGATTTCTAGATCTTTTGCCCTGGGTCCTTCCTCTGTCTCCAAAGAAAATGTTATGGCCTTGGTCATATCCCTTACAAAATCCTGGAATGTCATATCTTCAGGTGGAGATTTACGTGTCTCATGAGAAGGAGAATCTGACCTGCAACAGATCATCAGACTCCTCATCTGTAACCCAGCCTTCTGAATCAGACTTAGAGAGGAATCAAAGTACTTCTGAGCTTCTGTCTGGTTGACGCACCTTTCCTTTGAGGATCTGGAGTTCCTCCAGGAACATCGATGCACCAATGACTTCTTAGGCACTGTGGGTGCATCATTCCCTGATGCACTGGAGAGTGATATTGGCAGGGCAGATACTTCAAATCCCTGATATCAATGCCTCTCCTGCAGGCAAGCAGTACTTCTCGAGGATAGACTTGATCCCTTGAGTTGGCAAGGCAACATTCATCAAGGTTCTGACATGTTGCATGGCAAAGAGCATTGTGATTCTCTCCTCAACAGCTTTCAGAAGGTGATTCTCCATAGCTACCATCTCCAAAGATACAGGTGTCACAGCAGAATTGGCCAGTGTTCCTGGAATCTGAAGGGGGTTATTGGCAGGCTGGTTTCGACTAAGCAAAGGCCATTGCTGCCCCTCCGTAAAGAGTGAGGTTGAGCCTTCCTGCCGTTATTGCAGCTTGGAGGGGCACACTTGCAAACCTCTATGCTGTCAGCACCATGCTTCAGAAGGCTTTGAAGTTGATTCACCAGGACCTCTGCCCAGTGTTCCATGTCTTTGCCCTTCAGTGCCCAAAAAGATGAAACGAAAACCGTCCTCATTTTCGGGAAAACATTGTTGGATGACCGATATTCAGGAGGTCTACAGGTGCTTGGCGCCAAGTGGTCTCAAGAACTCCTTGATACCGATGTGCCGCCAGTGTCCGTTGCAGCCTTGGAAGCCATCCAGACTGTAGCCGCTGATGCCAATGCCAATGTTGATGGATCAGATTTAGATATGCTAAAATCTTGTTGCGCTGTTTCTCTCAACCTTGGAGCCTTCATTTTGTCATCTATTGCAGCAAAATCATACAGCTCGATTTTGAAAAATATTGCCAGCCAGAATACAAATCACCCATGGGGGGCTGAGTCTTTGCGGAAAATAAAGGAAACTTTGAAACATGTGAAAATCCTAACTAAAAAGACTTACAATTGCAGGTGGGAAAATTAGTGAAATAAATAGCAAAATTTGCCTATAAAACACCATCATTCCATTACTCACAAGCATGCAGTCCAGACATGTCCATGGGGCTCCTCAGAAAGAAAGGACTTAGGATGGTTCTGTGGTGGCAGGCAGGAAGGCATGTGCAGGTGTGGTTGAGCTTCCAAAAACTTCTATGAGAATGGTCCCACGCAGTGCTCCATTGGATGACATCACCTATATGTGAGGACTTTTTTCCTGCTTGTCCATGGAGAAAAATATTTTTTAGTGTGTTGATTAGCACAGCATTCTAACACACAACATTCAGCATTGACCTGTAAGTAATCATGTTTCTCAAAGTCTTCATTACTTTTTCTTTTTCAGAAAACATTCCAGGGCTGTTCAGATAATTTTCTTCTCTGCAACAAGCAACAATCCCAAAGGCAACTGTGGCTACCCTTATCCAATGGGCATTCAGAATGTAGAAGACCAAAGCTCATCACTGACGATATGTAACTAGATTTTTATAAAATACTCAGTAATGTGGGAGAAACTGAATGAGAGCATATAGCAGATCAGTAAAGTCATAATGAATATAGTCTGGCACAAAGAAGAACTGAAAGTTACTTCAGAGCTCATCCAGTTTACCGGGTGAGGGAAACGAAAGTCTAGTTAATCCGACTTAGTGGCCCTTTTATTAAGTGAGTTATGGTTTTGCATCTAATGCACCAACAATATGCAAAAGCACAGCACATTAAGTGCAAAGCCACCACGTTACCTGTTGAGGGCATGGACAGCTTTTCCCCGAAAGATAATGTGTCAGATGGCATGGTAATGCAGAGTATAATTACACCAAGTGCAGATAGCAACACCTATGGAGGTTCATTGCACCCGCTCTAATTGCTAGACGTGTCATTAGCACATGATGTATACCTGTGTGCCTGTGGCACTGTTTACCACCCCCATTCTTCATCTCTGGTCCACCTGTTTCGACCTCCCACCATGCAGTTTGCAGTTAGCACAGAAATCGGGCCACGCTAACTGTGCTGGCCGCCTGCTAACAGTTACCACAAGCCGCAGCGTGTGGTTAGCGCAGAATTTGACGCATGCTAACTGCATAACGCACTTTATTGAAAGGCTACTAAGTGTCAAGGGCTCCTGTGCTTCATAACAACCAGATTGCTTCAAAGATATAAGTAAACACACATTACAGCACTATCCAGTTGTCTACACACAGTTATAAGCATTTATAAAATTGCCGAGTGAAAGGAGCATGAAAGGATGCGCATACAGCTTACCTGCACATACTTTTACATGCACATTTCTGGGGGAAGAGTTTGGTTGAAGTTAGGACACACACACACACATATATTGTAAAATTAAAGGGACATCTGCGCTAAGGTTATGTGGGCATCTATTGTATGTTTCTGTGGGGCAGTTTTATAAACAGCGTAAGTTCGCTTTCTAAAATAGCCATAATTATGCACATTTCTGCAGCATGAGATAGGCATACTATTATAAAATCATCTTCCACAAACCCAATTTCCAAGTCTTAGATCATTCTTCCAATTTTTTTTTATCATGTATTTCTTTTTATTACTATTGCTTATCATTTGTATAGCGCTACAAGGTGCACGAAGCACTGTGCATATACACATGAGAGGCAGTCCCTGCGCAATAGAGCTTACAATCTGTACAAAACAGACACAATACAATATCTCCAAGCATTTCTGCGGCGTGCCATCTTGAATAAAATATTTCTTTCTTACAAGTACTCCTGCAAATCACTAATGAAACTGTACAAAAATACTGCCCCCAACAATAAGCCTCGAGTCCTCTTTATTCCACAGACACTCCCATCTCTTGTTTAATGAGACTGTGAGTTGGATATTCACAGTTTAATAAGTGAAATAAAAACACAATTGCCAACTCCTCGAGGTGATATTTTCCTTGATTATGTGCCTATTCGGTGTTTTATGGTTCATGGTTGCATCAAGTGTTAATTAGGCTTGAAATTATTGCAGCTCTTTGGATTGTTTCATTGCCAAGATAGAAAAGATTCATGCACCAGGCAATTATTTAAGTCTATCTCTGGACCTTAAATTCCTGATCTTTAGGGACAGCTAACAAAGATTTCACATATATTATGTATGTGCCAGCAAATGGCTTGTGCATTCATTAACTGAACTGCGAGCCAGGTGCCCTGTATTAATAAGTAATCTTGAGTGTAGGAGTCCCCATAGAGGAAGTAAGAGAGAAAGTGTATTTTGCATCCAATTAAAATTTCAGTTCACTCAAATTTGAAACTTAGAAAAGTTTATGACTGAAAGATGTTCTGTTACTTCAAAGAGTAAAATCATTCACATTCTTTGATTAAAAAGAATATGCCTCAAAATTCCCATGTACTAAAGAAAAAAAAGATAAAAAAAAGTCAAATGAACCCCTTTTGCATGACCTTTTTAAGGACATCTCCACTCTGAATGGTGCACTATATCCACCTCATATCATTATTCAAGTATCATTCACTTTTTAGTATGCAAATCATTTTCATATCAACAACATATTTGGAGAAAACATATGGAGCGTGTCTATAAGCAAATGTCAGTTGCAAAATAAGGACATGAAACTCAAAACATTTGTCTATGCTGCATTTATCTGGAACATCTTTTCACACACTTTTCATCCTCTTCATATTCTAACTGCATAGGAATTATGATGGAAAATAGAAACAGGATGAAAAAGTAGTTTTATGCTTATACTGATTTTGCAGAGAACACTGTAACATGAATATGGAATGTCTGACAAACATAGATGGCCAAAATGAAATAAATTGTGTCTTATCCCCACTGTATGCTTTGATATGTCCTAACCCACCTACCTTCACTAATATCTCATCACTGCATTCGATAGTTCTAAAGCTTCAATCTCTTCTTCAAAACTCATTGAATAGAAGCAGTGGCATCTCAAAGCCAAACAATACTAAGCAACTTGGCACTGAAAAGGTAGGGGAATGAGGAAACACAAGCCCATTTTGGCACATAGGAAACAATGGGAACTGTTTAAGGTACCACATTATAAAGCAGGGGTTCCCAAACCTGCCTCCCAGCCAGTCAGATGTTCAGGATATCCACAATGAGTATGGTGCCTCTAGAACTCTCGCCTTCAGAGGATTGCCTATTCTATGAGGAGGAACTGGAGGTGTAGATTCCCAGGATCTATCCACCTTGGGCTTGGCGGATGCTCCAGACACAGAGCAGAAACAGAAGATGCATCCACTTCTGCAAGGGATGCAGAAATCCACTACTGTCTTCCCGTTCTCAGAGGTGCTCAAGAGCCTGTTCTGGTCAGAGTGGGATTTCCCTGACTCACTGCTTAGGGGCTAAGTGAGTATAAGAAGATGCTTGTTCTCCTGGAGAAGGAATGTGTTATGTGGTTTGCTATTTCCTGATAGATAGATAGATGTTTGCTATTTCCTGATACACCAACCTAACACCATCTATCACACGCACAACAATGACCATTTGAAATGCTGTCAAAGATTGTACATATTGTAGATACAAATTGTAGATAACTATCTTAAATTGTATATAGTTCCCTTGTTGAATTCCAAGTTCAATCCCCTGTTTCATTGTAAGTGCCTACTTTGCACATTATCGTTATATGTAAACCGCGCTGATTTTTAAGAGTGCGGTATATAAGAACCTTAAATAAATAAAATGTGCAGGTCACGGCAGTTACTAGTCGGATCATCATTCATGTGGAAGGATGCTCTAGACCGAAAGATGGATTTTTTATTGAAGAACCAGTTCACTGCAACAGCTGCTATTTTTTAGTTGGTGGCATATGCAGTCCTGACATCTCGAGCTCTGCTCCAGTGGATTCAGTCTCTTCCGCTGAATGATTCTACTCCTCCTTTGGAGTCTGCTTCTGCATTCCTTTCTGGTGCCATGTGCGACCTGGTACGTCTAGTAGCCAGGGATTGTGCCCTGTCAATGGTGACATGGTGTTGGCTAGGCTTTGACATGGGGCAGCGGATGAATTTTCCAAAGCCCAGTTGCCCATCTGGCCTTAGAGGGGCGCTTCTGTTTGATCTGGTTTGGAGAAGCCGGTGAAGGACCCGGGCAAGAGAAAATCTTTCTGCCTTCCGAGGATAGGTCCAAGGGGCCTATGAAGCAGGCAGGAGCGCCTTTTTCATCATCCTCCATCTGCTCCTCATGGGCACATTGGTTAGACTCCCAGGGATGTAGGATTCCCATCGCTACCAGCCTGGAAAGCCTTTCTGCCCCTATGCTTATGGACTTTGGACTCGTTCTCAGTCCCTTCTTGGAACACTTGGGCCTAGGGACCTGGCCCCGTCCAGAGGAGGACCCTACTAGGCTGCGCAATGGTGGGCCCATTGCCTGGTTTCTCCAGTTGGGGGCTGGCTTTGCCTCTTCTGAGGCATGAACCTGGGTCACCAAGGATCACTTGGTACTAGTCCCCATTTAGTATGGCTATGTCCTAGTATGCAAAGAGCCACTTTCGTCCTCTCCCATTGTGGGTCTGTGAACAGCAGGGCCACTCTGTGGATCACCTTGGTCAGGTTGCCTCTCCTGAAGGAAGTGGTGCCCCCTGAATGATTAGGGCAAGGGCAGGTAGTCAGTCTGTTTCATGGTGCCGATATGGAAGGAGCATGCCAGCTCATTCTGGACCTCAAGGGTTTCAATGAAGCTTGTGCGTCATGTGCTTCTGGATGGAAACTTTGCGATCCATGGTTCAAGCAGTGCACCAAGGGAAATTCCTCACATCTCTAAATTTGGCCGAGGCATATTTTCATATCCCAATCCAGGAGGATCAGCAAAGTATCTACATTGACAATCTTAGCTCTCCCCTTCAGTTCAACACCTTTCTATTCGGACTCTCCCTGCCCCAAGGACGCTCTCCAAGGTCATGGTGGTGGTAGCTGCAACAATACAGCACCCAGGGATTTCTGTGCACACATATCTGGACTACTGGCTCATCCGAGCCCATTCTCTTTCAGTGGTGTCTCCGGTAGCTCCCTGAATAGTGTCCTTTCTGATGAGCCTCAGCTGGTTGATCAATTGTGGAAAGAGCCAGTTGTTGCATTCTGAGTCTCTGGGAGCACGTTTTGATTCTTAAGTGGACAGAGGCTTCCTGCTAGAGGAAAGCGTCAAAGAGCTGTTGGATTGCTTGACACTGTTCTGTTTACAGCAGGATCCCAGAGTCTGGGATTATCTTCAGCTCCACAGATTGATGGCAGTGACGATCAAGATGGTGCCATGGGTGCATGCTCTTATTCAGCTGCTCCAACAGTCCTTGCTGACTCGGTGGTCCCCGAGTTCTCGGCATTTTGAGCTCAGGTTCCCACTCCTGAAGATGGTGATGGCTGACCTATAGTGGTGGCAGCAGTCCAGTCTTCTGAGGAAGGGTGTGCCACTGGACGATTTCTCAAGGATCCTTCTGTTGGCAGATGCCAGCCTCTCAGGCTGGGGAGCCCATTGCCAAGGCCAAACAGCCCAGTGCTGTTGGAACTGCAGGGAAGTGGTGTGGTCTATCAACTGCCTTGAGGCGAGGGGCATTAGATTCTCTTCTGTTTTCCAATCCCAGTTGAGGGCCAGGTGGTTTGAGTGTTTACATTTCTTATATACCACCTTTCATGATATTAAGGTGGTTTACATTGAACAAACTGAAATTACATTGAACAGGGCATTATAACTTGGAGATAACTATTTTACAGGGAACATGGGCAATGGAGGGTTAAGTGGCTTGCCCAAGACCACAAGGAACACCTGTGGGACTAGAAACCCCAGTCCTTCTGGCCCAAGGTTGCTGTCCTCTAGTGGGATTTGAGCCCTCAACCTTCTGGTTTGAGGTACCTTGCCCCAACCACTAGGCCACTCCACCGTGGCATTCCCAGACAATGCCACGGTGCTGGCTTATGCCATTTGGAAAGATGGCATGAGAAGTGCCAGGGTATTCCTGGAGATGGCTTTCCTGTTTGCCTAGGTGGCAAAGAGTCTCCTAGTTTGTCAGCTCTGCATACTGCCAGGATGGCTACTGTGAAAACAGATTTTCTCAGCCAGCACTCTCTGGTTCCAGGAGAATGGGAGTTGAGTCAGGAGATGTTTCAATTGTATCTGTGCCCCAAGAGGTATCTGATGGTGACTCACTCCAATACCAAAGTGTGCTGCTTCTCCAGTCACTGCATGGAGATGGGGTCTGAGGGCATCAGCACCCTGGCTCAACCTTGACCAAGTCAACATGTGCTGTATGTGTTTCCTCTGTGGCCCCTGGTGGGGCGTGCGACTTGGCGTATGGAGTGCCACCCAAGAAGGATTATTGTGGTGCCAGATTGACCAGTGAAAGTATGATTCAGAGACCTGATGCAGCTCCTGCAAGCGCCATCTCCTCATTTACCTCTGTCTCAGGGTCTATTGTGTCAGGGGCTGTTTGTCCTGGAGGACCTGGCTCCCTTCTCACTTCCAGCTTGGCTCCTGTAAGGAGATAGCATGTATGGGCTACTCTACAGCAGTGGTTTTCCACTCTGCTCAGAGCCTGGAGGAGGTCTACCAACCTGACATAAGTGTGGGTCTGGTGCCTTGACTGCTAGTGTGGTGCACGACAGTTGACTCCTAAGGTGGCCAAGGTGACATTTCTATTGGCCTTTTCTGCAGGACAGTCTGAAGAAGGGCCTTTTCTCTTAGCTTCCTGAAGGTTCAGGTGGCAGCTTTGGCCTGTTTCAGAGGTTCATTGGCTAGTAAGTCTCTAGCCTTACACTCTGATGTTTTGCACCTTTTTCAAGGGGTTCAGGGTCTGTGTCCCCCCCCCCCCCTCCAGTCTGTGATCCCTTCTTGGGATCTGTGTCTAGTGCTCGGGGCCCTGATGTCAGAGCCCTTGAGTCATTTATGTGCACTACTCTGAAGGATTTGACAATTAAGACGGTATTCTTAGTTGTGATTTGTTCCTCAAGGAGGATTCTGAGCTGCTGGCTCTGTTTTGCCAAGATCCTTAACTATCTTTTTCTGAGGAGGCTGTTTCCATTCAGCGTGTGCCTTCCTTCTTCCCTGAAGTTATTTCTCCCTTTCTTGTGAACAAGGAGGTTTGACTGCCCTCCTTCTGTAAGGAGCAGGTCAGGGGAATGGTAAGGATCTTCACCTTCTGGATGTCTGAAGGGTACCTCTCCAGTTCTTGGAGGTTATGAACTTTTTGTTAGTCAAACCATTTTTTGTGCTGGTTGCTGGCCTGCGCAAGATGTCATGGTGGCTAAGTCTGCACTGGGGCGCTGGGTAAAGGAAGCCATTCCGTGGCAGCTCTGTTACAGAACCGGCCAGCTCTGGAGGATTTGCACACCCATTCTATCCAAGCACTAGCATCCTCATGGGAGGAGTGGAGCTCGGTAGCCCCACCACACATTTGTTGGGCGGTAACATGGGCATCACTTTTCACTTTTGTCAAGCGTTTCCACTTGAATGTCCACACTTGAGTGGACAGGGCCTTTGGCTCTAAGGTTATGCGAGCTGCTGTGTCTTCTTCCCACCCAGGGGAGGCATAGCTTTGGTATGTCCAATTTTTGTCTGGACTGGTCTAGCATGATGATATGGAAGATCCAGGGCCCACGTCATGGAGCTGCATTTGCTCTGTACTTCTGCGGCGGTATTCTTGGGTCCACTATGATGTATATACATGGCTCCGCAGGTTTTTCTTCTACAGACAGCCTTCTACTTACGCTCTCCAGTACATAGTTCTCTACTGTTTGATTACTCATTGTTGCCCATGTTAAGGTTATCTGAGGCTTGCCATGTTCTCCCATATGCTTTGGAATGAATACTGAAAAGACCTCTGGTGGCTGAGATAGATAGAGGCATGGGAGTGATGTCATTGAAACCTAGGCTTTTCATTGGTTCTTTGTCGCCCCCAATCTGCTAGTAGGGGAACACAACCCACTTATCTGGACTTGTCTAGCAAGACTGAAGGAAAGGACATTATCTGGTAAGTAAAATGTCACATTCTGTAACACAGAACTGAAAATGGTTGCACATATTGTTGGGTGCGACATACATCAATGTCGGAAGGCCTGTATACAAAAAGGCACAGGAAGGTAGCATGGCTCAGCCACTGGAAACTATAAACACGATAGGACCTATTTAGTAGGCTCTAGGACTGTGCATGACCAAATAATAGTTCAGTTCATGCTTGTTTAACTTTTTTCCCAATTTTCAGACAGTTTTTCATGGCTATTACACATATTTGTTCTGTAGGCGTTCATTGTATGCATGCTAGAACTTTTTTAAGCATGCAAATTAAGAACATAAGAACATAAGAAATGCCATACTGGGTCAGACTAAGGTCCATCAAGCCCAGTAACTTGTTTCCAACAGTGGCCAATCCAGGTCACAAGTACCTAGTAATTTCCCAAAAAGACACAGGTTCCATAATGCTTGTATTGGGGTAAGCAGTGGATTATCTGGCTCCTCTTTAATAATGGTTTATGGACCTTTCCTCCAGGAACTTGTCCAAACCTTTTTTAAACCCGGCTACACTAAAAGCTTTTTACTACATCCTCCAGTAATGAATTCCAGAGTTTGATTACACGTTGAGTGAAAAAATATTTTCTCTTATTAGTCTTAAACGGGTTACACTGTAGCTTTATTGCATGTCCCTAGTCTTTCTACATTTTGATGCCATAAAGATTCGATCTACGTTTACCACTCCATTCATTAATTTATAGACTATCACATCTCCCCTCAGCTATCTCTTTTCCAGGTTGAAAAGCCATAACCTCTCCTCTTAGGAGTATCCTTCCATCCTCTTTACCATTTTGGTGGCTCTTCTCTGTACCTTTTCTAATTCCTCTATATCCTTTTTTAAGATATGGCAACCAGAATTGCATACAATATTCAAGGTGCAGTCGCACCATGGAGCAATACAGATGCATTATAATATCCTTTGTTTTATTCTCCATTTCTTTCCTTATGATTCCTAGCATTTTATTTGCCTTCTTGGCTGCCGCTGCACACTGTGCGGAGGGTTTCGACATGTTATCCATGATGACATGTAAATCTTTTTCTGGGTGGTGGTTCCTAATGTAGAACCTTGTATCGTGTAACCATAGTTTGGGTTGTTCTTTCCTAGGTGCATAACTTTGCACTTGTCCACATTAAATTTCATGTGCCATTTCAGGTTTATTAAGGTCTTCTTGCAATTTTTCACAATCCTCTTAGGTTTTAACAGCTTTGAATAATTTTGTGTCATCTGCAAATTTGACTACCTTACTCATTCCTATTTCCAGGTCATTTACGAATGTGTTAAAAAAACAGCGGACCCAGCACAGATCCCTGGTGTACTCCACTATTCACCTTTCTCCATTGGGAAAATTGGCCATTCATCCCTACTCTCTGCTTTCCATCCTTTAGCCAGTTCCTGATCCATAACAGTACACTGCAACTGTTTAGCATGGTTTGGGGTGAAAACTGGGTGAGTTAAGGGCAGAGTGTAGGCTGTGACAGTACATTGTGTTTAGTGTGGGTGTTATTAGCATGCGCTCACTATCAATGTCAAAGCGTGGGTGCCATTACCACCAACCACCTCAATGAGTGCCGATAACTGCACCCCGGTAATTGTGGCAACTGGATTAGCACAGGGTGGAGCTGGACCTGCTTTTTGGGCCTGAATAAGTAGTAAACTGCCACATTTTTGTAAACATATTCCTTAATGCTTGATAATGATATTTCCTCTGCATTAAATGAATAGGAAACTCCTGGGAACAAACCCCTAATAGTTAATGCAGAGGTTTTCAAGTTACCAGATGTTAAATTCAATTTAATTAAAAATGTATGTATATTTCACCTTCATAAATTTCTAGGCGATTTACAAAAACATCTTCACAACCAAAATACAAATATTATGATGGCACAACTTAATACAAGTTTATACAACATGATTTAGTTAACACAAATGTAAAACTGGTTATCAATAGCAGGAAACAAAGTGGTTTTAATTTTTTCCGAAACGTTATGTAAGGTAATTCAGCACATAAATCTGCAGGTAGTGCATTCCATAACTGAGCTGCCATCACAGAAATAATTCTTCTCCTTGTTTTTACCAACCAAGCTGCTTTAACAATCACAAATTTTTCTTTTTGATTTGTACATAAATCTCTCACAGAAGCGTGATATCATTAAATCAGGTATCGCTTGCATATTCTTAATTTTAAACATAAGGAAAAGACGAAATAAACCCGTTGTTGAATTGGCAGCCAATGCAATCCATTTAACACAGAAGATTCATGTTCATATTTATGAAGTCCATGTATCAATTAAGTGGCTTGTTGCTTTTGGCAAGTACTGTGTGGTAACTGCAAAATCTTTCTGCACTTTAATAAATAGGGCCTATGTTGTGAGGCAGTTCTCAAACAAGACAGGCAGCTGCCTTCCTTCTGCTTTGTACCTACAATCCTGCAACATCATTTTTAATAGAAAAGTCTCCTTCAACCCCTTGAATCTAAGGGGCTAGCAGGACAGCGAGTACATTTGTGCCTGTGCGGGGCAAGGATTAAGGCATATAGGCAAACATGACACTTGCTTAAGGCCCAAAAGTTTAGGAGGGACCTTCTCTGATGTGCTAATTCAGTGACTCCCAAGACAGATTTTTGTCCTGGCAAGTACGACACTGGCAGAAAGGAGAGTGGAGTGAGAAAGCAGAACCACCTCTGTCTGCTGACGTTCTCCCCATCCCCTCTGCATTGTCCTCTAATGGGAGCTGGTGAGCGGTGCTTCTTGCCTCCCACTTTCTCCTCTTCTGATTTTCCTCAGCAGTCTGAACCATATAGGGTTTCATTTCTGGGAATTCTAAAAGTATTGATATTGTAATGGGCAGGCTCAAAATGCTTCTTTGCCTAGGGTCCAACAAAGGATTAATCCTGCAATGTGCCTTTCTACTTTGTACCTGTGTTACAGGTACAAACCAAACCTGGAAACATAAGACCAGGATTTCAAAAGAAAATCCCTCACTGTGTTTCCAGTTTCTGCCCTAACCTTGCCCGAAAGTATAGGGGAAAAAACAATTAGGAGCATTTTAATAGAGTTAAAGTAATGAAGAAGATTTGATAAACAAGATGTTCTGCTTTTCTCTAGCATAGACAAGTTTTTCACAGTCAAAATTATTTCCATTGATTTGAATGTGAGCTTCATTCAACACAGAGGATCTCTAAAGGTAAAAAGTGGACTGTTGTAGTTGTTGATATGAAAGGACAGACTAGATAGGCCATGTGGTCTTTTTCTGTCATCATGTTTCTATGTTTCATGCCAGCAACAGCATTCCCTAGCAGTTACCCCTGCCTAGATAAATATTAAGGGGTATGTTTACTAAACCGGGCTAACGGTTAACCCGGGCTATCTGCAGCTAGGTCCCATTGAATAATATGGAACCTAGTGGCAGATAGCCCAGGTTAACCATTAGCCCGGTTTAGTAAACATACCCCTAAGTCTGAAGGTATCAAGAGGAAATAGAAAGCATGTATGTATTTAGGTGATCTCTTCTGGAGCTGCAGTTGCCTAGATGTAGTGGAGGGGGTTAAGTACAGTATCTTTTGTTGTGCCTTCTCCTGCATACCCTGAATATCTTTCATAATAAGCTAAATACACTTTTATTCAATTAAATATCTTGAAATAGCTTGCTGTTCCTATTTTTGCAAATAATGATCCTCTAAGTCAAAAATAATATAAGAGAATTAAGCCTAAAATTCATAGGTATAAGATTAGTACATTCTTTAAACTATTTCCACCCATGGAAAAAAAATCCATTAGCATTTATTGCAATACTTAACAAGAAAATGCATTTGTTTTTTATTCGACATATTTTTATGTTCCTCGTGTAGACCTCATCGAGCAGATTACTATATGCAAGAAGCAAAGCAGATGAAACATAAAGCAGATGCAATGGTGAGAATATTTTCTTTCCAGATACATTATTCTAAATGATTTTTGTGCCAGAATTTTATTTGTATGAGACCATCATCAGTGTAATGTGGCAAGCATAATTATAAAATCTATTACAAGGATGACTGGGTTTGTTAAATTAAGGAATGTTTATGCAGTCGAATGCCTCTAGCCTAACAAACAACAACTTTAAAAATACATTAAAGACTCACTATGTTAAATTCTTGGATAAATGAAAATTTCATTTTATTTCTATTCTTTAATTACTACTTCAAATAGAGTCAATAGACCATAGTCAGCGTGAGATGAGATGAGAAAAACTAAAGCTGTCTGTATCCTCCTGAAGTTTGCAGTTCTACTCCAAATTGTAGATGTAAAGGTCAACAAATCTTTTTCTTACTGGTCTAAATGGACCAGCACAGCAACCATATTACGTTATTCAAGTTAAGAAATGTTATATATAACAAAAGGTTACTGCTTATAACTTGTTCCAAAGTGTATTTATAACATGCAGCGGAATCCTATTTAGATGGAAGGCCCGTATATGTAAATCTGTATTATTCTTAAACTTTTGTAATTTTTATTTAATTTATAGCAGCATTTATATTACACATCCAAAAATTATTGAATGAAAGGAATTGAAATAAACAGATAAGACAGATTACAAATGACTATTATAGACCACTAATGAATACAGAGGCCAAGAAACTGAAACGAAAATAAATAACATTTTAGCAGTTGAAAGAGAGCTCTGACTGAAGCCAACATTTCCAGCTTTATCCCTCTGAGCCTCCTACCTGAATATTAGGCTCTTCTCTTGCAGAAAGAAAATCAATTACCTGTTTAGGCTCAAAGAATAGAAACTGTTTATCCCTAAATAACAATAAACATTTACAAGGAAATCTTAGTCATAGAAGCTCCTAAACTCTGAACTCTTCCCTTAAGGGCCTAGAATTCACATTGCCTCTTTTGAGTATCCTGTGATACATCAGGAAAGATCTGAATTTTAGAGCCTAGAAAAGAAGCTGACATATTACGAAAATATAATCTCAGGACAGCATTCCTGTCGGACTCAAAAGCAAAACAGGCCACCAACATAGTCCTTTCAGTTACAACTTCTAAAAAGTTCTGCAAGAATTCAAATTCAAGTCCTTTGATTGCTTTGCTCCTAGCGCCTCCTCAGAGACTCATAAAGATGGTACAGCAAGTGAAAAGTACTGAGCTCAGGTAATAGAGGGGAGAGTCTCCTCTGGGATCTTCAAAACTTCACGTAGATACTTGCAAACCACCTCAAGAGGGGCAATTAAATGACTTTTAGGAAAGTTAAGAAATCTTAAGCTATGTTTCCTAAGTTGATTTTCCAAAAAGTCCACCTTTGAAATATCATAGCCTTTTCTTTAATCTGACCGGTACTCAACAGACTGGAGTGAATTCACAAATGTTTCCAGCAATTCTAACCTGGAGGCATGTTGACTCAGTGTCTGATTGTGGTTGGCTGCCTTACGCACCACTTGCTTGACATCATATTTTAACTTCCCAGCCAATATTTGCAATGAGGAGTCTATATCCTTGATAGCATCCCATAACATTACCAAGGTTATGGTGGCAGGACTCTTGCCACGAATGATGACATAACAGGAGGATAATGTCTCCCCTCTAACACAGGGGAGGAAGTAACCACAGGTAATACCTCCACACCTGGCACTAGCCATGAGAGAGAACCTCAGCTGGAGCCAAGCAGACCTCACAGGACGTACTGCTTCCTGGATGTGGTAGTGCTAGCCTCTCATCCAGGCTTAACAACTCCCCCCTCAGTGCTGGTCTATGCTCCACCTTCCATGGGTATTGCTGAAACAGAGAGCTGCTCCCTTTGCAGATGGATGCTGAACTCTCAAGCATCTTCTGGCCTTCAGTTGGAGGGTCTCAGTAGTGGAGGCAATTCCTTCCCCTTTCTGTTCCCCCATGGATGCAGCATTCAGAGCCCAGTAAGTTCATTGAAGAGGGAGGTCTCAAAGCATCCAGCACAAGTATCTGCTCATAATGCCGCCATGGTCTAGATCCTTATGTGATCTGTCAAATTCTTTGGTAGTTCATATGAGCCTCCATTTTGCCACATCTTTGAATCTCATAAATGGCATAATGTCTGCAGATATTTGACCCAGAACATGTACTGTTAGGCTGAGGATATTCAGCTTTGAAGCGGAATAAAAGGCAATGCATGAATAGGAACAAATAAACACTCCCTAATATGGGTTGTGTTAATGGTCAACCAGCAGAATATCAGTGACAATCCCAGAAACCAAAACAAACCAGATATGTTTTTTGCTCTGTGCCTCCGCAGTAGGACTGTCTTTCAAGAAGCAGAGCTACTATTTGTAGTACAAAATAATTCATTCAATAATAACCAATTGAAAAACCATAATGTTACAATATGGAGGTAAGTTTTATTTTTAATCTTTTTTATTGAGCAAACCAATAGAAAATACATTGCCCAATCCAAAGAAAGCCAACGTTAAGAATACCCAAACATCCAGTTCAAAGCAAACACATTTTTTAGTAGAGACAGTACTCTAGACTCCCCCCTTTTATACACTGAAGTACCCCAAAACGTCCAGTCAGAATATCTTGTTTTGGCATGCACTGACTTCACTAACTCCCCCTCACTCCCCCCAACACACTTCATGCCTCAACAGCCCCACATCTACTCAAACCCAATAACATTCCCAAGCTGCACTCCTTGCCCTCTGTGGAAGACTCTGGACAAGAGGATTCCATATCACCACAAATGTGGGCTGTGACAGAAGTCCCTTTCCCACCATGAGCTTTTCTATCTGGAACATTGGTGCAAACTATTCCTCCACTTCCAAAAAGAGGGACCCACACTCTCACACCAGCTAGCAAAAATCACTTTTCTAGCCAATAGTACTTTACACTCAAAATGTTTCTGAAACTTTCCCTTAACCCCCCCCCCCCCCAAGTTTTCCCTCCATATCAAAAATCATACCCTCAAATGAGCAGATTAGTTTCATCCCCAGTAGAGCTCCCAGATATTGGGCAACATTCTGCCAGAATCCCCTCACACTAACAAAAGACTAGAATACATGCTCTCATGTTCCAGAAGACACCTGACATTTTGGACACAGACTAGACTCATTTATTCCCATTTTACTGGTCCTATGTAGAGAAATGTAGGCCCGTGCCAAGATCTTTTACCGAGTTTCCCCCCAGACAATGTTCAATGAAAGAGATTTAATATCAGCAAAGGATGGCCTAATTGCTCCAGGGTAACTCCACTTCCCTCCACCATTTGTCCAAAATATCCCTATCCTGCCTTTTGGGGTCAGTTTTTAACAGAGCCTTATGCAAAATGAATTTACTGTATTTATCCCCCTTCTGCACCTTAAAGAAAACTCTCAACGAGTTCTCAGATAGCTCTTCTCTCCAAAGCACCATAATATAATGCCTGAGCTGAAGGCATGCAAAAAGCTGACACTGTCTAAACCCAAGGTCCCAATAAAGCTGATTAAAGGGCTGGTAGACTCCCTTTCTAAATAAGACCTGTGCCATAGTTAAAATGCTGAACTTCTGCCACTGATGAAAAACCCCACCAACCCTGCCTAGCTCAAAGTCCACATTCCACCAGATGGGAAGAAATGGAGCAACCTCAGAACTATGATCCAGCCAACTATAGAAATGTTTCCACAGTTGGCACAACATGCTGAGGACTACACTCTCCTCTGATATTTTCTCACTATTACATGCAAAAATGATTTCAAATCAATGGCCGGCTCCATTTTCCAGGCCATATGGGTATAATGATCTGACCCATACAGCCAATCTTACAGGTGCCTAAGAACACAGGCCTGATTAAAGCAACTAAGGTCCAGTAATCCCATGCCTCCATCTCGCCAAGGTCTTTGGAGTCTCACCAGTGAAATCCTGGTTTGTTTTCCTGCCCAAAGGAACTTAGACACCAGCCTACAGACCATCTGCCAATCCCGCCTCCTGACCCAAATTAACAGCAGTTACAATGTGTAAAGTAATTTCAGGAAAACTATCATTATAAACAAGATCCTTCCCACCAGCAACAGCAACAAAGTCTTCCAGTGTGCTAGTTTCCTCCTAGTCCACTCTATCAACCAAGGCAATCAGCTGATTATATGAGTAGTAAGGAGATGCCCAGAGTAAGCGTTTTCGGTGAAATATTTTTTGCTTGCCTGAAGGATGTGACTGAGTCATGCTACCAATTGAAGTGCAGTCTTTGGATTGTAGCTCTGTCGATCTATGTAGTTCAAAGTGAGCTTGATAGCATCATCATTAACCTGAAGCAATATTGGAAAATACGGGAATAATCCAAAACATAGTACTATGTCATTTGTTTTTGATTTTGGATATATTTTACTTTTGACCTCTGATGACATCAATCATTTATTGGCTGAATGTCGCATGGATTATAATAGCTTACATTTTTATGGTTTGTTAAGATAAGAATAAAAAAGGTGGATAGCCTACAGCTGGCCCAGAGATGCCAGCAATCACCTTGTTCTAGCTCACTGCATCACATGATTGACAAAGGTCATTTTGAAACCCCAGAGGGAACTTACAGGCCTATGGGTACCTTGAACTCTTTGGACCTGCATGTGTATTTTCAAAGGAAAACACCTTTTTAACTCATTCCATCCCTGTCTGAGGCTGTAAAAAAACATTAAAAAACTGTCATCATTTCTTCCCCTCCCCCCTCTCCTCCACAAGTCTCCCTCCTGTGAAAAAAAGGAAAGAAAAAACCGTTCAAGGGATTCCCTCTCTTGTCGCTGCTATCCAAATAGGGAGTTGGGATTGGGGGTTCTGTTTTTACTGTGCAGGATTTGAATATCTGCTGCTTAGATTAGGGCTTCCCAAACCTGTCCAGGGACCTCACAGCCATTTATTTATTTATTTATTTATTTAACAGGTTTTTTATACCGCCTTTCATACAATCAAAGCGGTTACAAGACTACATCAGGTTAGCATAACTTACAAACATCAGACTATACAGACCAAACAATAAATCCAGTTTATACCACCTTATCAAAATATCAAAGTGATAAGCAATGGATCCATAAGTAACAGGGAAGGACTACATCATGTTAACATGCAATACAGACATACCTCTAAACATAGGAGCAGTCTAAGGGAGAGACACAAAGAGGACATTAAACAGAGAATACGTTTTGCCACGGGCCCGCGCCCAAGGGCCACGCCAAAGGGCCCTCTGGCGAGGCCCTCAGGCGCGGGCCCGACAGGCGCGGGCCCGCCTGTCGGCGGCTGCCTTTCACTGAAGCTGCTTCTCCCCTCCCACAGCCCCGTTCGGGCCGGAGGCAGTTGAATGCTCTCGCGCCTCTCAGGGGACCGGCTCAGCTGATGTTCCCGCCGTCGGCGGCTGCCTTTCACTGAAGCTGCTTCTCCCCTCCCACAGCCCCGTTCGGGCCGGAGGCAGTTGAATGCTCTCGCGCCTCTCAGGGGACCGGCTTAGCTGATGTTCCCGCCGTCGGCGGCTGCCTTTCACTGAAGCTGCTTCTCCCCTCCCACAGCCCCGTTCGGGCCAGAGGCAGTTGAATGCTCTCGCGCCTCTCAGGGGACCGGCTTAGCTGATGTTCCCGCCGTCGGCGGCTGCCTTTCACTGAAGCTGCTTCTCCCCTCCCACAGCCCCGTTCGGGCCGGAGGCAGTTGAATGCTCTCGCGCCTCTCAGGGGACCGGCTCAGCTGATGTTCCCGCCGTCGGCGGCTGCCTTTCACTGAAGCTGCTTCTCCCCTCCCACAGCCCCGTTCGGGCCGGAGGCAGTTGAATGCTCTCGCGCCTCTCAGGGGACCGGCTCAGCTGATGTTCCCGCCGTCGGCGGCTGCCTTTCACTTAGGTTTTCAGGATATCCACAATGAATATGTATGATATCAGATTGCATATAATTAGTCTACAATGCATGCAATTTATTATAATACATTCAAGGCATGCAATACATGCAAAATAAATTATAATTTAATGTGTACTACTAATTCATAGTATTGCAGCAATAAGAACTTTGACTGTTAGCACGGGTAAAATATTTTGTTGAATGGAGAGCCCAGAAGTATAAATAACTGGAGTATATGAATGATACAAGATACTTGGATTTAAAATTATTATACTTAAGTACCTGCTCTCTCACTTATTGTAGATTTATATGTCTACGTTATGGATTACACTAAGAACATGGAAGTTGAATGGGAATGGGAGTCTGTATAATTACTAGAGTACTTTGGAATATGACTATAATCTTTATTTTACTTTTGTATGAAAACGCTAATAAAAATTTAAAATGCAAAAAAAAAAACATTTTCCATAATGTCATAGAATGCTGTTGCCAATGTGCACTTATTCTGTTTTCTCTCTGTTCTTTTTATTTGTATTTCAATTGTGCAAACACATTGAGACATTGTCTCCTCAGGCTCTTCTCTTTTTAGTCCTATTTAACATTAGTGTATAGTCCATAAGTACTACTGTTATTAGCCTATTCTTACTCTTTCCCTGTGTACTTGGATATCGCAGTATATTTATCTCCTTAATACACAACAGTCAAGAGGAGTAAGATGAGATGACAGAGAGTCTACTACATTATATTTGTAAGTCCTCTGAACTTAGTTAAATTTCCCAAACGTCTGGTGATAATCGACATTGTATTCAATATGTAATTCTCTCTGTTTTCAGTGTTTATGTTAAGTTTCCACTCACATCCATCCTTCCTCTTCTAGACCCCTGCTTATTAGATCTTTGTCGCTTACACTGAAACTAAGGGGTTTTGCAGTTATTGCATGGTAGTTGCCCAAATTACCAGACAGTAACTGTGAATCCTCTGTGTTAATTGTTGGGGATGTTCCCAGTACCTGTCCATGCAGTTAGCGCAAAGTAAAAACATTTACCATGCATTTAGTGCATGACAGATAACACAGACACACTTTAGAGCATGATGCAGGAAAGGGCACAACCGGGCTATCCGGACGTTCCCAAACAGGACAGCCCTGTTAGTACCTGATTTTACACCGTGGGAGCTAGAGGTTCCCACAGGTTCAGGATCGGGCACTGAGACGGCTTGGCATGCTCCTGCAACCCCATGGGAGATGTCCTCCCTGCTTCATGGCCAGCCCACCACACTGCCGACTCCCGTTTCCCCACCGCCCAATCCTTGGCGGGGGCAGCCTGGGCCCAGATCAAGCAGCGGGGACTCACCTGCCCCTCCACTGGCTGTGTGGTGGAGTTGAGAGGACTGCCCGCTGCAGCTCCTGGGGCTTATACCACCTCCAAGGACACATGATGAAATTCCACCATCACTCAGTTTCCCCCTGAGGTGTCAGTTGCTACCTTCTCCCAGTTTAAACACTGGACAAACTGGGCTATCGGGATGATCTTTACCTTTCTCTTCTTTCTCAATGATGATATCAGCCTCAGCAAAACTGAGCTCCACAAGCCGGGAGCAGCGGGTCCACCTTGTTTTTGCATCTCGTACATTTTACATTTTAACCACAGGATGCCACTGTATCAAGGTAATAGGCATACTCTGTGTCTTCAGCACTAGGAGTCAATATGCACAGCAAATAATAACAAACTTCTGTTCAGTCTCTAAGTATTACCATACATAGCAGATTTTAAGAAAGCTATATGCTTCAGTCATTAGTTATCAGTTACATTTACAAGAAAATGAAAACTCATCTGAAATCAGTAAGAGCCAGCTCAACAGGTAGGTAACTGGGGCACAATTTAAAAAAAATTATGTGTGTGTACACAGATGCATCTGTGTTGCTGTTGGGTGAGTGGGTATGTGTGTGTATGTTTGTTTTGTTATCTGTATGTGTATCTGACAGACAGTTTGTGCCCCTGTATATAAATTGTTTACAACATTCCATTGGCTTGGAAAGAAAAATTAAAGCAGGTTTTCTAACCATTAGATGTCACTGTCAATAGATTCTACAGCTGCTGCAACTACTTCTCTTTAAGAAATGTACTGAGACATTTTCAAGGGGACTTTATTTCTACGAAACTCCTAGTCTTATCCAGCCCATTTTGAAATTCGTTAAGGCCAATGTTAGATAAGACATGGAAAGGGGAATTAAGACTTCCAGGTTGGGACATGGAATATTACAACCATATTTTATAAAGGCTCTGCCAAACACACAGCCTTTGTGAAATACATGTAAAGTTGCGCAGGAGTGCATGTTGATGACTCATCATGTCCAGCAGGAGAAACAATTTTAAAAAGCTGATTATGAGGGGAAAATGCATGCAGCTTTACTTCAAATGTGTGTGGTAGCAGCTTTTTAAAATTGCTCCTCCCAATAGCCATACAACTTCCGTTCGGCTCCCACCATCAACCAAGCTCTTCCATCCCTGATCACCCCCCAATATCCAATTTCCCACCCAAAATCTTCCCAACATTAATCTCCCTCCTTACAAACCTCTCTTAAAATCATCACCCCAAGTGGACCTCCTACCCCCCTGCTTCAAGCCCCCAATCTGACCCATCGGCATCAAGACACCATACTAATGGTGCCTCCCCAGCAGAATCTCCACCCCTCTCCCCCCCCCCCACCCATGACATAGAAACATGATGGCAGATAAAGACGACACAGCCTATTCAGTCTTGCCTTCCATACCAGCTACTAAACTTTACCATCCCTTTTTAATTTAGAGATCTTCTGTGTTTGTCCCATGCTTTCTTCAATTCAGATACAGTCTTGTTCTCTACTACCTCCACTGGGAAACTATTTCATGCATCTACCGCTCTTTTTTTAAAGAAATGTTCCTTATCGGTCCTACAGTTCAGTCCTCCACCACTGGGTAGTGCACCTCCTCCTGCAGCATGGAGACTGGACAAGTCAAACTTGTGACATCACCGGGTATATCTTGCTGGTCTTCTCTCAGCATCCTCCAGTGTGTCCAGTCTCCATGCAGCAGGAGGATGTAGTGAGCCTAGGTGCTGGGCTCAATTTAAAAGGAAAGATAAAGAGCAGTTAGGGTAGTTAGGATTTTAAATTTGCTTTCATCTCTCTGATTTATTTTCCTTTAATCTAGTTTAGGTCATTTTTCTAGTGCCGATGTTAAAAAAAAAAAAAAAAAAATGAAGCCGGTAGCGGTGTTTGTTTCGACTGCGGTCTGGCTACTCTTTCTCTCTTTAGTTATTGGAGTGGTGGTCCAGATTCCCCTGGCAGCTCTCCCCTCCTGGACTGCACGGAGGGGAGCCCTGCAATACACGCACAATGTGCCTCTCTGCTGGTCCCGCGCTGCTGGGCTGTGTCGGGGTGAGGGGCAGGAGAAAGATGAGATCACTCGGCGGCTGGCAACTCCCTCCTGTGTGGAGCAGTGCCACGCGAGCTGGAGAGGTGCGAGGCATGGTAAGAATTCCTTTTGGGTTCTTTGTGCCGAGATTTAATGCAGGGGTTCCGCGCTGTCAGCAGACAGTGAGCCGGATAACCATTCCTTTTGTGGTAAGGTAACGGTATTTGGCGCCAATTCAGGAGTGCTAACAGCGGCAGGAACAGTTCAGGCAGAGGTGTTTTGTTCCTTTATTGCTTAGTGCTTCTTAATTAGTCCACCCTTGTTATGTAGGTTGGGGAGCCATGGCCTATGGTAAAAAAAAAAAAAAAAAAAACATTAGAGGGTACTCATATCCAATTGCATAGCTATGGCCTACGATACGGTTTCTTCGGCCACGCGCGAGTGCACCCGTTGGGGGCTTGCAAACCTGAAGGTGGAAAGCCAGTGAGGCTGAGTTTTCTGCAGGGGTTTGATTGGGCTTTGTGCTGTCCGGTTAATACAATTTGCAATCAAGGGCTAATTTTGGATCTTGATATATGGGAGAAACAAACATATAGCCAGTAGTGGTGATACATCGCATGCGGGTGGGTTTTTTTTCGGGCCGCCCATCCCTGACGGCATGGAGCAGGACCATCCCTCGGGTTGCGGACCATGCCGGGCCTGGACTGGTGCATGCGCTTGCTTTCTCCTTTGGTTGGCTGTATCTTCTGCCACTTGACCTTCCTTATCATTCTGCAGGCAACGGTCGGTTGAAGGCGGTTTCCCGCATGCTCCACCTTTCAGCTACTTTCTTCATTTATTCATTTATTTTGTGCTGTTGCTTTAAAAAAAAAAAAAAAAAGAAACAAGGCTTGGTCCTGCTTGAGTTGATGCCCTTTTCCTCCAAAGTTCTCTGCTTTGGGCGAGCTGCTCTCCCCTCCTAGAGTGCACGGAGGGGAGTGGTGCAGCAGGGCAGCAGGTTCTGATGTTGGCGCCGGTGATCGCAACAGGCTATTTTCGGCGTTGGCTTAGCAGGCGGGGTAAGAGCTCTTTCCGCGATCGCTGCTTACAATACTGTGTACACAGCGGCATGGACAGCAGGGCTGCCGATTGTATCTCCGAAGTCAAATCTGCTGTCTTGCGGTTCCCGATAGGCAGGTAAGGGCCTTGGGGAGCTGCAGCTCGGCTGCAAGAGTTTTATTGCTGCATCGGGGATCGCCGTGGCGATCAGGCCCAACGCGTTTTGGCGGGCTTTCTTCCCGCACTTTTTCTGCCGCGAGGCAGATGAAGCTCATTGTCAGGAGCTTAAATTCCGTGTGGATTAGGATTATTTACCTTAATTTTCTTTTTTGTTAAATTCAAGTTAGTTTGCATGAAGACTAAAGAATTTTTTGGATTTGTGACATGTAGATGGTTTTTGGTGGTTTTCCGCGCCTTTTAGTCGCGTGGCAGGGACAGCACGGCTCAGCGAGTCAGCGAGTGTAGCACTTCTTACAGTTAACTGGGCTCTCATGGAGCCTCTCTCTCTTCCTGGGGGGGCAGTTGTTTAAGGAAGCCGGTGGGCTTAGTGTCTTTTGGTTTGGGGTTTCTTTTTCCGCTTATCAGTTGAAAAAAAAAAAAAAAAGCCACGAGAGCAGCGATGGGGCCTTATCTTTAGGTGCGCTGGCAGGCCCTGCATGTAGAAGACATTAGTCAAGTGATGTTCACTTCATTTATTTTGATGATTTGATTTATTACTATAATTTTTTGTTTTGGTATAGGCCTGTTATTTATTTATCAGGTCCATGGGCTGTAAGTTCGGTACGCTCAACAAAGCACTGGTGCTGTTCCGTTCTCCCGTCCTCCCTAAGGTAGGATGCTCTGGAGGTTGCCTTCGGAACAAGAGCCGGGGCAGTCTCTTTTTCTGGGTTTAGTCTAGTCCCAGCTAGGAGTATGTGCAGACACCTGAGTTTCAGTATACAGCATGCATTTGTGGCAACGGAGTGCACAAAATGAATACAGCCAGGAGTCGGTTGCAGGTTCCCAGCCAATTTATTGTGTGCAAGGCTCCGACAAGGTAACTTCCAAAAAGGTCTAAGCAATGGAGTCCTGGAGGTCCTTCTTTTTATACCTTCTTCTTCCGTTTGATACCGGCGAACTTTCTATTGGTCCCAACGCCTCTTGCACCTGTCCAATTAGTGTCCATTTCTGGGCCTAGCACCCTGTTCCCCCTTCACAGGTCAGTTTAACAATGGCCTAGTCTCAAACATATATACTTCTCTACTGCAAGGAAGTTTCTAGCTCTGGGAATGCAAGTTCCCTGTAAATAGTTATCTCCAAGTTATAATGCCCTGTTCAATGTAATTTCAGTTTGTTCAATGTAAACCGCCTTGCTATCACGAAAGGTGGTATATAAGAAATGTTCAATAAATTCATAAAATAAATAACGTATTGAAATATTTCTATCCTTAGAACACTGGAGAATCATATGAGCTTGATGAATTCATGGAAAACCTCTTTTCACAGACTTTACAGATTCTTGGTTCTTTCTCTGCACTGCTAGTCTTAGGCGTGGAGAAGGTATCTTAGTTGCCTTGCCTCAGCGAGGGAGCGTTCGACCTCAGTCCTGAGCTGAAGGGGTACGAATTACGCCCAGACAGGTATCGCTGCTTCAGAGGCACTGGCGTGCTCCAGGTGGTCGAAAGTGCCTTGGGCTGTCTCCAGATCTGGATAGGATGCAGACAGGGTTTGGAAGTACATTTTGATGTTCCAGGGAGGACGGGGTTTCCGCTGGGGTGGCTCCGTGAGCTGGAGCGTTCGGGTGCCCCTTACAAATGGTACTTTATAGTGCGGGTCGGGCCAGAATGGTCCTCTAAGCAAACGGTTTCCATGTCTCGCGCAGGTCAGGGAGTTCCTGGACAGTGGGAATGTCTCAAAGAGATCGGGCAGGCAGTCGCCACTGGGTCTTGCGCAGTGGGTTCCGATGTTGATGGACGTGATACGTGCAGGCTTGTGTGCTCATTACAGGGTTCCGTTTGCTCAGGAAGCTGGAAAGAGTCAGGAGGCCTTGGGTCAAGCAGACGTTGGCAGCTGACTGAGCTAGCTCGGGCGTTTCAAACGTTCGAATTCGGAGTGAAGGATGCAACAGGATCAGGACTGTCCGACAGATACATCGCAGTGGTTTTTCTATATTGGCGTGAGGATACCAGCTGGGCGATTATGATTGAGGAGTCTAGGGTTCTCTTCGCGTAGAGGGAGTCTCGTCTTCCGGCGTTTGTGTGTTCATACAAGATGTACCATCAAGTATGAGGCAGGAACTTTTCTCAGGTGGAGTCCAGAAAGTTGCCGGAGGGTGGCAGCTTTGTTGGGGCACTCTTCGTACAAATAGGCATCGGAGAGGCCCTACGATCCTGGCTGCCAGGGCGATCTGTCTGGCTGAAGTGAATATTTTGGTGGCAGTAGTAGGCGACGGAAGACGTTGCTCCTATGCAATTTTATTCAACAACCGCATTCTCAATGTTTTTACCCTGCCGTGGTGCTCATGGGGCAAACTCAGGTGGTCTGTCCCATTCATAAGGTGATAGAGCAAATGATTCAGAATGAGTGGGACCATCCAGAAGTAGGTTTTATGGGGGTAGGCTCTATGAATAAGCTATATCCCTTGCCTGTGGGGAGCCGGCCTGGCCCGGCAGGTACACAGGGCTCCTCTGCGGCGTATCGGTTGACCGCAGTTTCTATTGTTGTTTCGCAGGTGATTAAATTTTCTCTTAAGACCTAGCATTCGAAAAGGGCGAGTTTAAAAAGGTAAGCCTATTGTGGGTCTCGGGTGACGAGCCTACGTCAAGGCAAGTGACCATACCATTCCCTTTCGCAGGAGCGGGTTTGGCGTGTCTGCCAGATTTGCTCTGTTTGGCGGTCGATCCCCTCTTTGGCGGTTTCCAGTTCTATGAGTCTCGGGGTTGCAGGCCGCGACCTGCCCGCAGGATGGTGGTTTCTTCGTGGGCCCTCAGTTGCATCCTGGAGGGGGCCGTCGCTGGTGATTCTTCGAGCCCTGGTGTCCAGTTACAGTCTAGGTTTTGAGAGACAGTGCTCTAGTGGCTAGCTGTTTGGTTTGCTGAACTTGGTTGGCAAGAATGGTATTAGTTAGAACCGTCCTTGTTCTTAGCTCGGGAACAGTTGGTTCTACGGAAAGGTATCTACCTCCTACCTCTGGTGGTTCTGCCTTTTCTTGAAGCGGTTGGTCTCGTTTCCTTCTTTGGAGTTATTGGTAGAGGAGTTTTTTCGTTAGCATTCTGCGTTTCTTGGCCTTAAACAGAGTTCCGCGGGCGCGCGATTAAGTACTGGGGATTTTTTAATTTAAAAAAAAAATCAGATCAGTACTTGGTCTTTTAGGGGTCTGCCAAAGTCCTCTCGACAGTCTCATATCAATGTTTAGTGGTACCAGGAAGGCATTAGTTGAGGCTAGGTTCTTTCTTGGGAGGCAGGCATTTGTGGGATTGCCCTTTCCTTGGTCTGGAGGGCAGTCATCTTCCTGGACAGAACGGTGGGTGGTTCTGGCTGCGAAGAACTTACAGAATGGTGACATGGTCGTCTTGCCATACTTTCAGTTGGCACCTTTGGCTGTTCAGTTGCCGGTTTCGGGTCGGCGGTGCGGCGCTATGGCTGAAAGGGTCCCTCCCAAGGATTACTGCTCTGTTACATCCCAGTGGTGGAGGACTGAACTGTAGGACCGATAAGGAAATGGAAATTACACTTACCTGGTAATTGTTGTTCCTTGAGGGAGTACAGTTCAGTCCTCATTCCCGCCCAGGGATGAATGTCTCAGACGCGAGGCGTCGGTTTGGGGGGGGATTGCCGGTCCATACGTAGGCAACGTATTATGTTATGCCACTGCTCACGGGCGCAGCTTCTTTCTGTGATCTTTTAGTCCTCCTTCCTTCCCTCTATCGGTCTTGCTATGGTCTGTGGGCAAAAGGATGGGGTGGAGGAGGAGGGTGTTATTTGCCTTTTATTTCAGGGCTCTGCAGGTTAAACATTGGGGCTTAACCATAGTTGTGTATTTAATTCCTTAACTGCTCATTTGTTGTTTCTTTGAGTCTGCTTTGTCAGTAGGTCACTGGAGGATGCTGGGAGAAGACCAGCAAGATATACACGGTGATGTCACAAGTTTGACTTGTCCAGTCTCCATGCTGCAGGAGGAGGTACACTACCCAGTGGTGGAGGACTGAACTGTACTCCCTCAAGGAACAACAATTACCAGGTAAGTGTAATTTCCATTTTCCGAAAATTACTCCCAAATCTATTTCCTTTCACCTTCATCCTATGCCCCATTGCAGAGCTTTCGGTCAATTGAAAGAGGCTCTCCTCCTCTGCATTTATGTCACGGAGGTATTTAAGCATCTATCATATCTCCCCTCTCCCGCCTCCTTTTGAAGGTGTGGTCTCCAGAATTGCACACAGTACTCCAAATGAGATTTCACCAAAGACGTATACAGAAGCACTATCACCTCCTTCTTTCTGTTGGCCATTCCTCTTCCTGTGGACCCAAGCATCCTTCTGGCTTTCCCTCACTTTTGAATGGACTGTCAGTCCTTGTCTTAATACTGAACCACACCATCTGAATATTTATTTAAAAGGATTTATATACCACTTTGTCCTGAAATCAAAGCGGAATGTGAGATGATCACCCACTATAACATCAGGTACACTCTCCCCATTCATAAGCATCAGGTCCAGTATGGCCCCCTCATGTGTGAGTTCTGTTACCAGTTGCCAGAATAGTTCTCCCTGTAGAGAATCCAGGATCTCCTTACTGCTAAGATGACACCGCAGCAGGGATGTCCCAATCAGTATCTGGCATACTGAAATCACTTATCAGCAGCACTTCTCCTTTCATAGCAATATTGTGATGGTCTTCAATTAAATCTTTGTCCACTTCTTCTGCCTGTGAAGGAGGTCATTATACAACACCAATGCAAATGAATGTTCCAGTCCCTCTTTCCAGTTTAACCCACAGTGCCTCCTCCTTCTCTTGTAAGCCCTGCAGTTCTGTAGCTGTAATATTATTTTTTGCATATAGAACCTCTCCTCTTCCCTTTCTTCCTACCTTGTCCTTCCTGAATAAATTATAGACCAATATAATTACATCCCAGTCATGGTTCTCCATGAACCTTGTCTACATAACTGCCACTAAATCCAAGTCAGCGTCTTCCATTTAAGTCTCAACATCTGGAATCTTATTTCCATACTAAGGGCATTAAAACACACCACTTTCCAGATGTTGCCCTTTTTACCCATGTCTACTGAGTTATTTAATGTTTTATTGTCTAAGGGCTTTTACTTGCCTGGGGGCTTTCTTCACCCAATCCCAACAAATCTAAATTAAAGTCCTCTTTAGTAGGTTAGCCAGTCAGCTGCGGAAGACACTTTGATCCTTCTTGGATAGGTGGACTCCTAGCAGTAATCTCTAGCAGTTTTTGAGGAGGGATCAATGTCAAGGGGTGTCAGGTGGGAGATCAGATGTCAAGGGAGTGGTTTGGGGGTCCTGACCTGAACTTTAACACCAGCATTTCAAGCAGAAACATATGCCTGCCTCTGGTTAGGTGTAAATGCCACCATCTTGAATTTTTAGTATCGATTTGTCAGTGGAGTCATAAAATTCTCTCTCCTCCATTTTGCAAGCTGCTCTGGGCCCTGTCTTTGCTATACTGATACTAAACAGAAGTTGATCTGGCACTTATCCAGGACATCTACCATTTATACCCCAAAGCTTTATAAGAATCTCTAGAGGAACCTCTCCAACATCATATGTGACAAGCCCCCATGACCTATGTGCGTGATTCCACTGAGATGTTATCAGAAAATGAGCATTATATTTCGGAGTGGGAGTTAATGTTGGACTGTATATGGAAATTTATAAAATCATATGCACTGAGTACATTAACTAAAATTTAAAAATTGTTCAGTCAGGCCAACTAGTTTTCTTTAAACATATATAAATGTTTTCGTCAATCTAAGGTCCATATTTCATTATAATAATATGTGCAGTAGTGTATTAGTGCTCATCTCATACCATAACATACCATCCATTCACCATTCTTGCCATAAAATAACTTTAACTTTTCTATTTTGGTTACCCAATTCATCAAGGATCACTTATCCTCGGATTCAAAGATCAACGTAATTAGGAAAAAAGGTCACTTTTCTGATGGCATCTCAGAAGAATCAGAATTCAATAATGATGATTATAGACAGAATAGGAGACCTCGATTTAGATGGGAAGATTTTTAAGAGAAAAAATTGGAAGTTCCTCGGCAGAGAGGCAGAAGCAAGGGCTGCAGAAGCAGGTGGAAACCAATGTTTAGGCTTGTTATTTGTTCCAGCTGTCACTGGTGACACCCTTCAAATGAGGATATCTCTATATAAACTTTTCAGAAAGTTGTATGTATTAGTATATTGTGAACAAAGACGTTTATGGATGGATGATTCTATTGTTAAATTACCTTCTAAATAGATATCACCAGGCAGTATGGCTCAAGTAATACAAACAATACAAACCACTGCCCGCATTATTGCTAGCGCTTCAATACAAGACACATAACTCCAATACTACATGATCTGCACTGGCTACCAATCTCCTCACGGGCAAAATATAAATCAGCACTCACCATCTTCAAAATTAAAAACAATATGTCAACAGGAATACTACAGGAACTCATCGGAACCAAAGCAAGCAAAAGACCAGACAGAAACAGCACCATAAACAACATACCAACACCCACTCTATTCACAAGAACCAACAAATCCACATCCAAACGAGTCTTCTCTCTTGCTGCACCCGCTATTTGGAATGTCCTACCAGATATTCTAAGATCAACAACTGATATAAAAGAATTCAGAAAGCTGCTCAAAACCACCATGTTCATTCAACAATTCAACAAAGACCACCAAGAACCAATCACACCAATCACCCCACAAGCTGATTTACACAAGCCATGAACTCTATAAGGATGTCACATGAACACTATAAGGACGTCACATGAACAATGTATACAGTTCACTAGTTAATCAATCACACTTGGTTAACTTGTATACAACCCCAGTTTATAGATCACAATGTATATAGCCCCCTGCTACCTGTATGTAGCCCCTGTTCATAGCTCACAATGTATATAGCTCACCAGTTAATCAATCACACTGATCACCCACACCACACAAATCAATGTATCCACTGCATGTATTCACCCTCCCACTCTTGATTGTTTGATGTGCTAACCGCTATGATTTAAAGATAAAGCGGTATATTAAATCCTTTTAAATAAACATACTTTCTTTTTAACATCTTTGTTAGTGATATAGCGGAAGGGTTGTTAGTTAAGGTTTGCCTCTTTGCGGATGATACCAATATCTGCAATAGAGTAGACACCCAAGAAGGTGTAGATAACATGAGGATGGATCTAGCTAAGCGTGAAGAATGGTCTAGAATTTGGCAGCTGGGATTTAATGTTAAAAAATGCAAGGTCATGCATTTGGGCTGCTGCAATCCAAGGGAGCAATATAGTATAGGTGGCGAAGTACTTTTGTCCACTAAAGAAGAGTGGGACCTAGGTGTGGTTGAGTCTGAAGATCTTAAAGTAGCTAAACAGGTAGAAAAGGCGACAGCAAAAGCTAGAAGGATGCTTGGGTGCATACGGAGAGGATTGGCTAGCAGAAAAAAGGAGGTGATAGTGCCTCTGTATAAGTCCTTGGTGCGGCCTCATTTGGAGTATTGTGTGCAATTCTGGAGACCACACCTTCAAAAGGATATAAACAGGATGGAATCAGTACAGAGGGTGGTTACTAAAATGGTTAGTGGTCTTCATTATAAAGCATATGTGGACAGACTTAAGGATCTTAATATATACACATTAGAGGAAAGGCGGGATAGAGGTGATATGATTGAAACATTTAAATACCTCAGTGGCATAAATGTTCAGGGGGAGAGCCTCTTTCAATTGAAATCAAGTTCTGCTACGAGGGGACATGGGATGAGGGTGAAGGGGGATAGATTCAGGAGTGATATGCGGAAATATTTCTTTACGGAAAGAGTGGTGGATCCGTGGAATAATCTCCCAGTGGAGGTGATAGAGATGAGGACAGTATCTGAATTCAAAAAAGCATTGGACAAACACAGAGGATCTCTAAAGGAAAAAAGGGGACTGTTGTAGTTGTTGATATGGAAGGACAGACTAGATAGGCCATGTGGTCTTTTTCTCTCATCATTTTTCTATGTTTCTATGTAACATATAGAGATTTGGTTATGATGGATTTGATGCACATGGAAGGTGAACAATATAAACAATATCACAACATGACCAAAATAGTTCATACAAAGCTTGTCATTCTTTCTGATAATTTACAATTGCTCTACAAAAGAACCGAAAATAGGAGGAACAGTAGTAGTGTTATCTCGGATTCAGTGTCACAGAGATATTTAGATAAACGGTGGACATTCAGCTTTATATTTTACCCCAAGATTTGGTACCAGAGTTGAAATTAACTATTAAAACTTTATTTTTTTCAGCTTTTGAAGAGGGGTATATCACAGTCAAGGAGAGAGTTTCTTTATAATGAACACCCAAGAACCCCTGTATTATATATAATACCTAAGATTCATAAATCTTTAGTGGATTCTCTAGGGAGACCCATAGGGGTCTATTCTGTACTGTGAATAGCGGAGATGGACGTCCCCGCTATTCGCCCCTTCTGTCCCCAGTATTTGCCTCCCCATTCGAACAAGTTTGTATGGGGAGGCTTAGAAGGGGGCAGGAGGGGGCATTGCAGAGGCGGAGTGAGGGTGGGCAGTGGGCAGTCCGAGGCCCTGGACGTACAGGGCCAATTCTGAAGTCGACCCTGTACATCCAGGGCCTCAGATCTAGACGGGGGACAGCAGGCCTGGGCAATGGCAGAGAGGTGAATGGGTGCAGGGGGTTCCCCGCAGCCCGACCCTGGCCATGGAAGGCCAGATTGGGGGTCGGGCTGCGGGGAAGAAGATTATGGTCGGCAGCCAGGGATCGTGGCTTTTTCCTCGATACTTCCTCTTCCCTTATTCTTAGCGACTTTAATATTCATGTTGATAACCCTTCTGACCCCTATGCTTCCAAACTCCTCGTCCTTACTTCCTCATCTAACCTCCAGGTTTCTCTTCTGCCCCCACTCATCAGCACAGACATTGCCTTGATCTAGTTTTCTTCTCTAATTGTTTATCCTCTAATTTCCGTACCTCAGTTCTTTTCTTATCTGACCATCACCTGCTTAGCTTCACTGTTCATCCTTCCCCACCTCATTCTCACCCGTCGTCCTACCTTTTTAGGAATCTTCATGCTAGCTATCCATTGGCTCTCTCCTCTATAGTCTCATCACATCTCTCCTCCTCTTTGTCTTCTAACTCGGTTGATGAAGCTATAGTTTCCTATAATACTTCACTCTCCTCTGTTCTGGATACTCTTGCTCTGCCTATCCTTCATCCTGTGAGACGCACTATACCTCAGCCCTGGCTTTCTTTGCTCTTATGACCGCTCAGCTGAGCGCATTTGGCTCAAATCTTACTCCCTTTCTGAATTTTTGCACTTCAAATTCATGCTTGCTTCCTTCCAATCTGCCATAACTCTCACCAAGCAAAACTACTATGTCCATCTAACTATCTTGCCCCCGTCGTCTCTTCTCTACCCTTGCCTCAAGGCATCTCCACCTCCAACCTCTCCTCTTCCTGCCCAAACGCTAGCCGACTATTTCCATGACAGAGTCCACAAGATTACATTCCAATTCCCCTCAAGATCAGCTTCATCCCTTCTTGCCCCTCTTCAATACCAGCTTTTCCTTTCAATCTCTGTTATCCTTTCTTCCTTTTCTAAGATCTCTGAAGATGAAACGTTTCATCTTCTTTCCTCTTCTAAACTTATAACCTTTTCCTCTGATCCTATCCCCTCCTGTCTCCTTCAAAAGGATATAAACAGGATGGAGTCGGTGCAGAGGGTGGCTACTAAAATGGCCAGTGGCCTTCATTATAAACCATATAAGGACAGACTTAAAGATCTTAATATGTATATGTTAAAGGCGGGATAGAGGAGATATGATAGAGAGGTTTAAATACCTCCATGCATAAATGCACAGGAGAGCCCCTTTCAATTGAAAGTAAGCTTTGCAACAAGGGGACATAGGATGAGGGTGAAAGGGGATAGACTCAAGAGTAATATGTGGAAATATTTCTTACAGAAAGAATGGTAGATGCGTGGAATAGTCTCCCAGTGGAGGTAATAGAGCTGAGAACAGTATCTAAATTCAAGAAAGCATGGGACAAACAGAAGATCTCTAAAGGAAAAAAAGAGACATTTGATATGGAAGGGTCGTATGATCTCTTTCTGCTGTCATGTTTCTATAAGGCTTTAGAAGGGGAGGAGAGGATCTTTCTGAAGAGGGGTGTGAGGAGTCTTGCATCACAACCAAAGGACCCACAATATTACAATACTGGATGCAGTGGGCTGACTTTTATTCTCCCGCTTCCTTTGAACCACAGCTGAACATTTTAAGTCCAAAGATCATCACATTCACTATACTAAATCAGCAAAATTTCATGGTTTGTCAGCATCCATTGGTGCTCTGAAGGGACTCCAAAGGGGCATGTCCTGCCCCTTCTGGTCATGAAACACAGCCGCACGTTCATAAGCACTGATGGGGGCCTTGCACTGACTTCATCAGAAGGCTGTAGAACTGCCTGCACATTGGCAACTCTCCCAACTGGGCAGATGGCAAAGCTCAGCACACAGCAACCACCATACCAGTATTCCCAGATCTTCCACTGTGCTCACAAGGATGTTGTCCTTTAACCTTGATAGGAGCCTCATGCTGATGTCACCAAATGGTTGCAGCACTGCCTGCACATTGGCTGCTCTTCCAACCAGGCAGATGGCAAAGCCCTGCACACAACGGTCACTGCACTGGTTTTCCCAGATCTTCCCTGATTGTTGAGTTTATTTTCAAAATCTTGAGGGGAGGACTTAAGGCTGAAAGTTCATCTAGGGCACCAATACCATTGCACTGGCCCTATTTAACCATGTTCATTCCATGCTGGTTATCCTAGCCACCTTATAAACCTAATGCAGTCATACTACTGTCAGGGTTGTAACAACAACTCAATATAAGCTACTTCAATTTGTTCTTAAATTACATTATAAATTTCCTAAAAGACATCTCATTGCCTCCATGTCATTCAGTGGCTGGCAAAACACGATCTCATCATCAACTCTGACAAGACCAAAGCCTTCTTCATATTCCGTGACATGAACTACACCCCCACTTCCACCACAAAATTCCAGGAGCTTAGCTGAAAGTAAAATCATAAATATGCTACCTCGGCATAATGCTCGACCAGCATCTAACTCTGCAACCCTACATCAGCAACATCACCAAGATCTTATACAACAAGATAAAGACAGTGCAACACCTGTGCCCACTGCTGGACTTCAATGACACTGCATGGTCTTTCAAGCCCTCACCCTGCCCCCATGTCAACTACTGCAACATCCTTTCCAAAGACTACCACTACATATTCTACCCCTGCAATTCACACAGAAAACTGCTGCCTGCATACTGTCTCTTCCCACTAGATCTGACCATATAACACAGGGCGGGGCTAATTAAATTATCTTACAGCCTTTCCACAAGTACCTGATCAACTCTAGTCTTCACAGCTTCCAGAGCCTCCACACAGCTAAGCTTTGAGCCTTCTATCTTTTTTGCCTGTTTTGTTGCTAATATAGAATTTAACTGTTGGTTATACATTAATTTTTGGGAATATTCTGACTGCCTACATTCCTTGTGTAGACCTTAAATCAGATATCTGAGTGTGCACTCAGTTCATGTAAGGCATACTGGCCAGAGACACTTAGGTTCCCGCCCACCGTACCCTCACCCCACCCACCCCAGGGCTGCATTGCCTATATAGTGGTCACATACCATTGACATCTATCCTTTTAATTTGGTGTTAAGCCCACCTTTTCTTCTTCTCCTTCTAGGACCGCTTAATCAGCATGTCGTGTATTCAGTGCAATAACTGTGGTGCTTTCATTCCCGAGAAGAATCATTTGGAACCTAAGAGCTTGCCCTATATGCCTCAAGTTAGCTGCCATGCATAAAGAATTGACTCTTCTAAGGGAAGAACTAGCTGCAATGAAACGCACCTCTTCTAGGATACAAACCAAACATAGTCAACCACCACTCCCACAAAGAATCAAATATCCCAGAAACAAATGGATCACAGTGGGCTTGGGTAGATTGTGACCTGTAATGCAGAGACACCTTATAAATCAAGAGATATCCCTGCATAATGCCTTCTCTGCTTTGGTTAATGAGGATGCCCAATCCATGGAAACTGAAGGGCCCTTAAATGAGACAGTCAATGCCCAACCTCCTCCTAAAGCACCAAATATGAAGAAAAACTCACCAAACAGAAAACTACTACTACTTGCAGGGCCGGATTTAGCTAGAGTGAGGACCTACGCCAAGAAAAATTGTGGGCCCCCCCGTGCCCCCCCCCGTGCCCCGTGCAGTCCTGGGCCCCCCCCCCCCCGTGCAGTCCTGGGCCCCCCCGTGCCCCTGTGCAGTCCTGGGCCCGCCCCCGTGCAGTCCTGGGCCCCCCCGTGCAGTCCTGGGCCCCCCCGTGCCCCCGTGCAGTCCTGGGCCCCTCCCCCGTGCAGTCCTGGGTGCCCCCGTGCAGTCCTGGGCCCCCCCGTGCCCCCTTGGCCCCCCCATGCCCCCGTGCAGTCCTGGGCCCCCCCGTGCAGTCCTGGGCCCCCCCATGCCCCCATGCAGTCCTGGGCCCTCCCGTGCCCCCGTGCAGTCCTGGGCCCCCCCCCGTGCCCCCATGTAGTCCTGGGGCCCCCCCCATGCCCCATGCAGTCCTGCGCCCCCCCGTGCCCCCCCCGGGCCCCCGGGCAGTCCTTGGCCCCCCCCCCCCCGTGCCCCCGTGCAGTCCTGGGCCCCCCTGTGCCCCCGTGCAATCCTGGGCCCCCCCCCGTGCCCCCGTGCAGTCCTGGCCCCCCCCCCGGACAGCATCGCGGCTGTCTGAGGGGCTTCAGAGGGAGCCGGGGAAGCCCGCGTGAGGCCCCAGCTCCCTCTGTACAGCCGCCAGCGTGAAGAGCCTTTTCCTTCACGCTGGCGGCTGTTTCTGTGAAGCCGCGAATGCTGGGAAAGGTTAAAGGGCAACCTTTAACCTTTCCCAGCATTCGCGGCTTCAAAGAAACAGCCGCCAGCGTGAAGGAAAAGGCTCTTCACGCTGGCGGCTGTACAGAGGGAGTCGGTGCCTCGCGCGGGCTTCCCCGGCTCCCTCTAAAGCCCTCCGGTGGGCCCTTGCCAGCTATGGGCCCTACGCCATGGCGTACCTGGCGTATAGGCAAATCCGGCCCTGACTACTTGGAGATTCCATCATCAGAGGCACCAACTTGGGAACACAGTTCAAAGGAGAGAAGATAGTCAAATGCCTCCCAGGCTCTTCAGCCAGCAGGAATATAAACCAAATTGTTGATGTACTTAGCGCAGAAAGTGAGCACTCCAAAATTGATGTTGTCATCCACTTGGGTACAAATGACCTGGCTAGAAACAGTGCCTCTGCAGTTCAAAGGGACTTTCAAACTCTGGGAGAGAAACTCAAGCCCATTGTTAACACTGTAGCATTCTCAGAAGTTCTACCTGTTCTTCGTAAGGGGGCAGAAAGGCTGCATCACATAAACAGCTTTAATACATCCCTCCAGACCTGGTGCAAACAAGAAGGATTTAGATTTATAGGCAATTGGGGAAACAGATGGACCAACAAGAGACTATACTATGCTAATGGACTACATCGCTCTGTCACAGGGAAAAGAATCCTAAGTGAAACCTTCAGGCAGTATGTGGATATGCATTTAAACTAGAAAAAGAGGGTGACGGATGGGGAAGGACAAGTTCAGGACGTCACTCTGAGCAAAAGCAGAATAACATCAGAAGCAGCCACACTTTTAAACCACACATCAACTACAAGTGTGAAGAAGTGGGCAGAACAAAATCAATGCAAAATACATTCAAGCTAGTTAAATGCTGGAAAGCAGTGAGCACAAATGCTCGAAGCTTAGCCAACAAAGTTCCGGACCTGGAAGCCCTAATGGTGGAAATGGACTTGGACATGGTTTAATGAATTGCATGAATGGGATATAGCCATAGCTGGCTATAATCTATTCAGAAGAGACAGAGAAAGTGGAAAAGGAGGAGGAGTAGCCTTGTATTTCAAAAACAATATTAAAGCTACTGAAATGCAGGGGGCAAGGGGAAAAGAAGAAGTGCTCTGGATTGTGTTGGAAAGAGGAGATGGCACGGTCATCCATACTGCTGTAGTCTACAGACCTCCGACTCAAATCGAAGAAATAGATAACGCAAATTGATTATAGATATTGCCAAAATAGCCACAAAGGGGGACGTGATCATATTGGGTGACTGTAATCTACCTGATGTGGATTGGATTACTCCTTCTACGAATCTGGAAAGAAGCAAAAAAATTGTGAATGCTTTCCAAGATGCGTTACTTAGACAAATGGTGATGGAACCAACCAGGGAAAGCTCAATGCTGGATTTAGTGCTCACCAACGGTGATAGCGTGTCAAATGTCCGGGTGGGTGCCCCTGTGAGCATCAGCGATCATCACATGGTGTGGTTTGAGATAAAAGCCAAGGTGAAGTTCATTCATAGCAAGCTCAAAGTTCTAAACTTCAAAAACACTGACTTCAGTAAAATGGCCAAATACCTGAAGAAGGAGTTGGTAGGGTGGGAGGGGATAAGGGAAGTGGAATTGCAATGGGCTAAACTAAAGGTGGCAATAAAAGGGGCAACAGATAAATATGTAAGGAAAGTAAATAAAAACAAGAGGAGAAGGAAACCTATTTGGTTCTTCAAAGAAGTGGCTGCTCAAATAAAGGCAAAAAACACAGCTTTCACAAAATTCAGAAGCTTACAAACTGAGGAATACAGAAAGGAATACAGGATCAAACTAAAAGAGACAAAAACAAATAAGGAAAACAAAATCAAAGGCAGAGGAAAAGATGGTTAAAGATGTGAAGTGTGGTGACAAAACTTTCTTCAGGTATATTCGGGAGAGGAGGAAAATCAGAGATGGAATTGCAGGGCTCAGAAATGCTGGGAACGGACTCGTGGAAAGTGACATTGAAAAAACGTAATTGCTAAACAAATACTTCTGCTTTGTTACTAAAGAAAATCCTGGAGACGGATCACCTGTGACTCCAAAATATAAAAATGGGAATGAAGTAGATACCACACCATTCACAGAAGATGATGTGTTAGAACAACTTGCAAAACTGAAAGTGGACAAGGCCAAGGGACCGGCTGGGATACATCCCAGGATCCTGAAAGAGCTTAGAGAGGTTCTTGCAGGGCCGTTAAAGGATGTTTTCAACAGATCCTTGGAAGCAGGAGAAGTTCCTCAGGACTGGAGAAGGGCTGATGTGGTACCTCTTCACAAAAGTGGTGACAGGGAAGAAGTGACAAACTACAGGCCCATGAGCCTTACCTCGGTGGTGGGAAAAGTAATGGAGGCGCTCCAGAAAGAGCGAATAGTGGACTTTCTCAAAACCAACAGGTTGCATGATCCGAGGCAACATGGTTTTACCAAAGGACGATCTTGCCAAACAAATCTGATTGAGTTTTTTGACTGGATGACCAGAGAACTAGGTCAGGGGCATGCGATGGATGTCATCTACCTGGATTTCAGCAAAGTCTTTGATACTATTCCTCATAGGAGGCTTATCAATAAACTCAGTAGTTTGGGGATGGGTCCCAAGGTGGTGAACTGGATCAGACATTGGTTGACTGACAGACGACAGAAGGTGATGGTAAATGGAGCTCACTCAGATGAAAGGAGGGTGAATAGCGGGATGCCCCAGGGTTCGGTCCTGGGCCCGGCACTGTTCAATGTATTTGTGAGTGATATTGCTGAAGGACTGAATGGAAAAGTCTATCTTTTTGCAGATGACACGAAAGTTTGCAACAGAGCAGACTCCCCTGAGGGAGTGGATAACATGAGGAAACATCTACAAAAGCTGGAAGAATGGTCTAATGCTAATGCAAAGAAGTGCAGTATCATGCACTTGGATAGCAGAAATCCAAGGGAAATGTACGCGATAGGGGGCGAGAAGTTGGTGTGCACGGACCAGGAGAAGGACCTTGGTGTGATTATTTCTGAAGATCTCAAGGTGGCAGAACAGTGCGACAAGGCAGTGGCAAAAGCCAGGAGGATGTTGGGTTGCATACAAAAAGGAATTACCAGCAGAAAGGAAGCAGTACTAATGCCACTGTATAAGTCACTGGTGAGGCCTCACTTGGAATACTGTGTTTAGTTTTGGAGACCATATCTTGCAAAGGATGTAAAAAGACTGGAAACAGTTCAGAGGAAGGTGATCAAAATGATTTGGAGCCTGCATCAAAAGCCTTATGAGAAGAGACTTGAAAACCTAAATATGTACACTCTGGAGGAGAGGAGGGATAGGGAAGATATGATTCAGACCTTTAAATACTTAAAGAGAAATAATGAACAAACAAACCTCTTCCAAAGACGGGGAAGCTGTAAAACTAGAGGGCATAACATGAAGCTGCAAGGGGGTAAATTGAAAGGCAATGTCAGGAAATACTTTTTCACTGAAAGGGTGGTGGATGCTCGGAATGCCCTCCTGATGGAAGTGGTGGGGGCAAATACAGTGACAGAATTCAAAATGGCATGGGACAGACACAGTGGATCCCTTTAAAGCAACAGGATAAAATCAAAATAAACTTAACTATCTAAATTCTCAACAAACAGGGGTGTCCTACATGGAGCGGTGGGTTCACCCCTAAACAAAGACATGGGGAGGGGTGGCCTACACAGAGTGGCAGGTGCACCTACTCTTGCCATCTTATTGGACAGACTAGATGGACTATGCTGGTCTTTATCTGCCATCATTTACTATGTTACTATACTCAAAAAACTACATCGGCTGCCTATAAGAACAAAATATAAAGTCCTAATAACCACATTCAAAATATCTTGAGGCATATCCTCTACATACCTACAGTTCCTCCTCCAGAAAACACCCGACAACAGAGCAAGAAGAACATCCCAACAAAATACATTGGTGGTGCACCAAACATATTGGAAAAGCAACAAAACCACCACAAGCAAGGCCTTCTTCTATGTACCAGTCTTATGGAATGCGTTACCAGATCACTGAAACCACAGACCTAATGGAATTTAGAAGGAAATTAAAGACACACCTCTTCAAGATCCATTTTGGCAACAATGACTAACTCCCATCCTTACTCTCCATCTCCCCCCACCCCCTCCCCCAGCCCTCTCTCCCCCACATCGACTCATGCCAACCTCTAGGGCTAGTCTCACATTTGTACAACTTGTACAAAGTTCATTTGTGTTCAGTTTTTGAGGTTCTTAGAAACATAGAAACATGACAGCAGAAAAAGACCACATGGCTTATCTAGTCTGCCCTTCCATATCAACTACAATAGTCCCTTTTTTACCTTTAGAGATCCTCTGTTTTTGTCTCAAACGTTTTTGAATTCAGATACTGTCCTGGTGTCCACCACCTCCACTGGGAGACTGTTCCACGCATCTACCACTCTTATTGTAAAGAAATATTTCCACATATTTCTCCTGAGTCTATCCCCTTTCACTCTCAAGCTATGTCTCTTTGTAGCAGGGTTTGCCTTCAATTATGCCACGGAGGTATTTAAACGTTTCTATCATATCTCCTCTATCCCGCCTTTAACATATACATATTAAGATCTTTAAGTCTGTCCTTATATGGTTTATAACGAAGACCATTGACCATTTTAGTAGCCACCCTCTGCACTGACTCCAACCTGCTTATATCCTTTTGAATGTACAGTGTCCAGAATTGCACACAATACTCCAAATGAGGTCACACCAGAATTTATACAGAGGCTTTATCACCTCCTTTTTTCTGCTGGCCATTCCTTTCCCTATATACCCTTCTGGCTTTCGCAGTCACCTTTTCTACCCAATTAGCTACTTTAAGATCTTCAGACACAATTATGCCCAGGTCCCGCTTTTCTTTTGTGGACAGAAGTACCTCACCCCTACACTGTACCACTCCTTTGGATTTTTGCAGCCCAAATACATGACCCTACATTTTTTAGCATTAAATTTCAGCTGCCAAATTCTAGATCATTCTTCAAGCTTAGCTAAATCCCTCCTCATGTTATCTACATCTTCCTGGATGTCTACTCTATTGCAGATTTTGGTATCATCCACAAACAAGCAAACCTTACCTGACAGCCTTCTGCAGTATCACTAACAAAGATATTAAAAAGAATCGGACCATGATCCCTGTGGCACTCCACTGAACCTCCTTTTCCTCAGAGTGACTCTGTTTACCTGTAATCCTTTCTTGCCTCCCACTCAACCAATTTCTAACCCAATCAGTAACTTTAGGGTCCATCCCTAGGGTTTACAAGTCGCCTGTGCGTAACGGTGTCTTTACTAAAATCTAAATACACCACATCTAGGGCTCTCACTCTGTCCAACTCCCGGGTCACCCAGTCAAAGAAATCAATCAGATTTCTCTTGTCTAAACCTGCCTCTCATGCTGCTTCGGATCCTGTAATCCATTGGACTCCAGAAACCTCACTATTCTCTCTTTTAGTAGCCTTTTCAATAATTTTCAAACCACAGAGGTTAGACTAACTGGCCTGTAGTTCTTAATGTCATCCTTACATCCACTTTTGTGTAAAGGGACCACATGTGTCTTTCTCCAGTCCTCTGTCCAGTCCTCTTTCCTGTATAAAGTTCACCTATGTTCATTCAATGCTCGACGTTCCGTGTAACCCCATGTTATCTATTCCATGTAAACCGCCTTAGCTCTAAGATTAGATGGTATATAAGCCACTTGAATAAATAAAATAAATAAATCTTACGTTTTTGAAATATTTTATTTATTTATGAGTTTTTCTCTACCGCCCCTTCCCATGATCAGGGGCGGTTTGCAATTAACAAACCAAGATACATAAAAACTTAGAGCAACAGTGAAGCATTAAACTGCAAGTGAACTATTTACAGGAAAAGTATTTACAGACAAACTATTTACAAGTATAATAAACTCTAGTTTAACCTTGCATTACTGTAGTAATATTCAAGGATTATTTGGGAATCTGTAATGGAGATGGGTATGTATTTGATTTGTAGCTAGGTTGGGTCAATTTCATTATTGTCATGAATGTTACCGTAGTGTTCAATGAATAAATAGGTTTTAATTTCCTTTTGAAAGATCTGTAGGTCCTTAATAGCTCTTAATGTTGCCGGTAGAGCATTCTAGAGGATAGGTGCAACGTAGGTGAACGATCTATTACTTGTGGATCGGTTCATTTTACGAAAGTCGGTGGGGACTACTATTGTGTTTTGTGTACATCCTCTTCTGATTCTTTCAATAGTGGGTATGTTAACTGGGGAGGAGAGGTAAGATGGTGCAATGTTATTCAGAAGTTTAAAAGTGATCATTAGTGTTTTATATTTGATCCTACTTGTAACTGGTAGCCAATGAAGATGATAAAGAATGGGGGTGATATGTTCTGAGCTATGAGACTTACTAATGAAATGGGCTGCAACATTCTGAGCTATTTGGAGTTGATTAGTAACCTTCCTTGGCAATCCTTGTAATATGCTATTACAGAAATCAAAATGTGGAGTGATCAAAGCCTGGAGCACAGATCTAAAATCATAACTATCAAGCAGTGGTTTTAGGTGTTGGATCATTCATAACTTGAAGAAGATAGATCTGGTAACTAGTTTTATGTGTGAAGCCATGTTAAGAGACTGATCAATGGTAACCCCAAAGTACTTAACTTCATTTTTAACTTCCAGTTCAGCTTCCTGAATTGAGAGTTTAGGAGGGATGGTGAAGTTTTGATTTTGGATAATATATAACACTTCCGTTTTGTTGTAATTTATCTTTAGGTTATGTATTTTCAGCCACTTCACTGTTTCATTAAGGCAGGATGACAGTTGATTTTGGGTGGGCTTTGTTATATCTAAGGGGAGGTATATCATTATATCTTCTGCATAGATGTGATATCCTACTTTGAATTTTTTAAAGATATTACAAATTGGTTGTAGGTATAGATTAAATAGTAGTGCTGATAGGGAAGACCCTTGCGGTATGCCTTGCTCCTGTTTAAAGGTTGATGATGTCTGTTGGTCAATCTGAACTTGTTGAGTACGGTCTGAGATATAGGTCTGAAATCATTGATGCACAGTGCCCTTTAGCCCTATCTGGTGTAGTTTGATAAGTAGTATGTTATAACAACTGACGTAGTGGTCTTTTTTTGCTGGAGGAGTATACCATTAAAACTGAAAAAACCTCCACATTGCAACTTGAAAGCTTGAATTGTAACTAAATAGTGACGTGCAAATATCTAAGCATAATTATGCACTCTTCAAAATCAGTATTTACTGTTTAAGATGTACTTTCTAATAATCAAAGGTCTCAGCTCTAATAGGAAGCCAATAGACTTAACTAATCGTCTAGTGGACTTATATCCTTATTCACATCAGCGACCTTGTTTCAGAAGAGTGTAAATCAAAAATTGTTCAAAAATTATTAATTATTAAAGTGCTTAACTTTCAGGAGAATTGGGCTTGCATTGTCCCGACGCTGACAGACGCGTCACTTTGTGCGTTTCACCCTTGTACAGGTTTCGTCAGGGGAACTTCATGAAGCACTCAAACCCAGAAAATCCACTCTTACTCAAAGACGGTATTTGAGTAAGAGTGGATTTTCTGGGTTTGAGTGCTTCATGAAGTTCCCCTGACGAAACCTGTACAAGGGTGAAACGCACGAAGTGGCGCGTCTGTCAGCGTCGGGACAATGCAAGCCCAATTCTCCTGAAAGTTAAGCACTTTAATAATTAATAATTTTTGAACAATTTTTGATTTACACTCTTCTGAAACAAGGTCGCTGATGTGAATAAGGACATAAGTCCACTAGACGATTAGTTAAGTCTATTGGCTTCCTATTAGAGCTGAGACCTTTGATTATTAGAAAGTACATCTTAAACAGTAAATACTGATTTTGAAGAGTGCATAATTATGCTTAGATATTTGCACGTCACTATTTAGTTACAATTCAAGCTTTCAAGTTGCAATGTGGAGGTTTTTTCAGTTTTAAAAGTAGTATGTTATGGCTAATGCTTTCAAAGGCAGCGGCAATATTCAAGAATATGAAGACAAATGCCAGTTTAGGGTTATCTATACCACGAATAGGTTTATCAAAGAGAGCTAAGATGAGAGCTTCTACGCCATGAAATGGTCTAAAACCATATTGTTGCTCGTCTAGAGGGGAGGTCAGGTCAGTATAATCTTGTAACTGAGTTTGGATGACTTTTTCAATAACTTTAGCCATGAATGGAAGGCTAGATATTGGCCTGTATGAATTAGTCTCTTTTTTTCCTTTAGAAATCTTCTGTTTGTCCCATGCTTTCTTGAATTCAGATACTTTCCTCAGTTCTATTACCTCCACTGGGAGACTATTCCACGCATCTACCACTCTTTCTGTAAGAAATATTTCCACATATTACTCCTGAGTCTGTCTCCTTTCGTCCTCATCCTTCTCCTCCATCCCACCTTTAACATATACGTATTATGATCTTTAAGTCTGTCCTTATATGGTTTTTAATGAAGACCATTGACCATTTAGTAGCCACCCTCTGCACCGACTCCATCTTGTTTATATCCTTTTGAAGGTGTGGTCTCCACATCATCAACTGAATAGTCTGCCGGGCTATATGGGAATGTTTCTTTTCCTACGCATGTAGCATCTTCATTGCCTTATTCTGTTTATTTGCCTGATGCATTGGAGGATAAATCTGTTTCCTTCTGATCAAGATTTTATTAGTATTTACCTCATGCCCTTCCAATAGTAGATCAAGGTGAGCTACAGACAGGTATTTCCCTGTCCCCAGAGGGCTTACAATCTAAGGTTGCAACTGAAGCAGTGGAGGGTTTAGTGACTTGCTCAAGGCCACAAGGAGAGATGTAACTTGAAAAGATCTTTTGGGGACTCCTGTCTTGTATAGAGATGAGACACATAACTGCTTTTTCCTCTTTATGCTCATTCTCCCAGAGGTGGTAATTAAATTTCAAGAAGTGGACTCTAAGCTGTTCGTGATGCATAAATCCAGTGCATTTTTCCTTGCAAAAAAGGTGCCGGTACTTATATGTAGGACTCTTTCATTAATACCTGAGAACTATGGATACATTTTAACAGGCAATATGAAAGGTGCTAGTACTCAATACCACCGAGTATCCCCTGAAAAAAAGCTCTGGATAAATCATTCAAGAAAATTGAGAGTCAGTGTCAGCCACTGCATGAAATTAATATGTCTGCTATAAAGGATTCTATCCTTTTGCATAATAAGTTGCATATGTTAGAAAAGTTTTCTAGAGCTAAGGATTTATGTGCCTGATATTCAGCGGCGATGGCTAGCGCTGCTAAAGTGGCTAGCTGCCGCTGCTGAACTTTAAACTCAGATATTCAATGTCAAGGCCATATCCAGGCCCCGGCATTGAATATCTGGGTTGCCTGGCTTGCCAGGAAGCCAACCGGGCAATGGTGATATTCAGCTTGAGTGGCAAAGTTAGGCCAGCTTTTACTGCACCTGACTTTTGCTGCTTAGCGCTAATCGAGCAGACGCTCAATATTGCCACTGCCCGTTTATCGCCGGGTGCATGCAGCAGTGGCACCCGTGGATATTCAGTATTAGTGCCTTTGAATTTCCTGGCTAAGGGGATTACAGTGGGTAGCAGGTCTGCTATCCATGTAAATCTCTTTGAATATTGGGTCCTAGGTTTTTTAAAATTTTTCCTCTACTTATCTTCTGTCAGCCAAGATTCTGCTTAAACAGTTCTTTAATAAGGTGTTTAGCTTTTCAGAGAAGAGGTTCAGATTGCTAAATGTTATTAGAGTATGTCCCTAGTATGGTGAAATTGCAGAATGCTATTGAAGGTGAAATGGAGTTATTAATGATCAACAAGAATTAGAATTTGACAGCTTTCTTAAAGGACTCCACTGATAAGATAATGAAAAGAACCACTCTGGAGGTCACATTCCTGTCAGAAAATGACTAAGTGAGTGTTCTCAAAGCATATTTTACAAACAAAGAAACTGCTTTCTGTGGAGACAAGCTATTAGTATTCCCTGATGTTTACAGAAGCACACAGATCTGCAGGCAGCAGTTTCTGGCTTTGGGGCGACTTTCTATCTCTGCTTTCTATGCAAATTTATTATTTTATATCAGAGAAGTACATATATATGAATGAATTTGGAAAAATCTTTGGTGGATAGGAATAAGTAGGATTGGGAGGTACACATGGAAATGATAGTATAGCTATACCAAAACTTAGGTTAGTTGCCTTTTCCTAATTTTGATGTGATTGCCTTTTTTTTTTTTTACTTGATCTTCCCATAATGTGGGCTGTTTAAGCAAAATATTTTCCTGGATTGTTCTTTGTTTTCGTTTTTTTCTTACTGGATTTTCTTTGTTATGTTGCAAATGTATTTTCAGATTTCAATTTTAAAAAACCTTCACAATCATGGGCCCGATATTCGACGACCTTTACATGGGTAACTTCCTTAGTTACCGGTTAAGGCCTTTACATGGGTATTTTCGAAGGGCGCCTACACAGGTGGTGCCCTTCGAAAATCCCGGCTAAGTCCAGACATCGGGGCATGTTAGGGGTCTTCCGTGGCGGCGCGGGGGCAGAAGAAGGGGCTACATGGGTAGCAGCGATTTTCGTTGCTACCCACGTAGTCTTCTGCACCTTAAAGATAGACAAGGAAAAACCTCACCTATCTTAAAGACGGAGAGGCTATGCAGGTAGCAACGAAAATCGCTGCTAGCTGTGTAGCCTCTGCAGCTGCCGGGGTGTCCGGACTAACTGGGATATTCACTTCCACTGGGTTAGAGTCAGCGGGCAGACTGTCGCCGCGGTGCATAGCCTGCCGAACTCAATATCAGGCCCCATGATAATTGAAACACTACCTCTGTTACATCAATCCTCTAAATATGCATAATTGGACATTACAGGGCTGATATTGAAAGACCTTAATCACCTGGCCAATGGCAGGCAGGCCAGCTAAGGGAGCAGACTGCGATATTGAGTGGCACTGCCCGGATAGTGATGTTGAATATCTCCACAAATCGCCTCAGTGCTCTCTTGTTAATGCAGGGGCGGTACATGCAAGGGCGGTATGTTGGTACATGCAAGGGCGGTATGTGGGTACATGCAGGGACGGTACATGCAAGGGCGGTATGTGGGTACATGCAGGGGCGGTATGTGGGTACATGCAGGGGCGGTACATGCAAGGGCGGTACGTGGGTACATGCAGGGACGGTACATGCAAGGGCGGTATGTGGTACATGCAGGGACGGTACATGCAAGGGCGGTATGTGGGTACATGCAGGGGCGGTACATGCAAGGGCGGTATGTGGGTACATGCAGGGGCGGTACATGGGTGGGGCAAGGCCAGCACCAGTGCTAACCAGGTAAATTGTATAAAGTTATAACGTTCAAGGACAAATGTTATAATATGTAAAGTTATAATGTTCAAGGTTAAATGTTATAATGTAAAGCTACAAATAGTCTTTGTAACATGTTAGGTTTTATGTAAACCGCCCCTGATCTCTGGAAGGGGCGGTATAGAAAAGCACAACAAATAAATAAAATAAATAAATAAATGCCGACACTTACCTGGTTGTGCAATTTTCAGCAGAACCTGTCCGGACAACTTAGGCTGCATGAAAGCTGGCCTAAGTTGCAATCTGGACAAGGGCTAGGTGAAAATCATGCTAACCAGGTAAGTGATGGTACTTACGCAGTTAAGGCTGCTGAGCGTAGATATTCAGCTGCAACGCCTATATGGATACTGCTGTTGAATATCCCACTGCTGTTTAAGCGCCACACCATTTACATAGGGAAAGGGAACTGGATTTAGGTCACACCTTATCTCAGAAGTTCAAGGCAAGATACATTCAGTAGGTATTT